>OU963905.1:25342500-26542500 GCA_902850365.2 Chilo suppressalis | reverse complement strand
ACTTTTGTGTTTACCGCACATTAAGAAAATCTACCAACAAAATAGAAATAGAATCTCTATTTAGTGGGTGCTAACGACTGCATTGTGAAGGCCTATCAAAAGTATTTATTAATCTGGAACAACGGAACCAAAGCGCGATTCAGGAGACTACAGCGCCATCCCTTGACCATTGATGTAGTAGAACCAAAAACCACATCTTTATTTTTTGTAATAAAGTAACAAAAAGTATTTATTAATCTGGAACAACGGAACCAAAGCGCGATTCAGGAGAATACAGCGCCATCTCTTGACCATTGGTGTAGTAGAACCAAAAACCACATCTTTATTTTTTGTAATAAAGTAACAGTTATAGGTATTCATATTTATAATATTTATCCACATGTTTCTAGTTTGTATATTCGGAATACGTGTTTGAGTTTCATACAAGTGCAAATCACATATGTTCTAATAAATTATATTCAGTAGCGATTTTAATTGAATATTTTGATTATTTATTTATTTTTTGAAATTAAAACTGAACTTTATTGACTATGTCCTTTTCCAGACTTCTTATTAATTTATTGTAATTAATTATTTGCATGCAATTAAAAACTAATTTTAAACGATGCCAAAGAAGGATAACTTCTCACGCGCCTACATAAGTACACGCACCCATTTTTTTGTAATAAAGTAACAGTTATAGGTATTCATATTTATAATATCAAAAGTATTTATTAATCTGAAACAACGGAACCAAAGCGCGATTAAGACTACAGCGCCATCTCTTGACCATTGGTGTAGTAGAACCAAAAACCACATCTTTATTTTTTGTAATAAAGTAACAGTTATAGGTATTCATATTTATAATATTTATCCACATGTTTCTAGTTTGTATATTCGGAATACGTGTTTGAGTTTCATACAAGTGCAAATCACATATGTTCTAATCAATTATATTCAGTAGCGATTTTAATTGAATATTTTGATTATTTATTTATTTTTTCAAATTAAAACTGAACTTTATTGACTCTGTCCTTTTCCAGACTTTTTATTAATTTATTGTAATTAATTATTTGCATGCAATTAAAAACTAATTTTAAACGATGCCAAAGAAGGATAACTTCTCACGCGCCTACATAAGTACACGCATCCATTTTTTTTTTTGTAGATGTTGGTATCCTCTATAAAACTTTAGTCCATCACTTTGCTCTATTGTCAATGACTTCCGCAGCGTACGCGATATAAGGCTATTTTTAGGTATTTTTTTACACACATAGGGTTACATTATCGAAGTTTTCATACGGAACCCTAACTTTTTTGAAAATACACTGTAGCCTATATTAATCAGTGATAATGTAGCATTCATATGGTAACATAATTTTTAAAATTAGTGCATTACTTTTTGAGCAAATTCGTTACAAACATACTTACATGCAAGCCTTTCCTCTTTTTAATATTAGTATAGATGTAGTAATTTCGGAATACACTCAGGGTTTGCAATGATTGAAAAATTTAAATAATTTTTCATTTTTGAAAAACTAAGGTGTTTTGCTTTCGATTTCAATAAAAAAATTGATGTTTCTTTTTTATTCATAAGCAGTATTGCTTATTGTTTATATTGTTTATTGATTTTATAACTCACAAACTTCAGTGTTCGTATCATCTATATGCTGATGACCTACAACTCTACACCGAAGCAAGTATTGATGATTGAAACAATGCCATTGATGCGATAAACAGTGACTTAAAAGCTATCAAAACATGGTCAGACAATTTTGGTGTCATTGTCAATGCTGCTAAATGTCAAGCTATGTTAATAGGTGGATCAAGAATGATGAGCAGAATTGACAGGAGCAATCTTGGGTCTATATTCTATGACAGCACTTTGATACCTTTTAGTAATGTTGCAAAAAATCTTGGTTTGTATGTTGACTCAAATTTCAAATGGCAGGATCAGGTAGGTAGTGTCTGTCAAAAGGTAACAGGAATATTGCGTGCTCTCTACCGCTTGAAAAATTTTTTGCCTACCAACATCAAGGCAATGCTTATGCAAACTTTGATTTTTCCTATAATCGACTATGGTGATATGAATGCAGATCTACTCAATAAACTTGATCGACTTCAGAATAACTGCATTCGATTTGTTTTCAATCTTAGAAAATTTGATCATGTGTTCGCATACCGATCTCTTCTAAAATGGATGCCTATTAGGCAGCGCATAAGTATGCGGGCTCTGACCACTCTGTTCTCCTTGCTGGATTCTCCAAATGCCCCTTTCTATCTCATTTCCCAATTTCAGTACTTATGTACCGCTCATTCTAAAAATCTTCGATCCTCTTCTAATCGCTTACTTATTGTTCCATCTCATCGCTCTGATACGATTCACTCATCCTTCTTTTTCTTCATATCAAAACCATACTTTTGAGGAACGAACTCCCCCTAGATATCAGAATGTCCACCAACAAAATCAGCTTCAAAACCAAGCTACGAAGCTTTTTACAGGAACAAGCAGTCTGGCCTAAACGTTAGTCGTCATTATTATGTATTTATTTAGTATATATGTATATATATATGTATGTATGTGTAATTATGTATATGACTACTTCGTATTTATATCTGTTCGTCTTTTTTTCCATCTAATTTGTGCACCCTACCACTATTTATCCATAACACCCTATGGTTGACTGGTAGAGAATGCCTATGGCATTAAGTCCGCCTTTGTACATTTGTGCATTAAGTATGAATAAAATAAATAAATAAATATTGCGAAAGAGTCTAACGACTTCCTACATATAAAAATCTGTCCAGGAATCTGACAACATAAAAACAGAACATTTTACTAGAAAATATTGAAGTCCTCGTGGACGAGGACCAGTCAGCAGACGGGAATCGAACCCGCACCCTTCGCTTAGACAGTCAGACAGATTTAAACATCTAGCAGTTAAGTGCTTAAAAATAGGACATGATAATATCACAATATACAAACAAAGCAGTGTGTTTGCTACTCGTGTAATAAAGGAACTTGCCAGTATTCCCGCCGCGAATTTCTCACGTTACTCGTTAATATACTAAAATCTCTACAGAATATCAAAACTAATTTAACTCCTTAAGAATCGATTTGCATATATAAGGGGCCCGGTATGAGAAAAATGTGAGGAGTTAAATCTATCGATGAATGACCTCGTTACGTTTTTGGTGCGCATCCTATGTCGCGCAACTTTGACAAACAAAGATGACGGATTGACATTAATATTTTTTTTTAAATCTGAACTGAATTTAGATATTGTTTCTGATAGACCATTGATGCGGTATTTTCAAGATTCGTGAACCACGTATCTACGAACGTCCATGTGTCTTATTTTAGTTACCATAAACCACTTGTAGTAAACTCCAGTCGTGCGCCGGAGCTGACACACCCAATTTTTTTTTGCAATTTTATATTCGTTGCTGACTCCATTAATTTTCTCATTTCCAAGGAAGTCCGCCTAGTTAACAAGTCTACATTTTCCGGCGTCTCAAATTTACTTCTGAAGCGTATCCTTCCGCGTCCGAGCTTTCCTTTAATCTTTACAAATGCTATCTCTGCTATCGAGAAACGGTTTGTTTGAGAAATTTCAACTTACATGGTAAGTAAAAATTGCATAGATTTTCTGTTTATTGGTAGTCTGTCATTAGTGAATCTTTTGCAAAGTTATTATAAATTTATTATACTTACAATTAATAATATTACCGAGGAGCTCGATGGCACCAGTGGTGTTGCCGACCTCTTTTATAGATTTAGTTTTTATGGTTTTTTGAAGTGTTTTTAAAGTATTGACATTTTTATGATTTTTGCTATCAAAATTGTTATTGTGTGTCTTTGCTTGTCATCAGCTTAAATATTGTTTGTGTTTAAAATCGTGTTAATAAACCCATTGCGTCCTAAATCCTAGCCTTCATTTTTCATTCCACTAGCTCTCCGCTTCATTTTGGTCCTTCTCCCGTAAATTTGTTCCACGTACCTATCATTTTCATTTTAACGTCATTACATCATCGTACCGTAGTTGTAGATCGCAGTGTTTTTACCATCCTCGTAGTATTTTCAGCAAAATGTCATCGCCTACTGGTATGGTAACGCGTAGTAAAAGTAAGGTCACCTCAGCTCCTCAACCAACTAGTACTCCATCGAGATCTTCACATTCTTCCGCTACAGTTCGTGCAAGAAAGGCCGCCGCTGAGGCTCTTCTTCTGCGCCGACAGCTGGATCGCGAGCTAGAGCTTGCCGAACGTGAACGCGAGGTAGAAGAACGCGAGTTACAGCGAAAGCGTCAAATCGCCGAAATTCAAAGCCAAGTCGAGGAGCGCGAGCTTCAGGCTGAGTTAGCAGCAATCGATGTAGAGATTGCCAGTAGTCGCAGCGGTCCAAGCCTACCAGTAAGCGCAGAAAGGACGCAAAATTGGGTAACTGATAATATTTTTAGTAGTGTTAATGATAGAGGCCAATTGGCAGAAGAGTGTCACGGCATCACACTCCCCGGTCACTTAGTGTCACAAACCCCGGCACACGTGACCACACGGGACCCTGCTTCCCCTATCATTCCTAACCACACTACAGTAAAAGACAGACTAGCAACTAATCCTCATTTGATCATCAAAGCTCCCGAGGTGGAGGGACTATTCCCCCCGCTCAATATTGCGGAAACTTTGAGAAATCGTGATCATGGAAAATCACAATCTTCGACTTTTTTACAGGCTGTAGCTGACACAGCTGCTGCAGCAAAAGCATTGGCGTCCAACCAAGGAAAAGCTAAGCTTCCTACGCTCCCATCATTCGCAGGAGACCCGCTGCAATGGCTGCAATTCAAACGATGCTATTACTTGGCTAACGATTCCTTTTCTTCTCTAGAGAACATAACGAGAATACAAAACGCTCTCCGCGGGGCCGCCTACGAGTCCATAGCGTCTATTCTCTACTCCACTGAAGATCCAGAGGAAATCATGCGCGCATTGGAAGATAACTTTGCGCGTCCAGAGCAGATCGTCTTCAAAGAGGTATCTGTGCTAAAAAACCTTCCCCGCCTAGGAAATGACCTTAGGGAACTAGGCATTATATCCAATCATCCATCACGTAATAGTGTTGCTGCTATACGTTTACTTGATAAAGTGGAGTATCTTTATTCACCTGAACTTTATTACGCCGTATTGAATAAACTGAACCCTACAATAAAACCTAGATGGTCCGATTTTGCAATGCAAGATACATCACGGCGTCCAAAATTAGAAATACTGTCTGATTTCTTAAAACGTGAACTAGACCAACATATTAAGTTCACTCTTTCGCCTGAGAACGCTGCATCATCAGCCATCCAGCATTCTCAGAGCACCCATATACCTTTGGTTAAGCGGATCAATGTCAACTCTGCCGCACATGCTTCAGTTACTAAAACAAAGACTCCGCCTTTAAAACAAGAGTGTTGTTTTTGTAACAAAGACCATAGCATAAAATCTTGTTCGGAGTTCAAACTTCTCTCTGTTGAAGATAGGTGGCGTTGGTTACGTGAGACGAAAGTTTGCTATAGGTGTCTTCGAAAAAGCTCGCATCAATGGAAGACTTGTAAAGTGAACCCGTGTGGTATCGATAATTGTTTATCCCGTCACCACCCGCTGTTGCATGGTAGACAACAGCCTTTACAAAATAATGTTTGTGCCACAGAGATCGATAATGTTGTCACTTCATCAACACCAGATTTTTGCGCATCGGTGCCTTCTACAAGCGCCAACTGTGAAGCAGCGAAAGTAATAATCTCGGCAACTGGAACACAGCGTGCAGATAGTAAAAAGTCTATTCACAGTAGTACGCTACTAAAGGTTATTCCAGTGACTGTTTCGGGCCCGTCTGGTGATATTGACACATACGCCTTACTCGACGATGGTAGTACGGCTTCATTGATTGACTCCTGTATTGCTGCCAAAATTGGGATTACTGGGCCTGAAGAAACAGTCACTGTAAACTGTGTAAGTGGGCTCAGTAGGAACACGAAAATTCGTCACGTCAATTTTCGTATTAAGGGTAGGTTCACAAGTGACACATTTTCAGTTAAAGCAAAATCTGTTGATTCATTTGTAATGTTAACGTGATTGATAAAGTTGATTATTTTGATTTTACTCGTAGACGCCCCATATAGTACCCATCCTAATGCAGTTAAACAGGCCACTGGTTCATTTCGGCTTCCCTCGGATGCTGGGAACGCATGGTAAGGACAGTCAAGAGCGCTTTGGTGACCACACTTAGAGATCGAGCCCCTAAGGAGGAAATTTTGTTCACCCTCTTACTGGAGGCGGAAGCTATCGTGAACTCCCGACCTTTAACCCACGTATCCGTCAACCCTGATGACGAAGAATCCCTGACGCCATTCCACTTTTTAATTGGCACATCATCTCCACAGATCCTACCAGCCACTTTAACTGACAGAGACTTGTGTGGAAGTTCAGAATACCGAAAGGCTTTGAGACTTGCAGACATGTTCTGGAACCGTTGGGTACGTGAAGTCCTACCAACCCTACAACCTCGTGAACCAGGAAATCCTACGACAGGGTTTGAGTTAGGTGACCTGGTGCTGATCGTCGATGAGACCCTACCGCGAGGAACATGGCCGCGGGGACGTGTCTCGGCATTACACCCTGGCAAGGACGGGGTTGTGAGAGTAGTGGACGTTGCGACAGCAGGTGGCGTTCTTCGTCGCCCCTGCCGAAAAGTAATAAAACTAAATCTTGGCTAGATTATTGTGCACATTCTTGCACAAGGGGTGGGGATGTTGCCGACCTCTTTTATAGATTTAGTTTTTATGGTTTTTTGAAGTGTTTTTAAAGTATTTTCACATTTTTATGATTTTTGCTATCAAAATTGTTATTGTGTGTCATAGTCTTTGCTTGTCATAAGCTTAAATATTGTTTGTGTTTAAAATCGTGTTAATAAACCCATTGCGTCCTTAATCCTAGCCTACATTTTTCATTCCACTAGCTCTCCGCTTCAAGTGGTAAGCGCGTTCGGCTAAAGTTGAGCAACTTTCGCAGTGGTCGGTCATTGGATGGGTGACCAAAAATTTACTATCTCGAGCTCCTCCGTGCTTCGGAAGGCACGTTAAGCCGTTGGTCCCGGCTGTATCTGCAGTCGTTGGCACCTACCAACCCGCACTGGGCCTGCGTGGTGGGTCATGGCCCAATCTCCCTAATCCATCCATAGGGAAGGCCTGTGCCCCAGCAGTGGGGACATTAATAGGCTGATGATGATGATGATTTACCTTGTAAAATCTTCTAATGTTATTTAGAAATGTTTAATGAGATATCAAAAACTAACAAGAAAATGTAAAATAGAAACATTCTATTATTAATAAAATATAAGCGTACAATGTTTGACATTATCTTTCTTTTCAAAATCTTAAACTCACAAATTGATTCGTCCATTGTTCTCAGCAAAATTTCCATTTCAGACCAAGAAAGTCACTCGGTGTGCTCCTCACGTAAATTGAATGTTTTTAAAAATTTTATTATTTTAAAGCATGTAACTGCTTGATGTTTAAATCTAAAGAAAATATAACTAGAAAAAATTCCACGCGGACCAATTGAATTTTTTTGTTCGTACGCCGTTACCAACGTAAAAACTATACACGTAATTCCTATTTATGACGTTCCACCAACGTTTCTAACAAAGAGTTGTCTGGTTCGAATCTTTGTAATCTATCTATCAATAGTTTAAAGAGAAAACTAAACGATATAATAATGAAAAATCCAATAAAAAAATGTTTATGAATATTTCTGTTTTTTTTTTTGTTGTTTATTTATTTTTAAGCATTTAACTGTTTAAATTTAAAGAAAAGTTTACTAGATAAATATCCACGCGGACAAGGCAGCGGACGGGACTCGAACCCGCACCCTCGCAATCCGGGCGAATGCACTGACCATTATGCTACCACGGCCCTATTCGCCGCGTCGAAATTTTCCTAGTATTAAGCTGCAAGGCAGCGCCATCTCTTCGCATTGTAGGTAACCCACAATGTCAAATGAATACTTTTTCAAGTATTAAACATTTGAAAGAAGAAATAGAAATTATAGTTATGTTTTTATTTATTTAGCCAATAGGGCCGTGGTAGCATAATGGTCAGTGCATTCGCCCGGATTGCGAAGGGTGCGGGTTCGAGTCCCGTCCGCTGCCTGATCCGCGTGGATTTTTTCTAGTAAAGTTTTTTATTATCAATAAATAGGTTAGCATTAGATGAATACATGTGCAAAGACTGTGTTTACACTCTCTTGGCTACTATAACTGTAATAAGCTTTGGGCACTGTTTGGTCTATTAATATTAACATATATGCATGCACCTCAATATTATGTAAATTACTGTTTCTTGCCATAATAAATGAAAAACAAAAAGAAAAAAAATGCATTTCCGACAGTTATGCATTTTTTTTTAACCAATCGATGGTCCCGAGCGGCTATATCTTATCTCGCTCAGAATTTCGAGTAGAATCGTAATTAAAAGTGTCCCATATGGACTAGCGTAACTCTCGCGCCCGGCGCGAAGTATCGTAACTCGGCAGGCCCTGTTTATTCTAACGCATCTCCGTACGCGCGTGAGATCTATTGTATCTCTCGCAGCCTTAGGACGGAGTATCGTAACTCACCGACTGCAAAATGCTTTGTCGTATCTCAGATGCACTAAAATGGTTTATCGCAAGTCCAGATTTGATGATTTTTCAAAAGCATTGCCCCTACGTTTGTTGGGGCCGAAATAATGCCCAGAATTTTTTTTAAATTACTGCGATGATTTTTTTCGCTATAAATAATTCAAGTAAAACAATGAACAAAAACAGTCGTCGAGAATCTGGACAAGTTACAGTAAGTTATGTAACAAAAACAGTTGCAAGTATTTTATAATTATGTCGTTAATGAAAATGATCCAGTAATTCATTGATTCAAACAGAAAATTAATTATTCATTAATTATAGAAAAATAATTATCATAAAGATATTATCAACACATTTTGAGCTTGGGGGACACAAGAACTGCTGTATTGCGGTTACAACTATACCCAACTACATACATAATATCAGCGCTACTCTCCCCTCCAAGCTCATGCTTGGAGCGAAAATTTGGAAATTTTATTTTTGCATTCCACAAAATCGTCGACCGAACAAAGAGTCGCGAGATCGCGAGCGTGTCGGTTACCGAACGAAGCGCGTTCAGAGGTGTTTAGTTTGTCTTCTTTGCTGTAGCGAAAACAAAGCACGTTACATTGTCTAGTTTCGTTCGTTTCTCATTTTGAAAATGAGTGATCCAGTGGGCGATTACTATCTACAGGAAGATAATGTTGAAGACATCACAGGTAAATTTCACAATTCTAATTTCTCAATTTCAGTTCTGAAATTTCATGATCTTCACATTAGGATTATTGAAAAATTGTCTTTTTTCCGATTTAGAGCGCGAATTCAACATTGCAACAGAAATCCGATACGATCCACCATTCAATGAAATCGTTGAGGAATTTTCGTCAGGTATGCATGATAACTTGATGTGCATATGCGTCTAAAATTGAAGATCGAAAAAATCTTTCCACTCGAGTGCAATACGTAACTTTTCATCCCACCTCAGCGAGGAAATGACAAAATGAAAAAGAAAACAATTTATAATGACAAAATATTTAAGCAATAAAACGTGAAAAACTAGAATGGCGCGAAGCACGCAAATAAAACAAAGAAACCAAGAAGGTTCCAAATTTAAATTTTTTCACAATTTAAAAAGTTCTAATCATAAATTTGGCACCATAGAGGTTACATTAAATAGGTTTAATGACGTTTTGAATTTACAATTATATTGAGTACTCATTATATGTGATGTTCTAAATTCAAATCTACTTTGCCGCTCAAGCGAATAAAATAGAATTTTCCAGCCAGATTTCGAAGCGCAAAATTACACTTTCCGAGGTGGTGGGATGAAAAATATTTTTTCTTACGTAAAAAAGCTTCTGAATGTGATGGAAACATTTTTGAGATTGTACGTGGAGGGAGAAAGTAAGTTTAGTCTACACTGAAAAAAATATTTGTTGGATAAGATCGATATTTTGTTGAATACGTCCGATTGACCGTTTTTATGAAAAATCACAAAAAGTTTTGTCATCGCAGCGAGAAATATTCTAGAAAGTCGCTTCCCAAAGTAAATTGTTGTCATTCCAATCTTAAATTTTCCCGGCATTTTTGTTAGAAATGAAAAATAATTCAAAAATACGAAAATTTTGAAATTATCAAAAAATATTTAGTTTCCCGTATTCAAGGAAATATCGACGTTTTTTGACAAAATTTCATTTTTTGTGTAGACTAGAGCAAAAAAATGTTAATAAATAAAGATACTTCTTCTAGTTGAAACCGTCACCGCATATTCAAAATATAACGTAATTAATTTTCTAGATGGATTAGTCGTAAGAGCCGTCCTCATGCCTGTTCCGCTCGTGCCTGTTGCGTCAACTTCCGCGACATCTGCTTTTGGAGAGGAGCCTCCAATTTTTGAATCAACACCTCCAGAGAATGATGATCCTTCCACCGCTGCCCTGCAGCCTGACCAACAAACTGATCCACAGCTCGAACGAGATGATCAGCAACATGAGCAAGAAGGAATGGCCGAAGATGACCGCGCTACTGCACGAACGTCACGCAAGCGTACGCGTAATGTCAGTAATTGGGCGAAGAATGTCGCGAAACGCGCGAGGCAAGCTGGCGAGGCTTATGTCAGTGTATATAAAGACAAAAGTCAAGAGGGTAAACTGATTGCATCTCGTAGCATAAGACCTGGTTGCCATGAAAAATGTCGCAATAAGTGCAGGACCTATCTGTCAGAGGAGGACCGCATTTTGCTGTTTAAAGAGTTTTGGGCTATAGAGACTCATAAAGAAAAGTGGGAATATCTTGCGAGGCGCGTTGATACTTGCCCCGTTAAGGACAGAAAGACCCACTGGGAATCGCGACGTAACGAATCGCGATCGTACAGTTTTCGCAGTAATGGTCGCGTGGTCAAAGTGTGCAAAGTCATGTTTTTGGACACGCTTGACATTAATGAGCAATGGGTCAAAACGGCTTTACTCAAACAAGGGATGGGAAGCGCACTCGAAAGTGATAATCGTGGCAAGAACTGTGGGCGCAGAACCTTGAACTCAGACTTGGTAGCAAATGTCAAAGAACACATACAACTGTTCCCAAAAGTTCCTTCGCACTATTGTCGGAAAGATAGCAATCGTGATTATTTGGATGAGAATCTATCCCTTCCTAAAATGTATACATTTTACGAAGCCTGGATGAAAAAAAATCGACCCGCTGGGGAACATAAGTTCACTTTTGCTACTTACCGGCAGTATAAAGACATTTTTGATAGAGAGTTTAATTTGCACTTCTTCAAACCGAAGAAGGATCAGTGCGATGTGTGCTACGCTTGGAAACATGCAACACCCGATGAAAGGCTCGAATTGCAAGCATCTTACGATACGCACATAGGGTTAAAAAATCTCGCCCAAAAAATGAAGAACGAAAATAAAAAGACTTGCAACAAAGACTCTTCATCGTGTGTTGCATGCTTTGACATGCAAAAAGTTTTGCCATCTCCGCGTGCAGAATCTTCTGCATTTTATTACAAGCGACATCTTTCAGTGTACAATTTTACTGTGTACGATTGCACAAGACACGACGGTTTCTGCTACATGTGGAATGAAACGATTGGTTCCAAAGGCAGTAATGAAATCGCCAGTTTTCTTCTCGATTTCATTGAGAAAAAAGTTGAGACAGCAGTGAAGAAATTTTTCTTCTACTCAGACAACTGCGCTGGTCAAAACAAGAACCAATTTGTTTTTTCCATGATGTATCTTGCAGCCGTGCGTCACAACATCGAAATCACATACAGATTCCTGGAGACTGGACACACTCAAAACGAAGGGGACTCAATGCACGCCTTGATCGAAAAAAGGAGTAAAAATGTGACCATCCATAGCCCTGAAGATTGGATTTCCATTGTGAAAACAGCAAAGAAAGCGGGTTCAAAACAGTACGATGTAACTGAAGTTATTCAAGAAAACATTTATAATTTTAAAGAATTCGCGAAACATTTGCAATGGGAAAAAGATATGGATGGAAATAAAGTAGGATTGTCCAAAATCCGGGAATTGTACGTAAATTCAAATCTTGATCCTGTCGTTGAGTTCAAGCATCATTTCAGCGAAGAATCGAAACGATTAGATGTAACATCGGGTACAGGAGGACGTTCCATCAATTTGAGTTCGTACACTCTTAAAAAAGCGTACCGCGGTTTGCTACCGATCGACAAAGCGAAATTGGCCGATTTGAAAGCGCTTTGCGCCAGAAATCTTATTCCCTCTGAGAAACATGCATTTTACAATGCATTACGCGTAAAAAATTCCTCGGAATTCTAAAAGTGTCGATCGACACAGCAAAATTGATCGGTTTGAAATCGCTTTATTGTGCCAAAAATAGTCCCCTCTGAGAAACGCATTTTTTCGTTACATGTCAACAATTTCTGGGAGTACTAAATGTATAATTTCTTTAGTTGAATAAATATAATAAAATCGATTGCGTGCGAAATTTTATTTTTCAGAACGTGAAACTTTCAAATCGCGATTACTGAGAACATGCACTTGGTCGATACGATAAAACGTTTTCGCATATCTGAGATACGACGGAGCGTTTTCCAGTCGGTGAGTTACGATACTCCGTCCTAAAGCTGCGAGAGATACAATGGATCTGACGCGCGCACGGAGATGCGTTAAAATAAACACGGCCTGCTGAAATACGATACTTCGCGCCGGGCGCGAGAGTTACGCTAGTCCATATAGGACACGTTCAATTACGATTCTACTCCAAATTCTGAGCGAGATAAGATATAGCCGCTCGGGACCATCGCAATATGTTTATATTGGTTTAACCAATATGTAAGTCGCCAAAAATGAAATTTGTTTGTGATGCGGACGTATTCACAAATAGATGAGTATGCAAAATGGTAAGTTTAAGGGGTTAATTATTTACTGAAAAACCTTCAAAAGCTGGGAAAAATAAAGTAATTAGGTATGTAGAGTTGGATTCTCTAGATCTAGATTGAAGTAAAGAGCATGTCATATTTTATTGTTTTAAACTTTCATGGTCACTAACATTATAGCTATTAACGGGATTGTTACCATGTACCTTGTTTTTTATGAGTCTCCGATATTTCGGCACTGTTGCAAGCGCCATGATCACGGAGTAACTGAAGTAATTGCGGGTAGATGTTATTGGCAGACATATCATGGCGCTTGCAACAGTTCCGAATATCGGAGACTCATAAAAAACAAGGTATCTATCCCGTTAATAGCTTTAATGTCATATTTAAGTTCTCAGGAGAACATATAAGTGGTAAAAATGCATGGGTCCCGATCACATATTTCAATTATATCGTTTTTACAGCTTAACGTTACAGAGTAAGATATGTTATATACATTACGATTGATGTCCGAGATCGAGAACGGCAACACGAAGATATAAATTACGGTAAAAGTATGAATAATAGCAAACACACACGTACACAGTTTTTAAGCAATAAAAGCTATTTCTATTTTAGCCTTTTGGTTCGCGAATTACATACACTTGTGCTATCTATTTAGATCCGTGTTGTTAATTAGATTCCTGCCGTAAGTGAGTGTAATGAAATGAGAAGAAAATGAAAATTTGTTTATTTCTTTAAATGACATAGTAGTACAATCAGTCGATGAGTCCTCCTAGTAAGTTGTAAATAAAATCTTTATTCGGAGATCCACTTCTCTCTTTACTGCAGGTAAGTATCTAGATAATGTTATTTATACAATAATCGCAATTTTCGTTTTTCGCTTTAGCGACCAACTTCATGCATTACTTTTGTGTTTACCGCACATTAAGAAAATCTACCAACAAAATAGAAATAGAATCTATTTTGTGGGTGCTAACGACTGCATTGTGAAGGCCTATCAAAAGTATTTATTAATCTGGAACAACGGAACCAAAGCGCGATTCAGGAGACTACAGCGCCATCTCTTGACCATTGGTGTAGTAAAACCAAAAACCACATCTTTATTTTTTGTAATAAAGTAACAGTTATAGGTATTCATATTTATAATATCAAAAGTATTTATTAATCTGGAACAACGGAACCAAAGCGCGATTCAGGAGACTACAGCGCCGTCTCTTGACGATTGGTGTAGTAGAACCAACAACCACATCTTTATTTTTTGTAATAAAGTAACAGTTATTATAGGTATTCATATTTATAATATTTATCTACATGTTTCTAGTTTGTATATTCGGAATACGTGTTTGAGTTTCATACAAGTGCAAATCACATAAAATATGTTCTAATAAATTATATTCAGTAGCGATTTTAATTGAATATTTTGATTATTTATTTATTTTTTCAAATTAAAACTGAACTTTATTGACTGTGTCCTTTTCCAGACTTTTTATTAATTTATTGTAATTAATTATTTGCATGCAATTAAAAACTAATTTTAAACGATGCCAAAGAAGGATAACTTCTCACGCGCCTACATAAGTACACGCACCCATTTTTTAGTTAATATAACATTATTGATATAAACAAAATGCTAACTAAAGTGATCAAAAAGTGTTAAGTGTTAGTGAAAAAAAAGTCTAAAGTGATCAAGAGAAAATCAAAAATGGTTTATTACGATACCACATTTGATGTACACCAAACCAGGGTGGGTTCCTTCTATTAAGTGTTTAACACCTGTACCAGAATCAATTAATATGTCTTATGGTAAGGTCTTAAGGTCGTGGTGGGTCATGGCCCAATCTCTCTATTCCATCCATAGGGAAGGCCTGTGCCCCAGCAGTGGGGACATTAATAGGCTGATGATGATGATGAATGTCTTAATTTTATTTCATTACATTTTTAAAACATTATAAAATATTAAATTATTATATTTATACTTTATATAAGCAGTTGCGTGTGTGTCTGTATGCGTGTGTGTGTGCGTGTTCGTTTGTGTGCATGTGTGTGAGTGTGATGCGCTAGTAAGTAAGATTAAGATTATACAAGCCTCACAATCCGAACAGTTTAAATTGCTAATATTTTATTAGAAGTATATGTATGTGCGTGTGTGTGTGTGTGTGTGTGTGTGAGTGTGAGTGTGAGTGTGCGTGTATATGGATTATATTAGTAATGTAAATCTGCTTTAAAGACAGCATATACATATCTCGTCCGATTCACAGCTCCCGTTACGAAACATAGCGTTGACCCCACAGAATAATTTGTGT
The DNA here is from genome assembly GCA_902850365.2 of Chilo suppressalis. Lineage (NCBI taxonomy): Eukaryota > Metazoa > Arthropoda > Insecta > Lepidoptera > Crambidae > Chilo > Chilo suppressalis. The sequence goes on along the minus strand of OU963905.1, from coordinate 26,527,212 downwards.
ATCTATATGATATCTCTATTTTGTAAAAGTCTATGTGCCAGAAGTAGGCGGAGAAGATGATAATGTTCTGCAAGTTTTCCAGACGAAACTTTACTAATATTCCGATTTAAGGAGCTCGATGGCGCAGATAGTTAGCGCCTTCGGCGTTCGTAAAAGTTAAGCAATTACGCTAGAAACTTATAATATTTAGCTTCTATGTGCTTAGGAAGGCACGCTAAGCCGTTGGTTCTGCAGAACCCACCAATCCGCACTGTCCGGGTCCAGGGTCACGGCCTAGTCTCCCTATTCCATCCATAGGGAAGGCCTAGGTTGCTGGTGATTTAGTACTCAACACACTTATATTATTGCGCTGTCCCACGATGTGTGTTGTCGCGGGCGAGGCCGCGCCGCGCAGTTTCGCCAAACGTACGAGAACTCTAACGTTAAAGATTTATCAGTATCTATACATGATACGAGGTAAATAGAAATCTCGTACACTTTTATATGTGATTTGAACAACGTTGACTGTTGGTGTCATGTACACAAACCAAAAATATTATCAGAAACTAAATAAATGTTCAGTTCATAAATGATCATCTCGGTAAGTACAAAGTCATTATGCCATCACTAAATGCATCCTTATTCGTATCATCGTATCATCACTTTGTATCATGTATAGAGACTAGAAAAAAAATCCACGCGGACCAGGCAGCGGACGGGACTCGAACCCGCACCCTTCGCAATCTGGGCGAATGCACTGACCAATTATGCTACCACGGCCCTGATGGCCGCGTCGAAATTATCCTAGCCTTAAGCTGCAAGGCAGCGCCATCTCTTCGCATTGTATGTAACCCACAATCAGGTCAGTGCATTCGCCCGGATTGCGAAGGGTGCGGTTTCGAGTCCCGTCCGCTGCCTGGTACGCGTGGATTTTCTTCTAGTAAAACTTTTCTTTAGATTTAAACATCTAGCAGTTAAATGCTTAAAAAAAAAAGACTGTGAAATCTCTATAATACGTTTGGCAACGCTGCGCGGCACGGCGTCGCCCGCGACAACACACACCGTGGGACAGCACCTTAATGTGCACCTTTATCAAGATAGTGGGTCTTCGATTTCGGTTAATCCGTACAATTCAGGGCATGTACCTGGCAGTGAAGCCTCCGCGGCAGAGTGAGCCTCTAACGGAGGCGGCACTAATCTGGCCGCCATTACCAGGATTGCTCCAGTTGGCACACGCGGAGGGCGCACAGACTAAACGAGTACCAGAACTTTAAATGCAAAAGCGACGCCGGGAATATCGCATTTAGGGGTGATGACGGGGTACAGTAAACGAAATTCTATTTAGTCCGACAGTTAGATGATCAAAAAATAATGTACACGTATTTTTTCTTTGGGCTATCAACCAAAAGATGACAAAGTTATAGCGCGTCAAAGTATGGGAGTAGGGGCTCGTGACGTCACTTTTGAGTGAATTTTTCCCTTATAAGTGTACTCAAACGTGACGTCATGCGACTTTTCAAATCGATATATCTCTGCAATGTTTATATTATGTGAAAAAAGAAAAAAATACGTGTCCAATACTTTTTGATAATCTACCTGATAAACGAAAAAAAAAAATTAGTCATCTTCCCCGTTCGAGTTGCGGGTCAACTGAGTACGTACACGTAATAAATGATGTGTGCCAAATTTCACCAAAATCCGTTCAGCCGTTTTTGCATGATTGAGTAACAAACAAACTCACTTTCGGATCCTATTAATATTATAACTGTGAAAGTTTCTATGTATGCCTGTTCGATACTCAATCACACAAAAAGGGCTTAAGAGATTTAGATGAAAATTTGCAGACTTATAAGCTGGAAAGAGACATAATTATATTTGTTTCTTAGGTTTTCACGCACATCACACATTAAATAAAACTAGTTTTTACGGATTAATGCACGAAACTTTATTTATTTATTGACGTTTCGCAGCTTTTTCAGGTCTGCATCGTCAGAATAATGATTTTTTATTTAAAATTGTCGAGCTACCTTCGAAAGACTTATATTGAGCGTTTGGTTATTTCATTGGAAGAAGCTCAATATAAGTCTTTCGAAGGTAGCTCGACAATTTTAAATAAAAAATCATTATTCTGACGATGCAGACCTGAAAAGGCTGCGAAACGTCAATAAATAAATAAAGTTTCGTGCATTAATCCGTAAAAACTTTTTAGACATAGTTTTAGACATAATTATGATACTTTTCATCTCGGAAAATTGTAAGGTTTCTGTGTGATTGTTGATAGAACACTAAAGTTGACGGAGACCAAGTCGCGGGCGGCCGCTAGTTTATAGTTAGAATAATAAATAGACTAGAACTCTTAAAACCAATTAATGAAAACCAAGTAATTTATAAAGTACCCTAGTAACAGTTACACGTAATTTCATCTGCGTTAATTGGTTTCCTATATAAAGTTCCACCCTAATTTAGTCGTTTCGAAAAATACACGCAACGGAAGTTTCTTTAGCTTTATAAAAAAAAAATTGTGTGTGTCAGCTCCGACGCACGACTGGAGTTTACTCCTTAAGTTCGATAGTCTAACCAGACGCAAAAAGAGTTTGTTTAACTTAAAAAAGATTGATACTGTATGAAAGGGTAAATTAACAAATTAATGAAAATAATATATTTATTCATTTCATATACATTTATTATAACTAATCGACGAAATATTTTACATTAATTTTATGTATATATAGGGCGATTATGTATACGCCATTTGTGCATTTAAAATTTTAGTTCATATGTATCAAAATAGATGGCGCTGTAGTTTGTTGCATCACGCTTGTAAATATGTTTGGAGCTACATTATAGGCAAAACGTCACATAACCAATAAAGAAATCTATGGTCTAACAAAATACACTCTAGTTTCAATTTAATTCTTTTGTTCCTAAGCTCTCGGATTTAAGTCATTTTGGCTCGAACAGGGGATGCGCACCAAAAACGTAACGAAGCGAGGTCATTCATCGATAGATTTTACTCCTCACATTTTTCTCTTACCGGGCCCCTTATATATGCAAATCGATTTTTAAGGAGTAAACTCCAAACACAGTGTCCCCCTTACCATTAGTCCATGTCCTTATTATCAAATGTATCTAGTGACGCACAGTGGTTTGTACACACCCATCACTTTTATCACTCATAACTAAGCTTGTTGAAAATATATCGATATATCGATATTTTTTGCCGATATATTTTGATTCGATATATCGATACATCGATACAAAATAACCAATATCGAAATTCGTATCAAAAACGATATTTTTTTATTTATTAGCGGCATATCACGATCTAACTAAATTCGTATCTGGAAAAATCGTAACTGGATCTCAGATTAATGATATTCAACATATCTATGATCTGTGAAGTGTGTGACTGTCTAGTCTTGTTTACGAAAGAGACCCACCCTGCAATCATTTACCTGAGAGGCCCTGCAATCATTTTCATCATTCGAAAATAGGGTCTATTTTTAGGGAGATAATTATCGTTCCATTATTATTCGGCGTGTCATATTTCGTGAGATACTGTACGATATTTTTGGGAAAATTGGTCCGATATATCGATATATCGATGTTTTTTTCGCGATATATCGAAGCCGATATTGATATTTTTTAAAAGAGCGATGTATCGATATATCGATATTTTTTTCAACTTTCGACTACCCTACTCATAACTATTGCACTAATCGTCGCGTCGGTTGTTTGTAGTTGTGATTCTGCACCCCTAGCACGAACTATTATCGAATTCGATTAGTTCGCAAACCGAAATGTCAATGTCAAATTTTGTATGGAAACTTGAACAGCAGCGGCACAAAGTATGTAACGAGAACTAAAAATCAGTACTTATTTGACAGTGACATTTCGGACTCGTAAACGCTACGAATTCGATATTGTTTCGTACTAAGGGTACTGATCATAGAAATTAGTACATATTGATTTGACTCAACACGCGTGGAAGGAAGTCGGACGGCGTCGTGTTTCATAATGATTCGGCCATATTGGTTTCATAAAAAATGTTGCAAAAACGGGTAAAAATATTCCATTTATGTGCTTTTGTTGCGGTCGCTGCGTAAACGGAAAAAGTTAAACAAAAATCATGTACAACGGAATTATTTACCTTTGATATTTCTTTTATAGGTAACTGTAACCTTTTTTCTCAAATTAATGAGGGTTAAACCGCTGGGTACCTCTAATAATTATAAAGGACATTGGGCAAAAATGTATGGACGCTGCACCCACGTCCGCCACGGCTGAAACTACATTTATCTGAAAGGTATTATAGTCAAGATCATCTGTGCCAAAGCGCATCAAATTCCATCCCGGAGGTCTTTAGTTATTTTAAATTAAATGTGTACAAGTACTATAACGAACAAACATTAATGAAACAAGGTAATTAATTTCGTTAGTTAGTTCGACTCTACAAAGGGTGCTCAGGAATTATGGGAGTACTTCACAAGGTGCAAGGATGCCCCCTTATTTATTCTGCCGCGCTAGAGAAAATCCAAACATCTTCGCATGGGTTGGGTTTTTTTTAAAATATTCTGTTCGTTATAGTAAATTGTCCGTTTTACATAGAAGATATGTAAAACGGAGCGACCACAGAGCACACAAACTTGTCCACGCTTCGGAGAACACATAATTCCAGTTCATCCATACTAATTGACAAAACCGATAATCGTGTTCCAATATCCAAAGCGGGTTAGATAAAAATCAATTAAGTAGCAGGGAGCGCACAATCACAACGAAGTAAGACGAGTCGACTATTTGCAACTGCTTCATCATCCGTAAACCGTTTTGAAATGTCTCGGTAAGAGCAAGCACAGGATGGTCGGCAGGCTTTGTCGTATATCTGGTTGTATATTACGATATGCCATATTATTACGATTACTAATAATATAAAATGAAGGTACTATAAAATGAATTTATTCAGCTACTTAAATATGCCCATGTGTCATATCTATTGACTACCAGGATATGTTTTACGGTGTCATATCTTTTGACTCCCAGGATATTTATTTTCGGTGTCATAATAAAAAAGGGTAGTTTTTCATATATCTATCGATTCATATAATTACATTGTTGGCGGAGCTGGGTGCGTTTTGTCCATTATCCTTTACAAAAATTATCATCACAGCGCCGCCGCTGAATAACTGATTCAAACATAGAATCATCAATATCCATATCGGACATACTCGTATGAAGAACAACAAGAAAAATATACTATTACTGTAAGTTATAAGTTGACAGATTTTACCATCTGTACGCTATAGTTGCAGCTGACTCATTCTATATTTTTCTTAAGCTCCATTTTCAGTATTAAGGAGATAAGTTAAAAATAATTATTCTTTTATTTTATTTTTCATACACAACAAGGATCTTCGAATCACATTTGTTAACTCACCTACTGAGTGTGGTTGTACTGACTGCGCACAGGCTGTACCCATCGGTTAGCAATAAACTGCAGCGTCTGCCAACTTACATTCAGTGAATTACCCGCGACCCGTCTCCCGGCGGAGTGGGACCAATCTTTAACTATCGCAAGCTAGTGTGTTTTGTTTTAAAGCTACGTTAAGAGGGGAGGCGGGCAATGTTTTTAACATGCTTTTATTGTGGAGCGAAGAAGAGCGAAAGGGCAAGGATCGACGCTATTGAAATGTGGTATTATATATTAAGAATTCCATGGACTGCACGCCGGACCAACGTGTCTATACTTGAGGAATTCGGCATCACCACAAGGTTGTTCACTATATATTTGTTTCTTAGTTTTTCACGCACATCACTCATTAAATAAAACTAGTTTTTTACGGGTTAATGCACGAAACTTTATTTATTTATTGACGTTTCGTAGCCTTTACAGGCTACGTCGTCAGAATTAAATTTTATTTAATTTTGTCGAGCTACATTCGATAGACTTTTATTGAGCGTTCGGTTATTTCATTGTTCGTTTTTTCAAATTTTTATTGTCCATGTATGAATTTATTACTTAATTTAGTTGATAAAGTACTTTATTTAAAATTCTTTTTGTAATTTTGAGTTTATTTATTTGACCCTAACTACCGTAAACTACCACCGGTTCCAAAATTGGGAGACCTTCCTGAGAAGAACCGGCGAAACAAACTCAAGAGAGGCTTTCTATCTCCTTCTTATGTTAAATTATGTAAAGGCTACGAAACGTCAATAAATAAATAAAGTTTCGTGCATTAACCCGTAAAAAACTAGTTTTATTTGTTCACTATATGTTACCAGTGCATACTCAAATATTTTGGACACATCGCTCGCAGAAACCCTGACAGCCTAGAGAAGCTGATGGTGGTTGGCCAGGTCGACGGGAGAAGATCACGCGGTCGTTCACCTACCCGCTAGTCAGACCTAATAAAGTCGCTCACTGGCTTATCAATAACCAAGGCTATAAAGACTGCCAAGGACAGGAATACGTGGAGAAGCACAGTACATCAGGTCGTCGACATTTCAAGTTTGACACGTCCTTCAGCAATGAAGATAGCGACTGAGAAGAAGATTATTGAAGTTACTTGACTTCCCAACGCCAAGAGCTTCTCCATCGATAGTGTTACATACGTTCGAACTACCTACCTACCTATCTTAAGCCGTGTGCCCAATCGAGTACACAGGAATGTACGGGATATTTCCCCCGGGACCCGTGATCGGCCATTACATTACCCCTGTCACTAAAGCCTGCAATAAAGCCGATCGCGACGCACTGACGGACGGACCGACACTGCGACGGCTGAAATGGATCCTTTAAGCGCGTATGATAGACCCTTCACGCTTCCGGTTGCGATAAAATGAATTGATTGCTTGTTGCTTGCTTTTTCTGTTCTGTTCCTCTTTACAAAACATACTGCAGCCAAAAGGCGTTCCTGCAAGTTAACATCAAATGTGATGGAGTAATATCTAAGTTCCTCTTAAAGAAACTTTTAATAAAGAAAATTTAAATTACCTACAAGCAGCCACTAACAGGTGAGTTTGAATAAAAGAAGTTTTATTTTAAACTAGTGGCCCGCCCTCCCTTCGTTTCGGTGTAGAGTTGAAGTGTAGACTATAGTTTTTGTTCTCAGGCTTGTATTATACACAATGACATTCATGTATGATTCTTCTTATACCTGCATGCAAACATGTCAGCCCGATCGGTTTAAAATTGACAAAGTTTCATACAAACTTTCATTCCCTATTTTATCCTCTTGGGGGTAGAATTGATCAAAATCCTTTCTTAGCGGATGCCTACGTCATAACATCTACCTGCATGCCAAATTTCAGCCCGATCCGTCCAGTGGTTTGGGCTGTGCGTTGATAGATCACTATGTCGGTCAGTCACCTTTGAGTTTTATATATATATATAGATTGTAAAGACTACATTCAATGGTTGTTTGATATTATTGTAATCCAAGTTTGTAAACCCAAGGTCTTGGTTTACACTATACTATGTATTATTTCAGTGGCCCACGAACTGCTGGAACCTATCATTAACTCGGCCTTATTAATGCGATTACAAGCTCGAAAATAATCACGTTAATTAGCCAACGTTTAGCGTACAATCCGAGCGTGCCGCCAAAGCCGTTTGTAACCGCGCCGCGCCGCCGCCGGGGTTTTAATCTTTAAACAAACAATATCAGTCTTTACAACGAAGGAATTTCCATTTTTTCTTATTAATATTTTTAATTAGCACCGTGGTTAAAAGTCTGGAGTGGCAGAAGACGAGAAAAGGAGAAAGCGCTGACTACGAACTTTCCAACGCTTCATTGATGACCTGCTTGGGCTGGCAGTCTGTCATGAATTATTTTCTTATTATCATCATCATCATCCTTATGATTGCCTCATTCCTTTCGGATGGTACAATTTTTATAAAAAACTAGCTAAGCGCGAGTCTGGCCTCGCTCTTTGAGGGTTTCCTAAAATAATTTGTTTGTATTCATCACAACTTACAAAATAGATTATGAATCGGCGTTCTCAGTATTTGTTATTATAATACAGCTTACGGGATATCATAATTCTAATTCTAAGTTAGTTGCGATATTGAGATAAACCCCGTTACAAAAATGGTCTAAAAAAACTTTGACAGCCACCAATTTCTTGAGAACAACCATTTTGGTACTAATCTTGTACAATCATTAATGTGATGTGACATTATGTAAAGCATTAAAAAGTTAGTAATATAAGATCATCATCAACAGCCTATCTTAGTCCACTGCTGGACATAGGCCTCTCCAATTGCACGCCACTGAGTTCAATCTTGGGCTACTCGCATCCAGCTCCTGCCAGCCACCTTGCGCAAATCGTCACTCCATCGTGCCTGAGGACGTCCTACACTACGTTTGCCTAGACGCGGTGTCCACTCCAGAACTCGTCTACCCCAACGGTTATCGGTTCTTCGACAAATATGGCCAGCCCACTGCCACTTCAACTTGCTAATCCGGTGGGCTATGTCGATAACACTGGTTCTCTGTCGGAATACCTCATTTCTGATGCGATCCTTCAGAGAAACGCCGAGCATAGCCCTTTCCATAGCGCGCTGAGCGACTTTGAACCTGTGGACCAGCCGTACCGTCAGTGGCCACGTCTCGGCTCCGTATGTCATCACAGGTAGGACGCACTGATTGAAGACTTGATTGATTGAGTGTAAATTAAATTTCGTGTGAATGGGTTGTCACCAGTTCATCGCACAGACGACGTTGTTATATGCTTACCAAATGCTAACACAATTCGGATGACCGTAAAATTATTTTTGTGATGGGCGCGTATCGTTGTGGGCGCGGTACCAAAATATAATTGTTCCAGCCCAATGATATTAAATACTCGTATCGTTGCTCCATCCACACCTTTAAACGATATACTTGTGCGGGAAAACATAAAAAGGATGAAATTAATGAATAAAGTGATTGAAGAAATTATGTTTCTCTTATTGGCCCTCAGCGTATTATTGTAATAATTTCTGATGAACTATTAAAAATATAAACAGCTTCACTCTCCATCTGGTCAACCATCTTGATGTTGATTGTAGGTATATGGGTCAACATAGTAGCGTGCTTGCTATTATTGAATATTTTTGACTGCTTTGTCTTTGTAGACATTTAGTTGTTTCAAATTAGTTAAAAAATGATGTTTATGTATAATAGATTACAGCAGGAAAACCCTTTTGATATTAAAAATATTTTTTATTTTTAAATAAATCCGAATCGAAATAACCTCCACCTTATAGAAAAATTTCAGGGCTCCACGGGGCTTGGGATAGAGTCAGAGTAGACATCGTCGCGAGTGATATTTTTGGTATCGCAAGTAGAGTTACTATTTTAAAATTTGAAAAGTCCGGACAAAAAGCCGGACATTTTGATAATAGTCCGGACATTTTAATCACAAAATGCAAACTTTACCCACTTAGTTACATTATATTAAACGCGTGGTAGCAGACGCTCGCATCGCGAGGAGGGTCTCGTTGTTGATTTTATAAGATGACTAGCTGATCCAGCGAACTTCCTACCGCCATAAAAATAGGGGCAGGTGGTAGAAAGTAAATTTTGGGTTGTATGAATTTTTCAATACGACATCATAAAAAAAAATATTGTCCAAAAAAATTTTTGGGGGTGTGTAACGTAGTGTTCTATCAATTTCCTGGGATAACATTTCTCCTAACCCATATGAGAACACTACGTTACAATACCCAATAGTTTGAATTTAGGCGCGAAATCGCATTATAGGTCTCAGAACACTACGTTCCAGGTGGACAACCATTATCACTTAAGGATATGAAAAATAGATTCTCAGACCCACGGAATATGCATATAAAATTTCATAAAAATCGGTCAGGCTGTTTCGGAGGAGTATGGTAACTAACATTGTGTCACGAGAATTTTATATGTAAGATTTATATTTTGTTTTAAATTATTGAGAACTTAATAAAGATTATTTGAATTGTTTGATATAACTTAATAAGTAGTTTTACTAATAATAATCTTCATTAAAAAATCCGGACAAATTATACAGCCGGACAAATTCCGGACAAAAGGCAAAAGGTCCGGACATGTTCGGACAAATCTGGACGGATGGTAACCCTAATCGCAAGCATCTATAGGCTGTGATGGCCGTCTACCATCAGGCGTGCTGTAAGCTTCTTTGTCACTCTTAACTTAAAATAAAAAAATGGGTGCGTGTACTTATGTAGGCGCGTGAGAAGTTATCCTTCTTTGGCATCGTTTAAAATTAGTTTTTAATTGCATGCAAATAATTAATTACAATAAATTAATAAAAAGTCTGGAAAAGGACACAGTCAATAAAGTTCAGTTTTAATTTGAAAAAATAAATAAATAATCAAAATATTCAATTAAAATCGCTACTGAATATAATTTATTAGAACATATGTGATTTGCACTTGTATGAAACTCAAACACGTATTCCGAATATACAAACTAGAAACATGTGGATAAATATTATAAATATGAATACCTATAACTGTTACTTTATTACAAAAAATAAAAATGTGGTTTTTGGTTCTACTACACCAATGGTCAAGAGATGGCGCTGTAGTCTCCTGAATCGCGCTTTGGTTCCGTTGTTCCAGATTAATAAATACTTTTGATAGGCCTTCACAATGCAGTCGTTAGCACCCACTAAATAGAGATTCTATTTCTATTTTGTTGGTAGATTTTCTTAATGTGCTGTAAACACAAAAGTAACGCATGAAGTTGGTCGCTAAAGCGACCAACTTCATGCTGTTAAAATTTTGTGTTACAGTGATGCGCGCGCATCTTAAAATTTCACTCTCATCATTTTTTCATAACGCGCCTAAAGAAGTATAACTTCAAAAACTCGAGACCGAATGTGCCAGTCACTGCACCAACAAGGTTTGCAATCAAAATGTTCTCGTTCCTCGCGTGATAAAAGAGATCATCTGAGCTATCGATGGATTATGTCGTGATGGATGACGCTAGTGTAACGCCGCGGTGTGCTCGCCGCAAGATACGAACCTAATGGTGGGTCTTACATCTTACGTTGATTGATCTATGTATCACACAGCAGACTGACGAGGTCGTCGACTCCGAACATTTGAAGGTCTATGACCTTGTTCTGCTCAGTAAACATATCATGAAAAATCCCGATGATCCTGCCTACAGCGAAACCTTTTGAGTAGAGTTGTGGGTTAAGTTAAGGTTAGTTAAAAAAAAAAATTGTGTGTATCAGCTCCGACGCACGACCGGAGTTTACACTCTAAAAACGATTGTCTTTGAACAGACACAAAACAAAATCAAGTCCGAAGAAGTCGGTTACAAGTAGAGATACCTCAGGAATCGTCCCATGGTTTCGACTATCATAGGTTCCATGTCACACATTTTATCATCTAACATCAGCGATATTCATCATATATTTTATTATGTATTTCTGGAAACACACAATTTCAAAAATATCACACACTAGTCATCATTTTGTAAATATGTATTATACACACATCTGTACTGAAAATCACTATTCCAGAGTGCTGGACACTTACCGGCATTTCTCTATATTCTGTTATTTATTTGTTTTCATTAATTTTGCTCCGATTTTATCTATTTTTAGTTTATTTATTTTATTGACATTTGTGACAACTTAATGTTTTTTATCCTTAGCCATGGCTAAAAGTGTAAGGTGTACAGATGAGGTTGCGCACAAAAACGTAACGAGGTCATCAATGTCATTCATCGATAGATTTTACTCCTCACATATTTCTCATACCGGGCCCCTTAAATATGCAAATCGATTCTTAAGGAGTAAACTCCAAAAATCTAGTTAATTTCTGCGTTATGTATTTATTATATATGTGAAAGTTCTTTTTGGCCGGGGTGTAAATGGATAAGTCCTATGGAAAAGATGAAACGTAAATATATGTGTGTGTGTGTGTCTGGGATGCGTGCGCAGTTCTTCCTAACGAGCATGAAAGTTGGAGGGTAACTCTACGGAGGCTTAAACTCTACGAGCATCACACGCGACAATATATAAATATACATATATAAGAGTGATGCGTGCGCTGCACCATTCCCGTATGCCTTATGCACCGCCTAATGTTTGGTTATTTAAGAAAAGAAGTATTACTTCAGACACTCCGTGCACACTTTTTTTTCCTTCTGTGATGAGTGATGTGTGAGGTTTAAAACTACCCCTCCCCTCTATACCCAAAACGCGTATTTTTTTATGCAAAACTAGCTGATCCAGCGAACTTCGTACCGCCATAAAAATAGCGGCAGGTGGTAAAAGAGAAAATTTAGGGTTGTAAGTATTTTTTTACCCGGCTGCGCAATGCAAGAGCGCGAAGCGCGACGCGCAGACAGGGTTATGTGTTTAACAGTCTATATATGTATGTTTGTTCCTTTGTGGCACACTAGAGACCAAACGCCTGGACCGATTTTGATGATTCATACATCAATCGATTCGTCTCAATCATGGGAGTGCTACTAAAGATATGATAGTAATCAAAATTCATTATGGGCAAAATTAGGCGCCATATTGTGACGAAGTAAAAAAAAAGTTGACAAAATATGTCGAGTGGGGTATCGCTGTCTAGATAATCAAAAATCATATTTAGGTTTCTAACACCATTTTTCATTTTATATGATTGTTTAGGATCTACAACGCTTTAAAGTTGTATATTAACCACTTACGCTTTTAATTTCAATCTTACGTTTGTATGGATCTTTGTTACTCTTTCACCTAAAAAATACTGAATGGATTTTAATGAAACTTAACAGTAATATAGCTCATATATGATACTTACATATAGTGAATTGGCCAATATATAGCAATAAGTGTCACATAAGACGGAAAAAAATGTCCCATCTGCGAGCCATTTTGGCCTGCACTGCAAAAACAATAAAAGTTACATGAATGTAATGTAGAGTGAAAATGTATCTCTTAAATAGTTCTAAAAAAAAGTCCGTGACACCATATATCTATTTTTAATGTGTAAGTCGTTACCGCTAAAATAGTGAATCAAAACTAAAATATTATTTGATATCTATTTCCAAAATGCACATTTTGTATTAACAAATCATTTTTTATCAAAACAAATACTTTAATCGCTTTTGGTATTTAAAGACGATAAACTTTGCTTTTTACACTATGTCATTTCGACAAATATTTAAAAAGTTACAACGATGACAAAGTGATAGCGCGGTGTACTATGTAAAAGAAAAAAAAATGGGGTATTCGCAGTATATGATCTTATACGAAGTACTAATATTAAAACTGTGATACAGTTCCTCCTTATTAAATGATGAAAAATATATTATCATAATAGGTAATTATGATTATTGAATTTTAATGAAAAAATTTACTGTTTCTCATTTTTTTAACGATATTACTTAAGGTTACAAAAAAGGTTTACAAATAACCCCTTTTTCGCTAGTAAGTACATACTTATTGGAATCCCTGTATTTATTAATCAGCTCGCGATAATATTGGTTTTGTAATAATTCTGCAAAATTCAAAGTAAATAATGTAGATTTTTATAGGTAAATCACCCCTTTCATCACCGTACGCCTATAAGTATTGCGATGTTGTAGCTAAGAACCAAGTTCCCATCTACTTCTAAATGGGAATTCATTATATTCGATTTAGCTATTAGGGCACGGAAGCGCAACAAACACACTCACTTTCGCATCTATAATATTATATTATACTTACTAGTGATCCACCCGGGCATTGTACGGGCGAAATTTATTTATCGGGATAAAATATAGCCTATGTCACTCGGACAAAATGTATTTGTATAGGATATATCACAATCTTAGACGTCCGGCATTGACATGACAATGCAGCCACTGCCAATTTTAAATAGTCGACGAATAAAAGTAAGTGCTAGTTTACTATAAAATTTACAAACATTAGAGATATTTATGTAACGACTTGATTTAACTTCACACATTTTTGCGAAAATTGAGGCCCATCTGTAGCCTTGACCCCGCTGGTAAAGTCTTTATATGTCTTAATAAATCAATCTTTTAGACCGACGCAATGTACTTAATAATTCCCGCGATATTAATTCCCTTACTGAAGTAACAAGACTACGGTATATACCGTCTTAAAATACTAACTAAAAAGTGTGAAATAAAAAAGGTAAATTTAAAAAATAAAAAAACCCGACTGCTTAATTATTCTTCAAATAAAAACTGAAAAGAAAAAAACAAGTCCAGTAGTCTATAATTCTCTTAATAAGGAACAAAGCTACTTTAACAGTCGGGACCCACTGTTGAAAAATATTATGTATTCTTGAATTTCTAATGGGTCCCGACTGTTAAAGTAGCTTTGTTCCTTATTAACAGAATTATAGACTACTGGACTTGTTTTTTTCTTTTCAGTTTTTATTTGAAGAATAATTAAGCAGTCGGGTTTTTTGATTTTTTAAATTTACCTTTTTTTTTAATATCTCATTATAAAAAAATAAATATAGTCCAAAAAAATTTAGGAGTAGTGTTCTATCAATTTCCTGGGATAACATTCCTCCTAACCCATATGAGAACACTACGTTACAATACCCAATAGTTTGAATTTTGACGCGAAGGCGCATTGTAGGTTTCAGAACACTACGTTACAGGTGGACAACCATTATCACTTGAGGATATGAAAAATAGATAGTAGCCGATTCTCAGACCCACGGAATATGCATATAAAATTTTATAAAAATCGGTCAGGCTGTTGCGGAGGAGTATGGTGACTAATATTCGACGACCTCCGTGGCCGAGTGGTTTGTACGCCAGGTTTCATGGCTGTCGCCGACTCGAGAGGTCCCGGGTTCGAATCCCGGTGGGGGCAGATGTTTGTGTGATGAATACGAGCATTTGTACTCCAGTCATGGATGTTTAATATGTATTTATATAAATATACTTATATATGTACAGTGTATGTATTCTATCCGTTACCCTAGCATCCCATAACACAAGCCTTATAGTGCTTACTTTGGGGCTAGGCTAATTGGTGTGAGTGTCGGAAATATTTATTATTATTTATTTATTTAATATTGTGACACGAGAATTTTATATATAAAATTCAAAATTCAAACTCATTTATTCAGTCTAGGCTGTTACAAGCTCTTGTGAAAGTCAAACGCTACGCCATCGGTTCGTAAATCTACGGCGGGAGACCTTGTACAGAGAAGAACCGGCAAGAAACTCAGCAAGGGCTATTTTTTTCTCCCTGTTTTGTTTCATACAGTGTCGTCAATTGAAAGATGACATAAAAAATTTAATACATATACCTATTTGAAATTTTATACTTAAATTGTTGACTGGCAAGAAGGCCACGCGCCGCTGATTGGTTAATTAGTCATACGTTCAACGAAAAACAAACACCCGTTATAATTATATCTCATTATACACCCCCACCCCACACTCCCAAATATCAAATATCACACACGGAGGGGCTTTGATACTTCGTGGTTTTTCCCGAACCTGTCCCTATCGAGCCTTACGTAATTAATGAACGATCCGTTGTTTAATATGCTTTGGTGTTACGTAAGTAGGTTACACATTCGTACACGCTACGAATTCGAGGAAAATCTTAATGACATAATTCGTAGGAAAAGGGAATTTGCTATAACGACAACAGGGACAGTATATTGTTTTAAACTTTCATGGTCACTAACATTATAGTAATATAAGTTATTTACGGGATTGTTACCATGTACCTTGTTTTTAGCGAGGTTCCGATATTTCGGCGCTGTTGCAAGCGCCATGATCACGGAGTAACTGAAGTAATTGCGGGTAGGCTGTTATTGGCAGATATATCGGTCTACCCTCCGACGAAGTATTTTATTGCGTTCGATACCCGTTCACATTCTCACTATTCACTCGAAACTGTTCTCGACACACAACACTTACAGAATCGGATCACGGCACGAGACTTTTTTGATTATTTCCGGTTTAACACATATGAAACCCGCTAAAAACAAGGTAATGAAATGAAATGAAATGCCATTTATTCAGTCTAGGCTGTTACAAGCACTTGTGAATGTCGAAAAGCTACGCCATCGGTTCTCAAACCTACGGCGGGAGACCTTGTACTGAGAAGAACCGGCAAGAAACTCAGCAAGGGCTGTTTTTTTTTCTCCCTGTATTATAAACAGAGTCGTCAAATTGAAAAATGACTTCAATATGAGGTAACTCATAAAGTCACTTTCCATTACAAATGCTAATATAATAAAAATTATGACTATATAAAAAACTGGTTTAACAAAGTTTAGGAATGCCGTGTCCTGCTGTTTAGGCAAAAAAAAAAAATAACCATTAAAGTTTAGTACAACGGTTAATAGTATCCAATGAAGCAAGAGCAGACTCATTTCCGCTGGCAGCACCCGTTCACGAGCATGACGCATGAACCAGCCATCGCTTCGCTCAACCATTTCAAGCCATCGCTATAACGACAACAGGGACAGTGTTCAGATTTTCACATATATATGATGAAATTAAATTTATACATCTCTTATCTATTAGACAAGTCCGTCCGTCCGTCTATGGTGCTGTTTCAGCGGCCAAACCGTAAGAGATAGATAAAGAGAATATTTAAGTTATAAGTTAAGAATAGTCTGATAAGACTACAAACCGGATTTGAGTAACGTAGCACTTCCGGTTTTCGAGAAATCACGAATTTCAAACGAAACCACACAAAATCTCCGAAGTTCTCAATTAATTAAAAACATTTTTTTTAAATCAGGTTTTGGTGAACATTTGGTTCACTGGTTTGCTAGTACATATACAGGGTGTTACAAAAATACAAATAAAGCTTGAAGGGACTTGAAGTACATCATATAAGGACTTATTCTCTAAATTTCTTAAAATATTTGCATGAAGTTTTAACTTTTTATAAAAACAGTTATTTTTTAATGATCCGCGGACTGGTGACGTGTCTTAAAATGGTCGATATTTTTATTAATCATTAAAAATAACTGTCTTTATAAAAAGTTAAAACTTCATGCAAATATTTTAAGAAAATTAGAGAAGTCTCCTTATATGATGTACTTCAACGCCCTTTAAGTTTTATTTGTATTTTTGTAACACCCTGTATAATATATAAACATGGGTTTGTCAGTCGTTGTGACACAGACGAGTACATGTAGACGCGTGAGCTAATAGGATTAGTGGTTGGGTGTTAAAGGGCGGTGTTTGTTCGACGACGGCAGACATTAGTAAGGGACGCCTTTGAAGCGATAAATTAACTTATCCCGAGTCCTCTTTTACATATGAGACGCATATACGGATTTATGTTAAAGAGGGGACACAAAAAGTCTTAACACAAGAAGACTTGCATGAGTAGTATATGTACATTTCATAGCACACAGATAAATAGGTCGCACACACGCACTTTAATAACTTTTATTTTAATGTCATTTCACACAGTACCTATCTTCGCAGCGTGAATAAAGGGACATTTAACTATATACAATTCAAAGAAAATATCGACCTATCTATAGAATAAAGCGACTTCTGCATAATCACAACTTTACAGTAGAGCGATTTTAAGTTTGTAAAATGTGAAAATATGCTGTAACTTGTATTGGTATTTTTCTATCATTTGAATTTTTTTACTAATCATATAAAGCATTAAGAAGCAAATTATAACGCATTTATTGTTTAAAAAAAACTACATTTACGGCTTATATTTCGTTATTTAAGAGTTCCTTATGTGATTATGTGACAATTTACTACGGACATCTTTATGTTACATATGCATATCAGACCTTATGCTTGGGAAACGTGTCAAATTATGTGTAGATAGAACTTTGTTTTACGTAATTTATATTTTCTGCCGCGTCACATTATGTTAATACGGCAAAGATTGGGCAAAATTGATCAAACAAGAAAAATAGAATCAAACATTTAGTAATAATTTTCAGTTTATAACAAAATTGAAGCCGTGCAGGCTGCGTTCTTGCCTATCCAAAAGATTCTTGTGCTCTTGACTCTATATTCTTCGGAAACAAAAATCACATGGACCTTTATTCAATTGCTATCTTCGAAGTTATATAAGTTTTAGAATAAATGTTTTTACCAGTAAAACATATGCGTCCGTTTCGCCTAAAAGTACAATAAAAGCAATTTACTAACATTTTCATATGTAACTTTATTCTATGCATAGGTCGATATAACTAGAAAAAAATCCACGCGGACCAGGCCGCAGACGGGGCTCGAACCCGCACCCTTCGCAATCCGGGCGAATGCACTAACCAATTATGCTACCGCGGCCCTCACGGACCTCCACAAGGCACTCGAGATAGAAGATTTTTGATCACCCATACAATAACCGACCACTGCGAAAGTTGCTTAAATTTAACGATCGTAGCCGAACACGCTAACCACTTGCGCCATCGAGCTCCTCAGAATATCAAACTTTATTTTATATCATTGTTGTACAGAACGATTTCGCTGTAACTGAATGTAGGTAGATACTGAGTTCAAATGCAAAACTAGATATGAATGGCGGGATATAAGAGCGCGACCTTGTTACATTGTTTGTGTGCACCTTTCGTAGAGCTATACATAAAGCAGAGAGTTGCATCTAATGCTTGGGTGGGGGTGAAAAGGGGTGAAGGCTTTCAGGAAATCACTCCATTGGCCTGGAAACGGCTGCACTTCGAATGAGGCGGTCCGTCGAGGTTTTTACCCGTAGTTTCAGGTCGCAAGCTACGAAGCAAATAAAGCAACAGAGTTCTGTTTATTCACCGGAAAGAAATTCGTATTTCTTAAGTTCATTTAACTCTAATATCTATATTAAAGTTGAACCGGTAGTTCATTTTGAGGTTATTAAAAATTCCGTCCTTGTATCTATATTTTAACAACAGATAGATATACTTAGTATATTTTTATTTGTAACATTTAACTGCTTAATGTTTAAATTGCGGATGGTGCTGGTTCGAGCCCCTCGTGCTGCCTGCTCCGCATAGAATTTTTCGAGTAAAATTTCCTTTAGTTTTAATCAGATCGAAGTGTTTTTAATTATACAGAGAACGAAAAATTTATTATCTGTAGAGAGGAAAGCAGTCGCGATGAATGTGTACACGGCTTAGATTAGAGCCACGGAGAGCGGAATAATCGCCAGAACTATCGCGCCACTCTCGTGGCCACTTCATAGCTATGCGCTGCTTGTGTGTTGTATCATGTTTGCCTTGAAAACTTTAAACTTATGATGCAGGAATTAGGATTTAACTTAGTGTCACCGCACACGGGCCACACGCCACAGCCACAAACACCGCCACGAGAAGCTAGAAGCGGCTACTAAAATGGCTGAAGCGCGCGACAGCGGCCGACTAAGGTAAGGGAGAGAGGAGTGGGTAACCGCGCGAGTGACGTGTGGCGGCGTTTTATGTCAGCGCATTAAGTGGCCGGTGCGGGCCACAAGAAGCGAGTAACGACGATTTGTAGCGTGTGGCGGCCACCGGCGTACCGTGTGTGGTGAGTCTATATAAAATGTATGAAAACTACAAGAAATATGCCGGTGGTGGCGTTTTGTGGTTGTGGTCGGTAGCCAGTGTGCGGCGACACTTACAGCACACCACAATAGGTAACTTCTTAGTATCTTCGACTGTCCCGGTGTGCAGTATGCCTTAGATCCAAAACCTCAAGTTTGATGAAAATTCCATTGGTAGAGTCATCATCATAATCATCATCAGCCTATTAATGTGAGGCACAAACCACTCGGCCACGGAGGTCGTCTTGGTAACAGTTCTCTTAGTTACAAATCAGTTTTATAGTAAGAACAAGTTAAAGACGACATAATTTCTATGGCGGATTGTTAATTGGCCTATTGTAACCAAGCAATGGAAGAGTGGTGCATCCTAACACAAGCAATTTTACTGCTTAAAAGAATGTACCATAGTCAAAAACTTAAATGGAGTACCTCTCGAAGTTGTTCAGGAATATGTCTACCTAGGACAAACGCTCCGATTAGACAGAAACAACTTTGAGAGAGAAGCCAATAGAAGAATTCAGTTGGGCTGGGCAGCATTTCATAAGCTTCGTCAAGTCTTCTCGTCACCCATCCCTCAATGTCTTAAGTCGGAAGTCTTCGACCAGTGCGTCCTCCCAGTTATGACATACGGCGCCGAGACGTGGACACTCACGGCTGGACTGGTCCACCAGTTTAAAGTCGCTCAGAGAGCTATGGAAAGGGCTATGCTCGGAGTATCCCTGAAGGACCGCATCAGAAATGATGTAATCCGACAGAGAACCAGAGTCACCGACATAGCCCACCGAATTAGCAAACTGAAGTGGCAGTGGACTGGTCACATTAGCCGCAGAACTGACGGCCGTTGGAGCCGTAAAGTTCTTGAGTGGAGACCGCGACTCGGTAAACGTAGTGTGGGACGCCCTGAGACAAGATGGGATGATGACATTCGTAGGCTGGCTGGCGTGAGCTGGATGAGAGTGGCAGAAAATCGGGAGCAGTGGCGTGCATTAGGGGAGACCTATGTCCAGCAGTGGACGAGCATGGGTCGAAGATGATGATGATGACCATACTCATACATTGTAGTAGGCTAAGTTACTGAAATAAACTTATTTTGTATTTTGTAATTTGTTAATACTCCCGTAACCTTGTCTGCATACACAAAAATGGGTTTTCCATACAAACATTATTCATAGTAGGCTTATATGAATCCGTTTTAACCTTTCATCATCATCAGCCTATTAATCTCCCCACTGCTGGGGCACAGGCCTTCCCTATTCCCTATGAATGGAATAGAAAGTTTCATAATATCACAGTCACCGGTTACTTCAAAATATGTGACGTTTTGACCTGTGCCGCGTACACTGAGCTCGGAGAACATTAAAGTGGTGTACACATTAAGCGTTTTCCAACGCGCGCTTTGCTAACGCGCGTTTCGAGAACCAGGAGTTCTATTGAAGTGTACACATGCAAGCGCACGATTCTGGTCAAGCGTGCGTCAAACGCGCGTTCTCATATTTTACGTATGATCGCGCGTTGCGCGGGCGTTAGCTGCGCGCTTCGAGATACTTGGGTCGCCATTTTGTTGTACATTTGATCGCGCGCTTTGGTGTAGTGTAGTCAGTTCAACGGAAAAATGGACACGAACATTATGACACAGATTTCTTTATTGATGAAATCCAAAAGCGACCAGCTATTTGGGACTTGAAATATCCCGATTATAAAAAAAATAAGACGCTAAAACGACGTAAAATTAAAAAAAATACGCCGTCTTTTATAGCGACGGTAGAGGAGCCACACACAAGTAATCACTTCGGCATCCATTTTCGTACTGCTAAACACACCCTACTAAACGCTCGCCGAACGCCCAGCCGAGCGCGGCGTGTGTATGCAATCAACGTGGGCTCAACGCAACGCCGAGCGCCCAATGTGTACCCGCCGTAAAACCTTATTTCACTTAGACGGTGCGCGGCCTCCGTGCGTGCTGCGAATATTAATTTCAGTATTTACTAATGGAGTGTTCCTCTATGCTACGGAATCAGGTATAACGAAAGCATTTTGTAAGCGAGAATACATCTAAGATCCTCTTGAAATCACGAATACGGACCTGCTGTATTCGTGTCGTCATCGTGAAATTTTGTATAAATAAATAATAAATAAATATTTCCAACACTCACACCAATGAGGGCTATCGCGTATGAATCCGCCGCTAGAGGCGCTAGTGTAGCGTGAGGTCTCCGAAATGTCAAATGTTATTGCTTGTTGGTTGACTACGCGGGTTTATTTCTAATTAAAATAATGTTGTGAATAATTGGCAACAATTCGGCTTAATTATGGCAAATATGAGTTATGTGGCAATGAATGTCAGTTATTAAAAATTTGAGCTTAGAAAAATGATTATGTTCCCATTTTTTCCGAATAAAACGGAACTGCGCGTCACTGTGGCATGGCCTATTATGTTTAGGATTTGGTTCTTTTGTGTTAAAATACGATCTAAATGTAACCTTTGATTTCATGTGCGTATTAATAAACTTTAAAAGTTACAATTTAGGACCTCACTCAACAGTGGCGCCATCTGGTGAGGCAGAAAACGGTAGCCCTCATTAGCCTAGCCCCAAAGTAAGCACTATAAGACTTGTGTTATGGGATACTAGGGTAACGGATAGAATACATACACTTTACATATATAAGTATATTTATATAGAAATACATATTAAACCCATGACTGGAGTACAAATGCTCGTGTTCATCACACAAACATCTGCCCCCACCGGGATTCGAACCCGGGACAAACCACTCGGCCACGGAGGTCGTCGAAATTTTGTATGGAAGGAGCCAGTTTGTCCTTACGTCTGGTGGGGGCGCTGCATTGTTTTCATAGATCCACGATTACGGAGCTGTCAAAGATGATGTTAGATGTATTCTCGCTTATATTCTTTGCCTCTTCACATCTAACTTGTCGATGAAAGTACAAAAAGCAAAAGATGAAGTCATTCAGGGGATCTCAAAATAGCATTTGGGCTTAATTTTTTTTAAATCACAATACATTTCGTGAAAGAAAATGAACACAATTTATGAAATGTAATTTGTGAATGGACTAATTTGTCAGTTTTGTAAGAAAATTCGTAAAACATATCGCTTAAAATGGGAAACGTAAATTAATCTATATATATATAAAACTCAAAGGTGACTGACTGACTGACATAGTGATCTATCAACGCACAGCCCAAACCACTGGACGGATCGGGCTGAAATTTGGCATGCAGGTAGACGTTATGACGTAGGCATCCGCTAAGAAAGGATTTTGATAATTCTACCCCCAAGGGGATAAAATAGGGAATGAAAGTTTCTATGAAACTTTGTCAATTTTAAACCAATCGGGCTGAGACTTTGCATGCAGGTATAAGAAGAATCATAGATGAATATCATTGTGTATAATACAAGCCTCAGAACAAAAAATGTAGTCTACACTTCAGCTCTACACCGAAGCGTAGCGAGGGCGGGCCGCTAGTCGATTGTAAAATTGAAACAGGTTGCATGATACGATTGACGCACTTTCCCAAGTTTTAAATGCCATATTTGTATTATTTGCTGTTATAAATACTTCGAGTCATGGTAAATTACCAAGGACAAGAAATTCTAGGTTTTAAATTTCAAATTATAGATGACGTAATTTTTTTATAAAATTAAACATAAATCTTTAAAGCTTTTAGTGACTTTACAATCGTTGAAGTATACATTAACTGAAATGTTTTGTACAACTTAATTATATAATACCTACCTAATAATGTAATATCCATTTGGCTCCAGAAATTATATCACTCACACTTTAAATATAGGTGGATTTTGAACTGTTACCAGCGGTAGCTAACACAGACGTACGTCACCAATGTAATAAGGTGATTCTCAGCAGTAATTGGTAAATCAGCGAGTTGTACTCACCGCACGACAGTCGGTCTTGGCCTCCCCTCCCTAGTGGAGGGGAGATGTGTTTGACGAACATCTAATTAAACTTTGAGCTTCAGAGTGAAGCGTAATCTCGGAGATTGGGTGCAAGTTTAGGTTCAATTCCAAATTGCCGTTGGGCCGGAACATATAGGGGACATAAAGTCGTCTATGTAAAATTAACATATGATATGGATATTTATGAGCTCGATGTTGCAGGTGGCTAGCGCGTTCGGCTGCGATCGTTGAAGTTAAGCAACTTTCGCAGTGGTCGGTCATTGGATGGGTGATCAAAAATTTACTATCTCGAGCTCCTCCGTGCTTCAGAAGGCACGTTAAGCCGTTGGTCCCGGCTGCATTTGCAGTCGTTAGCACCCACCAATCCGCACTGGGCCCGCGTGGTGGGTCATGGCCCAATCTCCCTATTCCATCCATAGGGAAGGCCTGTGCCCCAGCAGTGGGGACATTAATAGGCTGATGATGATGATGATGATGGTGGATTTTTAACTAAAGGAAGTGGAATGAAAGCCTATTAAATATTTACCCGCTGTCTCTCTGTCTGTCACATTACTCAAACTCTTCAACGAAAATAGCGGCTGCAATTTTCACAGAATGCCCGTGGCTAAGACCGCTATCATAACAAGTGTTAAAATAAAGTTTAAAAAACGAGCGAGCCTTACAGTAGTCGCGTATGATGTGTAACATTTGAAACCTCACCTTATATTAGTAAAAAAAGAAATAAACCTACTACAAAAGGAATAAGCCATTTGAACATTATATTCTAAAATCAAATCGAATAGCGCGCGCTTCCCAAACTTCCTGTTACACACTTCCGTCCCACTTCACGTAATCCCTCCAACACATTGCACGAAAGCGAGAGGTAAGATGTTACACATCAATAAGGTATGTGAAGTAGACCATAAAAACATGATATGTGATTTTATTTATTTAAACTTTATTGCCAAACATAAGCAAACGGCGGACCTAATGCCATAGGCATTCTCTACCAGTATGGTTGTTGGAGACAAATAGTATGGCGATAGAACAAAGTTGCTAAAAATTAAATAAAATGAACAATATCAAAATAACAGCAATAAAATAATAATACTTAAATACAAATTGATGCATATATATAAAATACTCATAAACCATACATAAACATATAAATATATATATATATATGTCGGCGAATGGCGTCTCGCTCGCTCCTGCGAAACGTAAAACCGACAACAAATGTCATCAGTCATTGTACCATTTCTTTGTGAAACGTTTTGTTGTTATGACAGTGACAGCTGTCATCACTTGGGAGTGGTCTATGCTAAGGGTAGTATTTAAGGGGGAAACGCTTCATTGGAAGGGGCATTCAGCATTCAGACGTGAGCCGCGGTAGTGAACGGACGTTAGCACAGAACTCTCCGCGCTTAACAAAGCAATCCGTTTGTACCTTGGCAATGATAACTGATTTTGTAAAATAATAAGAAGATTCAAATTAAACGTTATCTTGGTCACTAGACTACAGTTTTATTTTCGGGAAATATCATTGAATACCCAAGATGGCGGATCATAGACGAACCAGGTGGCCAACCACCTAATACCGCCTCGCCCCCTCCGACATATACATATGCATAAAATACATAAATATAATATATATCGATGCAAACTATAGGGAAAAATCACGTAGACAGGTAGTGTTCACGCACAAGTTTTTTGAACTCAAACTTATTGTCAGTACTACGTACGCTTAGTGGTAGAGCATTCCACAGACGTATTGCAGTAATAGTGAACGATTTGAATCCAAAGCCAGAATGATTAACGGGAATTTGTATTTTTTTTTTATAATTAGGTAGGCAAATGACTTCCCACCTGATGTTAAGAGGTAATAAAGTCCAAACGCGAAGATAGCTGGTACAGCAGTTAGAAACTGCTACAAATTTCTTTGTACGCGTTGGAATCACAGTTAGACGGTGACAACGTAGGCCAGCGCGCGTGGTCCTCTGAAGGAAAGGGGAAGGTGGAATAAGAGAGAATAACTCCTCAGAACACTCGCCGTGGTACAGAAGATAGAACGCGTTTAGTGACGCCACGTCACGGCGTAATTGAAGAGGCTCGAGGTGTTTAGTCACCTCCTCATCGCCTATGATGCGGATCGCGCGCCGCTGTAACCTATCCAAAGCATCGAGCAAGTACTTGGCGGAGCCATCCCAGAGGAGCGACCAATATTCCACGCAGGACCGCACTTGCTTATGTCGTTATTCAAGGTAGTTAATAGCAATTATGATTGCAGTGTTGTGCTTGGGCAGGTAGGTTTGCAGGTCCCCTTCAATTTGCCTAGAAAAGCCATGAGTACGACCTTCTGCTGTCCATTCCGTAAAACCAACTTGGGTAATAATTAAACTATAGCAAGAATGTGCCGTGATTATAAAGCCATAATAAGGATTTCCTTAAATAGTCATTTGACTACAGGCATCTTTTACGATAGTCTGAACATTTTTTAAAGTAAACCGCTGTGCTTCTCTTCGTTGTGATATTGTTTGTTTATTTTCAATATTTTTTATTGTATTGGGCAATACTTAGTATGCATGTAATAGTTGTTTTTATGCCTAAACAGTAGGACACGGCATTCCTAAACTTTATTTATTTATAAATCTGTTTTTATATTTTTTATTTTATAGCCATAATTGTTTTATCATTTACATTTGTAATGGAAAATGACTTCATGAGTTATCTCATATTGAAGTCATTTTTCAAATTGACGACTCTGTATATAATACAGGGAGAAAAAAACAGCCCTTGCTGAGTTTCTTGCCGGTATTTCTCAGTACAAGGTCTCCCGCCGTAGATTTGCGAACCGATGGCGTAGCTTTTCGATATTCACAAGTGCTTGTTGTACAGCCTAGACTGAATAAACGATATTGAATTTTGATTTTTTTTTGAATAGGCATATATATTGGAACAAGCATCTTCAAATAAAACCAGTTGTAGTGTCGTCAGAACGAAGCTAGAGTTTCGTGCATTAACCCGTTAAAACTAGTTTTATTTAATGAGTGATGTGCGTGAAAACCTAAGAAACAAATAAGCATCTTTAAATTTTAAGACTGAATATTATCTATAACTAGTGGCCCGCCCTCGCTTCGCTTCGGTGTAGAGCTGTAGTGTAGACTATAGTTTTTGTTGTCAGGCTTGTATTATACACAATGACATTCTTCTAATACCTAATTACAATAGGCACGCGCCGCCAAGGGCCAAGCCCCCCGCCCTGTAGCGTCGGAACCGCTATGTCCCTTCATTTTAAATCTGTAATATCTTCGAAAATATACACTTAAATCATACGGTGTAAAGGGCCATATAGATCTATATTAAATGAACAATGTATTCAAGGTATTTAATTGTTTAAGGATTAATGCTGTATTGGTTAAAATCGCTTCGAAAATTAGCCATTATTTGTCGTAAAAACTATGTAGTGATGTGCTGCTGGTGTACTCTAATAATAAATAAAATATTCTACGTACCTTTCAATGCACTTTGCGTGTCCCTTTGCTTTGAGTCCAAGGTAGAGGATAATAAAGATTACTTAGTCATAAGACATTTCCGTCTTCTTAAGTGAGTAATTAAGATGATTGTTCCTACTTACCGCGGTTGAGTAATTTGTTTTAATAAAAAGAAAAAAAAAGTTATAAAACAAAAGTGTAACTTTATTTATGGAGAGTATTATCAAAGTCGTCTGACTTTTAAGTGGAGCCATTTGTTGCACAGTAGAGCACTCTGTGTACTGCGTTACAAATTAAAATTGTTGTTATCTTTATATATATAATTCTTCTGTGAGTGTGTATGTCGCTGAACTTCTCTTAAACGACTGGACCGATTTTGATGAAAATTTTTGTGTGTGTTCAAGGGGATCTGAGAATGGTTTAGATTCACAATTTTGTCCGCTGGACAACCCCTATTTTTTTAGGGCGGTACGAAGTTCGCTGGGTCAGCTAGTATTGATATAAATCCGTACGAATTTCAAACATACTTTGAAAAAATGAAAAATGAAAAAATGTTTATTACTTACATAAAGAATGTAACAATAATAGAGGTTGGATTCCCCTTTTAAGTGTAAGAACACTTGTGCCAGGGTGAGCCATTCTCCCATAGCTTAAAGTGGTTATGTAAAATACAGCCAGCGCATAATAAGAACATACAAACATTACTTATGCTAACAGCAAGTCGTACATGTTTACTACAATAATGTGTACATACAAACTGTTTATCCTATTCAGTGTGGTAAAGTTGAAACTACTTAATTATCAAGCTTTCAGTATCCTCATAACTAAGAGTTGTCAGCCAGTCGGTAAGCAGTTGCTTGTTTTCGAAATTTGTCTTTATATAAATGTTCAGAATCATCTCACCTTTATAACTCCGTAAACAATACGGAGTTATAAAGGTGAGATGATCGATTTTTGTACTGGTGATTTGCAAACTGCGTTTTACAATTGCTGTTCTTGGCTACGATGTCTTTCCTTCTTTTGGTTAAAATAAATGAATCTAGCGGTAGGGATTTGTGTTTTTTTAATATGGTATGCAAAATATAAAGTTGTCGAATTTTTAGTAAATTAGTCAGTGAGTATAGTAACTGAGTTGAGAATCTTAGTTTTTTGAAGAACATAATTTTAAGAAGCAACCTCTGTGCGCGTTCTGCCTCTAATAATTTTGCCTTAGATGCTCCACCCACTTTGTTTTGAGGTAAATCATTAAAGGTCTTCTTATTTAACAAATATTTTATTACAATAAGGCCGAGTTGTTTTGGTTGAA
Organism: Chilo suppressalis; assembly: GCA_902850365.2. Classification (NCBI taxonomy): domain Eukaryota; kingdom Metazoa; phylum Arthropoda; class Insecta; order Lepidoptera; family Crambidae; genus Chilo; species Chilo suppressalis. The sequence goes on along the minus strand of OU963905.1, from coordinate 26,499,045 downwards.
AGTGACTTCTAATAAAAATATTAAGGGAAAAGTAATCCTTTATCAAAATAACACATATTTTATTATGAACTAGCGGCCCGCCCTCGCTTCGCTTCGGTGTAGAGCTGAAGGGTAGACAACAGTTTTTGTTCTCAGGCTTGTATTATACACAATGAAATTCATCTATGATTCTTCTTATACCTGCATGCAGTCTCAGCCCGATCGGTTTGAAATTGACAAAGTTTCATACAAGCTGTCATTCCCTATTTTATCCCCTTGGGGATAGAATTGATCAAAATCCTTTCTTAACGGATGCCTACGTCATAACATCTACCTGCATACCAAATTTCAGCCCGATCCGTCCAGTGATTTGGGCTGTGCGTTGATAGATCACTATGTCAGTCAGTCACCTTTGAGTTTATATATGTATATAGATTTCAAGTGATAATTACCAATTAAATAGTTAAATTTCAAAATGTAACAACGCGGCCTATATCATTAAATGGTTTTGCGGTATTCATGCTTAGCAATGCCGCAAAACAAATCGTGGATAAACGAAATTTTAGATTATTATTTTAAGTAATTGTGATTGGGACCGGAGATGTCTTTATCCGGCAGAAATTTCTGCTGTCCCGCTCAGACGTTTCAAGTTTTCCAACTATTGTTTCCTACAATAACAAAATAATACAGTGGAAAACTTTATAAGTAACAGTAACTTCGAAGCTTTTCCCCCAAACTGGACTGAAAGCTTAAGGAAATTGGTAACGGACAAGGTTTATAGTCTAACTATTGATCAAATTCGAAGTTTCTGCTACCCGGGCGAATAGACTAATCACCATGTAATTAAAAAATAAAAACTGGTTGAAAATTTCACAAAAAAAAAACAATGTATACAATGTGGGAATGGCGTTAAGGTAAGATTAACACATTTAAGCGAGTGTTCTGAAGAGCTATTCTCTCTTATCCCACCTTCCCCTTTCCTTCAGAGGACCACGCGCGCTGGCCTACGTTGTCACCGTCTAACTGTGGCCACAATTCCAACGCGTACAAAGAAATTTGGTGACTCATTTCTTTGTCGCACTATCCGTAAATGGAATGCTCTGCCCGCTCACGTGTTCCCTCCCTCTTACAACCTGGGATCCTTTAAAAGAGGCGTGAAGAAGCAACATGCAGGCCGGCAGGATGGCTGGTGTGGCAGGTAGAACTGCTGTATCAGCTATCTTCGCGTCTGGACTTCACCTTCACTTAACATCAGGTGGGGTGGAGTCATTTTTCGGACCTATCTATAAAAAAAAAGATTTTAAGTCCCTTTTGACGACTTGACATCTTATAGAACTACAAAAATAAACTAGAAAAAATTCCACCCGGTCCAGCTTTTAGACAGGATTCGACCCATCTCATCTTCCGTTATCTGGGCGGACAACGGACGCTGTGTTACCTACATTGCGAAGAAATGGCGCTGTCATGCAGCCTTAGGAATACTGCAGGATATTCGACACGATCATTATGGTCGCGGGTAGCATATCCGTTTAGTGCGTCCGCCCGGATAGCGGATGATGTGGGTTTGAATCCCGTCTGAAACCTAGACTGGGATTTTTTTACTAGAAAAAATTTCTTTGGATTTAAACATCTAGCAGTTGAATACTTAAAAATTTAATCATAGTAATTTAAAGAAAAATTTTTACTAGAAAAAAAGAACACGCTGACTAGGCAGCGGACGGGACTCGAACCCGCACCCTTCGCAATTCGGGCGAATGCACTGACCAATTATGTTACCACGACCCTCATGGCCGCGTCGAAATTTTCCTAGCCTTAAGCTGCAAGGCAGCGCCATCTCTTCGCATTGTAGGTTACTCACAATGTCAAATGAATACTTTTTCAAGTATAAACATTTGAAAGAAGAAATAGTAATTATAGTTATGTTTTTATTTTTTTAAGCATTTAACTGCAAGAAAAAAATCTAGCGAACGGTGCGAGTTCAAGTCCCGTCCGCTGCCTGGTCCGCGTGGATATTTTTCTAGTAAAAACTTTTCTTTAGATTTAAGCATCTAGCAGTTAAATGCTTATAAAAAATAAAAACATAACTATAATAATTTACATTTGGTAGTAATTAAGTATTAAAACTTATTTAGACCTTTACAGCGTCACCGGGCTTGGGGACGGCGAGATCCTAAGGGGACTTCAAGCCGAGAATTAGCGAGTGCCTCTAGAGGTATTCCAGGCGGATGGCATCTCCCCACGGGGGGAGTCTCCTCTCCTTCTGGAGCCTCTAAACCACTCGAACCTGAGGGGTCGGCTCAACTAGAGGGCGTCTCTGAGACTCCGACCTCGGCTCTAGTTAGCCGTTGTCGTGGGGGGTTATTTAAACATTTGTTACATTTGACCTTAAATGGTTCTCATAAGTCATAACAGTACTCTCACCATCTCTTCAGTAGCTTCATTATTTTTGTTATGTTTACATTATAACCATATTTTAGATTTTTAGTGTATCACACCATATGAGGTGTTTGGCGAAAAATGTATGGCAATAGACTTTATGATGTCGCCTACCATCTATTATAATTCTCTTAGCACATTTGCATGTAGTGAAAATGATAATATAGTTGTGGATATTAATACCACAGTGTAATAAAAAAAATGATTTCATTTTATCGATCTTTACAAAATAGATTTGTTTTTATGTTATATAAACAACTTCGATCAGTCTTTGGCTGAATGTTACTACACCCATAGACATTAAAAATGATTCGTATGTTTTTCAAACCGGTAAAATTAAAAGTTCTTTTTAAAATCAATATATTATACAAAGGTGTCCGTTAAAATCTAAATAAATTACGCCAAGAATTACCGTATATTTCAATATTTTTATGGTTGTTAACGCTAAATTGTTATATTGTATACGTCATGGTTCAAAAATAAAGATTATTATTATTATTATCTCCTTTCAATAACATTTAAACGAACCTCTCTGCACTAGCTTAACAACGCTAACTGGCGAGAGTAAATTGCAGTAACAATTGTTGGCGATTCCTCATACAAAGTAGCAACAGCTTAGAACCGAGTTGGACAGTTCCAAAGGGGAACTTTAACAGCAGTTTGGTACATTAACTGCGAGCACCGTGCTACTCTTGAATAGGACTAAAACATTTCTCTGAACGAGTAAATATTGATATATAACGCAAGATAGACGCAGAGAAAAATACAAATAAATGCGTCAGTGTCTTGGAACACCCACAAATTCGCAATGGCCCAGTGCGGTTTGGGCCCATTGTGGATTGAGTCCAGTGCAGATTGGGCCCAGTGTGGATTGGGCCCATTGCGGATTGGGTCAAGTGCGGATTATTATATTAAGCAAGAGAGACGCAGAGAAAAATACAAATAAATGCGTCAGTGTCTTGGAACATCGACAAATTCGCAATGGGAACAGTGCGGATTGGGCCCATTGTGGATGAGTACAGTGTGGATTGGGCCCATTGCGGATTGGGTCAAGTGCGGATTATTATATTAAGCAAGAGAGACGCAGAGAAAAATACAAATAAATGCGTCAATGTCTTGGAACACCCACAAATTCGCAATGGGCCCAGTGCGGATTGGGCCCATTGTGGATTGAGTCCAGTGTGGAATGGGCCTATTGCGGATTGGGTCAAGTGCGGATTATTATATTAAGCAAGATAGAAGCAGAGAAAAATACAAATAAATGCGTCAGTGTCTTAGAACACCCACAAATTCGCAATGGGCCCAGTGCGGATTGGGCCGAGTGCGGATTGGGCCCACATTATATTAAGCAAGAGAGACGCATAGAAAAATACAAATAAATGCGTCAGTGTCTTAGAACACTCACAAATTCGCAATTGGCCCAGTGCGGATTGGGCCCACATTATATTAAGCAACAGAGACGCAGAGAAAAATGCAAATAAATGCGCGAGTGTCGTGGAAAACCCAAAGTCGGTGCCATGCATGTCTGATAGATCTGAGTTCCCATTTACTACTTGGGTTGGTATGAGCACGATTCCAAATATTAATTTGACTAAAGCTGAAAAAAGTTTTCGGCGGTTTATGAAGCTGTATGTATTTTTGCTAACCGTAGATATATGCACTTGTCCCACTGCCGACGACGAACAAGAATTGTGTAGAGCTAGCAACGAGAAACGAGTTGGCGAGCAGTGGGACGCGAGTGTGTTATTTTTGGTTGTATGTATTTGGTATTTGGTGTGAAAGAACGACGGGCGATTACTCGGAACACTCGCTGGCGGTCACAGTTTTGAGCAAAAATACAGGCGTACGCGTCTTGATGGCGAAGCGAGCTTCACTGATCTCTGAGCGGGTTTCATTTTCGATAACCGTTTTTTTTTCAATTTCGTGTTTATCACCATTTTCTTAAAAATATCTAACAAAATAAACTCAAAATTACAAACAAGAATTTTAAATAAAATACTTTATTAAGTAAATTAAATAATAAATTCATACATAGACAATAAAATTTTAAAAATCTTCCAATGAAATAACCGAACGCTCAATATAAGTCTTTCGAAGGTAGCTCGACAATTTTAAATAAAAAATCATTATTCTGACGATGCAGACCTGAAAAGGCTGCGAAACGTCAATAAATAAATAAAGTTTCGTGCATTAACCCGTAAAAACTAGTTTTATTTAATGAGTGATGTGCGTGAAAACCTAAGAAACAAATATAAAATACTAAATTTCAAAAATTGTAGCTTTTTTAATGACAATTTTTTTTTCTGTGTGCATATTTTTTTGTACAGTGAATATTCGGCGAGATATAGCCGTTTAACACGATTTACGATCGAACATCACCTTATTCAAGCGCTTTAAACTTTCCCCATTTAAAAATTAAGGGATCTTAAATAATTTAAATCACATAGTCTTATAGCTCCTGAAAAGCACTACAAAATCGTATCTGAAAAAAAAAATCTGTCACCTAAAATGAAGGAGCTATGCTTAAATAAAAGCCGAAAAAAAATTCTTTTTGAAAAAAAAAATCAATGTTTTTAAAGGTAGTTTTTAACAAGGGTAGGTTGAAACAATATTTTTTTAACTATTTTACCCATATTTAGGTTTTTAATTTTATTTTATAATTTTTGATAATAGGGGGTAGTTTTCACCCCTTAAAAACAAAAAGCGTACAACGGCACAATATAGAAAATAAACAAAGCAATAAAAATGCAGGTGAACAATTAATGTATAATTTCACATTATGTAATGAAGGGTGACTTCATGAATCATCTCTGAAGTCATTTTTCAACTTGACGACTCTGTAAATGATAAAACAGGGAGAAAAAAACAGCCCTTGCTGAGTTTCTTGCCGGTTCTTCTCAGTACAAGGTCTCCCGCCGTAGATTTACGAACCGATGGCGTAGCTTCTAGACATTCATATGTGCTTGTAACAGCCTAAACTGAATAAATGATTTCGATTTGAATTGATTTGATTTGATTTGATTTCACCAGCCTAATCCCAAATTTTTGTACAAATCGGTGCTGGATGAAAAAATTGCGAGGTTTTATCATTTTTTTTAGCTTCAGTTCCTGGACTATTATTAGATCCTGATCGATTTATTACGCCTCTTTGTGCGGCTCCGCTCGTTCCTGTACCGGATTTTAACTTGTTCCTTTAGTGGATCAAACTACGTACCTTGTTCCCGGGACAAACCACACTGCCCTGGAGATAGGCTCGCCGGCTGACGAACGAGTTGCAAAGAAACCTCCGCGCATACTGTGCATATTTACGATCAAGGATTCCTAGCAATTTGTGTCAGTTTAAATAATCTTCATTTTACGGTTTTACAAGTTATCTATAACTAGCAAACCAGTGAACCAAATGTTCACCAAAACCTGATTTAAAAAAAAAATGTATTTAATTAATTGAGAACTTCGGAGATTTTGTGTGGTTTCGTTTTAAGTTCGTGATTTCTCGAAAACCGGAAGTGCTACGTTACTCAAATCCGCTTTTTAGTCTTATCAGACTATTCTTAACTTATAACTTAAATATTTTCTTTATCTATCTCTTACGGTTTGGCCGCTGAAACAGCACCACAGACAGACGGACGGACGGACGGACTTGTCTAATAGATAAGAGATTTTTATTGTTCAACAGACGTTCGAATATTAACTTTGATATAAACTTCTATTGCGGCAGGTTCATTACGATTATATCGATGGCACACCGAAATTTTATTATATGAGTGTTTTCATTATCAAATGTGTTAAATCCATGGGTTTAAGCTATTTAGATTAAACTTAAAGGTGACTGACTGACATAGTGAACGCACAGCCCAAACCACTGGACGGATCGGGCTGAAATTTGGCATGCAGGTAGATGTTATGACGTACGCATCCGCTAAGAAAGGATTTTGATTAATTCTGCCCCCAAGGGGATAAAATAGGGAATGAAAGTTTGTATGAAACTTTGTCAATTTTAAACGGATCGGACTGAGACTTTGCATGCAGGTATAAGAAGAATCATAGATGAATGTCATTGTGTATAATACAAGCCTGAGAACAAAAACTGTAGTCTACACTTCAGCTCTACACCGAAGCGAAGCGAGGGCGGGCCGCTAGTTAAGTATAAGATTGAAATACTGTGGGTCGACATTATATTTTATCGAATCCCTGGTTCAAAAGTAAATGTACGTTGTTAAAAATTAGCTCCAATGTGGTTGATATTATCATGCCCCCTGCTCCGCTCGCTGTCATTAGTTAATAAATAATAATAATAATAAATATTTCCAATACACACCAACTAGCCTAGCCCCAAAGTAAGCACTATAAGGCTTGTGTTATGGGATGCTAGGTTAACGGATAGAATACATATACTGTACATATATTACTTATATATGTACAGTATATGTATTTAGTATGTTTATATAGAAATACATATAAACATCCATGACTAGAGTACAAATGCTTGTATTCATCACACAAACATCTGCCCCCACCGGGATTCGAACCCGGGACCTCTCGAGTCGGCGACACCATGAAACCCGGCGTACAAACCACTCGGCCACGGAGGTCGTCAAAAGTTAATTAATATAATTGATGGGTATTGTTCTCGATAAAGTTTGTATTATATATGTCGAAAATTCAGGAGTATTATTATTATTATTTAAATGTCCAGACTCGATATCGCTGGCATGGCCAGCGGTTCTGCCTGACTCGTCCATGGAGAAGTTTGATTAAAGAATAAAAAGTAATTAAATGTGCAAAGCTATTTTTAATAAATCACTTTTAACGATTACAGTAACCTTGTTTTATTTTTAACAATTCACTTCACTCACTCACAAATCACTTTAAACAATCACTTATCTTAACTAAATTCAATAATATTTTTTTAAAAGGTAAAGATGAACAAAGGGGCAGAGCTTTTGCTCACTACCGTTCAGTTCAAGAATCAGACACACAGTGCCAAAGCCTGTGCCCCGACATCGAACGATCGCACCGCCCCTACTCCACGACCACTTGGAGCGTGGACCAATGGGACCAATGGCGTTGCGCCGTTCCTATCACGCGATATCGTTAACAGACAAATAAGTCTCCTAATTATAATCTAACTAAATTTAGTAACAAATAGCTACAGATTTTCAACTTTAAATTGACAAAATAAATTAAATGAATTAATCAATACAAAACTTTAGCTTAATAATAAGTGTCAATCAACTTTCGTGTCATAATGTCAGTCACATGACTTTTACAATAAAAGTACTTAAACAGATGGTTTAGATATTAGAATAAATAATTTAAATGAAAATGCAAACATTATTTCCTCTTAATTTTAGAATAGACAGTATCATAATTATTAATCGCTATTTTGCCTTAATCAACTATGGTAATAACGTATGCGGCGACATATACCTTCATACATACATAATACACCACGAATAATGTGGTGATTGAGATAGGAAAAGAAAAAATAAAGTACAACAAATATAAAGAAAGCAAAGAATAAAGTCCATACAGTTTAGTTTATATGTGGCTATTCGGGTAAACTGTAGACAAACAATAGACACTCACACACACATTCTCGACATATTTTATTTCTGATGTTCGTAGAGTGGCTAGGGTTATAAAGATAAACACCATAGGCTTACCTCAACAACGTTATCCGCAAGATGCTAAATTAAAACTTGAGATTGAAAATTACTGAAATCTAACGCCAAGCCATCCCCACTGCCGATGGCCGCCATCTTGATTGCATCTTGAAATATCAATCTAAACTGCTCTCAGACTATTAATTGGCGCAGTTAACTTGCCAACTCCTTAATAGTGGAGATGAAACTATTTTGCAATCTGTAAGTTCTACGTGCGGGAGACAATACAAATAAAGACAAAAAAAACCCAACACTCACACCAATTAGCCTAGCTCCAAAGTACTGTAAGCTTGTATTATGGGATACTAGAGTAACCGATAGAATATACAATACTCACAGTATCAGATCGCGGAACGACACTTTTGTGGTTTTTGCACATACGAACCACTAGATTCCAGACACTTGACAATTTAAACAGCGTCACAGTTTCTACGATCTCCCAAAGACAACTTCCCCTTGGAGAAACCTGGTACATATAAGATTGACTGTAGCTCGTATATTGGCCAAACGAAGCGGACAATAGCGTGCCGAATAAAAGAACACATAAAAGCAGTCAGAAACAATGATACGCAGAAATCAGCTATCGCGGAACATTTATTCGATTCGGGTCCTAATCACTGGATTGAGCTCCATAATCCATAAATCATCTCGACAGAACGCCACTACACACCAAGATTGGTCAGGGAAGCGATTTAAATAAACAAACACAAAAACTTCAATCGTGAGAATGGGTTTAAATTGTCAAGTATCTGGAATCCAGTGATTCGTATGTGCAAAAACCGCAAAAATCGAAAAAGTGTCGTTCCGCGATCTGATACTGTGAGTATTGTCCGTCGGGAACAGGTGCGAGTGAATGGTGAGAATGTGACCAGTGGTAGGGGTATCGAGCGCAGTAAAAGACGACGTCAGAGGGTAGACCGATATGTCTGCCAATAACATCTACCCGCAATTACTTCAGTTACTCCGCCATCATGGCGCTTGCAACAGTGCCGAAATATCGGAGACTCATAAAAAACAAGGTACATGGTAACAATCACGTTGATAACTAAAGTGTTAGTGACCACGAAAGTTTAAAACAATACAATGTATATTTACATCTTAAGAAAACTTTACTAGAAAAAAATCCACGAGGACCAGGCAGCAGTCGGGACTCGAACCTCCGCTATCCGGGCGAATGCACTGGCTATTATTATACCGCGCCACTGATGGCCTTGTCGAATTTTCTTTAGCCTCAAGCTGCAAGGCAGTGCCATCTTTTCGCATTGTAGGTTACCTACAATATCAAATGAATACCTTTACAAGTATTTGAAAGAAGAAATAGCAGGTTTTTCTAGTAAAATGTTCTTAAGAGATAAAAATCTAGCAGTTAAATGCTTATAAAATAAAATTTAAAAAATATATGTACATTAGTACAGAAATACATATTAAACATCCATGACTGGAGCACAAGTGCTCGTATTCATCGCATAAACATCTGCCCCCACCGAGAATCGAACCTCACGAGTAGGCGACACGTTGAAAATCCGCGTATTAGCCGCTTTGCAGGAAGATGTTATGGAACTAGTTTTTACGGGTTAATGCACGAAACTTTATTTATTTATTAACGTTTCGTAGCCTTTACAGGCTACGTCGTCAGAATCAAACTTTTATTTAATTTGTTGAGCTACCTTCGAAAGACTAAGTCAGTTATAAAGTTTTGTGCATTAACCCGTAAAAACTAGTTTTATTTAATGAGTGATGTGCGTGAAAACCTAAGAAACAAAAAAAAGATGTTATGGTTTTACATTAACATGACAAGGTTTATAAGTGAGAATTTTTGGGTAAATCTGCCAGAAACGTGATGTATTGAATTTAATTGTAAACATGTACCTAATATAGCGCCAGGCTTCTAACTGTACAAGGCCTAATTTTACAAACCCTTATTCATATGTGACTTTGCCTTATCGAACTACATAAACTATTGTATAATAATATGTATTGGTTTGTAGTGTCCAGGTAGGTTTAATATTGTAAATTTAAGAGATTTGTATTATCTGTGTTTGCCTACCTTCAAATGTGAGCATAAACAAAACAATTCAAATGTTATATTTTAGTCCGTATTTTAATTTTTTTGGTAAAATTTAGTAATGGTTTGTTGTAATATTGATAAAAATGCACTCGGGAATACTTTTTGTTTTGAAATTACCTTCGATGGATTGTTAATTGTGGATATTTTTGTCTCATTTTAATTTTCCTCTCTAGTAATAATACAGTTTGTTTTTTCAGTTTTACAGTTTGTTTCGCCCGGATTGCGAAGGGTGCGGGTTCGAGTCCCGTCTGCTGCCTGGTCCGCGTTGAATTTTTTCTAGTTACATTTTCTTTAGATTTAAAGATAGTTGTGTATTTCAAAATTAACATTTATAATTTTGCGATAAGCAAATCGGGGGGAATATACAGTTATTCAACAAATGTGTTCATCAAGTAAGTCAATAGAAATATCCAATCGGTTGAAAGTTTACACGCCAGCTAACTTCAATCAATCCTTATGTTTACTTTAAAGTTGGCCGCGATACGTTAATCCGTCGCTTTCCTAAGTTAATCAGTAAGTGTTGATTAAAACGTAGATCCGCTGTAAATTAATTTGTTGAAGTTAAACGGTGTGCTAACACAATCAGCAACTAGTTCCAGTTGTGACCGCAAGTTGGCGCTGTTTGGCAACAACCGCAGCCGATAACGAACTATAAACCTTTACTGGCTTTACACAAGGGTTGACATCGACAAACATTTGATTTGTGCGGGCTTCGTCGCCAGCACCCGGAATGATGTTTAAAGTTGTAGGTGAAACTTAAACTGATATAGGTAGAAAAGTTACGATCTTCTATGTTGTTCTAGCAGCATTTTTTTTTATTTTATTTTTATAGATAGTTCCGACAAATGACTCCACCCCACCTGATGTTAAGTGAAGGTGAAGTCCAGACGCGAAGATAGCTGATACAGCAGTTCTACCTGCCACACCAGCCATCCTCACCCTGCCGGCCTGCATGTTGCTTCTTCACGCCTCTTTTAAAGGATCCCAGGTTGTAAGAGGGAGGGAACACGTGAGCGGGCAGAGCATTCCATTTACGGATAGTGCGACAAAGAAATGAGTCACCCAATTTCTTTGTACGCGTTGGAATTGTAGCCACAGTAAGACGATGACAACGTAGGCCAGCGCAAGTGGTCCGCTGAAGGAAAGGGGAAGGTGGGATAAGAGAGAATAACTCCTCAGAACACTCGCAGTGGTACAAACGATAGAACGCGCTTAGTGACGCCACGTCACGGCGTAATTGAAGAGGCTCAAGGTGTTTAGTCACCTCCTCATCGCCTATGATGCGGATCGCGCGCCGCTGTAACCTATCCAAAGCATCGAGTAAGTACTTGGCGGAGCCATCCCAGAGGTGCGAGCAATATTCCACGCAGGACCGCACTTGCGTTTTGTACAACAAGCATAGTTGATCGGGCGTGAAAAAACGCCGCACCTTGTTCAGGACTCCGAGTTTGTTGTAGTCTTTTGGATTCAGGTCTGAGCGAACTTCCATACCGAGCATGGAAATGTTGCACAGCAGCGGTAGTGTTGTGCCCTGAAGGGAGGGAAGGGGAAGGAATGGCGATGTTTTTGCCGTGAAAGCGCAAGCCTGAGTTTTAGCATGTGTTATTCTCATACCAAGGCATACCGATCGAGTTACAAGCGAAATATATCTTATTTTATTGTGTGTACAATTCATCAACAGCCTATAAATGTCTGCACTGCTGGGGCACAGGCCTTCCTTGTGGATGGAATATGGAGATTGGGCTATGGCTCACCACGCAGGCCCAGTGCGGGTTGGCGCGTGTTAACGACTGCAGATGCAGCCGGGACAAACGGCTTAACGTGCCTTCCGAAGCACGGAGGAACTCGAGATAGAAGATTGTTAGTCACCCATCCAATGACCGACCACTGCTAAAGTTGCTTAACTTCAACGATCGCAGCCGAACGCGCTAACCACCCGCGGCATCGAGCTCCTCAACTATCTCTTATCTATTAGACAAGTCCGTCCGTCCGTCTGTCTGTGGTGCTGTTTCAGCGGCCAAACCGTAAGAGATAGATAAAGAGAATGTTTAAGTTATAAGTTAAGAATAGTCTGATAAGACTACAAACCGGATTTGAGTAACGTAGCACTTCCGGTTTTCGAGAAATCACGAATTACAAACGAAACCACACAAAATCTCCGAAGTTCTCAATTAATTTTTTTTTTTTTGGTGAACATTTGGTTCACTGGTTTGCTAGTTACAATTGATAAGCGATGATATTGTTTGAGTTTTTAAAGGTAGATATAAAATATATTCCAATAATTTGTTTGAAGTTTTGTAGCTATTCATTGTCTTGTATAATAGTGCTATTACACTTGGGCGTTAGCCCGAATACGAGTGCCCATGGAGTTCGGGTAAACGACCAAGTCTAAATGAACGGAGTCGAGTACGCCTAATGAACTTGTAAGGAAAATTATAACAGTTGAAATAGATTATTTCGTTCTAGAGTAATAGTCGTTCAACTTTAACGGCTTCTGAGGTCGCGCTATCGTTAAATTTTTATAAAGTATATAAGCACTTGAAAAGATTGGTTGCTATACCGCATCATCCCCTTCAGATCAGATCGCTTCAGATGAAGCTTTTAGTCAGCAAGAGTCTGAAATAACCTTGCGCCTGGGAGCACATAGAAAAAATCGAAAAATCGAATTGATTTTGAGACACAGTTTGACTTTGATTTAGGTATTTAGGTTGAGATAGATATATTGATATTAATTGGTTTGTCTAATTTCCGAGATAGAAAATAAAGACTCTTGCTCAAATATATAGTGGTAACTACAGGCAACAACGGAACTATACACTGCGCGTGGCAAGAAAACGCACTTTTTTTTTACACTCACACCAATTAGCCTAGCCCCAAAGTAAGCATTATAAGGCTTGTGTTATGGGATACTAGGGTAACGGATAGAATACATATATTGTACTTAAATAAGTATATTTATATAGAAATACATATTAAACATTCATGACTGGAGTACAAATGCACGTATTCATCACACAAACATCTGCCCCCATCGGGATTCGAACCCGGGACCTCTCGAGTCGGCGACACCATGAAACCCGGCGTACAAACCACTCGGCCACGGAGGTCGTCACTTGGCCGGTTTTAGTCATCAGATTACCTTCAACTACTATACACAAGGACTAGTTCACTTTTGCTTCTTTACGAAAGAAAACTTTCAATATTAATGCTCACATGGCTATCCAAATAAATTAGTATGTAATAGAAAATACCAATTTCTGTGTCCGACTTATGTCCGTCCGAGGTGTCAAGTAAAAAAATTTCTAACGTAAAATACTTCAATAATCTAATAGAACTTACGTTTCACATTCACCACACACCATTGAAACATGGATTCCGAAACCTTCCAAATAGGCTATATACTGAAACACACATATTGGATGGAAGCAGAAAGGGTCGTAACACACAGCGGTACACAGTCCCTATTACGGCGGTACGATTCATAAAGAGTTATACGACTGTCGAAGTTCAGAGGAGGCTTTTAGGCGAGTTGTAGGGGCTGTATCAAACTGCGCGACACACCGGGTGCGAATCGCAGTTAGATAGATAGATAATGCGTTTATTTTTTTTCTTCAACATACATATACATTTACAGACAGAGTAATACAATAAAAAAAAAGATACAAGAAATCAGCTAAGAAATCAGCTAAGAAATCAGCTAAGAAATCAGCTAAGAAATATCCATATGTATGCTGCAGAAAGCAAAAGGCCAAGACTCGGCTAAACATTTGCCAGTTTTAAGGCAAAATACCGATTTTCAGCCATCACCTTTATGAGTGAGTAGACTAGCTTTATTAATAATAAACATTTAAAAGATTTTGCAAGGAGAAAAGAGAAAACAGCCATGACAATGCAGTGGAGACAAACACATATTTACTACAATATAGAGACAAATAATGAAGTGATTGTTGGCGAGATAAAATTAGATGATATCGTACATATATATAATAACTATAATTACACATGATTTATTTAAAGTATATACAAACGTAGTATCCGGAAACTGTTTGTTCGCTTTGTTAAGGCAGAAACAGACTATTGTGTCGTATTCAATCCTGATGCTTCAGACGTTTAATAATTAATTACATTTCGATTTGAATTGACCATCGATGACCTTAACAAAAGTTGTCAAAGGATAATCAAAGGCACGTCAACTGGTACTGTCCACCAATAGTCTCCGTCCACCAATAATCTGTCTAAGTGCTGTCGGCCTAGGCACCTCTTAGAGTACCCCGACGATGAAATCACCCGCGCCAACGCGCCTCCGACTCCTCCCACACAGGCCACAAACACCAACACTATACAGCTAGCATATTTGCACACCAGTTAAACATAAGGCAGACACTGCACCCGTAGGATAAGAGTGCGAAGACCCGGTCTACACACGACACGCTATACCAGGCACGACAACGGCTAACCAGAGCCGAAGTCCGAGTCTCAAAGACGCTAGTTAAGCCGACCCCATCAGGTTCGAGTGGTCTAGAAGCTCTAGACGGAGAGGAAATGCCATCCGCCTCCAATACCTCTAGAGGCACTCGCCAATTCTCGCCTTGAGGTCCCCTAAGGATCTCGCCATCCCCAAACCCTGTGACGCTGTAAAGGTCATTTGCGACCAACAGCATACACACTCAAAACAACAACAAAGTCTGTCTAGGAGCGTAGTGTGGCAAGGCAGGGAGGGTGGAAGCGGCCAACTCGAGATGAACACGTAACATTAGTACAATGGTAATTTATTTCATTTATTCATTTATTGCATTCTTGCTGTTTACATGCTGTTACAAAAATATATATTATCATTCCAAACAAGAACCCAGTTAGGGTATTGCAATAATCCTAAACTAAATAGATCTCAAATTAATCTCAAATTATGCATAAATGTCATCTGATTCCATTTGTTTGTGTAATGTTGGCAAAACCTCCACCCTACAGAAAAAGTGAACTGCTTACTTTATGCAGTGTTGTGTTTCTATCGGTGGGTAAGTTTCCACGTGGTAGGAGCTGCAATGAATTTACTATGGGACGATTTTCATAAAAATCGCGACGAACCACGCTTCGCTTCGCTATGTCTAGCGTAGGCGAATATATTAAGCAAAGCTGGCGTCTCAGGTAAGTAAGCTAAGCAATCTAAGTTTACTATGTAAATGAAAACATGTATGTTACACAATACGGGTCATCTCTCCATCTCCGGCGAGGACCAGCGATGGGGACGATGGCTCACTTTTTTTATTCTTCTATCAGGTAGATTACCCAAAATTATTGGACACGTATTGACGTGACAACGTCTTAAATTAGGTTGCGGCTGGGAGTCACTTATGAAAAAGTGTAACGCTCGGTAACGTTACGATGAGTCTCTCGTGTTAAGTTTAAGTTTACATGTACAATGTTTTAGTAAACAAAATATATTTCTATAGTTAAAATTTGTGCAATTCTTATTTTCATTCAATTCCTTGTTCCTATTGTGCAATTTAATTATATTCATATCAATAAATATTCTACCGAGAAAAAGACGTTGTCACGTAAAATCTTCGCCCGTAAAACCGACTTTACAGGCAACCATTTTTTTTTTTATTTTTTCACATAATCAAAACATTTTTGAGATGTCGCTTGACGTCACGTCTTGGTAAAAATGTTCTAAGACGTGACGGCACGAGCTCCCATTCCCAAACTTTGGCGCGCTTTATCTTTGTCATTTTTTGGTTGATTGACAAAAAAAAAATCATCATGATCAGCTTATTAATGTCCCCACTGCTGGGGCACAGGCCTTCCTTATGGATGAAATAGGAGAATTGAACCATGATCCACCACGCGGGCCCAGTGCGGATTGGCGGGTGCTAACGACTGCAAATGCAGCCGGGACCAACGGCTTAACGTGCCTTCCGAAGCATTGAGGAACTTGAGATAGAAGATTTTTGGTCACCCATCGAATGACCGACCACTGCGAAAGATTAACTTCAACGATCGCACAACCAAGCTCCTCCTCCTCAAAAAAAAAAACACGCGTCCATTGTCTTTTGGAATGTAACTGAAGGACTAAATATAATTTTGTTTATTTCATCCGGTCATCACCCCTGTTCCTCCAGTACGCAAGTTTTGCATCGTTTAGCCATGTCGTCCGCAGTTTAAGCAAAGTGAAGCAAATCTACTTTCGCTCCCGGTGTACTTACTGTTTAGTTGCTCCGGCATTGGCAACCGACCCGCCCCGCCGGATTACGTCGGATATACGCGAGAATCCGGATTAACCGGATAGAATGAATCGAACTCACTACTCTAACGAACTGAACTGCTATTACGAGATATGCTTTTGTTCAACTAACGGTTTTCGTTTCGTCAGACTTTTTCTACATATCGCAGCAAAATGCTTAACCCTAAAAGGACAATGTTAAAATTGGCCTAAGAACCAACACCAATTTGGCATTTATGATAATTCTTAGTATATTTTTTGCGATAATTATCAGGCCCCTACTCCGTACAGCCCTGGAATTATATTTACCAACAGAAACACATCACCACCAAAGCTAGTGTTATATTACTGTGTTCTCTGTAACACGTTACTTGCCAGGCAGGCGCTCTGTATTGAGCAAAAACCCACAGGGCGCTTTCCGAGGGATTCAGGGCATTTATCTTATATATAAAATTCTCGTGTCACAATGTTAGTTACCATACTCCTCCGAAACGGCCTGACTGATTTTTATGAAATTTTATATGCATATTCCGTGGGTCTGAGAATCGGCTACTATATAATTTTCGTATCCTTAAGTGATAATGGTTGTCCACCTCTAACGTAGTGTTCTGAATCCTACAATGCGCCTTTGCGCCAAAATTCAAACTATTGGGTATTGTAACGTAGTGTTCTCATATGGGTTAGGAGGAATGTTATCCCAGGAAATTGATAGAACACTACGTTACACACCGCTAAATTTTTTTAGGACAATTTTTTTTTTATAATGTGGTATTAAAAATACATACAACCCTAAATTGTCTCTTCTACCACCTGTCCCTATTTTTATGGCGGTACGAAGTTCGCTGGGTCAGCTAGTATAGAATAAAATTTCATCCAACTGGTCTAATACAAACTTGTTCGGTAAATACCGAATATCAATATCGTTTATTCAGTCTAGGATGTTATAAGCACTTGTGAATGTCGAAATACTAGGCGATCCGTTCGCAAATCTACGGTGGGAGACCTTATACTGAAATGAACCTGCAAAGAACTCAGCAAGGACTGTATTTTTTTCCCTGTATTATATACAGAGTCGTCAAATTGAAAAATGACTTCAATATGAGATACCACATGATTAGTTCTATATACATACTTTATCAAATAATTACGAGTATATAATAATAATAATTCTTTATTTCTCACCATGATCAGTTTCTTATTCCATTAAAAGGTCACTTATCTAATTATGGCGGGCTGACACCTGAACTAGGAAAAAACCCGTGTCTCAGGTTATCAGCCCTCCACTCTTTAAATGTAATGTAATACAACACAGTTTACTGTAATTTGAACATATTGATTAATATTATTTAATAAAACACTAATTTATTTGACAATTATAATATTGGATTTGAGTATGTCTTTTAAAATTTATCTTTACTTTAAGTAGACTTCAGCTAATGCTGTCCATCATCACGAACTGCGGTTGACTCTCGTGGCTCGTGAAATGTCTAGTTAACGACGTTGTTAAGGTTGTTTATGGGGGCAAAGCTCGCTATTTTTACGGCTGCCCCCCCTCGCCCCCCCCCCCCCCCCCCCCCAGTAAATTAACTCATAACATCAAACCTAAGAAGATATTACGTTAGATGCGTTAAAACGCTGTCATTGCCGCAAAATGGCTTCAGATTGCTGTGTATCTTTATAAAGTACTAGCGGCCCACCCTCGCTTCGCTTCGGTGTAGAGCTGGGGTGTAGACTACAGTTTTTGTTCTCAGGCTTGTATTATACACAATGACATTCATCTATGATTCTTCTGCCCGATTGGTTTAAAATTGACAAAGTTTCATACAAACTTTCATTCCCTATTTTATCCCCTTTTTATCCCCTTGAGGGTAGAATTGATCAAAATCCTTTCTTAGTGGATGCTGTGATGTTAAATTCCCCTCCACAGCTCTTTACTAGCTTACTCAGAGCACCGGGGGAACAATAAAAGAAAACCAAAGAATTAAGATAATGTTATAAGTATATTTTATCCACTTTAGATACCAAAGCATAGGAATTCAGTAGTTTTAAGTTATTGCTTATATAAATCAACAAGTCCAACTATGTTTATTATTTATATAATAACTATGTTTCACTAATTATAAATATCTAAGCTGAATACAGTAGTTCAAAGTTAATGTGTATATAAACCAACAAGTTGTCATGAAAGGTTATAATTATATGAATATCAGACATTCATAACACTTTACCATGTACTTACAATATAATCCTTACTAATATATTTTATCCACAAATACCACATAGACTAGACTGAATAAGCTATTGAGTGGATTTCAGAGGTTCTACGGCTCGTTTGATCGATATTGGTGACAAACTTAGTTAATTCTAGTTCTCAGTGAGATAACCAGTTATATAGGTATATGTAAATATATGGAAATGGGCAAGTCGGGGTCCAACCTCGCCTCTGGTGGTTCCTTTTCACGTTCACCCGGGGTTAGTAGAGAAATACCTTGATTATGATAGGTTAAGCTGTGTATAATCTGTCTGCTGTTCGGCCGGGTTACATAAAACCGGAGAGCGGCTGGCAAATAAACTCCCGCGCCCCTTCTGGTCCGTGCACAGAACAAAAGTATCCTTGTTAGTCCTCCAGTATTTCTTGAGGGGAACGTACAAGCCGTTCGAAATATGAAACTATCCGTAAGTATTTTGTTTCCTATCACAAGTTACCGCCTTATTATTGCAATCGCCTTGCGAAGGTTCGTGTTCGTCCACGAAACTCAGTTCGGTTAGCGACTCCGCGCTTTTTCCGCCAATATCCTTCGGGATATAAACTTTTCGGATCTATCTCACGACTTCGACGACAATAATATGCCGTTTATTATACTTTGGGCAGAAGAAAAAATGAGAAGTTAACTGTACCACAAACAGATTGTGAAATTTTAAAAGTTGTTTTGACAATTGCTCATAGATGATAGACGAATCGTCTACTCCCAAACATGTGTCTATGATTTGTTTCCCACTTCAACTGAAGGCAAAGGCCACAGTCAAACAGACAGCCGCCGCATTCGAGACGAACCGAAGAATAAACTCAAAACTATATACCTACGCTCGCCGTAAGCTGAGGAAAAGGGAATACCTACCCAAATCAGCGAGGAAATTCAATTTCGAGTAAAATTCAAAATCGATTAAAAACAGCACCCGATAATGAGGACTCAAATCGATCTGGGAAAGACTATTCAAAATTCAACAACTGTCAAACTCCATCCATTCATCCACGCGCCCCCACAGAGATTCCCCGCCTGATTACTTTTTTTTTTTTTTTTTTTTTTATAAGTCTCAAGGCGAATATTTTAGTCGAATAGGAAAATCGACTCTTCCCTCAAGGCTACCAACCCAATCAATGAAGTTTGACAGCTACGCTGACGTAAGCGGTTCGCTATCATAGACAAAACAGCTGTCCTACGTGTGTCAGTGTCACGCTCTGTTTAAAAACAAACACTACAGTATCCCCCCACTCACGGCAGAATTCACGTAGGGAATTCGTCGAACGCCCTCGTTCGTATATCCCCATGTCTTATGTACTTTAGTTAAGATATGATTAAGTTATGTTGTATAAAATAATAGAATATTATAAACCGCTAAGTTAAGAAAAAATAAACATACAGAACGATAAATCATTGATAAATCTCTAAGTTGTAACAAAAATAGATAATAATAAATGACAATAGTAACACAAAGTGTATACCACTCAAGGCCGTACCGCAAGCATCTTTGCTCCGAAAATAGATATAATCAAAAAAAAAATTATAATGTTACCAGTTATACCGAGAAAAACATAATGGTAGAAAATTAACCAAACAGATGTTATTGGTCAAAGGCGATTTGCTCACAAAATTGCATGTTGTGTGTTCGTCCATCGTGTGTCTCATTTACTGTCTCCCGAGAGAAATAAAAAAAAATATCATAAATATTCTATGCTCATCATAGGATATTATGATAAAAGTTGTTGTTAATACGTTTTCATTTGTATTAGCAACTTCAATAAAATGCCTTGGTAGGTAAAAAACTAACAAGCACATTAACAAAACCTTCTCCTGGAAAAGTTAAGAGACAATTAAGTGTTTAAGCATTAATTAGGTGGCAAACAAAGAGATCACACTATCGGGGACGCACACACATGGGTATCTAAGATGCAGTGTGATACCAAGACCCATTGACGATTTCTACGTCACGCCGGGCAGAAGGCGGAATGGGTATTCGTCGGCCGCCACATCCACGGCGATAAGTCCCTACCTAAATATCTATTCGGGGTCAGCGCTTTTGAAATCCTTTATATGCCATTTGCCTACATACTTCCCGTTTTCGTCTTCGAGCTCGTAAACGAGTGGGGAGAGTTTACGGATTATTTTGCAACGTTCATATTTCGGTGCAAGTTTGACTGAAAAGTATTTATGAGCCGCGCTTTGTTTATACGTCCGTTTCCAAATGTAATCGCCTACGTTAAAGGAAATATCCCTACGACGCCTGTTATAATATTTAACGTTCCTATCGTGGGCTTTTCGCAGTGAGTCCTTGACCTCTTTAAAGATTTCACCTAAATGACCCAGATTAGACGCATGAGTATCCCGGGGTACTATCACTAACTCGTCAAGATCGTTGAAACCGGCATAAATACTACCATCGGTCACAGCCTCCCTACCATGAACTAACATAAACGGAGTATATGACGTGGATTCGTTCACAGAGGTGTTCATAGCGAACTGGATCTTATGAATATTCACGTCCCAAGATCTATGGTCATTCTCAACGAACGAGGCCACCGCAGTGATGACAGTACGGTTATAACGTTCGACAGTGTTAACCTGAGGGCAATACACAGGACCCAAATGGACTTGTGGTATATTATATTTGGCATACAAAGATTGAAGTTCATGGCTTACAAATTGCGATCCGTTATCGGAGATCACGGTTTGAGGTATACCATGAATCAAAAAGACATGATCCTCCAGTCGCTGAGCAATCACCCTACCCGTAGCTCGGCGTAAAGGAAATAATAAACAATATTTTGTAAAGCAACATACTACTACCAGCAAATAGTTGTTTTGCTGTCTGGACATCGGCAGTGGGCCAACTAAATCGATGCTGATGCACTGGAATGGCCGACAGCAAACTTTAGGTTCTCCCATGAACCCAGGAGTTGCCAGTGAACTGTGTTTGTATGCGTTGCAAACCGAGCAACTCTTAATAAAATCCACGGTATCCTTATACATACCGGGCCAAAAATATCTTAATTTTAAACGTTTATAAGTTTTTGCCACACCAAGATGAGCCGCGATTGGTTCAGAGTGGTTCTGTTTAATTATAGATTCCCTACTCTCAATCGGGATGACCTGTTTCCACTGGTAATCACCACTGAGCTTATTACTACTTTTTGTGAAACGGTATAACCTACCATCAACTATCTGAAAATTTGGACACGCTCTAGGTTTGTCCGTACAACGTTTAATTATATTATTATACCACGAGTCGGCTGTGGCGTCAGTGATACCTATAGATGCCACGGGAACAGAGCGGGATAACGCGTCAGGTACCACATTTTGTGAGCCACTGCGATGTTCTATTACAAAATTATAGGGTGATAATCTACAACCCCAACGCGCCAAGCGACCGGTCGGATTTTTAAGCTTCAGGAACCATTTTAGACTAGCATGATCGGTAATAACACGAAATGGCCTACTACCCTCCAGATAGGGACGGAAATGCTCGACTACATGTACCACAGCTAAAGCTTCCCGCTCGGTAGCCGAGTAATTTCGCTCGGCGTGGGTAAGTGAGCGACTACAATACGCGACCGGATGCTCCTGGCCGTCTACGGTTTGGGTGAGGGTACCTCCAATGCCAAAATTGGACGCATCGCAATGAACTGCAAATTCCTTCGTGAAGTCCGGACATGCCAAAACTGGAGCACTTGTAAGAGCCGACTTCAAGTCCAGAAATGCTTGCTCTGCCTCATCCGACCATTTAAAGGGAGGAGCACCCTTACGCGTAGAAGTGAGAGCATTTAATGGCCCGGCCATATGGCTAAAGTTTTTAATAAATCGCCTATAATATGATGCAGTTCCCAGAAAACGTTTCACCTCCTTTCTATTAGCGGGTATGGGAAAATCCACAATAGCTCTTATTTTATCGGGATCGGTACGCAAACCATATTCATCAACCACGTGACCCAAATACTTCAACTGTCTTCTAAAGAATTGACACTTCCCCATATTAATAGTTAAATTAGCCTCCAACAATCTATCTCTGACTTTACGTAGAATATCAAGATGTTCGGACATAGCAGGCGAGGAAGTTAAAATTATTAAATCATCCAAATAAATGAATATTTTATGGTTATCCGGGTTAAAATCTGGTGACCCGGATCCCAACAGCTTATTAAACTCCGGCCCAAACAAACTATCCATCAAGCGCTGCTGAGTGGCAGGCGCTGAGGTCAAACCGAAACACATGACCTTAAATTGAAATAGCCCGCGGGAGGGAATAGTGAATGCGGTCTTTTCCCGGGAATCCGGTGATAATAATACTTGATGGTATGCCGATTTAAGATCGATTGAAGACAGGAATTTCGCGTCACGGAGCTGGTCCAGGATGCTACTGATATACGGCAAAGGATAGGCGTCATGCTTTGAAATCGCGTTGAGTTTCCTACTGTCCAAACAAAAACGATAAGATCCATCCGACTTTTGCGCCAGAGTGACGGGATTGTTCCACGCACTATTGCTCGGCTCCACCACATCATCTTTGAGCATTTGGTCTAGTTGCTTGTTCATTTCGGCCAACTTTTCCGGAGACATGATATAGTAACGCTGCTTGATCGGTGGATGATCGCCCGTGTCTATTTTGTGCGTGACCAAGTGAGTCCTACCTAATCCTCTCTTCTCCGCTGATATATCCTCAAACAATCGTATTACTTCCTGAGCCTGCCTACGCTCGGACTCAGAGAGCGACTCAAAATCTTGTAAAAATCTATCGTTACAAGTGATCGAACCAATATGATTACCCCCCGGCAAATACTCACCACCCTCCAATAAGGATAGAACGTCGGGTGCTATCTTAAATTCTTTCCAGAAATTCATCCCAAAAAGTAGCTCAGTGGCGACCCCAGGTACTAAGTAGAATTTAATAGTGGCGGTTCTTCCTCCGACAGTGACTGGCAAAAATATGTAGCCCGTCACTGGAGACGACGAACCGTTTGCAGTAGTAATGTGTGTTAAGTCCCATGACTTATGTACAGTACCAAGGCCAGAAAAATGTTTTATTGCATTGTTACCTACAATAGATATTTCAGAACCAGAGTCTAGCAAGCCTATATATTTTAATTCATAAATAGTAATTTTTAAAAATGGACGGGCATCCCCTCTTGTGTTGTGAATCGGCGCTGTCAGATGTTGACATTCATTTTGACACTTTTTAATAATGTTTTGTTTATTACTATCGAAAAACCGTCGAATTACTTCCAACCACGAATCCCATTCGTGTTTAGACAAAAATGTATAACAGCGCCGATTCACACCTTCCCGTTTTTTGGACGAGAAGTATTCTTAGCTTTCCCCTGGGAGCACTCGGGACACGATCTTGCCGTCACCCCTTTTCGGCCGCAACGATAACAAACCAAAACATGAGCTTCCCGGCATGTTCCCAAAGTGTGCCCTTCAACACGGCAACGCACACAGAACTTATCATTTCCCACCAGTTGCACGGCTGAGACCTTAGGCAGTTGTCTATTATTGCTATTCTTATAACTCAGATCTGGAGCTAAGCAAGCCTGGGTTATTTTAGGTGGTTCACTAAAATGTTGGGAACGCTCCTTGGCACCTTCCAGAAGTCTACATTTGCGTTTCAAATCTGTCCAGGACTCTATGGGATTCAAAGCTAATTGGGTAGTGTAAAAAGGCCTAATATTAAAAAGAACAATATTCAATTTCTCTTCCTCTGAGAGCGACTTTGACAACCGAGTAAAATAGTTCTGCATAATGCTAAGATAATTCACTATGCTTTCATCGGAACCCTGAGTGCGAGACCGGATCTCTTGTAATAAACGATGATCATAATCTGATGGTAAATATTCATCAAGAAGCAAGGTTTTCAACCCTAACCAGCTATGTACTTCGGATTGCACCCCACGATACCAACAAAGAGCCTCATCTGTAAACAATTCAGCTGCAGAATTGAACAATTTACCATCTGTTACACCACGAGACAAACATAACTCCTCTAAACGCTGCAAGAATGCCTTTACACAGGTTTTCCCATTAAACCGTATGTTTAGTTTATGTACGGCAGCACCAGAGTCAGGGGAAGCATTCCCAGTGCGTTCAGAAGCAGCATGGACTCTGCTATTCTCTTCCGGAGGCACCTGAGTTAAACTACTCTTAAAATGGTGCATAATGTTATCTAACTTAACCAGAAACTTGTCCAGACGTTCTTGCAGCGCCTCCAATTGAGAGGCGATGCTGTCATCATTATCAGAATCTAAGCGACTAAGTCTATGAAACAAGTGATGTGCTAATGATTGTATTCTGTTCAGTGCTTTAAGGGAACTAGCTCTAGAAGAAGTTTGAGAAGTAAGATCATCTAAACTGTCTAATTTCTCCCTAATAATATCCAACTCTGATTCTATCTCTACTTCACAAGTTAATATTTCATCAGAAGGTAAATCTTTATTTAAAGCACGTACTTGTGCCTTTAAAGCAGGCACCCCGTCCACAGGCTTCGCACCCCTAATTCTGACTTCATATTCCAACTCATCTTTGTGTAACAAGTTAAAAGTGATTGGCCTCTGTTCCATTTTGTAAGTTAAAATTACTCCTAGTGTGGCAAAATAAAGAAATGTTCAATAACAAAGTGTAATTAATATGATAATAAAATCACCTACCTGTTAAGATATATCAGTTAAAATAGTAGTGTTGTAACAAGTGTGGTTTCACACCTGAGGGTTGAAAATTGTTAGGTTCTAAAGGATTAGGTTTCTCAATGTTAGGTTTCTTCTTGTTAGGTTCAAAAAAGTGAGGTTGGTGAACTAACCTACCAAAAATCAGTACACAAGAGGGTTTTTTTTTTTCCTTTAAATAAGGGCATAAAAAAGTAAATATGACTTTTTTGATTGTAAATTTTGAGCCAATATCGATCATCCGATGTTACAAATTATTATGTTCACAACACAGTATAACCAGATAAACAAATCTTTGGATATAAGCCAAATAATTCAGAGAAAATAAAAAAAGAAAATTTAAAAAAAAAAGAAAAATCACCAATATCGATCAACCTTTTTTTGAGCAATTAATGACCAAAAAAAAGAGCAAAGTAAATGCTACAAAGCCTTGTTTCCACTTGTTCGGGCGCCACATGTGATGTTAAATTCCCCTCCACAGCTCTTTACTAGCTTACTCAGAGCACCGGGGGAACAATAAAAGAAAACCAAAGAATTAAGATAATGTTATAAGTATATTTTATCCACTTTAGATACCAAAGCATAGGAATTCAGTAGTTTTAAGTTATTGCTTATATAAATCAACAAGTCCAACTATGTTTATTATTTATATAATAACTATGTTTCACTAATTATAAATATCTAAGCTGAATACAGTAGTTCAAAGTTAATGTGTATATAAACCAACAAGTTGTCATGAAAGGTTATAATTATATGAATATCAGACATTCATAACACTTTACCATGTACTTACAATATAATCCTTACTAATATATTTTATCCACAAATACCACATAGACTAGACTGAATAAGCTATTGAGTGGATTTCAGAGGTTCTACGGCTCGTTTGATCGATATTGGTGACAAACTTAGTTAATTCTAGTTCTCAGTGAGATAACCAGTTATATAGGTATATGTAAATATATGGAAATGGGCAAGTCGGGGTCCAACCTCGCCTCTGGTGGTTCCTTTTCACGTTCACCCGGGGTTAGTAGAGAAATACCTTGATTATGATAGGTTAAGCTGTGTATAATCTGTCTGCTGTTCGGCCGGGTTACATAAAACCGGAGAGCGGCTGGCAAATAAACTCCCGCGCCCCTTCTGGTCCGTGCACAGAACAAAAGTATCCTTGTTAGTCCTCCAGTATTTCTTGAGGGGAACGTACAAGCCGTTCGAAATATGAAACTATCCGTAAGTATTTTGTTTCCTATCACAAGTTACCGCCTTATTATTGCAATCGCCTTGCGAAGGTTCGTGTTCGTCCACGAAACTCAGTTCGGTTAGCGACTCCGCGCTTTTTCCGCCAATATCCTTCGGGATATAAACTTTTCGGATCTATCTCACGACTTCGACGACAATAATATGCCGTTTATTATACTTTGGGCAGAAGAAAAAATGAAAAGTTAACTGTACCACAAACAGATTGTGAAATTTTAAAAGTTGTTTTGACAATTGCTCATAGATGATAGACGAATCGTCTACTCCCAAACATGTGTCTATGATTTGTTTCCCACTTCAACTGAAGGCAAAGGCCACAGTCAAACAGACAGCCGCCGCATTCGAGACGAACCGAAGAATAAACTCAAAACTATATACCTACGCTCGCCGTAAGCTGAGGAAAAGGGAATACCTACCCAAATCAGCGAGGAAATTCAATTTCGAGTATAATTCAAAATCGATTAAAAACAGCACCCGATAATGAGGACTCAAATCGATCTGGGAAAGACTATTCAAAATTCAACAACTGTCAAACTCCATCCATTCATCCACGCGCCCCCACAGAGATTCCCCGCCTGATTACTTTTTTTTTTTTTTTTTTTTTTTTTTATAAGTCTCAAGGCGAATATTTTAGTCGAATAGGAAAATCGACTCTTCCCTCAAGGCTACCAACCCAATCAATGAAGTTTGACAGCTACGCTGACGTAAGCGGTTCGCTATCATAGACAAAACAGCTGTCCTACGTGTGTCAGTGTCACGCTCTGTTTAAAAACAAACACTACAATGCCTACGTCATAACATCTACCTGCATGCCAAATTTTCAGCCCGATCCGTCCAGTGGTTTGGGCTGTGCGTTGATAGATCACTTATCAGTCAGTCACCTTTGAGTGTTATATAAGGTATAAAGATTTTCTGAAGTTTCGTTTATTGCCTTTTTTCAGGTCGACGGTTCTTTTCTGTATTTGAGTAAATCTGATAGTTTTTGGAACTCTTCTCCTAGCTTTTGTATTTTGCGTCGTTGGGATGGTCTGATCCAGATCCTTTACATACCTCGAACGAGAAGTTCCATCTAAATGTGTTGAATTTTACCTTGTGATTAAGAACCTATTCTTAATTACCACTGACTATTATGCTACCGTGGGATTCGAGTCCCGTCTGCTGCCAGGCCGCGTGGTAATTTTTAGTAATATATTCTTTGGATTAAACTTCGAGCAAATACATGCTTAAAAAAATTTTTTTTATTGCTATTTCTTCTTTCAAATGCTTTATCTTAGGCTGCGAGGCAGCGCCGTCTTCTCGCATTGTAGATAACCCACATTTTTTTCAATTTTTTCTAGTAATATTTTTTTTTGGATTTAATTAAATATGGAGCAGTTACATGCTTAAAAAATAAAATAATAGATATACACTTGCTCATAAACTTATTTCAATTGTGTTGTATGTTTAAAAAAAACTAATAGTATTTTGAAACTTAGGTACTATCCCGGAATTTAGCGTTCTGTCACTTGGCGAACAAAATGCTTTGAACGGTTTTCTACATTAGTTTTTACTACGCCCCGCCTTCGCGTCGGTCGCGCCAATCAGGGCCGCCGCATAGAAGTAAGACAGAGAGCATTTCATTGATTGAATAATGAATTGAATTGCATTTGTTTTAGTTGCAATTTGTCATCCGCATCGTGATCGCGACAGCGCTATACGAAAAAGTAAAACAGCGATAATTACATGTCTATGAATGAATTTTTACTACGCCGCTACCTCAAGCGATTATGGCATTATGGGTGACAGAGCGGGTCTTTCCGCGACCTATTGAATCATCTCTTATCTATTAGACAAGTCCGTCCGTCCATCTGTGGTGCTGTTTCAGCGGCCAAACCGTAAGAGATAGATAAAGAGAATATTTAAGTTATAAGTTAAGAATAGTCTGATAAGATTACAAACCGGATTTGAGTAACGTAGCACTTCCGGTTTTCGAGAAATCACGAATTTCAAACGAAACCACACAAAATCTCCGAAGTTCTCAATTAATTAAATACATTTTTTTTTTTGAATCAGGTTTTGGTGAACATTTGGTTCACTGGTTTGCTAGTTTTTATGCTAATAGAAATATTCCTCGTCACTGTAACACGTTAATCTCGAATTTGGTGTTTAATGCATTGAATTCCATTATAATAAGGTCATAACCATCTTGCGAAAATCCCTCATTAAGAAAAAGGTATACGTAGCACTGCAGCAATTTTCGTACCTAAGCCGCGAGGTAAGCTCGCGGCGTTCACGGTTGATGGAAGCGATGCCATCCTTTAACTGGACGACGTGGGGGGGGGGGGGGGGTTTATTATCCCCACCCCCCTTCCTCTCATCCCGGTGTCTAGAAGTTGCGGGATTAGGTCCAACGCCCACAGAGACGTGTGTGTGACGTGGGTGCAGTTCAATATAACTTTATCACTACGTATGATTTTCTTGCTACAAAAGTTTAATTGAGAAATGTAAATGATTTTCAATCGTCCATATCGCCAACCGCCCGCGGTCGTTCATAATTTTACATACTTAGTTTAAATAAAACTAGTTTTTACGGGTTAATGCACGAAATTTTATTTATTTATTGACGTTTCGTAGCCTTTACAGGCTACGTCGTCAGAAGGCCTTAAAGCCTGTAAAGGCTACGAAACGTCAATAAATAAATAAAGTTTCGTGCATTAACCTGTAAAAACTAGTTTTATTTAATGAGTGATGTGCGTGAAAACTTAAGAAACAAATATACTTAGTTTAATCAACCGTACTTTAACGAAGGCATTATAGTCAGTACTTATAATAATGTTAGAAAATAGAAACCTTGTGTGAAGGTTCCAAATGAAGTACATCGAATATCTTAGCTCCCTCGTTGAAACACTGCTGGGTGTTAACAAAAGCGTCATACATGATGGTTGCCAGCAGAAGACGAATAGAAGTTTTGCTATTGAATTGTGTGAAATGTTGTCTCTTGATCGGAATTGCATTGCACTGAAATACCAGATACACTTTTAGAAACAATGGAAAAAGGATTTGATAGACATTTTCAATATCACATATATGTTTTTTTACGCTCGTAAAGGCACACTTACGTACAGGACACAATTATTAACCAATTTTACTCGGAGAGGTTTCAATCAACGCGCAATCTATCTTCAACGATGCCTTTTCCTCATTTTTTTGATACATGCAATAGTATTTTTTTAATTAATTACTTACTAAAACAAGATTAATAATAAAATTGTAGATATAATATATTTCCCGATTTTTTTACAATTTTCAAAATTTCTCAGAAACTATCTAACCAATTTTCAAAATTCCTTCAATATCTGATCCACAATTAAATTCTGAACCTGAAAACACTTATTTCATGGAGAAATCTCAATTATCCTCGGAAATATAGCGAAAATAGCGTATGGGCCTAAAAGGATTTGATAGACATTTTCAATGTCAAAAAACTTTTTAGCTTTGAAAAAAGGACAGAGTACTTTTTGACGCGAAAAGGTGGTAAATCTATTATATGATTTTGATATCTATTATTTTACGGAGAGAATGTCGCATTTTCCCACTAATAAAGAATAATACTGGACCTCAAGTGGGGGTGTGGGTAAAACTAAAGGTGTTTGTAGAACTCTCGAGCCACGAGTGTCGTCCGCTCGCTGTCTGTATCCTTAACACGAACCAATATCGAATTCGAATAGTTTGCGAGACCGAAATGTCACTGTCAATTTTTTATGGAAACTTGACAAGCAGCGCCACAACTAACATCACGAGTTCTTTTGGACGCCGTGAGACAAATGTCTGCGAGCAACAGCGATTGCCGACTAGCGATTCCAAATGAGGTTACAAGTTGGTGGTTGCCTATACTCGGGAAATAAGGGAAGCGACAGCGAGCGATGGCAAGGCAAGACAAATATGCTGTCTATATGTTGGTACTGGCCTCCGCTTGGTATTGGCGGGCAACAGCGAATGCCGACTAGCGATTCCAAATGAGGTTACAAGTTGGCGGTTCCCTATATCCGGTAAATAAGGGAAACGACACCGAGCGATGGCAAGGCAAGACAAATATGCTGTCTATATGTTGGTACTGGCCTCCGCTTCGTTATTATGTATAACACAAGAAAAGTTACAAGCAAGGAAGGTAATCCAAATATTCAGTCTGTAAGCTTACCTACTAAAGTTGCTCTCACAGAACACAGAAAGATGTTAGAAGGGCCTTGTGGGCGGGGCAGGCGCGCCACAGTTAGTTATGAGCAAATGCTCATAACTTGACCAAAACTTGGCAACGATTGCTTTGTTGCGATGGGGTGTGAGCGCCGATTGGTTCGATTGTTTGATGTCACGGCGTTTGATTGGCTAATATCTATTACGGTTCCCGTACAAAAGGTCTCTGAAGACCCTTCTAACCTCTTTCTGTGTTCTGTGGTTGCTGTAGTGGGCTGAGATTCTTGGATATTGGTCCAGGCGGCACGTTTATATTCAGTTGCATTAGAAATTCCGCCAATGAGCAACCCCCCAGAAATTCATTCATACCCATGAAAATTCATATCGCGGTGCAACGTCTTCGGCAGTGCCGAGAGAATTAATTGCATCTTCTTCTTTGAAAGTAATTACGTGTAGATTTTGATGAAGATCGCATTGAATGCAAGTTGCATTTTGAGTAGCTCTATTGATTATACGCTCGAAAACTGAGGTTGAATATTTCTAGAATTAAGACTTGATTACTTCATTAACTAAAAGTACAATTTTACAAATAATATTAAATGTGTAAGGTAAGTCTCTATCGTCTCTAAGGTCTTTACCGTTGTCTTTATGATTACGAAATTTAGTTTAAAAACTTAGTTTAGATTTTTTGGTAGTACGGCAAGGATATGTGCTAAATGACAGGATGCTATTAATGTTCAAAGCTTAATAGCAGTTTGTTTACTTATGACACTTTTTAGGGTTCTGTAGTCCTGACAGGGAACCCTTATAGTTACGTCATGTCCGTCCGTCCGTCCCCGGTTTTTCTTGAAGATTGTTAGCACTAGAGAGCTGAAATTTTGTAGATATATGTATATCAATAACGCCGACAAAATGATAGAATAAAATTTTGAAAAATATACTTTTAGGGTAGTTACCCTACATGTAAACAACCTGGGATGGTTTTGTTTTTTCATCATCTACCCCATCGTGTGGGGTATCGTGAAATAAGCTCTTTAAAATTACTTTGAGGCTTTTAAGACTATTTTTCGATTTAAGGATCCGTTTGCGAAATATTGAACTTTAATGAGTTTAATTTAGTTCCAGTAGGGCGTCCTCCTTCTCTAAAAGCTTAACTATTGGCTTATAAAACTTAGAAAAATTCATGATAATAGTACTTTTAATGAAACTTATAACGGTACAGAGAGATTTGTTAGTTTGAGAATACTAGTCGTTCAACTTTGGTTAAAGAAAATTTTTTACCTATTGAAAATTCCTAAGAAGAAATAATTAAAAGTGACATAGATGAAGTTATTGTAGGGTAAAACCTTGCATTAAAAAACAAAACTTAAAATAAATAGAAACGACGCGAGTACCTACGGCAACGGCTTCTGAATCACGCTATCTTTACGTAATGTATTATATTCAAGTGACATATTTGTTTCTTAGGTTTTCACGCACATCACTCATTAAATAAAACTATTTTTTACAGGTTAATGCACGAAACTTTATTTATTTATTGACGTTTCGTAGCCTTTAAATATAACTTCATCTATGTCACTTTTAATTCTCTCTTCTAAGGAATTTTCAAATTTTATTTAATTAAATAAAATTTGATTCTGACGACGTAGCCTGTAAAGGCTACGAAACGTTAATAAATAAATAAAGTTTCGTGCATTAACCCGTAAAAAAAAAAATGGTTGCCTGTAAAGTCGGTTTTAATAGAATATTTATTGATATGAATATAATTAAATTGCACAATAGGAACAAGGAATTGAATGAAAATAAGAATTGCACAAATTTTAACTATAGAAATATATTTTGTTTACTAAAACATTGTACATGTAAACTTAAACTCATCGTAACGTTACCGAGCGTTACACTTTTTCATAAGTGACTCCCAGCCGCAACCTAATTTAAGACGTTGCCACGTCAAAAATAGTTTTATTCAAGTGACATATTTAAGCACTAGAAAAGATTATCATTCGGAAAAAAAACGAATTGATTTTGAGTTTGAGAGGCAGGCGCAGTTTGACTTTGATGTAGATATTTTAGTTTAGATACATAGTTTGATATTAATATATTTTTAATAATTTCCGATACATAAAATAAAGACTCCTGCTCAAATATATTGTGGTAACGACAGGCAACTACGGAACCTTACACTGCGCGTGGTACGATACACACTAGGCCGGTTTTATACTTTTTGTTACTTAGTGTCGCCGCACACGGGCCACCGACCACAACCACAAAACGCCGCCACCACCGGCATATTTCTTGTAGTTTTCGTACATTTTATATGGACTCGCCACACACGGTACGCCGGTGGCCGCCACACGCTACAAATCGTCGTTGCTCGCTTCTTGTGGCCCGCACCGGCCACTTAATGCGCCGATACAAAACGCCGCCACACGTCACTCGCGCGATTCCCCACCCCTCTCCCCCTTACCTTAGTCGGCCGCTGTCGCGCGCTTCAGCCACTTTAGTAGCCGCTTCTAGCTTCTCGTGGCGGCGTTTGTGGCTGTGGCGTGTGGCCCGTGTGCGTACACTTAAAATTTTACATAATTTAAGCTGAATGCAGAATTAAAGAAGCACTCTGTTTTAGTAGTGTTGTGTTTCTGTCAGTGAATATGGTTCCAGGGCTCCACGGGGATTGGGTCAGGGGTGGGAGTGATATTTTTGGTGACGCAAGCGTCTATGGGCTATGGTTGCCACTTACCGCTAGACGGGCCATAAGTTTGTTTGCCACCCTTTTAAGATAAAAAAATTGTGTGTCAGCTCCGACGCAGGACTGGAGTTTACTTCTTAAGTTCGATAGTCTAACCGATTGATACTGTTTGAAAGGGTAAATTAACAAAATAATGAAAATAATATATATAAATATATATTTATTCATTTCATATACATTTATCATAACTAATCGACGAAATATTTTACATTAAACTTTTTACAATAGTCAATTTCAGATGTGCATAAATATACCACTTTCACTATCACTATCAGACTATTATCATTTTTTAAAATATTAATTAAATCAACATTGTCTGCATTATTAATTACAGTGACAAGTGGTTTACGGTTATTAATGTCAATCCGTCATCTTTGTTTGTCAAAGTTGCGTGACATAGGATACGCACCAAAAACGTAACGAGGTCATTCATCGATAGATTTTACTCCTCACATTTTTCTCATACCGGGCCCCTTATATATGCAAATCGATTCTGAAGGAGTAAACTCCAATAAAAAACGAGCGAGTCTTACAGTAGTCGCGTATGATGTGTAACATTTTAAAACTCACCTTATATAAGTAAAAAAAGAAATAAAACCTACAACAAAAGGAATAAGCCAATTTGAACATTATGTTATAAAATCAAATCAAATAGCGCGCTTACCAAAACTTCCTGTTACACACTTCCGTCCCACTTCACGTTGTCACTCCCACAAATTACACGAAAGCGAGAGGAAAGATGTTACACATCAAAAAATAAAACATTGACAATCACAAAGTGTAACCGCAGAATGGACTTTTAACTGTGCTGTACGGATTTACAGTAAAAATGTAAATTTAATTTTTTTGAAGTTATACTTCTTTAGGCGCGTTATGAAAAAATGATGAGAGTGAAATTTTAAGATGCGCGCGCATCACTGTAACACAAAATTTTAACAGCATGAAGTTGGTGGCTTTAGCGACCAACTTCATGCGTTACTTTTGTGTTTACCGCACATTAAGAAAATCTACCAACAAAATAGAAATAGAATCTCTATTTAGTGGGTGCTAACGACTGCATTGTGAAGGCCTATCAAAAGTATTTATTAATCTGGAACAACGGAACCAAAGCGCGATTCAGGAGACTACAGCGCCATCTCTTGACCATTGGTGTAGTAGAACCAAAAACCACATCTTTATTTTTTGTAATAAAGTAACAGTTATAGGTATTCATATTTATAATATTTATCCACATGTTTCTAGTTTGTATATTCGGAATACGTGTTTGAGTTTCATACAAGTGCAAATCACATATGTTCTAATAAATTATATTCAGTAGCGATTTTAATTGAATATTTTGATTATTTATTTATTATTTCAAATTAAAACTGAACTTTATTGACTGTGTCCTTTTCCAGACTTTTTATTGCATGCAATTAAAAACTAATTTTAAACGATGCCATAGAAGGATAACTTCTCACGCGCCTACATAAGTACACGCACCCATTTTTTTATAATAATAATCAAGAAAAAGAAACTTAATGGCGTGGCTTTCCGAAAAGAACAAGTCAAACCATTAAAGAAAGCGTTCTTATCTGAGAGCCTAACACACACAACCGTTTAAATACAAAACGAAATGTGAACGTCTATTAATCTTGCAAACACTCTGGCATTTGGACAATAGAGAGACCTACGGTCTGGTGCCAAGCGACTCGGAAATCCCGAAGGTTTCGATCCAATCACGATTACGTTCACAGGAATAACGGGGCGGCCACATTGCGCGACATACGAGCACTTGAACAAAGAAGCCACAGAGACAGAGCCTCATGTGTGTGAATGATCACTAGCTCTTGTCGGGTACCCAGAGAAACATTTTTACTATTTGCGACGACAGGTGTTCACTCACACAGCGCACCAATCAACCTTTTTTTTTATAACGCAGGTAAAAAATCTTTTTACAGACGACGGCGCTTTAAGAGGCACACCGCCGAACGAACCTCACACCTGGCTCCCGCAAGTCTTACGGACCCCCCAGTGGCTGACCACCGAGGACCCCGCAACTCTTACGGGCGCTTTACAGCATAATACCCGCTAAAAAAGTCCTGCGAATACCTTCTACACTAATTAATGCGAAGCCGCGGGGTTCCCGCTAGGGATTCTACCACGACGTGTACCAATTAGCTTAGCCTAGTCTCTAGTCAATCCTATTCTAAAGAGACCTTTACCTAACTGCCGAAGTTACAGAGTGCTACGTCTGAATCACCTTTTTTTTTGTCTGGGAAATGCCTTACGCATCATTCAACCACCGGGGGAGTGAGAAGAAGGTATGTGGGCCTCCTCCCTGCTCATTTTAGCCGACCCTTGGGCCGGATAAAATGAACAGGGCCTTACCTAATGCCATGAACAGGGATACTAAAAACCAGATAATGCTCCTTCAGCTACACATACAAATTTATCATTTCCGACAACTTCTTTTAGCTTTCAAATTATCGTCTGTCATGCTATCGTCTAGCGTCTATAGACACGCAGCCCGATATTTCATAAAGATAGAAGTTATTCAATTTTCTAAAGTTAATTTTAGCGCATTTGGTAACAAAACCACCCGAAGTTTCGTCACGCAGGTGTGGGATAAGCGCAGAACACTGAAAGAGGTTGGAAAGGACAAAGACCGTTTGCACGGGAACCGATGTCGCCGGCTTGTCCCCTCTACACTTTCAACTAATAGTTAATAGCTATTCAGACGACGTTACGTCAAACAATCAAAGTAACCGAGAGTAATGGCGCAATCAGAACTAAGTTTTGGTCAAGTTATGAACATTTCATCATCAGGCCTTCCCTATGGATGGAATACAGAGATTGGGCCATGATCCACCACGCGGGCTCAGTTCAGATTGGTGGGTGAGTTATGAGCATTTGCTCATATATAACTGTGGCGCGCCTGCCCTGCCCACAAGGGCCTTCTAACCTCTTTCAGTTTTGTGTGGGGATAAGCATATGGGTTAGCGTATCCTGGCAATAACGCAGATGTCGTAGCTTCGCGGTAGAATCCCTAAACGGGGACCCCGCGGCTTCGCATTAAGCAGTGTAGAAGGTATTCGCAGGACTTTTTTAGTGGACATTATGCCGTAAGAGTTGCGGGTTCCTCGGTGGGCAGCCACTGGGGGGTTCGTAAGACTTGAGGGAGCCAGGTGTGAGGTCTGTTCGGCGGTGTGAAGGCGCCGTCGTCTGTAAACAGCATTTTTTACCTGCGTAATAAAAAAAAGGTGTCGTAGCTACAGATCTTGCGTCAGGCTGGTGATACAGACGCAGCACTGCGTATCTGCGGCGGTTCGATTATTGTAGCACGTGGGTAATCGCAAATTCAAATTTCTTGAAAAGTTTTCTTAGAATAGGGGTGACTAGAGTTATAAAGACAGTGCTCACTTCTCATCAGTGTCATTTTTCCATTTTGCGAAAAAATTAAAAGAGAACGACAGAAAAACAATTCTGAGCTGCGTCGCCTGATCGCAGAAACTATACACTCAGTAGAACTCGACGCAGACGCAGGAACTGCACCCCTGTGCGTAACTCCGTAATAGTATCGTCATCTTAAGGTGCAGAAGCAGAAACTGCGCCCCTGTGCGGAGCTCCGTAATCGTATCGTCATCTTAAGGTGCAGAAGCAGAAACTGCGCCCCTGTGCGGAGCTCCGTAATCGTATCGTCATCTTAAGGTGCAAAAGCAGGAACTGCGCTCCGTAATCGTATCGTCATCTTAAGGTGCAAAAGCAGGAACTGCGCTCCGTAATCGTATCGTCATCTTAAGGTGCAGAAGCAATAACTGCGCCCCTGTGCGTAACTCCGTAATAGTATCGTCATCTTAAGGTGCAGAAGCAGGAACTGCGCCCCTGTGCGTAACTCCGTAATAGTATCGTCATCTTAAGGTGCAGAAGCAATAACTGCGCCCCTGTGCGTAGCTCCGTAATCGTATCGTCATCTTAAGGTGCAGAAGCAGAAACTGCGCCCCTGTGCGGAGCTCCGTAATAGTATCGTCATCTTAAGGTGCAGAAGCAGGAACTGCGCCCCTGTGCGTAACTCCGTAATAGTATCGTCATCTTAAGGTGCAGAAGCAATAACTGCGCCCCTGTGCGTAACTCCGTAATCGTATCGTCATCTTAAGGTGCAGAAGCAGGAACTGCGCCCCTGTGCGTAACTCCGTAATAGTATCGTCATCTTAAGGTGCAGAAGCAATAACTGCGCCCCTGTGCGTAGCTCCGTAATCGTATCGTCATCTTAAGGTACAAAGCAGGAACTGCGCCCCTGTGCGGAGCTCCGTAATCGTATCGTCATCTTAAGCCACTTTGTTTTTACTTTCATTTAGGGAGCTGCTTAGTTTTCATAGAAATTTTGACGATGCGATACGATTACGCAGCTGCCAAAGTTCGTGCTTGAGCCTCGGCACGTGCCCTTCGAACAGCATACGCAGGTTCAAACATGTCTGTTAAAATCGCCGCACAGATCTACGTCGCGCAGTAATGTGTGAATAACGGGGATAACAAAAGTATTTTTACGAATTGGATAAAAACGCTAAATTATGAAGACAAGGAGGCATTCCTCACATAACACATTATTACACACACACACACACACACACATATACCTCTAAGAAAATATTAGCAATTTCAACTGTTCGGATTGTGAGTCTTGTATAATAATTTTAGTGGGCGTTTTGTTATTTCAAAATTGTTATGTCAAGTTGCGTTGACGCAACTTGACATAACAATTTTTTGAAAAAAAAAAAAAAAATTGTTATGTCAAGTTGCGTTGACGATTATTGTATAAATAGCATCATCTAGATACTTACCTGCAGTGATGAGAGAGCGGGTTCTCCTGATACAGGTTTTATTTAAAACTTACTAGGAGGACTCATCGATTAATTGTACCACTATGTTATTTAAATAAATAAACAAATTTTCATTTTTCATTTTCATTTTCAATGTCTGCGCGCCAACATACATGCAACCTCTTGTGTTACGTATGGGACACACACACGCACTGCATTAAGCTTTGCCTCTATACCTTCTTCACAAATTCGCTACGAATGCTGTGGATGTTTGCTTAGGA
This sequence comes from Chilo suppressalis, assembly GCA_902850365.2. Classification (NCBI taxonomy): domain Eukaryota; kingdom Metazoa; phylum Arthropoda; class Insecta; order Lepidoptera; family Crambidae; genus Chilo; species Chilo suppressalis. The sequence goes on along the minus strand of OU963905.1, from coordinate 26,460,494 downwards.
CCGAAACAAATATGACCGACTCGAAGTAACTTACTGATGTCGACTCTCGGACTTCCTGCATTGATGACCAATTCCAAAAGAAACTAGGTCGGACGAAGTACACGATTCCACATCGAAAAGTACGAAGAGACAGTTGAAAAAAGATAATGAAATATTAATGGCGAACCGTCTACATTGAGGCGAGATTTTAACGATGGGGTGCATATATTTATAAAAGTCCTCGTGAAACATTCGTGGGATAATGACAATTTCATTTTTGATGGAAGAGAAACGAGATTTTTTTTTATCAGCTGTAAAAAATATGCAAGTGATAAGGTACTTTTTAGGATTCCGTAGTCCTGATAAAAAAACCCTTATAGTTTCGTCATGTCCGTCTGTCCGTCCCCGGTATTGCATGGAGATTGTTAGCGCTGAAGAGTTGAAATTTTGTGAAGATATGTAAATCGATCACGTAGACAAAATGGTTGAATAAATTCTTATTTAGGGTAGCTCCTCTACATAAGCGTAAACTGGGGATGATATTATTTTCATCGTCTATGCCATCACGGAGGTTTCGTTGAAAAGGTCCTTTAAAATTACTTTGGGGTTCCTAAGACTATTTTTCGATATAGATATCCGTTTGCGAAATATTGCATTTTTAAAAGTGCTAATTTTTTTTTTTTTTGTTCGAGTAAGGCGTCCCCCCCCCCCCCCGCTTTTTAAACTATGATATCTATATCGAAAAATAGTCTTAGGAACCCCAAAGTAATTTGGGGTTCTTAAGACTATTTTTTTTCGATATAGATATCCGTTTGCGAAATATTGCATTTTAAAGTGCTAATTTTTGCTCGAGTAAGGCGTCCCCCGCTTTTAAAAGCTTAAACTATTAACATGTAAAACCTGGAAAAAATCAATATAATAGAAGAAAGAAAGAAAATGTTTTATTCAGTGATACAAATTAGTACATGAAAACAATATACCTTATACATCAGGGTTCCCAACTTAGGGGTTTTGCCCCCAGATTTAGGGGCTAGAAGGGTTAAAACGGACTTTTTTAGGGGCTGGAATTTTTTGGGGGTTCTTTTAGGGGCTTTTAACAAAACTTTCAATTAAATCGAAAAACAAAGCGTGTGTTTCCTTTCAGTTGTGTGCGTAGAATGGAACGCACCACGATATGAAACGACTGAACTCACTGTATGGCAGGTTGTTTCCTAAGGCTGTATGGACTAAAGTTCTTTGCCTTCCACCAATCAAAACAGCTAAATAAAATTTAACAGCCTGTCAGCTCATTTTCGTTTCATTTTCCATTCGGAAAATGTTTTTATTCAATAAAATAATTTACTGAAACTAAATATGTAACGTTTTAATTTATGAGCAACGAAAGAATTTAGGTAACATAAGTAGGTACATATAAATTTCTATATTTAGGGGATTTTAGGGGAATTTAAAAAATACTTAGGGTAAAATTTTGGTAAGGGTTGGTAACACTGTTATACATAAATACAATAAATTAGGTCTAAATATTTGCGTCACTAAAAAGGCAATCCACTCAGCATGTGTCGGATGTCGTAGACTATCCGACGCTGGTCTTCCCTGGTTACCTTGAAAAGTAGGGACGAGAGTACGAATAGCCACTTAGGTAGAAATTTGATTAAATTATTTATGCTTAAAATATTCGGTACTAGGAAGTTGCTGACTATAAAACCTAACTACATTCACATTATTATGTAATTATTACACGTTAATGATAATTACCACGGCAATCAACGAACAACACAGCAGTTGCCTCGAGTTGGAACTTCGTTTTTCTGTAATTCTAGCAGATATCTTTTAAAATTACGTTTAAAGGTTACGATACTAATAGTGGTTTTCATGAACTTTTGAGGATAACTATAACAGTTCAGATAGATTTGTTAGTTTAGGGGTAAAAGTCATTCAATTGTAGTTAAAGAAAATTTCTTACCAATTGAAAAATCCTCAGAAGAAAACATAGTGAATATTGAAGTTATTATAGCGTACAATTTTGCATTGAAAACGATATCTAAAAGAGCTATTTAAAAACCACAATAAAATATCATCAGTTCCACCAAGCTAACGCGAGTACCAACATCAAAGGTTTCTGAATCGCGTTATCGTAACCTTTTAATAAAGGCCTAGGCTAAGTGCTTACACTTGAAAAGATCGGCAGTTATCCTTCTCATTTAGAAAAAAAAATAATATCGAATTGATTTTGTGTTTAGAGACGCAGTTTGTCTTTCATTTAAGTATTTTAGTAGATATACATAAATTGATATTAATAAGTTTTTCTAATTTCAGAAAATAAAGATAATATTATAATTCAGTATACCTGTTTTTCATAATGGTGGATATATTTTTTGTTTGTATAATCTGTCATTGTAGTTTATTTGTATTTATGTGAATGCTGTATTCACCTATAAAAAAAGTATGTATTTTTTGTACCATCTTTAAGTATGGTATTTATATATTTTTTTCAAATTGTTATGTAAAATTATATGTTGTTGGTGAATCTTTGTCAATAAAAAAAAGACTCCTGCTCAAATATATTTTGGTCACAACAGCACACATTTGGCCGGTTCTTTTCTTATAATTTTTAAGTTCAAACAACATTAAGTAACTACATCACAGTTATATTGACTTAAATCGTACGAAGTTTAAGGTTAAAGATCTTTATTATTCACAAAGACAAACATTGCCACTTATGTGATAACACAATTTCACTTAAAGTTAGGTTTTACATTAGTTAGGTGAGGTTCGTCGTCGTCATATTAAATGTGGTAGGTACACATAATAAAAAAAATATGGGTGCGTGTACTTAAGTACGCGCGTGAGAAGTTATACTTCTGTTTGGAATTATTAAAAAATAGTTTTTAATTGCATGCAGTCAATAAAGTTCAGTTTTAATTTGAAAAATTTAATAAATAATCAAAATATTCAATTTAAATTACTGCTGAATAAAATTTATTAGCACATATAAATTTCGCATTTGTATAACATTATAACACGTGTTAAGAATATAGAAACTAGAAACATGTGGATAAATATTATAAATATGAAAACAGTGATCAGAGGCGACGAGCGTCCCAACATGTGCGACTAAGAGATCCTATTACTATTTTGTTGGAAGCTTTTTTTCGAGACTTACGAGTAATGTGCGGTTTAGCGGCCGACTTCATAGTGTTGCGCGCGCATCTTAAAATTTCATTCTCATAATTTTTTCATAACGCGCCCGCGGCTAACTTCATTATGTTACTTTTGTGTTACAGTGTTGCGCGCGCATCTTAAAATTGCACTCTCATAATTTTTTCATAACGCGGCTAAAGAAGTATAACTTCAATAAAATTAAGTAGTAAGAATAACTAGTGTAGTAGTACCTAATTGTGATAATTATAGTTAAATATGATCCGAATATGATTTTGTCCCATTCGGTGTCGAGACCCTTGGTCCGTGGGGTACTAGCGCTTTAAGGCTATTTAAGGAAATAGCAAAAAGGTTTGTCGACGTCACAGGAGACCGAAGAGCTGGCAGCTACCTCGGACAAAGAATTAGTCTAGCCATTCAAAGGGGTAACGCTGCCAGTATCTTCGGTTCCTTGCCTAAAGGGACTCCTTTTAATAATATATTTTAGTTATTAATTTTATGTTTTAAGGTTTTTAGTTTTAGTTTTATTGTTCTAGTATTAAGAGTACTTTTATATTGATAATATATTACTTTGTTAAATATGTAGGTATAAGTTTACAAATTTAAGTTTTGTACATGTTAGGTAGGTAGATATTATAAAAATTGTAGTCATTGTAATGCAGTAAGTACTAATAACATAGTTTAAAGAATGTAGGTACATGTCACCATTTTATACATTCAATAGGTAGTAATTTTATTTACACCTATGTTTTGAGTTGGAAGTATTCAGCTATTTTTTCTTAAACATTTTTTTATATGTGAGGGTATATTGTTGTACAACCGTGCTCCGTTAGTAGTAATCATAGACTTTCCGTACGAGGTTCTGTGCTTGGGTATGACGAGGTAGCTAGCTCGCCGACTGCTACACTCGGTAACTTGTTTACCATATGTCACCACCAATGTTTTCAGTAACAGTCTCACTTAAATCGATGATCTTTTTTTTTTTGGTTAAGTTCTCCCTTTTCAGGGAAGGCAAGGGGAACAATTCCCGTACAGCCTAGTCTTAAGTTCAATTATTCTGTTTTTCTTTTTACATTAGAATGTCGGTGTGACGCATTCTAATATTTCTTGAAGTATTTGGCACGAAATGTATCGAGCTGGCTTTTTCGATAAGCTTCTGTGAGGTAGTCAATACTACAATAAAATTCTCACGTCCACTTGACCGGAATAGCGTATATTTTGACGATTCTACGCAGACAGTTGTAACAAAAAATCATACCAATTTTATTTCACAATATCCACTATGAACGAATTTAAGAATAATTAAAATAAGACGCCAACCACACTCGATGAAATCCCGCCAAAAAAAAGAATCGATGATCCCGACTTAAAAGTTGCCAGTTAAAGGGGTCGTCGGTCGGGTAATTTGTTGCTTCGGAAAATTTCCCAATCTTGCCATTTTTTACAGGCCAGCTTTCGAGATAACATTGTCCGCTCCGCACACATCGGTGTAGTGATGCGAGGGGGACTCGGGATATTGCGGTCACGTCGCCAACTTTGTACGGAGGGGAGGGAGGGAAGGGGGAAGGGGGGTGTAAGCCTTACCGATGCCGGCGCGAATAGAGATGAGACGATAATCGATAGGTATTTACTAATTGGCACCACTGAGATTGCTGTGGCATCGGCGAAAGTGACGCATTAATCGAGTCGAATTTAGACTTAGATTAGATAACTCCAGGCCATACAAATAACATCTCTTATCTATTAGATAAGTCCGTCCGTCGGTCTGTCTGTGGTGCTGTTTCAGCGGCCAAACCGTAAGAGATAGATAAAGAGAATATTTAAGTTATAAGTTAAGAATAGTCTATAAGACTACAAACCGGATTTGAGTAACGTAGCACTTTCGGTTTTCGAGAAATCACGAATTTCAAACGAAACCACACAAAATCTCCGAAGTTTTCAATTAATTAAATACATTTTTTGTTAAATCAGATTTTGGTCAACATTTGGTTCACTGGTTTGCTAGTCTCTTATCTATTAGACAAGTCCGTCTGTCTGTGGTGCTGTTTCAGCGGCCAAACCGTAAGAGATAGATAAAGAGAATATTTAAGTTATAAGTTAAGAATAGTCTGATAGGACTACAAACCGGATTTAAGTATAGCACTTCCGGTTTTCGAGAAATCAGGTTTTGGTGAACATTTGGTTCACTGGTTTGCTAGTTTACAATAATTTAACGTCTTACAATAGGGGTGATGACGGGGGATTATATCGGAAGTAGGTTCGAATAGGACTTCTTCGAACAATGTTGGTCGCAGTTCATCAATACCCTATTTATTAATATTTGACGACCTCCGTGGCCGAGTGGTTTGTACGCCGGGTTTCATGGCTGTCGCCGACTCGAGAGGTCCCGGGTTCGAATCCCGGTGGGGGCAGATGTTTGTGTGATGAATACGAGCATTTGTACTCCAGTCATGGATGTTTAATATGTATTTATATAAATATACTTATATATGTGCAGTGTATGTATTCTATCCGTTACCCTAGCATCCCATAACACAAGCCTTATAGTGCTTACTTTGGGGCTAGGCTAATTTTTGTGAGTGTCGGAAATATTTATTTATTTGACTGTTGCTCAACAAATGTATTCCGTGAACTTATAAAGTATTGCAGTAAAACGCGAAGCAGGCACTTCCTCTAAGCTGTCTGCGCTCGTGGACTGTTTCCGTCTAACTGCATTTACCCGGAGTTTGTACATATACTCAGTGGCTGCAATCGCTTCATTAGCGTGATTCAGGTAATCATGACGTCACTCACACAAACGACGTGGTTTGTTGGAATGTTCGCTCTCGCTGCTCGTGTTTGTCGCCGTTTAAGCGTAGTAGTGTTTATGTTTTGTCGCTTAATCGCTTAGAATGTTGGCACTCAGCTCTTACAAATTTCGGAGATGTATTGAAACTATTGGAAGTTAATGGTAGCGGATACAATGAGCTCAAACGGAGAGAATCAGTTCCTATTGCACCATCAATAGTGCATTCGCTACAACGGAAATAAGAAAGTATATGAACTAATGAAATTAAATATATTTATTGAAACAAAAACAGTGAACACAATACATGTGCACGATACTTTGCTATAGTTATATTAACTGTGTCGCAACTAATAACGCCCTCCTCTGGGAGTACATTGAAGTTCCATAACATGCACAAAACAATATTAATTATTAAATCAATTAAAATTAGAGAATGAATATAAGGAAAAAAATAAGAGGTACACAATGAAATCTCGCGTCATATATCTCTTGTGATATTGCCACACCATTTAAGGTGTAAGAGATCGTCTTGCGACAAACATAATAATCATCATCATCAGCCTATTAATGTCCCCACTGCTGGGGCACAGGCCTTCCCTATGGATGGAATAGGGAGATTGGGCCATGACCCACCACGCGAGCCCAGTGCTGATTGGTGGCTGCTAACGACTGCAGATGCAGCCGGGACCAACGGCTTAACGTGCCTTCCGAAGCACGGAGGAGCTCGAGATAGTAACTTTTGGTCACCCATCCAATGACCGACCACTGCGAAAGTTGCTTAGCTTCAACGATCGCAGCCGAACGCGCTAACCACTTGCGCCATCGAGCTCCTCGAGAACATAATAATAATTAAAATAAAAACAATAAAATCTTTATTGTTTCTTTTTTGTTAAGCTAAAAGGCCTGTGTCAGGGGACACCGCTACTCCATAAGCAGTTTATTTTTATTTTCAAAGTAGACACATTTAAGAATGTTTATGTAGCCGGTGTATGTATGTATGTGTATGATGTGAGCCTCACTTTAACTCTTAATAATATGAATAGAAAGAAGTATAAATATTGTTATCATGTAATGAATATCACAAAAACACACAATAATTAATCTCGAACGTAGCTGAACTTGTATTGTAGGAACTAAATATCGTGTGTAATACAAATCTTACTTTATTAACAACCATTACTAAGAATATGAAAATAACGCTCATTGTGTTCAGTCCGCTGTAGTTTAAGCGAGAGTATAGTCTCTTGTCTATAATACAGTTTGTATACAATTGACGTACACATTGGAGCACAAATACTGGACACAAGTACAACCAAAGTTGTTGGGATGTCAATGAAAAGGTCTTTATTTCCGACCTGTTAGGTTTATATTCGCAGTAAAATGCTTCTGATAGCTTTCCTCCTATTGTACGCAGCAGAGACCAGCCTCGAATGAAATTACCATACATCTTCGCAAATTGTTGTCCACTCCGTATGAAACGGAAAATTATCGTCTAACCAGGAGAGCGATTCTGTAAAATAAATTCTCACTTTGGAATTCGGTAATAGGGGTGATGACGGGGTACAGTAAACGAAATTCTATCTAGTCCATCAGTTAGATGATCAGAAAATAATGAACACGTATTTTTTCTTTGGGCAATCAACCAAAAAATGACAAAGTTATAGCGCGTCAAAGTTTGGGAGTAGGGGCTCGTGACGACACTTTTGAGTCAATTTTCCCTTATAAGTGTACTCAAACGTGACGTCATGCGACTTTGCAAAACAATATATCTCTGCAATGTTTATATTATGTGAAAAAAGAAAAAATACGTGTCCAATACTTTTTGATAATCTACCTGATAAACGAAGAAAAAAAATTGTCATCATCCCTGTTGGCGGTCTTATCGCTAAAACCTCAAAACATTTGAGTGTTAAATTATACTTAGCTAATATCTACATGTAACTAACGACATTAGAAATATGAAAAAAGACTTATTTGGAATTCAAATAAGGGTTTAAGTCGGTACTATGCTGCAAATAATAATACCGCTAAATACATTTTCTTTTGACATTTTATTTTATCAATGTATTAGATTTTTTATTTTGCAAATAAGTATTTTACATAGACTAAGAGATAATGCTCTAAGTACAAAAAAATGGGTGCGTGTACTTATGTAGGCGCGTGAGAAGTTATGCTTCTTTGGCATCGTTTAAAATTAGTTTTTAATTGCATGCAAATAATTAATTATAATAAATTAATAAAAAGTCTGGAGAAGGACACAGTCAATAAAGTTCAGTTTTAATTTGAAAAAATAAATAAATAATCAAAATATTCAATTAAAATCGCTACTGAATATAATTTATTAGAACATATATTATGTGATTTGCACTTGTATGAAACTCAAACACGTATTCCGAATATACAAACTAGAAACATGTGGATAAATATTATAAATATGAATACCTATAACTGTTACTTTATTACAAAAAATAAAGATGTGGTTTTTGGTTCTACTTCACCAATGGTCAAGAGATGGCGCTGTAGTCTCCTGAATCGCGCTTTGGTTCCGTTGTTCCAGATTAATAAATACTTTTGATAGGCCTTCACAATGCAGTCGTTAGCACCCACTAAATAGAGATTCTATTTCTATTTTGTTGGTAGATTTTCTTAATGTGCGGTAAACACAAAATTTTGTGTTACAGTGATGCGCGCGCATCTTAAAATTTCACTCTCATCATTTTTTCATAACGCGCCTAAAGAAGTATAACTTCAAAAACGATAAATTAACAATGTGTCGATATGCCAATAGGTTACTTCTCATTATGCATAAGTACTTACGTATTTCATTTGCAAAATTCCTTTAAAACCGCTGAATGTTTGCGTCTAGCGCTAAGATAAAATGATCGGCTACATCTACTACGAAGCTACGAGAAACCTACGATCTACTACGAAACTACGAACGACGAAAACCAGTATCGAATTCGAATAGTTTGCGAGTGCAAAATGTCATTGTCTAAAGTGTACTGATTTTTAGTTCTCTTTACGACCTTGGCTTAACTTTCATGGTCACTGACATTATGCTATTAACAGAATGTTACTGCGTAATCATGGCGCTTGCAACATCGCCGAATATCAGCGAATCATAAAATACAAGGTACATGGTAACAATCCCATTATTAGCTATCTAGTAATTTCATTACAACAGGCATGATGACGGGGTACAGTAAACGAAATTCTATTTAGTCCGTCAGTTAGATGATCAAAAAATAATAGACACGTATTTTTTCTTTGGGCAATCAACCAAAAAATGACAAAGTTATAGCGCGTCAAAGTTTGGGAGTAGGAGCTCGTGACGTCACTTTTAAGTGAAAATTGTACCAAAACGTGACGTCATGCGACTTTTCAAATCAATATATCTCTGCAATGTTTATAGTATGTGAAAAAAGAAAAAATACGTGTCCAATAATTTTTGATAGTCTACCTGATAAATGAAGAAAAAAAAAATATTCATCATTCCTATTATAATCAAATTGTGTATTAATAGAATTTGATTCGAAATCAATTGCGTGACCAATACTAATCTCGATAACCTTGTTCCGAGGTTTGTAAAACAGGTCGGTCATTTGTGTCGACTTGTTGACACTCAACACTCTCTCCTCAATTTAAAATAACTTCCGCCAATATTTGGGTTTATCATACTTAATTCCCTTCAAACCATTCACAATATGTCTGAAATTAATATACACATAGAATAGATAGATCAAATCAAATAAAGTCAAAAAAAAATTATCCGGCATTCAACTTTTTAACATAATATATTTACAGTAAGACGAAGTAAATAATGTGGTTATTCCGTTATTCGGAGGGGTGGGGGGGGGGAGACTCATCCAAAAAATTAGTTGTCTTAAAACTCTGTTTAGCCGTTAACGAGTTATAAGTGTTCTTGCTTTCACGACTTTGTTTTATATATAAATACTAGCTGACTCGGCGAACTTCTTACCGCCCAAAAGTATCTCTTATCTATTAGACAAGTCCGTCCGTCCGTCCGTCCGTCCGTGGTGCTGTTTCAGCGGCCAAACCGTAAGAGATAGATATAGAGAATGTTTAAGTTATAAGTTAAGAATAGTCTGATAAGACTATAAACCGGATGTGAGTAACGTAGCACTTCCGGTTTTCGAGAAATCACGTGATTTCTATTTCAAACGAAACCACACAAAATCTCCAAAGTTCTCAATTAATTAAATACTTTTTTTTTTTTTTGGTGAATATTTGGTTCACAGGTTTGCTAGTTAAACAATAAAATAATATTGCGACTATAAATTGAGATGTAAGCTATACTAACTTTCAGTTTGGATCAAACTGCACACGGTGTGCAAAGATTAAAATCGACTAAGTAAAGAAAAGTTTTACTAAAAAAAAAACACGCGGGCCAGGCAGCGGACGGGACCCGAACCCGCTACCCCTCCCAATCCGGGCGAATGCACTGACCAATAGGAATGATGACTAATTTTTTTTTCTTCGTTTATCGGGTAGATTATCAAAAAGTATTGGACACGTATTTTTTCTTTTTTCACATAATATAAACATTGCAGATATATTGATTTGAAAAGTCGCATGACGTCACGTTTGAGTACCTATATACCTATAAGTGAAAATTCACTCAAAAGTGACGTCACGAGCCCCTACTCCCAAACTTTGACGCGCTATAACTTTGTCATTTTTTGGTTGATTGCCCAAAGGAAAAATACGTGTCCATTATTTTTTGATCATCTAACTGACGGACTACAGAATTTCGTTTAATAAACCCCGTCATCACCCCTATTATGCTACTACGGCTCTGATGGCCGCGTCCAAATCTTCCCAGCCTTAAGCTGCAAGGCAGCGCCATCCCTTCGCATTGCAGGCAACCCACAATGACAAATGAATACTTTTTCAAGCATTAAACATTTCCGCGGTCCGCATGGATTTTTTCTAGTAAAACTTTATTTAAACATCTAGCAGTTAAAAGCTTTAAAAAAAACATCGATTAAGTAGTTTAGGAATTCATCCCGGACAAACAACGAGTCGCGTAATAAATTAATAAATTATAAATAAATATTTCCAAAACTCACACCAATTAGCCTAGCCCCAAAGTAAGCACTATAATGCTTGTGTTATGGGATACTAGGGTAACGGATAGAATACATATACTGTACATATATAAGTATATTTATATAGAAATACATATTAAACATCCATGACTGGAGTACAAATGCAATTTATGTACATTAAGAAGATGTACGCTGCAGAAAGCAAAAAGGCAAGGCTCACTAAACTTTTGCCTATTATAAGGCAAACATCGGTCTTTCTTGTTCTTGAGTGAGTGAATGGGTGAGATAGCTTGATAAAGATTACGCAGTTAAATTTTATTCCAATCTATATATATAAAACTCAAAGGTGACTGACTGACATAATGATCTATCAACGCACAGCCCAAACCACGGACTGGAAATTTGACATGCAGGTAGATGTTATGACGTAGGCATCCGCTAAGAAAGGATTTTGATAAATTCTACCTATAAAATAGGGAATGAAAGTTTGTATGAAACTTTGTCAATTTTAAACCGATCGGGCTGAGACTGCATGCAGGTTTAAGAAGAATCATAGATGAATCTCATTGTGTATAATACAAGCCTGGGAACAAAAACTGTAGTCTACACTTCAGCTCTACACCGAAGCGAAGCGAGGGCGGGTCACTAGTGATCAATAAACAGAATATTAGCCTCCGTTCGCGTTATAGTAACTTTTCTGAGAATTCCGCATAAATGTATATTTTTTCCGGCATGAGAAATATCCTACGTCTTAATCCAGGTAATAAACTGTTTTTATGATTGAAAAACAATCTTTCACATTTATAAATCCTGTTAGTGGGATGAGCAAAGTAATAAATGATTAGTAATGAATGTTACTTGGGCGTATGATATAATATTTCCGATCTTGGCAGTAACCTCGTGTAGTTTTATAGAAACTGCCTGTTTGCAACAAGCCGGCAATCAATATGAGACGCTGTCTGGAGTTACTCTTGGAACGAACTCTTGAATCTGGCAAAGATGGGAGGGGAAGTTTTGTAATATAACAAAATATCACGTTTTTATATGGCTACACTTTTTATTATCAAGGGGTATAGATGAAAATCGGTGTCAGTTTTTACTGTACCCATAGCACGAACCATTATCGAATTCGAATATTTTGCGAGTGCAAAATGTCAATGACAAATTTTGTATGAAAACTTGAACAGCAGCGGAGTACGTAACGAGAACTAAAAATCAGTTTTTAAAATCTCGTTATGTACCAATTTGACAGTGACATTTCGGACTCGCAAACGTTACGAATTCGATATTGGTTCATGCGAAGGGTACTGATCTAGGTAATCTTATTTGCTTCAATTTTTATTTGTTAATAACATATGTTTTTTTATATGAGGAGTTTTTCATTACATATAAGGAACTCGATGGCGCAGAGGAACTCGATGGTGCAGGTGGTTAGCGCGTTCGGCTGCGATCGTTGAAGTTAAGCAACTGTCGCAGTGGTCGGTCATTGGATGGGTGACCAAAAACATCTATCTCGAGTTCCTCCGTGCTTCGGAAGGCACGCTAAGCTGTTGGTCCAGGCTGCATCTGCAGTCGTTAGCACCCGCCAATCCGCACTGGGCCCGCGTGGTGGGTCATGGATCAATCTCCCTATTCCATCCATAGGGAGGGCCTGTGCCCCAACAGTAAGGACATTAATAGGCTGATGATGATGATGAATATATGTTTTTAAAAGCTTTCATTTAATTTGCAATGTGCTGTGAATAAAACTTAGTGTTTTTTTTTACTTATTGTCAGTGCTACTTTTACAACTATGTAGTTTTTAGCCAAATGAATAAATTATTATGAGCTATCTTTAAAGACTTGACATGACTTTAATTATTTAATAGCAAAGCTGACGACTAAAGCTACTATGATATCTGCCATCAGTTTACTTTCATACGCTGCGGTTACAGACAACGTTTGATATTTTCCCGGACTGTTTGTTCGTTCCGATATTGCCCGCCTCTGGTCGACTGGTTCCGCCCTTTATGTCAATGATTAATCGCATTAAACCGACTCGTGTCGCATCCGAACGACATTTATAACCGGAACGAATGTACGATTTTGTTTTCATACGGCTCTTGCAACGCCAATTCATCCAATGTTTCTCATTCAGCAAAGAGCGTAATGGAATTTTTATTGGGAACACCCACATTCTATCATATGGAAAGGGCTATGCTCGGCGTTTCTCTGAAGGATCGCATCAGAAATGAGGTAATCCGGCAGTGAACCAGAGTTATCGATATAGCCCACCGGGTTAGCAAGTTGAAGTGGCAGTGGGCTGGCCATATTTGTCGAAGAACCGATAACCGTTGGGGTAGACGAGTTCTGGAGTGGAGACCGCGTCTAGGCAAACGTAGTGTAGGACGTCCTCAGGCGCGATGGAGTGACGATTTGCGAAAGGTGGCTGCCAGGAGCTGGATGCGAGTAGCCCAAGATCGATCTGAGTGGCGTGCATTTGGAGAGGCCTATGTCCAGCAGTGGACTAAGATAGGCTGTTGATGATGATGATGACATTCTATCTATTTTATCACTTACATCTATAGCTATTATCATACCAATAGCCTACAGCATTATTTTCGACTGGGCTACCTACACGTCGAAAAAAATGCTGAAGTGACAGCAACAAAGTGTGCCGCTCCAGCCATTCTCACTTTGCTGCTCCTAACCTAACCTTTTTTTTTATTTTATTTTTTTAGTAGGAAATGCTTTATGCATACCCAGTAACGATATGGGGCCGTTCCTGGGTTATGTGGGACTCCAGGATTCTGATTACCCACTAAAACCTACTGTACTCTTCATGTGCTTATTATCTACTGCACGAGAAAGCGCAATAGCGCAGGCGTTCACACAGCGGACAGCACTTGGCCTCGCAGGCCTCCACGGGAAAAGAAGTTGCCCATCGAGTACTCATGGGCAACTCCTCAGCGCCAGGGCGGAATGGTGATGATGGTGGATGCTAGAGCCCGGTTGGAGAGCGGCATATTGGCGCCTTCGCCGCCCGACTCTTCGCTTGCGGATTGGGTCTGCAGAGGGATCCTCCTCTCGAGCCCTTTCCGCGGCCTCCCTATGTAACATTATCTGCTCGCAGAAGGAGGCGACCGCCTCCCAGGACGTCGCGCTGTCGACCATAGCTTTCACCAGAGTCGGCAGCGAGAGGTACTGCCCCACAACAGTGACGAGCTGGCGCCGTTCAGCGTCAAAAGCCCCACAAGCCTCTAAAGCATGCTGCGCCGTGTCGTCACTAAACCCCTGTGTAAAGGCGTCGGCATGTCGAACTCGGTCCGAACCTAGCGGACTCCTAATCTAACCTAACCTAACCTAATCCTGTACCATTTAGAGCCTAGGAACAAAATTTAAACTCTACTAACACTAAACACATTTGTTTGGCTTTCAGAACTTTCCAAACAAGTAACTAGTCCCATTATTTATCATTATTGCCAACAAATAAAGCTAAGTCAGCTTCGCTATTATTGACATAATTATTTTATTGTCTGTAAACGTTGTGCCAAAAAGACAATATTTGCGAGTCGAATTATCGAGAATACAGAATCACAAAATTCACCACAAAGAAACTAGCTTAATGCGAATATAATTTCTCAACTCCGATCCTGTCATGCTCACTTCCAATAAGGCGCATGACGGGCGCAAATGTCAACCCTTAACTCAGGTAATGAGGTAATCAATTTAGGGTGCTCCGTGACTGTGTCTAATGCGTTAATAATCTCAAAAACCTCTTGGAAATGTCAACCACCCCAACGGATGATCTAAATAGATGTCTGCTTGTTATAAATATTAATTTTAGGTGTCGTCGGCCTAAAGAAATGTTTTGAATGAAAATCGATAGTGTTGCTCTGCCACTCAACATTCGTAGCTCTAATAATAAGATGGAGTTCAAAAAACTAGTGCGGGAACACTTCCTGACCTGACTACGCAATCTCTTCTTTTTTTTTGTTATTATTTATAGTTTGTATCTATTTATATAAATAATATTTATTGTATTTTATGTATGTATATATCCTGTTGGATGGTACAGATGTTTCCTTTTTGCCAAATGAACTAAAAAGAGATAAAACTGAAGTTGATTGGATAAGAGATAAAAAAAAATGCATTTGAAAATTCAATTAAATCACATTACTACAACAAACAAATATTTGATAGAAATAGAATTGATTTTAATTTCAATACAGGGGATATGGTATATGTAGAGAATGGAAATAAACTTAATAGAAATAAATTAGATGAACTAAAGACTGGTCCATTTAAATTATTGAAAAGATTTATAGAAAA
The DNA here is from genome assembly GCA_902850365.2 of Chilo suppressalis. NCBI lineage: Eukaryota > Metazoa > Arthropoda > Insecta > Lepidoptera > Crambidae > Chilo > Chilo suppressalis. Next base: position 26,445,188 of record OU963905.1, on the reverse strand, counting down.
GTTTACTAGAAAAAATCTAATTTAAACATCTAGCAGTTAAATGCTTAAAAAATAAATAAAATCATAACTATTGAAAAGATATCAAATTCAATATATAGAATTAATACAGGGCATAAAAAAATAGAGTCAAATCCATACCAATACCAATTCATACCTTGATAAATTAGAATGAATTAAATTGAACATAAAATAGATATGTATCTTTAATAACTTTAGAAGATAAGATTTGAGTAGATATAAGTAAGAGAAAATTTTCTAAAAATTTTCTTCTGTAAGGGGGGAGATGTAAAGAACCTCTTTACAGTCAGTTCTTTAATTTGTTATTTCTTAAGTAGTTTGTATATCTCTCGGGCGACCATAATAATAAAACTGTCACTTGATAGATGGTGTCGCTTTGACAGAACGAGCCGTGATATATTTATTTGATTATTTTAAAATATTACTGTAAAGTCTTTTTTGTGTGTAAAGGAAGGAATTGTTGTATTAAGTAAAAGACTTTAAATGTCGTTTCTTTGTTTTCAGGTAAGTTAGTATGATTTATAGTAGATAATAAAAAGTGTTGTGAATAATAAATATTTTAACCTACATACATCTATACTTATAATAAATCTGTAGAGATGTCAATTCTGTACATGAAATATATTTTTAAAATAACTATCAGGGGGTGATTAGTCATCGATGCTGATGCCAAAAATGCAATCAGTAAAATTTTTGTCTGTCTGTCTGTCTGTGTGTATGTTCCTTATAGAAACAAAAACTACTCAACGGATTTTAACGAAACTTGGTACAATTATTCTTCATACTCCTGGGCAGGTTATAGTATACTTTTCATCACGCTACAATCAATAGCAGTAGGGTAGTGAAGGGAAATGTTGGGAAAACGGGAGAAGTTACTCCATTTTTTAAGCTTCCGTCGCGGGTGCAGCCTTAATGGTTGAAGTTACATAGAAATCATGTATGACGGAAATATTCTACATAAAATTGTCTAAAAAATATCCCGCAACAGCATATGTCTATCTTTTATGGTTGACTCACGATAACACATGTAATTATATAAATAAAGTCATTCTTTATAGCAGAAGCCTGAGAACAAAAACTATAGTTTACACTACAGCTCTTACCGAAGCGAATCGAGGGCGGGCCACTAGTACTTAAATAAAATCATAAAATCTTTGTTTTCAGAGCAACACATTGGTTTAAATACTTTTACAATTTCCATTAAAAGATATTGTCTTATATTTATTTACGTATTTTATTTGTGTAGTTTATGTAGGTGTATCAAATTTAGTATAAAAATATTAATATATTTTAATCGCTGTTATTTTCTAAATGTTTTATTATAAAGCATTTTGCCCTATCGCCATACCATTTGTCTCTAACACTCGTTCAGGTTGACTGGTAGAGAATGCCTATGGCATTAAGTCCGCCGTATGGTAATGAAGTTTAAATAAATAAATAGTGATCGTAAATAAAGAGTAGTCGCTCATCTGACAATCTCCTGCTTTTCACACCTCCTAACTTTTCCAAGGCTTATAGCCACTCCTTTACCATACGTGCCATCCAACTATGGAATTCTCTGCCGGAAAAGATTAGGCGTGCCCAAACTCTAGCCTGTTTCAAATCCCTAGTTAAGGAGCATTTCTTGTCAGATGAGCATGATTTTCATTAAAATATTGCTACGGTAGTAGTACTGTTGCATTATACTGCGATATGTGTGAATGTTTGTGTATGCCTATATGTTTAGTTAGCGTTTATTTTAATTAATTTCAATAGACTACTTACAAAACTTTTGTCTTGTTTTTCGCACAACCTCCCTCATTATTATTATCGTGCTTTCCACTTTTTCCAGCTCATTGGGTTGTCTGGAAGAAATAGCTGATTAGCGATAAGACCGCCCTTTGTGCAACTGTGATTGTTTTACCTTGTATTTGTATTTTATTCGTGTTATTTATGTTACTGTTATGCAATAAAGTATTATTATCTTATCTTAGTGTTGGTGAGACAGTTTTTAAGTTTGAAACGACTAACTTTAACTTGTACTATACCGATCTCTCTTAAAATGGATGCCCATTAGGCAGCGCAGAACTATGCGGGCTCTGACCACCCTGTTCTCTTTGCTGGATTCTCCAAATGCTCCCCCTTATCTCACTTCTCAATTTCAGTACTTATGTACCTCTCATAGTAAAAATCTTCGATCTTCTTCTAATCGTTTACTTATCGTTCCATCACACTGCTCCGATATTATTCACTCTTCCTTCTTCGTAAAAACGATACTTTTGTGGAATGATCTCCCGCTAGATATCAGAATGTCCCCCAGTAAATATACCTTTAAAACCAAACTGCCAAGCTTTTTATTAGAACAGGCGTTTCATTGAGTGGTTTGTCGTCATTATTTTGTTTCTATTTTGGAAGTATGTATGAGTATGTATTTGTGTATTTTTTTAAATATATTAACTTATGTATGTGATTTCCACTTCAGTTGTGTACCCTACCACTAATAATATAATCTCCACAGCATCCTATGGTTGACTGGTAGAGAATGCCTACGGCATTAAGTTCGCCATTGTACATTTGTGCATAAAGAATAAATAAATAACTTTGGAGATAATGTTGTGTCGTCGCCAGTTTTTGCATTGTACTTGACACAATTGTGTCTGCGGTCCGGAGGACTCGCGTTCCACGGATTCCCCGCATGATTGATGGGCCGACCCGAGCGACAGCCGTCGACAATTCACTTATCCTGACACGTCACGAGGAAGACCTTCCGTCGGCGATAGAATTATAACAATTGCGGAGGATGTTATTTGGGCAATTGGAAACTATTTAGTTTGTATTATCCAGAGTGTTTCATGAAAGTCATCTTTTTCGGATTGAATATATTGTATGCTTTTATTTATTTTTCTATCTAGCATTTAAATGCTAGATGTTTAAATCTAAAGGAAAGTTTACTAGAAAAAAATCCACGCGACCAGGCAGCGGACGGGACTCGAACCCGCACCCTTCGCAATCCGGGCGAATGCACTGACCATTATGCTACCACGGCCCTATTGGCCGCGTCGAAATTTTCCTAGCCTTAAGCTGCAAGGCAGCGCCATCTCTTCGCATTGTAGGTAACCCACAACCCCGTTTTTATTTATTTTTAAGCATTTAACTGCTAGATGTTTAAATCTAAAGAAAAGTTTACTAGATTTTTTTTTCTAGTAAACATTTCTTTAGAATATATTGTAATTTATTATGGGTACCGTCGGTGATATTTTCACTATTGTCACCGTTTAAGATCAGAACACTCTGCAGATTTCGTGCTAAAATGTCAAAACCCGTTACAAATGTTTATATCTACCGATCACTGAAATTACATTTTCTCTTAACGAGAGATTAATGACGCTGGGTTTCACTGGATGTAATTAACAAATCAGTGAGGAAATCATGAAGTTGTGAGGCATACACGGTCCCTGCATGTTCGTTGTACCCCATTAACAATTCCTGATGAGAGTGGGCTGGACAAAGCGGCCGCGATGCTATTTACATTTGCGGCGAGGACAATGGTGCGGGATGGAGGCCGCCCTCTTCCCGTGTCCCGTGTCCCGTGTCCCGGCACCCACGACATTACGAATTCTCAGTACCTATTATGAGCATGCTCAAGTGCCTATACATGTGTGAGCGGGATTCTAAACCAACTACTTTTCTTATTATGATAGTAAACAATTCCGATCACAAAGGTTGAGCATCATCATCATCATCATCAGCCTCTTTATGTCCCCACTGCTGGGGCACAGGCCTTCCCTATGGATGGAATAGGGAGATTGGGCCATGACCCGCGCGGGCCCAGTGCGGAACCGGGACCAACGGCTTAACGTGCCTTCCGAAGCACGGAGGAACTCGAGATAGAAATTTTTGGTCACCCATCCAATGACCGAACACTGCGAAAGTAGCTTAACTACAACGATCGCAGCCGAACGCGCTAACTACCTGCGCCATCGAGCTCCAAAGGTTCAGCAATTATCTCCCTTTTTTTTTGCTTTGTAATTGTTTGCAGTGTCCTACAGATAAATGACTTTAAGTAAATATGTTGTGGTTGATATAGGTGGTTATGGGTAGTCATGCTCTCTTAAAACTCTCTTCGGTGGTGTCGTGTGAGGCGGGTCGTTACGTTCCCTAAAATATGGTTGAGCGAAGCGATGTCTAGTTCATGCGTCATGCTCGTGAACGGGTGCTGCCAGCGGAGATGAGTCTGCCCTAACTACTTTGATATTTAAGATGTAAATCTTTAATTACACCTATTATAAATAACTCTGTTTGTATTTATACTGTGTGACACAGCAATCAAAATGCAGGTGAACAGTTAATGTATAATTTCACATTATGTAATGAAAGGTGACTTCATGAATCATCTCTGAAGTCATTTTTCAACTTGAAGACTCTGTAAATGATAATACAGGGAGAAAAAAAAACAGCCCTTGCTGAGTTTCTTGCCGGTTCTTCTCAGTACAAGGTCTCCCGCCGTAGCGTAAATTTATGAACCGATGGCGTAGCTTCTAGACATTCATATGTGCTTGTAACAGCCTAAACTGAATAAATGATTTTGATTATGATTATGATTATCTGAAATTACGCCAATTTGAGTTGGTTAAATTATGTATTTTTGTTATTTTATATCTTGAGTTGCTGTTCCATCGATCTCCTATTATGTGTAACGTTTAAGTAATGATCTTTATAAATTTATTTTCTCTACTAACCAGGTTTCTACTGTTACACCACAAAATTTTACTCTGTTAAACGTAGCTTTGTTACTCTCACAATATTTGCTCATAAAATAAATTTTAAGAAAGGTAGTGCAAAGCGAACTTGCCACAGGATTTTAAGCGAGCGCCCGTTAACAGTATAATTAGCAATTAAAACATTAGCTTTTAAAAGTAAGGTTTTGTTGGCAAGAACACTGCGGTCACTTCCTGAATATAAGTTTGTAAGGTCCCTGAAGCAATGGCTATTATATAATGCATTTTATAATCTTAATGAATATTTTAGTAATAATGTTTTATAAAAATGACTATTGCATGCCCGATTAGGGTAACTGTTTATTTCAATTATGTGTACTAACATCTAGCAGTAATACTAAATGTAACAGTTTTGCAATAAAGAAATATTCTATTCTATTCTAGAACTTTTCAGAACTTTACGGGACAGGGTATTGGGTTCAAGCCGGCAAAGTGAGATGAGAATAGTCGGAGTACCACATAAACTATCTATAATTGGCTACGCCTTTAATAGAAAGACTACTTCTAAAGAAAATTTACAATGCCAATCTGTAATTCACGCTTTGTTACAGATGTTCTTTTAACAAAGTTTGCAAAGAAAAAGTTAAAATTTTCAGCTGGCAACGTAGTTCTCCTCATCTGGTTAATGATGCGTATTCAACGGTTGCACTCGTATCTTTCTTAAATCTGAAAGACGAAACAACAAGTTGTACAATACCAAAATCAAGAAAGATTTAAATCGATGAATAATGCGAGACGGTATAATAAATCGTTGAGTGTAATTTAGCTATAAGCTCAAAATAAGTTTCTAAGAAAACTTGCTACAATTGAATTTAATATCATAATGAAACGCATGTTGCCTCAGCAAAATATGCCTGTACAGATAACATCATAGTCCCCAATTGCAACACATTCTAAGAAGCATTGTTAGTATCCTATTTTATATTGAAATGGGTAGGTATTCCTATTATGTAGGAGATTTTGATCCTGACAATAGTAAGACAATAAGCCTCACTAAACCACAAGGCGCGTTTACGAGTTTAATGAATTATCCCCAGAAACGGTGGAAATATATTAAGGATACAAGGGTTGCTTTGTGCTCACGTATGGCGATAAATCTCTCCCGATGTATGATGCTGGGAGCCGCTCGTTCTGTTTCCGCTCATTACAACAAATTAGGCATAAGACATGAATTATTACAGCTGAATATGGAAAGATAAGGATTCAACGAGAATAGTAGAACTTGCAGTTTTAAAAATTCAACATCAGGATAGTAATACGGGTTGAATCTGGAGCACATGAATTTTGGAACATTGTAGACGGCCGCCGACCTCCGGCGTTCCTTTCTTCCTGCATTCGGTGAATTCTGCAGCGATAACGCGGGTCGTCGCCGGCTGTTTGTTTCCCAGCTCGTGGCCGTTTGCGAATTTATCGTTGTCACAACCGACGCGCGTCGCTCCTGATACGACCGGTCGTAGATTTACTGCCGCTCGGTAATGTATGTGATTGAAATCGCGCGGCACGTCGCGCTCGTTACCCGCCCCCGGAAATGCACGTCCGTCGCCCTCGCTCACTTCCCACCGACCACTAAAGAAACCCCTATTCCACCAAATGTAAGGCACTAACTCCCCTGACGACCGGACGGAGCCGGTGCCAAAAACTACATCGAGATTACAATACTCCGGGGCGCTGCAATTTCAATATCTATTTGGCCGTCGAGTATACATAATTTTCTAGTTCAGTTTATGCGAAACCGTTAAGGCGTTGAGCAGACGACGGGGCGGGGCGGGCATTTTGTCCGCAAAGCAATAAAGACCGCGTCTGCCCGTCGATATCTGCGGCTGCCCGCGCCGCGTACACAAAGCACACGACGGGCAGAGGCGGTCAGTTTAGGACGTTCGTTCTAGTGAATAAATAGTCCATCACTAATAAGCGCGTGGCGCGGACTGAGCTGACCACCCCGCGCCGCCGCCTGCGTTACTGCATATAAACTGGTTTGTATGATCCACGGCGGGCAGCCGCGGACATGCCGCGCCGCCACTGCCCGCCGGGCACCCAAGGCGCGGTCTTTTGCCCTCTGTGTGCGTTTGAAGTACAGGAATCACTTTGTGCTATTATTCGCGGCGAAATTGACCGGCCCGCCCCGCCCCGTCGTCTGCAAAGTGCCTAAAGATGCAGAGTACATCAATCCGAGATCCACCGGGACGTCTCATTTAAGGAATTGCCTCCTTGCGTAGTTCGTTTTTACGTGGAATGAGGAAGTCGTCTGTTTCGTTAAGTTAAATGTAATTTGGAAACAACGGGAGACAATAAAGTAAATGGGGCGGCGTTCCCGGGATCGTTTTCGAAAGCATCCCGGAATATTCTAAACGTTTTGCTTTTAAATCGGATATAAACGGCGGCGGGAAGCCAGTCGCGCCCTAATATATAACTTTAAATTGGAAGGGTAATAGAATTCGTATGATAATAAATAGTTGCTCTTGTTTGCGGGCAGGTCACGTGGAGCTCCGGAACAGTTTGAAATATGCTCAGCACGCGGAAGCGATCCGTCCGTCCGTAAGTCATTCCAGCGGGCGACCGAGGGGCGGTGACCCCGACTATCGACCCTATTCATATGGTATCAAGAGCCATCACTCCTGTTAATAACGAAAACGGATCATATTAAACAGGTCCGTAGATCGCAACTGGAAAGAAAACTTGGCCAATATTGTAGTATGATGCGTGGAATATGTGAATATTTTATGACGGTAAACGAGCTTACGTATTCGTCGTATAGTGGAGCGGCGTGGAGCACACTGTTAGAATGCTGAATGTACCATACACTTATTCATAAAACACGCCCTCAGTTCAAGGTAAATATAACATAAAAACCTTGGAGATGTTTTCATGTGAATAAATCGCATTAAAAACGTGTGTGTAAAGAAAGTGCCTGTGCTGAGTGCTCGGGACTCATTAAAATAATTATGTAAATCGAATTCAATGTAGGTAGAGTATGCAAAAACGGCATGTGTGGCGGGGTGAGCCGTTTGATGTAGCAGGCCTTCTCGAGCCAGGCGGTCAGGCGGGGCGGCCGCGGGACGGCAGCGGGGCGGGTGCGGGGCGGACGCGGCACGGTTGCGGGACGGCAGCGGGACGGGAGCGGGGCGAGCGCTCGCCGGCGTGTGAAACATCTTCGCGGCTCATTGCTTATTGGATTGATGTAATGAAAGAGTGAGTGTGCACAAAAAAATTGTTACACGCTTTATATACCTTTCTTATCGGTCCTTCGCGCGGGATTTGGGACTACTTTTCAACATGGCTGAACTTTTATGTTGCCTTATCGATATGTGAAAATTTCGCCAGCTATACATTTTATATAAGAAAAAGTCAAATACTTTTCTGTTTGACGGGGACAAATCATCTTCGAACAGTAAATTGTTGATAAGCGATGACGTAAGGTTTAACCACCATCTGTACATCTCAATGGAAAGCCATTAAATAGGGTATCTCATTTCAAATATCTGGGTCACTGGCTCACTGAGGACTTATGTGACAATATGGACGTGGAGGGGTAAAGGAGGTCTCTGGCAGCCCGATGTAACATGTTGGCTCGGAGATTGGCGCGAAGTACTTTAGAAGTCAAATTGACTTTATTTAAATCATACTACTGTGGCGGCGACATCTATATGCCCCACATATATACAACCGATGGAGGAAAGCGTTACTCACCATCCTCAAGAGATGGCGTTACCTGCACTGCGATCATAATAGTATAGAAGCCTACATCGCGCAAATGAAATTCGGAGGCTAACTCTTCATATATACGATGCCCGACCAACATCAGTCGGACCGCGTCCCCCGAGCTGCCATCATCTATCTCGGAGGAAGATCTTACCCTTTGGCATTCCTACACTACCATCATCATTCTACTCGTGCGATTTCTGGGTTGACTGCACGCAAAAGGCTTACAACGCATTACGTGTACAGTACAACAACGCGTTCTGGGTGCTGATGTGGCTGCCGCGTGGCAGTAGTGCTTCTGGCATGTTCGCTAAGGCAAGGATCGATGGATTCCATGCCATTATCCGAAAGCGATGTGCCTCGCTACTGAGTCGGGTGCGCGCCAGCCCCAACAACATCCTGTGCGTGTTGTCGGATAGGTGGGAGACGCCTTGACTCCAACATTGGGTGGGCCTCCATATAAGACATTAGGTAATTAAAGGACATTGGCTGACATTCTCGCTCCGACTGCGGACCGTGCGCCCCGTCGCACCGCCGCCTCCTTGCTCCGTGCGCCCCGCCGCACAGCTGCCTGCTTCGAGTCGACTCGACGCGCCTGCGCTCATTCGTGAGACTCAAGATTGGACCAGTGGATACCTAGCGGTGTTAACGAAACTGGTCGGCGTAGCCCCGGTACGTCTCGAGCTCTCCTGAGCTCGGAAACCGGAAGACCCGATCCCATTTGCACTTGGGCCTTCCCAAGGGTGACGGTTGTTCCCATATTCACTAGGAATATCGGAACACATCTCTTACAGCTTCAACCGACCCCCTGCCGCGGGCAGGGGAGTCCATCGGTGTCGCATAGGGTGTTAGGACCTGTGGCTTCACGCCACAGTCAGGGCACACCTACACACACTTTACACCACAACCTACACACACTAGACACATCACAATGGACATTACTCGTCAGGTAATGTCCCTCTTCTCCGCCCTAGGCCTCACCCTGGACGAGGCCGCCATCAGGGAGCTTGTCGCGAGAGCGCGCCCCTTGCGCGACTCTCCCGCCAGCCCCTCCCCCGAACCCCCCCGCCCCGACACCCCCTGCCTCCCCTCGAGCGCGGGCAAGCGCCCCGCCTCGAGCCCGGTTTCAACGTGCGACTCCGACTCGACCATAGTGTCGGCGTCCGACGAGTCCTTGTTCACCACGGTGGTGAGCAAAAAGAAGAAGCGGCGCTCCAAGCGCCGTGCAGACACCGCGTCTCCAACGGCGCCCCTCTCGCCTTCCGCTCTCCTGTCTCAGACAGTTGATGAGCCCTCTGTCCCTCTCACCCCTCTCACGGTCGCCCAACCGACCACCCAAACCCACCCAACACAGACACACAACACCACAAAACCACACAATAGGTGCACCGCCGCACCTATCAAGGCAAAGCCGCCGCCGCCCGTCTTCCTGCGCGATAAGGCGCAATGGGCGAAGGTCGCGGACCTTTGCAAAGCACACAACATTCATTACACACAGGCGTCGAACACTGGTCACGCCATCAAAATCACAACACCCACCATTGACACGTTCAGGAGCCTCACAAGGCTTCTGACCACAAACAAACTCCCCTATCACACTTACGCTCTCCCCGAAGAGCGCAAAGTCCGCGCGGTACTCAGAGGAGTCCCCTTCGAGCTCTCCAACGAGCTCATTCTGAGCGACCTAACCGCTCAAGGCTTCCCAGCCGAGGCAGTGCACAAATTGCACAGCCGGACTGGGAAACAATACCCGTTGGCCCTTGTCATTTTGACCTCGGTCCCGGCAGCTAGGGATATATTCAAAGGTCCCATTACAGTCTGTGGCCTCGACAATATCAAAGTCGAGGCCCCACACCGGCGAGGCACCCCTGGGCAATGCCACAGGTGCCAATTATATGGCCACGCAGCAGCCAACTGCTCCGCGGCCCCGAGGTGCGTTAAGTGCCTCGTACCCCACCTCACCAAGGAGTGCTCCCGCACTCGTGACACACCCGGGGCACCCGCATGCGTGCTCTGTGGCCAAGAAGGCCACCCGGCCAATTACAGGGGCTGCCCGCGGGCCCCACGCCCCAGGCCCAACACTCACACTCACACACACACTAAGCCAATCACGGCGACAAAAACACACCCACCACCACCGAACAACACCACCACAAACTTCCCGGGGCTACCCAAGGCGGCCGCCCCTCGCAGCCCGGCGCCCCCGACAGCCTGGGGACCAGCCAGGGTCCGCCCAAAACCACACCCACCACAACACACCACACCAACAACACAAGCTAAGCCAGCCCAAGACGTCTCTCTGGCCGAGGACATGGCGCTTATTCGCTCCTCGCTCAAGAGGGTGAATATCGCCGAGATCCACACTCTCGCCGCGAAGCTCCGGCTAGCAAAGACACCCCTTGAAAAGGCTATAGCTATAGCCGAACACCCCGAACTCGTTGCCGCGTTCGATTAATTTTTTAATCATTATAACACTGGAAAATAACCAGACTCCGAACACAAACAAAAACACTATACACAAAACACGCGGTGATAACTCAAACAAACACCACTGTTGTTTAAATTATGACCGCGCAAAACACTAACATAACAATCACTCAACTAAACCCCGGGCGTACCAAGCCGAAAGGCGCTTCGCTTGTGGCATTTAATACGCGCAGCTTAAAATCCAACCTTAACGAAATTAAATTATTTTTGCAAGATAGGGAACCCGACTTTCTGCTCCTTCAGGAGACTTGGCTCAAACCAACTCAAATGAAGGGGCTGTCGATCCCTAAGTATAAATTAATCCGGAACGACGGTGCCAACGCGCGCGGCGGCACCGCAATTTACTATAGACGCAACCTACACTGCACACCTATACCCACTCCCGCGCTCACAAACATGGAAGCCACCATCTGTAGGCTGGCGATGACAGGACACCAGTCCTTAATCATCGCCTCAGTCTACATTAGATCAGGTACACACCCTCACCGCGCAGACTTCGAAACACTCACTTCACTAGGTACATCAGTCATAATGTTCGGTGACTTTAACTCCAAACACACCGACTGGACATGCGAGACCACCACCACCTCTGGCCGCAGATTACTACACATCACCGAGGAGCTTGGCTATGATGTCATATGTCCCTACGCGCCCACCCACTACCCAGACAATGTACAAAACCGACCCGACGTCCTGGACTTCGCGATCCTCAAAAACGTGTCGCTTCGCCTCAGCTCGATCGAAACGCTCGACGACCTGGGGTCAGATCACAGACCGGTGTCTCTAGTTCTAGGTCCCCAAGACCCACTAGACGCCCCCGCGCCCCCTAAGAGGCTATTCACCAACTGGGACGGATACCGCTCCGCTCTCGAGACCGCTTTAGACTCCCCTGAGTCCCCGTTCCCTAACTCACCGGACAGTCTCGACAGCACCGACAAGATTGACGAAACAATAGACTCTTTAACTTCACTGGTGACCGAGAAGGCGAAGGAAAACTCGCGGGAGGTTGAGCTGCCAAAGCCCAAGCTCCCGCTGGCCATCCGGAACCTTATCCAAGCCAAAAACGCCGCTCTCCGGAGAGCCAAATTATACCCCACCCCCGAGTATAGGGCTACAGCTAATCGCCTTCAGCGACAAGTTAGGTCCCAGTTAGCCGCTCTGAGACACTCCCGTTGGGAGGAACTCATGGCGGACATTACCCCATCCCATCTTGCGTACTATAGAATCGCGAAAGCGCTCCGTAGCGACGTTACCACCCACACCCCCCCGCTCACTCGCCCCGATGGCACCGTCGCCTTCGAAGACGACGAAAAATCTGAGTGTTTTGCAGACAGCATAGCGGCGCAATGCACGCCTAGTACGCAGGAAACTAACCCGCAACATATTCGCGGAGTGGAGGAGGAGGTCCGCCGGCGGGCCGCCCTTCCACTCATTGACAACCCCCTAGACCCCGTCACGACAGACGAACTAAGACAGACCATTAGAAACTTTAAGCAACGCAAGGCCCCGGGCGCCGACGGCATCTCTAACAAGGCGCTCAAGCACTTTCCCATCCAAATGCTAACCTTGCTTGCAATTCTCTTTAACGCATGTTTTGATCTGTGCTACTTCCCAGCCGCCTGGAAAGAAGCAATAGTGATAGGCATCCCCAAACCCGAAAACCCGCGCACCTCCCCAGTAGCCATCGCCCTATTAGCCTCCTCAAGGCAATGGCGAAACTTTTCGAAAAAACCATACTGACCAGACTAAGAGAGCACCTCCTATCACCATCCGATCCAATTATCATTGACCACCAATTCGGCTTCAGAGCCAAATACTCCTGCCCCCAACAGATCCATCGCATAGTGGAGCACGCCCTAAGCGGCTTCCAACTTAATAAATATAAAACTATTGCAGTCTTCTTCGACGTCGCCAAAGCCTTCGACAAGGTTTGGCACGACGGATTAATCTTTAAATTATATCAATTAAAATTACCTGACCGCCTAGTTAGGTTAGTAGCCTCTTTTCTGTCAAACCGCACCTTCCGCTATAGATACGAAGGTTCACTATCAACGCCCCGCCCACTACGAGCCGGTGTACCGCAGGGGTCCGCTCTCTCCCCCCTGCTATACACAGCGTACACCAATGACATCCCTCAGACCAAGGGTGTCGAGCTCGCTCTCTTCGCGGACGACACGGCCCTCTACTCTAGGGGAGCCAGTACCAATCAAATCATAGCCAAGCTCCAACCGGCAATCACAACACTTGGGAATTGGTTCCGCGATTGGAGAATCGACGTAAATCCGGACAAAAGTTCGGCCATTTGCTTCGATCCCAAGCGCCGCACCAAAACCATACAACACGGTGCGCGGTCTCTGCGAATGCAAGGCATAGCAATACCGTGGCACCGCACAGTCAAATACCTAGGGATCACACTAGACAAAAAACTCACCTTCCGTGCACACATCACACGCGTAGTCGCGAACGCGCGCTTTTATATGAGCCGCCTCCACCCGATGCTCGGTAAATACAGCAAAATGTCACTTCGTAACAAGCGAACGCTTTACAAAGTTTGCATACGCCCGGTCCTCACTTACGCGTCACCAGTGTTCGCACACGCGGACGAAGCGATTTTGAACAAACTTCAAGTGCTTCCAAATCGCTTCTGCCGCATAGCCACAGGGGCCCCGTGGTACGTCCGCAACGCGGACCTCCACAGGGACCTACAACTCGACACAATTCAAACACACCTCACAGAGTGCTCGGAACGGTTCTTCAAAGCTGCAGAAGAGCACTCTAACACACTCATTAGATCGGCGTCGGGATACGCTCCACACACTCCATCTCGATTCAGGCCCCGCAGGCCCAAACACGCACTCACAGCCACACACAATAAACTCACGCGCGATCTCGCGGCCCTCTTGGCCGCTGAGGATCCAACACCCGCGATGAGTCCCCCCCGCCCCCCCGACACAGAGAGGTTCGATTCCTCTCAGTCCCCTCCCGTTTCAAGTGCACATCTGAGTGCACTTGTCCTCTAAGCGCATTTTGCGTTATTTTAAACTATGCACTAGTTTAAACTAACGCAGCGCCGCATCATCCCCCTCTCGGGGGGTGATCGCTTCAGATGAAGCTTGTAAGGCCCTTCTGGCCATAAGCATGAATAAAGGGTGTTTTTTAGTCAGTAGGAGTCTGACATAACCTTACAGCCGGCTGTAGGGTATCCATGAGGATTTCTCACCCTCTCCCCCGCCTGGGAGGAAACAAAAAAAAAAAAAAAAAAAAAAAATAAAGGACATTGGGCAAAAATGTATGGACGCTGCACCCACGTCCGCCACGGCTTAAACTACATCTGTTTGAAAGGTATTATAGTCATGATCTTCTGTGCCAAAGCGCATCAAATTCCATCCCGGGAGTCTTTAGTTATTTCAAGTTACAAGGTACAAATAGGTACAAGTACTACAACGAACGAACATTAATGAAACAAGGGAATTATTTAGTTAGTTAGTTCGAGCCTACATAGGGGGCTCAGGTATTATAGGAATACTTCACAAGGTTCAAGGGTGCCCTATTATGTTATTCTGCCGCGCTAGAGTAAATCCAAAAATCTCCGCATGGGTTGGGGTTTTTTCAAACATTTTGTTCGTTATAGTAAATTGTCTTCTATGTAAAACGGAGCGACCACAAATCACACAAACTGGTCCACGCTTCGTAGAAAACAGGATCCCAGTTCATCCATACTAATTGACAAATCCGATAATCGTGTTCCAATGTCCAAAGCGTGTTAGATAAAAATCAATCAAGTATTAGGGAGCGCACAATCACAACAAAGTAAGACGAGTGGATTATTTTCAACTGCAAGTCCGTCAACCCGTAAACCGTTTTGAGGTGTCTCAGAAAGTGCAAGCGCAGGATGGTCGGCAGGCTTTGTCGTATATCTGGTTATATAGTAGGATGTGGCATATTATTATGGTTACTAATAATATAAAACGAAAGTACTATAAAATGAATTTATTTAGCTACTTAAATCTGTCCATGTGTAATATCTTTTGACTACCAGGATATTTTTTTTACGGTGTCATAATAAAAAAGGCTAGTTTTTCATAGATTTATCGATTGATACTAATTACATTGTTGGCGGAGCTGGGTGTGTTTTGCCCATTGTCCTTTAAATGTACTACTAACATAGATTAAGGAAAAATGTTACTAACAAAATAAAACTATGGACAATTCAGTCTGAAATATTTTTTTATCATTATTATTATAATTAACAAAAGTGTCTAGAACCAACAATAACTTTAAAATATCCTACCAAAGCGATACCAAAATCTCCACAGCATAAAAACCGCCATCACAACAATAAATTATATATTAGCAACCACCGTTTAAAAATCTGTAATGTTTCAGTTACAAAAAAAAACATCCATTACGTTATAAAGGTTTGAGGTGAATTCTCTCCACACACCACATTTCAAAACAACGACCCGCCGCGCGCCGGCCGTCACTTCCATGCCATTCCCCTCGCAAGTGTGGCAACATTTGACCGGTAAATACAATAAAGATAAATTTATGGAGAACACACTCAACTTCAGCCAATAATATATATAATGTTAACGCGAGGCCAGTCCGGGGCCGGCACTTGACCTTTGAGTTGAGCTGACCGCTTTTAGTGTAGAACCGTTCATGACATGTATATTTTTCATGAAAAAGAGTTTGCGTCGTTAGTACCAGAAGACATTACATTTTATTTATTTTATAAAAAAAAGAAATGATGTGGTGTCGTGGGACACCAGGTAGGAACGAAGTTCCTTCGGCTAATGTAGAATCGACACAAATTGCAAACTCGCTTGTGTATGCGACTGTCGCGCCTGCGCACGTCTCATTTAACGGTTTTATTCCACGCACTTTTTTCCACGGATTTTTTCTTACGGTTTTACTATCACATTTTTTCAGTTCGGTCGCGCAGCAAAATCCCTATCCCCTCCAAGCCTGCCGTAAGGAACTTCGTTCCAAAAAAAACATATAAAATTAAATCTGTATAAAATAAAAAAGACCGAAGCATGGTCTTAGAAGACTGATGGTGTTACCTTCCTGAATAGCCAAACTAATGAGCGATACAATAAGAATACCAGATCTTCGGTTCCGGATACAAAATTAGGCTTCGGAAATCCATGAAATCATATTCATATTACCTGAGATGGAGTAATTTAAAAATGTTATCTACTTATAAATTACAATATTGTTAGTATAATTTTTGGACACCGTTCTACGATATACACAAAAAGAGAATTGAATCACTCAATAAAAGGTTTCTCTGGCATTTAGCTTTCCAGTGTCAAAAAACTAACGAACTCACTTCATATAAAAAACGTTTAGATTACTTTAAGCTATTAAGTTTGGACGACCGTAGAAAAGTCGCAGATTTAAAATTTCTTTATAAATTAGTGAACGGTCATTTAGACTGTCCTTTTCTGTTAGCTAATATAAAATATCATTTACCACATAACCTACCGCGATCATCTAATTACAAATTATTTATGCCCAAGATATTCAAATCTAGTTTAGGTCACTTTTCGTCACTGTGTCGTATAATTATATTACAATAAAATGTCTAAGGCCTCTAATCTAGACCTATTTAGTGACTTTGGTGAATTTGTAAAAAATGTTGCTCCATCTGTCATCAATCAAACATAAAAAAAATTTTGCTCCGGCTTAGCATAATAAGGATTATATTATTAATATTGTAGTATCTCCTGATTTCTTGCTGCACAATAGTTCTGTCTTATTGGATATGTTCAATGTAACAACAACACGTTTGTGAGTATCATGCATAATTATTTCTTTTTATACTTTTATAATTTTGTTAAGAATGCACACTCTGTCATTATTGTCACAAATGCATGCCGTGGTAGCCTATGCATGCATAATTAAGATACCACTTGAATTGTCACTTTTACACTTTTGTTATATTATACTATGTGTGGATATTCTTGTTGGTTGTCCTTAAATAAATAAATAATTTTCAATCAGTATGACGACCTCCGTGGTCGAGTGGTTTGTACGCCGGGTTTCATGGTGTAGCCGACTCGGGAGGTCCCGGGTTCGAATTCCGGTGAGGGTAGATGTTTGTGTGATAAATACGATCATTTGTACTCCAGTCATGGATGTTTAATGTGTATTTCTATATAAATATACTTATATATGTACAGTATATGTATTCTATCCGTTACCCTAGCATCCCATAACACAAGCCTTACAGTGCTTACTTTGGGGCTAGGCTAATTGGTGTGAGTGTTGGAAATATTTATTATTTATTTATTTATCTTTAAATCACTCCTGGAGCGGCAGATACGTATCTTTAAATCTTTCACTACTGCCTTAGCCATATAAATCGGCTCCTTTGCCGTTCTTCAATAATAAAACACCCTTTTCCAGAAGAAATGAGAAACGTCATAAAATACCGCTTCAAATTTATAAAACCTTTATTATTAATAGTTTTCCTGCTATAAAGTCCGTGAATATTGCACGGAAACGATGAGATGTATTTTATGATAATTGAGAATAGCTCGAGGGGACTTACAGAAAAGCTGTACAGGAAATAATAAAAAAATAGATAGCAAGCGACTAACTCTTTTTTGGATTCGGATCAATAGTGTCATGTTACCACACTTTAAAGTCATCTCTTTGTCATCCAATGTTGAGGATCTGCAATCTGACCTGAACCGACTCTCGAAGTTGCAGTACTAGATAACTTTAAAATTGATAATTTAAGTTCATACTCAATCAATCAATCAAAATCATTTATTCAGTTTAGGCTGTTACAAGCACTCATGAATGTCTAGAAGCTACGCCATCGGTTCGTAAATCTACGGCGCGAGACCTTGTACTGAGAAGAACCGGCAAGAAACTCAGCAAGGGCTGTTTTTTTCTCCCTGTTTCATTATTTACAGAGTCGTCAAATTGTGATGACTTCAGAGGTGATTCATGAAGTCACTTTTCATTACATAATTATTAAATATACATTAATTGTTTACCTGCATTTTGATTGCTGTGTCATACTCATAAGTATACAATAATAATAGATATAAAGATAGATAAATCATTTATTCCCATCAGTACAGTACACAAATTCAAGTAAACAAATATAAGCATACGAAACGATACGGGGTGATATTTGAATATTATTAGTATTTGTATATTATTCTTGTACATAATGTTAATTTTAGTTATTATATTATATTTTTTAAGGTTTTTAGTTTTAGGTTCATTGTTCCTGTATATATTTTTTTTTAATCCATAAGTTTGTATGATTTAAGTTATTATTACTAGTTTGTATTTTATAAGTAATTAATTTTATTGTATTATATATTAAATTAGTGTTTAAGGAAATTAATGAAATAAAATTGCGATTTTTTTTTATGTTATAGGTGGCATACGAGCAGACGGCTCACCAAATATAAGCATTAATTACTAAATATGTAACTGTGTGTCGCAACGACAGGAAAAGGCAAAAACTCAACGATATCTTTGCTCTGAGAGCAAAGCACCGGTTTTCAGTTCTGCCTAATATGTTTCTACACGTGAAAACCTATTATTGACCAACTGTTATTATGTATAGTTTTTTATTATGTTTATGAGCTGTTAGCTTTCCAAAATGTTAACAAATCACGTCGCATAAGAGTGATGATGTGCTGTTCCCGAGAATTCTGGGAATTTGGGAACTATCCTGAGAATTTTGGGAATTTTCCCAAAAAGCCATATGGAATATGGTTTTGTTTTGCTCCCATGACATCGATCAATGGCATGACAATGGATTTTGAAAATATTTTAAAACACCGCTGAAAGACAATGCTCTTAAAAACAAATCTCGTTTCCCACAAAAAAGAATTCTCTCGAAGAAGACTCTCGCAAACGGCGGAAGTATCAAGTTGAGTGTTTTCCTCTGTCGCTTAAAATAACCCAATAAGTGACATTCGGTGACAAATGCATTATTGAACGGCTGTGAATACGCGACATTATCGTCAAGAAGAGCGGTACCTTTAGTGTCGCCGCACACGGGCCACCGACCACAACCACAAAACGCCGGCACCGGCATATTTCTTGTAGTTTTCATACATTTTATATGGACTCGCCACACACGGTACGCCGGTGGCCGCCACACGCTACAAATCGTCGTTGCTCGCTTCTTGCGGCCCGCACCGGTCACTTGTTGCGCCGATACAAAACGCCGCCACACGTCACTCGCGCGATTCCCCACCCCTCTCTCCCTTACCTTAGTCGGCCGCTGTCGTGCGTTTCAGCCAATTTAGTAGCCGCTTCTAGCTTCTCGTGGTGGCGTTTGTGGCTGTGGCGTGTAGCCCGTGTGCGGCGACACTTAGAAGTTGACGTCATACATAGGGTCTTTACCTGGCATATTATTGGTGGTTGTGATACAACGGATTGTTCGGACGAATTGGAGAATGCATCTGTGAAGTAAAATTACCTTTTGATGGTGTAGTGTTTCTAAATAAAGAATCAAGGCTCCACGGAGTAAAATATATATCGAGGGAAGGCAATACGTTAGAAATGAGCAGGTTAGCGTCTATATGCTGCGACAGCCGCTTACTATCAAGTGATGGCACTTTTTAGCTCAGAACTCACCGAGTGGATTTTTACCGCATCTGCCGCAAATGGCCGCAGAGCTGTTTAATTTCTCACGAAACTGTTAAAAAACTCACGAGACCTGTCGTCCCACGGCCGCAGTATCTGCGGTTGATCGCATCACGCAAACGCCCGCAGCGGGTGCCGCAAACACCCGTGCGCCGCCCTGCAGGCGTAAATTGCGCCGCGAAAATTGCTTTTACGTTTAACAACAATTTCACATTCGACGCGAGTTGCGATCCCGCAGCCGCGACGGGAGGGTTCTTATCCTATTACGTAAAAAAATGAACATACGAAAGGTGTTCCAGCAACGTGCTTAAATAAATATCTCCACTTAAGATTTGAGCCTCATCTCGGCTCCGATCCGATCGGGACTAGCGTCCCTACATTATGTATGAGCTATGCGGTTTCCTGCGCACCTTATTGCCGCGGGATAAGGTCCACAATCGCCTGTTGGTCCGTGTCCGCATATAGAACGCTGAATGAATGATCGTTGCGTATTTATGAGGAGCCAATCGATGCGGGGGTTTCTATTCATTGCGATATCGTGTAAGATCTAACGTTCTGCAATAACAGTTACCTACTTCGTTCTTGTATGATTCAGCCATTGTTATGTAATATTTAGGCGATATTCTGTAATTTTGATGCGTGCGACATCTATTGTGGCAAGTGTGAGAGCAGCTGTTAAGTGAAATTTCTCAACAGCATATAACTGCATCAGATTGATCAGTTATTATACATATTTTGATCAATATTTAGTAAGGTCACGCAAACTGCAGCAATTTAAAGATTTCAGCCGCAATAGAAGTTTACATCAAAACAAAAGGATGCTTTTTCCCCAATGGCTGGTAATCAGATGGGTGATAAAGATTTATTTTTCTTGTTATTCTCCGTGCTTTAAGGCGCTTTGCAGACGATGGGGCGGGACGGGCCGGTCAATTTCGCCGCGAATAATAGCACAAAGTGAATCCTATACTTCAAACGCACACAGAGGGCAAAAAGACCGCGCCTTGGGTGCCCGGCGGGCAGTGGCGGCGCGGCATGTCCGCGGCTGCCCGCCGTGGATCATACAAACCAGTTTATATGCAGTAACGCAGGCGGCGGCGCGGGGCGGCTAGCTCACTTCGAGCCACGCGCTTTTTAGTGATGGACTTTTCACTAGAACGAACGTCCTGAACTAACTGCCTCTGCCCGTCGTGTGCTTTGTGTACGCGGCGCGGGCAGCCGCAGACATCGACGGGCAGACGCGGTCTTTATTGCTTCGCGGACAAAAAGCCCGCCCCACCCCGTCGTCTGCAAAGCGCCTAAAATACACGTTAAGTTGTTGGTCTCGTCTGCATCTGTCATTCGTTAGCACCTCCTGATCCACACTGGACTCTCCTGGTGGGATATTTTACAACCTCGCTTGCCATCCAGGGATATCTATAGGGAAGTAATATACCCCAGGAAAGGGCACATTAAAAGTTTGATGTGATGAGTAAGTACATGCTCTTACGTCTACCTAAATACGTTGTGACTTTTCAATTGCACATCATTAATTTGATTATTTTTCACGAGATAGCGAGAAAGTGTTCACATATCAATTTCATTGTCAAAGTTGACAGCGATCCGTCGCGCCAGACTCATTCAAGCGTTCTTCGCTTGTCGACGGCTCGTTAGCAGTTCGAAGCCTGCAACAACTCGGCGCTTGTCACACAGGGACCCAAACGACTGAAGTTATGTTTTATAGTGTATTTCAAGCTTAGTGGCAATTATAAAATTAGCAGCAAACGCAACTACGTCCAGGTGTCAATATAAGGTTCTATGCGGTAGAGGTATTTCGCGTAAATCTGAATTTCGTTTACTGCTCCCTGACTTGCGTCGCCTTTACGGCCGCTATTTACAGCGTAGGTACTACCTTCTTTTACTTTTTTTTAATATAGGGAAATGGTAGAGGTATCCCGCGTCCTTCGCTTACTGCTCCCTAACTTGCGCCGCCTTCACTGCCGCTATTTACAGCGTAGGTACTACCTTTTACCTTTTTTTTTATAAGGAAATGACGCATCCTTCAGTCACCGAGGGGGCATCAAGAAGGTATCTGCGGGCTCCTCTCCGCCCATTTCATCCAACCCTTGAGCCCGATAAAATGATCAGGGCCCTATCCAGTAAAAACCAGACAAATCAAACATTCTGAGGAATATGGTCCTCCTCAGTGTCGCCTCACACGGGCCACCGACCACAACCACAAAACGCTGCCACCGGCGTATTTCTTCGGCGTTCCCTTCAGCTGTCGGCCGCCATAATAGCGATGATACGTTATCTGTCACGCCCCCTATCGTAAGACAGGGAGGGAGCAGCATGACGGCACTCGGTGTCTTTAAAATCATATTTCTCGAGATTATTGTATGAAGCATATATAAAATTTGTTTAACTATTTAATCTTAAAGATATTTACTTGCTATTTATTGATATTTTGAACCAATCATCGCAACAAATAACCTCTGTGTTTTTGTAACGTAATCGAGCATGTGCAAACTTACCTCTGGTCCAAAATCAAAAGTTTCACCCAAAATCAAAAGTTTAACACTTCACAGACTACATATCTGGTAATAATTATCTCACCCTTCAATAATTTCCTAGGAAATTTATCACAATTTTAACTTAAACTTCCACAATTAAACGCAAAAGACGCGGCAGTGTTGACGTCGAACCGTCGACTAACTTCATATGTAAATATTTTTGGTTTTGGCTATGGAATGCTACGTCAATCTTTAAACAAACCGTTAGGTTGGTTCTTCAATATTATTTTGAGCTCTAACCCAAGAAGCTTAAGTCCAATTTATTAATAATTCACTTATGTGAAGTTCTGAACCTTCCCAACTGTCCACTTGCCGTCTGGCGGTTAGTACACAGATCTGTACATATTTTTTTTCACCGTCTGACTGAGGCTCGACAGCCGAGGGGGTTTCCATACATTTTATATGGACACGCCACACATGGTACGCTGGTAGCCGCCACACGCTACAAATCGTCGTTGTTCGCTTCTTGTGGCCCGCATTGGCCACTTAATGCCTTGATATAAAACGCCGCCACACGTCACTCGCGCGATTCCCCACCCTCTCTCCCTTACCTTAGTCGGCCGCTGTCGCGCGCTTCAGCCACTTTAGTAGCCGCTTCTAGCTTCTCGTGGCGGCGTTTGTGGCTATGGCGTGTGGCCCGTGTGCGGCGACACTAATGCGCGCCGGGAATGCGGGTGTAGTCGCGGCAACCGTTTTCAACTGACCACGCAAGGTATGTACTACATATAACTATGTCGGTCGTCGTCAAACTAAAAGCTGATCTAAGTGGATTCATGCTTTACAAACCAAAAGATGTGGTGCGACGTACGACATAGATAGTCATTAATCTTGTTAACACCACCGCGCTAGTGCACAAATAGTGCTTCGATTCGTCGAGTTCGCTTACATGCAGTTTCGCATCTTTAACATTATTTAACTCTGTGGATTGTGAAATTATGTTTAGAAACAGCATCTTGAAACTGAGGTATGAATAGCAGATGTGGCGGCGACATCTACACGCCCCACATATAACTAACATAGAGGAAAACAATCTTACGCCTCCTCAAAAGATGGCGTTACCTGCTCTGCGATCAATATTAGTATGGAAGCCTACATCGCGCAAATGAAATTCGGAGGCTAAGTCTTCATATATACGATGCCCGACCAACATCAGTCGGGCCGCGGCCCCCGAGCTACCATCATCCAGCTCGGAGGAAGATCTTCCCCTTTGGCCTTCCTACAGCAGAAGTATGCTTTAGACATGGGCGTTTTTGGTTTTGAACGCAAACGGATAATTATCGGAATTCAGATTTCAAAATCGATTTTAAAATCCGTTTTTAGATATCCGATTTCAGATGTGCCGAACTTAGCCAATTCACTAGTTTGTGTTATGATTTGGTCTTATTAGCTAACGATAATCACAAACGATTAATTGTACGTAGCAAGGATACTCGTAGATTTGCGCGCTTTTCCTTTATGCTTTAAATCTAGGCTTAGGCAAGAGTATATATTCTGTGGCTTAGGACTAGCAGAAAAGTTATCTTTACGGTTAAAAGTAAAACTTTTGCGGCGCATTTAAAAATCGGCTTATACTACAGTGATTTCTTTTTACATATTTTTTTAGTATTTTTTTTTGTTTTTCTGTTTGTTTTTATTATTTTTCAAACCATTTACAAAATCAAACCTAATTACTTCAGGTTAGCGTTCAAAAAAATGTCAGTTGCTGGACTTTTGATGTTTTTAGACGACATCTTTTTCAGTAATAAATAATCCCGCCTTAGAGAAGAACAATAGATTTCCGTAAACAGCAAACCGAAATCGGACTTCCGAGCACGAAATCGGACTTCCGAAAACGAAAGCACGAATTTCTAATCCGATTTACATTTGGATACTTGTGGTGGTATTAGATCCCTAGCGTTTTGGTTCGGTTAGATTTCTGAAATCGGATTTTCTTGTTGAGAAATCGTTCGGTATCGATTTGTGTTTGAAATCGGATTTTGGATTCGTTTTGATATATCGGACGCATGCCTAGTATGCTTAAATTTTATAACGACATGGTATGAGCGAAGCGAAGCTGGTTTCGTCTCGCTCCCGGTGTGCCCCGCGATGTAAGCGCTTCAAAGATCGCTCATTATCCGAACCCTCCTCCGCTGCGCATCTCGGGAGCCGCGATCCTGATTTGTTTCAGGGCCAACGCTCTCGGCTCGTGACGTCACTATCGCTATACACTCACGAGTACTACGTAACTAGTATTGAAAGCTAGGATGAACTATCCTAATTTTTTTTTCAAGTCTTAAAGAGGGAAGCCAACGTT
This sequence comes from Chilo suppressalis, assembly GCA_902850365.2. NCBI lineage: Eukaryota > Metazoa > Arthropoda > Insecta > Lepidoptera > Crambidae > Chilo > Chilo suppressalis. The sequence continues at coordinate 26,420,757 of OU963905.1, read as the reverse complement.
GAATGGAAAGAATCAAATTAATTTCAATTACCCAAAAATATATTTTAATAACAACATTTACCTGCTGAAATTTAGGTGTAATAGTAAAGTAAATATTTATTCGTTGTTTCAAACATCATACAAATATTAATAGATACATGATTATTAATAAACAGCCGATAGATTTGACCAGCTCAGCTTGTATTGCAGCATAAGCCACAACGCTGATTTTGATATTAGTGACAACAACTGACAACAACCAACTGGCAAGTACATTTCTTTTTTACATTTACTCACACCAATTAGCCTAGCCATAAAATAAGCACTGTAAGGCTTGTGATATGGGATACAAGTGTAACGGATAGAACGCATATATAAGTATATATTTATATATAAATACATACTAAACATCCACGACTGGAGCACAAACGCTCGTATTCATCACACAAACATCTGCCCCCACCAGGATTAGAACGATTCATACATATAAACCACTCGGCCACGGAGGTCGTCAAAAGAAAGTTCTTACAGGGTAGATCATTACTTTAAACAGAGATCTTAGACACTATATATTTTCCTTTGTTTGTTATAGAATGATATCAAAGGAAACAATGTTATTACTAATAAAAACACCTTAATAGTTATTTTAATGAAAAATACCCAAATAGATCAGTTGTACAGAGTTTGGTTAAAAGTTAAGAAGGAAATTAGAGTATGTGATTAAATATCCCTTCAATTTGGCAATATTAAAGCAAATTCTTTTAACTTAGACCGAAATTGAGTAATTGAAATGAAATCACGGATAGGAGGAGGAATGTTATTCTATATTTTAACAGCTGCATATTTAAAATTACCTTTGAATGCTGCAGTTCTATGTGCCTGAGCCCAAGGCGACCCAACCGGATACGATGGGACCAATTTAGCTTATGAAATAGATATGGTGGCTTTCGGGACTTAATTATTACTATGAGAAGTGTACCAAAATGAACGTAATGATGAGTAGCCATGTTAAAAAACTTTTCTCTGTTAATGTATGGTGTAGGATGTTGTAACAAAATGCTCACGCATTTTGGACTCGCTGTATTACAGATTTTTCCTAGCCAATAGTCTCGGCCCATGGACTGGATCCGCATAATTAAACTTTGATAAGATTAAGGATTCTTCCAATTTAAGTCGAAGCTCTGTGCTTACATTATTACGTATATGATATAACAATTTTAATCTTAAGAAACAGTTACTAGCAAAATCGTTTATATGAGTTTCAAATCTTAACTCCTCGTCTAATGTTAGATTAAGATTTCGTGCCGTGAAATTCGTGAAAGGACACACTATTTAATTAGATGTGTAAACGTTGAGATTCAAATTTATAATTATGATGTTAGAGCCAGTACCATAAACTTTGATTTGTCAGGATTTATTATAAGTAAATTACGGTTCAAACACTGGACAATTCTGTCTAAATCCTCATTATTTTTTTCCATTGCAAATGGAAGGTCTTCAGACTTACACGAATATATTTGTAAATCATCGGCGTAAAGATAATATTAAAAGTGTTTTATGCAGTCAGTAATATTTGTCCCTTAAAGAATAAAGAGAGGAGGACCCAAAATACAACCATGCAGGACACCCCTATTGACACTCGCCACATTTCAAAAAATCTGAGAGCCATAACTTGTTTCATTTTTTAAAAATTGTATAAATAATTATCAAAACCTTTTTATTGTTGAAACGTTAAAACCGTAGTAAGTTAATTTGGAAAGAAGTAATGAATATTTATCGAGTCGAATGCACGCGAGAAATCCAACAAAACAAGCACAGTTGCCATACCTAAATCTTGAGCTTCAAGAATTTCACATCTAGTAAACTGGTGATGAGGAATCATTTGTCCAGGTAGCGATTTTGTTCTATTTACATACATATATAAAAATACAAAACCACCATACAATCTGGAGCTCTACTTCAGCCTTGAAATGATTATACACACATTTAAGAAAATCCCGTAAAGCCGCGTCATATACTTAAGTATATCATCCGACGAATTTCCTTTCAAACTTTTCCTAGCCTTTTCCAGGCTAAGCCGATCGGAGTTGTGTGCACATTTCGCTAACTCATTGCCCCCATGATCCTCTCGCTATCTGACGTTACTCGGGTTTTCTACGTAATCCTAGCGTTAAGAATGAAAAACACTTCGTTGTACAAACAGATTTTCTGTAGACGGTTCGATATCACATTACCGTGACATGAACCAAACGCCTCTGTGCATTCAGATTAAAAACGCCAAGCATTCGGTTCGCTATCTGACAGGGCCTTTAAAGAATTCACGAGCTCGCTACATATTTATGAGGCTCGCAATGAATTATTCCGCGGCATTATGACGGCGACGTACGTGTTACTGTAGATTCGCGAGACAACAAAACAAATAGGTGCAGAAGTCAATCTCATGTTAGTACTGCACTTTTCAGGTTTCTTTTCATAGGTACCTACGCGCAGTGATCGTCAACTTTGGCTTATGCCCCAAAAACTATCGTAGTAGTAAAAATCGTATCTGGTTGTTTAATTTTTTGTTGAGAATGAAACAGTAAGAACGGAAATATAAACCAATTATAACTAAAATATTTTAATGTTATTGTTAGGGGAATGTTAAAGTAATCCTCAAAAAATAACAATTGGCTAACCTAAAGGCTAAAATAGGTTAGCGATTGTATTTTTTTGAGGAGCAACTACTATGTTTTGGTGATCATTTAAATACGTGCCATATTATTATATTAAAATTAAAAATGAAACAATTCTCAGTTGAATGCTGAATTTAAAAAACCGTCCACTGTATAGTTATAATATCTTTTTTTTGTTGCTCCATATTTGCACAAAATTGTTCACAGAATCACAGTCGTGTCTCAAGCGGATGTCACTCGAGCTCGCACTGGTTTCAACCGGTTCGAGATTCCGCGTCCGTGAGCGATGACTCTGTGTGCTTTGCTCATCGCTCTATATAGGTAGATTGACTTCTGTATTTATCTGTTTTGTGCTGTAGACTCGCGAGACGCAGCCGTCCGCGGCAGACCGCACGGGATCGCACGCAGTATGCAAATGCATACACCGTCAAGATTTCTTTATTATATTTTTTCTCCGTTGAGTTATATAGCTGAAATTTAAAAAAGGTAAGTGGGCAAAAGTGGGTTTTTGTGCAACTTTTATTTTATAATTTTAAAATATCTGAAACCGGCCAAGTGCGTGTCGTGCCAAGCGCAGTATAGGGTTCTGTAGTTGCCTGTAGTTACCACAATATATTTGAGCAGGAGTCTTTATTTTCTGTATCGGAAACTACAAAAACCAATTAATACGACGACCTCCGTGGCCGAGTGGTTTGTACGCCGGGTTTCATGGTGTCGCCGACTCGAGAGGGTTCAAATCCCGGTGGGGGCAGATGTTTGTGTGATGAATACGAGCATTTGTACTCTAATCATGGATGTTTAATATGTAATTATATACTTATATATGTACAGTAGATGTATTCTATCCGTTACCCTAGTATCCCATAACACAAGATTTATGGTGCTTACTTTGGGGCTAGGCTAATTGGTGTGAGTGTTATAAATATTTATTTATTTATTTATTATTAATATCAATCTATGTATCTCAACACACACGTCGCCTTCAATACGCATTAGTTTATGATGACATAGGTATTAAATTTATTTAGTTTTACTACTTATAAATTATGATCTTTGACATCTGTTTATCTATTAGAATTTAAGATATATATATATATATACATATCTAATAGACTAGATATATATATATATATATATGTCTATGGGCCTACGTTGTCTGACTATAAAAAATCGCACAAAAATATTCCTGGTGTCGCCGTGTCGTCAAAAGTATTGTAGAATATAGTGTCATCGAATCACACACTCCTTCGTGATTTAATATAAATATAAAAAAATGTCTATATAATGAGTAACAAGATTAAAGACAAAACTTGACAATACACTTGCGTCTGGGTCTCATATTGTTAGTTAACATGGCTGGAGCTTGGGTTCGTATTCAGTTAGTTATCTCAATAATTTCATAACAATATCGTGCTAATTAAATAATACCATAATCGCATACAGCTGGTGTCTCCGAACGTTCAGGGACTAGTCGTTGGTAACAGTTGGACATTAACATCGTCCTTATTGCGTTGTAATAACAGTGGTATTCGCACAGTTAATGTGAATTACTGTTAATTCTTGTGTACGGACACTGTACAGCACAAGCAGCGGGATAGAATACACACAGATAGAGAAACTTCAAGAACTTAATCGAGTTATGCGGCTTTCATTGAATTACCTACTTAGTGTTCCAGTGGGCGAATATTCACGGCCAAGTTATTTTATTCATTTTGCGTTATGGTCTGGACGTTATACCGGTACTTCTTTTTGGAGTTTACTCCTTAAGAATCGATTTGCATATATAAGGGGCCCGGTATGAGAAAAATGTGAGGAGTAAAATCTATCGATGAATGACCTCGTTACGTTTTTGGTGCGCATCCTATGTCGCGCAACTTGACAAACAAAGATGACGGATTGACATTAATCTTTTTTAAGTTAAATAAACTCTTTTTGCGTCTGGTTAGACTATCGAACTTAAGGAGTAAACTCCAGTCGTGCGTCGAAGCTGACACACACAATTTTTTTTGGAATGAAGTTCCTTACGGCAGGCTTGGAGGGGATAGGGATTTTGCTGCGCGACCGAACTGAAAAAAATGTGATAGTAAAACCGTAAGAAAAAATCCGTGGAAAAAAGTGCGTGGAATAAAACCGTTTAATGAGACGTGCGCATTCGCGACAGTTGCATACACAAGCGAGTTTGCAATTTGTGTCGATTCTACATTAGCCGAAGGAACTTCGTTCCTCCCTGGTGTCCCACGACACCACATCATTTTTTTTTATATACGCAGGCAAAAAATACTATTTACAGACGACGGTGCCTTTAAGAGGCACACCGCCAAACGGACCTCACACCTGGCTCCCGCAAGCCTCACGAGCCCCAGCAATGGCTACGCACTGAGGACCCCGTAACTCTTACAGGCGCTTTACGGCATAATATCCGCTAAAAACCCCTGCGAATACCCTCTAAGCTGCTTAGCGCGAAGCCGCGGGATCCCCGTTTAGGGATTCTTCCGCGTCTCCGCACCTAGCAGCCTCCTGACCTAGCCGGGTCTCCCGGGGTATCGCGGACACCCCGCAGACGTGCGCGGAATGGGGGGCGCGTGGGGGCTGAGTACGCGGCCTAGTGCCCACCGTCCCGCCCCCCGTCCGCTGCGGAGGGCTACTTGGGCGTGCCCGTGTAGCTCCCTCTGCCGCCCCCCTCCTTGCAGGACAGAACTACAGGGGGGGGGGGGGGGTACAGGTACTTCACTTGGCTATTCGTGTTTGCTATTTGTTAACTTGACATCAGTCTGTCTTTTTCATTCCTTATAGAGCATGACAAGAACAACCAGTTGTCGAGTTCACAAATGCCACATACGAATGTCTGTCTATTCATATTTGGCATTTGTGAATAGCATAGTGAAGTGCCGGCAACAGAATAATATCGAATCAGTAGTATTGTTTGCTTATTTGCTGACAATTATATTTTTTACCTGATTCAAAGGACTGCATTAACACCGAAAATACACCTACATATTGCTATAAACTTCATTTGAATGACTCCATATTTCTTTAAAGGTCACTATTTCATAACTGTACGCCATGCTACAGAAAATAATTTAAAATTAAGAAAGATAACAAAATTCGACTATAAATTCTTTTTTTGAAGTTATACTTCTTTAGCCGCGTTATGAAAAAATTATGAGAGTGAAATTTTAAGATGCGCGCGCATCACTGTAACACAAAAGTAACATAATGAAGTTAGCCGCGGGCGCGTTATGAAAAAATCATGTGAGTGAAATTTCGAGATGCGCGCGCATTACTGTAATACAATAGTAACACCATGAAGTTGGCCGCGGGCGCGTTATGAATGTAAGTGTCTAATAATGGTGGATTATTAACCACTTAGTGGTTAATAATCCACCATTATTAGACATCTGTTCGAAAGGTACTTTGAACGATCCACGGAGCTCCATAAGATGATCGCGTTGTCAAAAACAATGTTGGCACGCTCGTCGCCTCTGATCACTGTTTTCATATTTATAATATTTATCCACATGTTTCTAGTTTCTATATAGACACAACGTGTTTTAGTTACTTACAAGTGCTAATAACATATGGACTAATAACTTAAATTCAGTAGTGATTTAAATTGAATATTTTGATTATTTATTAAATTTTTCAAATTATAACTGAACTTTATTGACTGCGTTGACTATCCTTTTCCAATCCTTTTACTATCTTATTGTAATTAATTATCTGCATGCAATTAAAAACTATTTTTTAATAATTCCAAAAAGAAGTTTAACTTCTCACGCGCGTACTTAAGTACACGCACCCATATTTTTTTTTCTATGGATCGTATTTTTATACCGATTCAATTGTCACTTATTGTTGTTATTCCTCTAACTAAAGTGAATATAATGGATGATGACGGATGTAAACGCAATTGTAATTAGTCCGTCAGCTGGATTATCAAAAAATATTGGACACTTAAGTATTTTTTTCTTTTATCAATTTATTCACGCTTGGGAGTGGGGGTTCGTGACATCACTGCTAAGTAAAAACTGAACCAAGGCATGATTTCATGCTACATTTAAAATTTATATATCTCTTTAAAATATTGGTCTTTGCTTATGTGAGAAAAAAGAAAAAACGTTCTCATATTTTTTTTTAATAATCTACCTAATAGACGAAGAAAAACGTTAATCATTATATTTGCCACAAGTTTTCGAATACTCGCGGTCACAGAACAAGCCCTCTATATGTCAAGATTTTCATCATTGTCATTCCTACCATGTAAGTTAACATAGTTTTCAATACCCTAGAGAAGGACATGACACACAGCAGTCCACAATACATCGAATGATGATTTCAAGAGTACCTAGCTTTTTTGTGTCTCGAAAATGCTACGGAGGTAACTATGGACTCCTCCTTACACATTTCACCCAGCCTATTGCCTATTTACACAGTAAAATGGAGACAATACTCCAGCAGTTTTCATCCGGCACACGTCCCGAGGAACCGAGGGCTCTGTCATGTGCGCCAGTAGGGCGGACAGACTGTCCATGCTCCGGCCACTGATTGTCCTTATCCGGAACTACTGGAAAATGGGGTGTCAGTCGCAGAAATAAGTCTTGGGTAAGGAACCCACGAAAACAAAAAGAAGAGAGAGGCGTGAAGAAGCATTTTTGCGGGCCGGCAAGGTGAGGATGATTGGTGAAGCAGTTTATAACTGCTGTACCAGCTATCTTCGCGTTTGGAATTTATTACCACTTAACATCAGGTGGGGTATAGTCATTTGCCTACCTTAATATAAAAAAAAAAACTGAAATCTCGAGTGCCGTGGAATTTTTCCATTTCGCTAATGACAAGGAGACGTATGCATATGTATTCTTATTCCTACACGAACAAAGAAATTTTGTGACTCATTTCTTTGTCGTACTATTGGCAAGTGGAATTATTTGCCAGCGCACGTGTTCCCCCTTCCTACAATCTGGGGTCCTTTAAGAGGAGTTAAGAAGCATTTCTGCAGGCCGGCAAAATGAGGGTGGTTGGTGTGGCAGTTAATAACTGCTGTACCAGGTATTCGCGTCTGGACTTTATTAACACATCAGGTGAGATAGAATCAGTTGCCTACCTAGGTATAACTAGCTATAAAAAAATGCAGACCTGACTGCCAATCATCGTTCTTCGGAGAAGCACTAGAAGAAAGAACCCACACCGATGTGCGTACCTAATCTGATGTAATGGGCCTACCACACGCACAAGCTTCACCACAGTTTTGCCTGCGCAGGCCGGTTTGTACACGGAACACGGTGCGGTAGTTGGTAAAACTGTATCACGCGCCAACCCCACAGCGCGGCCTGCGCACTTTTCGACTTGCTTGAAATTTTGCCTGCGCAAGCCCGGCCTGCGCGTACTTCTCTGTGCGTGTGGTTGGGCGTTCAGTGTTCAAGCCACAGTCGAGGTTACTTTGTGTCGAGGCTCGCTCGTCGTTTCATGAGGTCGTTCGTCATCGTCACTCAAAAATGGCAGATTTGCGTACGTACAATCGCGAATTCACGTCTGAATTAATTAGTTTATACAAATCTCTGCCTGCACTCTGGAAAATTAAATCTAAAGATTATTTCGACCGAAATGAAAAGAACGACGCCTACGAAAGAATGATTAATAAAATGAAAGAGGTAAAAACATAATTTTTGCAACTAAATACCTATGCCTAAAACCTACTACCTACCTACTTGCACATATTATGTACATATCCTATCGTTTTTACATATTTTTGAAGTTATACTTCTTTAGGCGCGTTATGAAAAAATGAGGAGAGTGAAATTTTTAGATGCGCGCGCATCACTGTAACACAAAAGTAACAGCATGAAGTTGGCCGCGGGCGCGTTATGAAAAAATCATGTGAGTGAAATTTCGAGATGCGCGCGCATCACTGTAACACAATAGTAACACCATGAAGTTGGCCGCGGACGCGTTATGAATGTTAGTGTCTAATAATGGTGGATTATTAACCACTTAGTGGTTAATAATCCACCATTATTAGACATCTGTTCGAAAGGTACTTTGAACGATCCACGGAGCTCCATAAGATGATCGCGTTGTCAAAAACAATGTTGGCACGCTCGTCGCCTCTGATCACTGTTTTCATATTTATAATATTTATCCACATGTTTCTAGTTTCTATATAGACACAACGTGTTTTAGTTACTTACTGTGCTAATTACATATGGACTAATAATTTAAATTCAGTAGTGATTTAAATTGAATATTTTGATTATTTATTAAATTTTTCAAATTAAAACTGAACTTTATTGACTGCTACTGACTGAACTTTATTGCTGACTATCCTTTTCCAATCCTTTTATTATCTTATTGTAATTAATTATCTGCATGCAATTAAAAACTATTTTTTAATAATTCCAAAAAGAAGAATAACTTCTCACGCGCGTACTTAAGTACACGCACCCATATTTTTAAATAGCAAACACTTGAAAAATAGTATCATAAGTAATGCTCTTCATTAGAAAACATTGTTTCCACGCCAATGATTTCGATAAGAATGAGGCTTGCGCGTACTTACCTGTGCCGTGTGGTAACGCGCAAAGTGTACAGTTTTTTCGTGCGAGATGCTTGCGCAGGCCAAACTGTGGTGAAGCTTGTGCGTGTGGTAAGCACATTAGCTGTGCGCGATGTTAGCGCACTTTAGTATCAAACCTTCGTCACGAAGGTGTGGGATAAGCATCACAGTTACAGGTGATCGATACGATACGAACACCGCGACCCGTTTTCGCGTGTTTGCTCACGCTCCAATCATAACGCCACATATTGCTGCCACCATATATAATAACTTAATTGTTTTTATTTATTTTTAAGCATTTAACTGCTAGATGTTTAAATCTAAAAAAAAAGTAGAACAAGGCAATTTTTTATCACGTTAGCATATAGTTCAAGAGCAAAGCCAGGGCAGTACGCTCGTAATAAATAATTAAGTTATTATGTTTTTATTTATTTTTAAGCATTTAACTGCTACATGTTTAAATCTAAAGAAAAGTTTACTAGAAAAAAATCCACGCGGACCAGGCAGCGGACGGGACTCGAACCCGCATCCTTCGCAATCCGAGCGAATGCACTGACCGTTATGCTACCACGGCCCTATTGACCGCGTCCGCTGCCTGGTCCGCGTGGTTTTTTTTCTAGTAAACTTTTCTTTAGATTTAAACATCTAGCAGTTATATGCTTAAAAATAAATAAAAACATAACTATAATTGCTATTTCTTCTTTCAAATGTTTAATACTTGAAAAGTATTCATTTGACATTGTGGGTTACCTACAATGCGAAGAGATGGCGCTGCCTTGTAGCTTAAGGCTAGGAAAATTTCGACGCGGCCAATAGGGCCGTAGTAGTGGTAGCATAATGGTCAGTGCATTCGCCCGGATTGCGAAGGGTGCCGGTTCGAGTCCCGTCCGCTGCCTGGTCCGCGTGGATTTTTTTTTCTAGTAAACTTTTCTTTAGATTTAAACATCTAGCAGTTAAATGCTTAAAAATAAATAAAAACATAATAACTTAATTATTTATTACGAGCACACTGCCCTGGCTTTGCCCTTGAACTATATGCTGACGTAATAAAAAAATGCCTGTTCTACTCAGTGATAACTTTGCATTCTAAAGGTGAAAGAATATTTGAAAACGTATCAATACTTTTTGAGTTTATCCGTTACAGAAATGCAAATATTGCATCTTTATATACAAGTGGCCCGCCCTCGCTTCGCTTCAGTGAAGAGCTGAAGTGTAGACTATAGTTTTTGTTCTCAGGCTTATATTATACACAATTGATTTCTTTATATAATTATGAACTTTCCATGAAAATTTATTAAACCGATAGTGAAATATTTATGTCCCCTATACAACTTTAGTACATCACCTTTCTCTTTTGTTAATAACTTCCGGAACGTAAGCGCAATAAGGTATTTTTTTGGTATTTTTTCACACCCTGGGTTAATCGATTTTTTATACGGTACCCTAACTTTTTAACAAACAAACAAAATCGTTTATTCAGTACAGTACACGGATACAGATAAAATAGTTATAGTTAAAACTTACAAAATAACTGATATCACTCCGTATCCACGGCTGCGCTGAAAAGGGCCCAGTTCAGCATAATGTCAGTGCAGTATGCACTGGCGCTGGTTTTCAACTGGGTCCTTTATCTGACAAGTGGATGCCAAACACTAACGATTTTTATATGCATATTAATATAAAATATAAAGGAAATAATAAAAAATGGGGCAAGGCTGTGTTAATCCGTTGCCTTTGCACCGAGACTAGATAATTAATAATAAAAAAAATATATATATTTAAGGTCACAAGCATACAAGCACAGATTCTAATAAAAGAGGTTATCGCTACAAACAAACACAAAAACAAAGCTTAATTTGAGCAAAGCAATTAAAATATAGTATTATCCCGTATAGTAAACACCATTCAGATGAAATGGAACCAATCACACAGCACAAGTACGTTAAGTACAATAAATGTGCAAGCTTTCAATATTAAAGGATAAGCATTGTGTAGTATTGCGTACCTATCTCTTTATTTATATAAGGGTGTGTTAAACCATGTGTGTATATGTAAATATAAGATAATAAGTTATGGTACATAAAATATATATAAATATGATAAATATTTGTTTTCTATGATAGTACATATTTTGTGAAATTTAGGTGTAGGCTTTGTGTTAAATATATATATTTATTGCCTTTCAGGTCCTGATCTGTTATTGAAGCAATTGCTTCTGGGCCTACATCACCAACTACCTACTACCTTTCTTTTTTGAAAACACTCTATAGCCTAAATTCATCTAGGATAATGTAGGATTCTAAATGTGTAAGAATATTTCAAATCGTTCCAGTAGTTTCGAAGCCTATTCAATACAAACAAACAATGAAATCTTTCCTTTTTGGAATGAAGTTCATTACGGCAGGCTTGGAGGGGATAGGGATTTTACTGCGCGACCGAACTGAAAAAAATATGAGAGTAAAACCGTAAGAAAAAATCCGTGGAAAAAAGTGCATGGAATAAAACCGGTAAATGAGAGGGGATAGGGATTTTGCTGCGCGACCGAACTAAAAAAAATGTGATAGTAAAACCGTAAGAAAAAATCCGTGGAAAAAAGTGCGTGGAATAAAACCGTTAAATGAGACGTACGCAGGAGCGACAGTTGCATACACAAGCGAGTAGTGTATAATACCTTTCTCTTTCTCCCTCTTTCTTTTCGTTCTCTCATCCCTTCTCTTTCTATTACCACTCCACCAAGCCAATGCATAGTATATACTCAACTTCGTTCCTGGTGTCCCACGACACCACATCATTTTTTATTATAATATTAGTATAGAAGTATCCTCCAAATATCTCCATGTTAACCTGTCCTACACGCATCGAGTTGCTTTCTGTGTTATATACGCAGTATTTTCTCTATTTAAATGGTTTTATAAAAAAAAACTAGCGGCCCGCCCTCGCTTCGCTTTGGTGTAGAGCTGAAGTGTAGTAGACTACAGTTTTTGTTCTCAGGCATGTATTATACACAATGCCATTCATCTATGATTCTTCTTATACCTGCATGCAAAGTCTCAGCCCTATCGGTTTAAAATTGACAAAGTTTCATACAAACTTTCATTCCCAATTTTATCCCCTTGGGGGTAGAATTGATCAAAATCCATTCTTAGCGGATACCTACGTCATAACATCTACCTGCATGCCAAATTTCAGCCCGATCCGTCCAGTGGTTTGGGCTGTGCGTTGATAGATCACTATATCAGTCAGTCGGTCACCTTTGAGTTTATATATATAGATGTGAGCCGTCACGGGACGCCTGACAGATGTGAAACACTAGCCGGTTTACGATAAATACACTCGGAGAATTGCTTGAGATGCGTGCAGTAAAAAATCTGAATCTCCTTGAAGGGCGCTGGCGCCTTAGAGATCGGCGAGTAGTTGAGCACTGGTATACATTGCATCTTATTGGCGAGCGTCGCCACGCCCGAAATCAGTTTTACGTGCGACAAAAGATGTTTCACATCAAAACTGTATTAGAAAAACGAAATAAAAATGTTTTTATTGCTGGCAACACATAAAACATACACTTAGAATGCAAAAATAAATATAACATAAAGTAAAACAAAACGTACAAGTAAAATTAACAACAACAAAAAACAGCTACAGACAGTAAATGTGTATTTTATGTGATGCCAACACTGAATATGACTCAGCATACACAGCAGGAAAAATTCCTGCTGCACTGGTATTCTGCCATATTATGAATGACACCCCTAGCGGCCATTACCCATGGACCGTTCGCCATTTGCCGTGTGAGGACGTACTGTCATCAAATATTTAAACGAATAGAGTTAATAACCATGAGATAGAAAAGCACTCAGTAGTGTTTGAATCAAACATAGGCACTGGACCGTCTCGTTAAACTAAAAAACCGGACACCTGCTAGTCGGGCTTGCCCAGGGTTCCTTACAAATTTGTAGGTACGCAACATAAACGGCCGTATCTTATTTCACCTTAGTTCTTAGATTAAAACAAAAAGGGAAACTACGGTATGCTCATACTAGCATCAAATAAAATATGATTTGACTCAACTATAAAGAAAGAAAGAAAGAAATAAATTTTATTGACCATAAAGAATTGTTAAACATATATAAAAATATTAAAAAAAATTTTTGACCAACCAGGTCCCTGCCTCAGCTTGATACTACAGCAACACCAGGGCTGCTGCAGCGCTGATGACTCTGGCAGGGCCTAAGTTTGACGACACAGATTATTATTTATAAACAATCGTAAAATAAACAACCACACACATGAAAAAGAAAAGATAATAACAACGTAGGCTGAATGTTTTTCACCATCTTTAGCCTTACAAAAAAAAAGTACTTACAATTTAAAAAAAAAAGAATGATTTATCTGTGGGATACAGACTACAGACTGGAACCCAAAAACAAAGCAACATATAAAAGCAACTCTCAGACACACACGTCTGTATATAAACATTCAATCGAGCGAGCGAAACGGCGAGTCCGCTTCCGAGTCTGTGCAGCTGAGTTTTATTATTGTCCTTTTCTTGATAACAAAATAGCGATTACGTAGGTAAATAACATTCATGACAAACCGTGATTTTTGAGAAAAAAAATGTTTTTATAGTTCTACGAATGAAAAGTATTGCCGAGACATTTGATTTTGAACTATTTGTGTTCTTTATAAAAGCATCGAAAGCATTGTTATAACTTTAAAACACAGAATAATAATATACGAAATATTGTTATACTGATTGCACGTGCAGCGTGTTTGAATGTCCAATTGTGACTAAAGCGAATTGTGCCTCGAACTTGATGCCTTCTTGCGTTCCCGAGATAAAGGGTCTAACTTACAGACCGCCATAGAGATCCTACAAGGCTTACGTTTTTTTCTTTTTTAGTTACGGAACCCTAAAAATTACACCTTTGATTTTTCCTTACCTAAATAATGATCATGCTAAACAATAATTACGTTAAAAAAATCCTATACATATCTTCTTTTCACACGACTGCCCAAAAATTAGTGTAATAATTGACGCCATGTCCCGGGTTCAAGGAGATATTCTAACTGTAGCATCACAATATATATTGGACAACTTACTATATGTAAAGAAAAATATTATACATTTTTCTGAGAAATGTGATACACATAATGTTAATACTAGGAAAAAACACGATTTGGTTGTACATAAGACTCGTCTCCACAGAATAAACAATTCCTTTGTGGGCCAATGTATACGTTTTTACAATAAGCTTCCAAATAATATGAGAGATTTGCCTATTGATAAATTTAAAACAACTTTAAAAGCTAAATTGTATAGAAAAGCTTATTATAAAATTAATGACTATTTGAATGATAAAAATGCGTGGGTGTAAAATCTGCCCAAAATTTACGCATCTAAAACTGTACTTTTAGTAGGTACCTTAATTAATATATTTTGATGTAACTATTGACCTGTAATGATGTTGTTAGATCAGTACGAAATTGTAAGCTGTGGAGTTTCTTTCGCCGCTTCTTCTCCGACAAAGCAGCATAATAATTAGGTATTTAAATGAAATAACTATTTCGTCTCGAAACTGTGGTAGGGAATTGACGATTTAAAAGTACTTTAGTCCATTTAAATAAAGATATTTTGAGTTTCGAGTTTTGGGTGGGGTAGGCAGAGAACACAGCGGCATAAGCCACAGTCCGTCCCTGCACACATCTATCGCATCTTTCACATTCATTCCTTTTTAGAGTTCCGTAGTCCTGACAAGGAACCCTTAAAGTTTCGTCCGTCTAACTGTCCGTTCTCGGTTTTGCTTGAAGTCTGTTAGCACTAGAAAGCCGTAATTTTGTGGAGATAGTTATATCAATCACACCGACAAAATGGTACAATAAAATTTGGATTATTTTTTGGTTACCTTTAGATGACTTTATTTTTTCATCGTCTGCCCAATCGTGGGGTTTCGTTAAATAGGTCCTTTAACATAACTTAGGCGTTCTTATGACTACTTTTCGATTTAGGGATCTGTTTGCGAAATATTGATGAACTTTTAAACTTATAACGGTTAAAATAGATTTGTTGATTTAAGAGTAATAGTGGTTCAACTTATGTATTGTATAATTTGAAATAAAAGAAATTATTAAAAAAGTGACTAAGACGAAGTAATTGCTTAAAATATAGACTCTTTCCAAAATATTGTTACGTGTCGGGATGGGGTTCGAAATTATATGCCAGTTCACGCTTGACAGTACTTAGTCACCACACAGTTAACACACAATGTTAATCACAACACACTCACTGTATTTCACTATAAATGTCTTTAAACTATCGCTCTTGAACACTTTTGTTGCATTTTGATCTCCTTTGGATTCTCACCGAAATCGCTGTTGAAACTCAACTGTCTCTGCGCGGCGCCAACCGCCAATCGCGCTTATATACGCCGATCGACGCATTCTAGAAAGTACCTGTTAAATTGAGAGTTAGCCAGCACCCGCGACTACTTATACCTACGCAGGTAACGCGCATAACTTGTAAAAAAGTGCAGATGTCGTTGCACTTTCTCCCTTACGCAGCACTGCATAAGGCTCATTTTAGAATGAGCCGTATTACTCGACCTCTATCGCGACCCGCGGTGATCTGGCAAATTCGATCTCTAGTACTTTCGCGGTTACATTTCGAGAGCGTTTGTGACAACATATTGTGATGACGTGAGAACTAAAGTCACCGACATAGCTCGAAGAATAGCCCAGCTGAAGTGGCAGTGGGCGGGACACATAGCAAGGAGAACCGATGGCCGTTGGGGCGGAAAGGTTCTCGAATGGCGACCGCGTGCCGGACGACGCTCAGTGGGAAGACCCGCTACAAGGTGGACCGACGATCTGGTGAAGGTCGCGGGAAAACGCTGGATGCGGGCAGCGCAGGACCGATCGTTGTGGAGATCCTTGGGGGAGGCCTATGTCCAGCAGTGGGCGTCGTACGGCTGATATGATGATGATGATGATTGTGATGACGTCGAGCAACTATGGAACTCTACACTGCACATGGCACGACACGCCCTTGTTCGGTTTTTACAAAATAGTTATTATATTTGCTGTGCTTGTTTACAATAATATTGAATCTCGTAAAAAGAGTACTCTATTGTAGCCACGTCACTATGTTCACAACGAATCGCTTCGATTCGCCTCAAATCGTTTCCGACCGCACCACATCCATCATATCACGGACGTAGAGATTGCGCTAGAGTCGTGATGCATAGCTGCAGTTCCCACTGACCTGATATAACACTATTTACAATCAATACTGGTTTTAATATTCCTCTGAGAATTTTTTACTTTTTTGGAGTTTACTCCTTAAGAATCGATTTGCATATATAAGGGGCCCGGTATGAGAAAAATGTGAGGAGTAAAATCTATCGATGAATTAAACATTAATGACCTCGTTACGTTTTTGTGCGCAACCTCATCTGCGCACCTTTCACTTTTAGCCATGGCAACGGATAAAAAACATTAAGTTGTCACAAATGTCAATAAAATAAATAAACTAAAAATAGATAAAATCAGAGCAAAATTAATGAAAACAAATAAATAACAGAATATAGAGAAATGCCGGTAAGTGTCCAGCACTCTGGAATAGTGATTTTCAGTACAGATGGAATTATAATACATATTTACAAAATGATGACTAGTGTGTGATATTTTTGAAATTGTGTGTTTCCAGAAATACATAATAAATTATATGATGAATATCGATGATGTTAGATGATAAAATGTGTGACATGGAACCTATGATAGTCGAAACCATGGGACGTTTCTGAGGTATCTCTACTTGTAACCGACTTCTTCGGACTTGATTTTGTTTTGTGTCTGTTCAAAGACAATCGTTTTTAGAGTGTAAACTCCGGTCGTGTTCGGAGCTGACACACACAATTTTTTTAATTATATTTTCGACCTTTCAGTTTTCCAACTGCTGGGACACGTTTTCACTATGGAAAGCAAAGGCAAATATATTGTTTTAAACTTTCATGGTCACTAACATTATAGATATTAACGGGATTGTTACTTCTGACGTCGTCTTTTACTGCGTTCGATGCAGTAAAAGACGACGTCAGAGGGTAGACCGATATGTCTGCCAATAACATCTACCCGCAATTACTTCAGTTACTCCGTGATCATAGCGCTTGCAACAATGCCGAAATATCGGAGACTCGTAAAAACAAGGTACATGGTAACAATCCCGTTAATATCTATAAAGCAAAGGCAAACTTTCTAATATTCTAGTTTGTATGTTTGTTATTCAGTCACGTAAAAAATACTTAACGGATTTGAATGAAATTTGATACGCATATAGTTTATGACCTGGATAGGAGGAGACGGGATACTTTTGATCCCGGCAATGTTTTAGGTTCCTGTGGGATTCTCAAAAAACTAACAATTAAACCCGGACAAAGTCATGTCGGCCCTTAGTATACTATTTAATGGTCGCGTAAAAATATGGTATGATAACCAAGTTGCCTGATTTCCCCCATCCCCTAATCCGTGGAGCCCTGGAGATTTTCTCACAGTCGAAATCACAACACCACCAACAGGTTTTTTTTATAGATAGTTCCGACTACTGACTCCGCCCCACCTGATGTTAAGTGATGGTGAAGTCCAGATGTGAAGATAGTTGGTACAACAGTTCTTTCTGCCACATCAGCCATCCTCACCCTGCCGGCCTGCATGTTGCTTCTTCACGCCTCTTTTAAAGGATCCCAGGTTGTAAGAAGGAGGGAATACGTGAGCGGGCAGAGCATTCTATTTACGGATAGTGCGACAAATAATGAGTCACCAAAGTTATTTCACCGTAGGCTTTTGTAAGGTGGAGCCTATTTTCTCATTTCTAAGCCATAACTCTCTCAATGGTCTTATGTTGTCGTTGTCGTTTAATACCAAAACTGAAATAAAGTGAAAAATTTCAGATCTAATATTTTTTTTTCGCTTTTGAAATAGAAGACTTGGAACAATGGTGGAATCCAAATAATACTGCAAAACAAAGGCCTACAATTGCTAATAGCATATTTTTTTATTATAACCAACTATTAACCAATCAACTATTACAACCTCTACAAATACCTACGTCACAAGACAAAATTGTAACCACAGAGCTCATCATACATTTGTTTATATCATTATCGTAGGAAGCGGCGCGGCGCGCGGCGGCGTTTGAGCACGCAATATCCACGAAATTAAAGAACATATTACGGCCATGCGTCAAAATTAAAAAGATGTTTCCCCTCGCGTGCCAACGATAACCGCAGACCTCCACTCGTTCATGGCAACCTATTAGCCAAACACTTACTCTGAAAAGTGCTTCCCGAAAAATCGGTTACGATTAAAGCTCTATTGTTCCATACATTGCGCTGTTCATTCTAGTTACGTGAATGAAGGTTTAACGCACGAATGTGATGGATACAAAGAATAAAAAAGTTTTCTATCATGGTACAACGTCGCTGTTGCCAGAGCTTAATTGAAATGCGTTTGTATTTTAAGGCTTTTTTATCGATAACTGGATGTTCAGATACACTTAAGCATATCATACATTTTTAAACAGACAATTTTAGAGGCGTTGAGTGTTTGCATATCAGGGAATTGAATAGAAAATATCACGCCATCTGCTACCTATAAGTGTCGCCGCAAACGGGCCACCGACCACAACCACAAAACGCCGCCACCGGCATATTTCTTGTAGTTTTCATACATTTTATATGGATTCGCCACACACGGTACGCCGTTGACCGCCACACGCTACAAATCGTCGTTGCTCGCTTCTTGTGGCCCGCACCGGCCACTTAATGCGCCGATACAAAACGCCGCCACACGTCACTCGCGCGATTTACGTCACCTCCGCCCCTCTCTCCCTTACCTTAGTCGGCCGCTGTCGCGCGCTTCAGCCACTTTAGTAGCCGCTTCTAGCTTCTCGTGGCGGCGTTTGTGGCTGTGGCGTGTGGCCCGTGTGCGGCGACACTAAGATCTGTTACCTGCATTATAAGAAGACATTCCTAATTCGATTGAATAAATGCTATGCATTCCTTTGAAAGGAATAAATAATTTACTTAACTTTCTTCACATTAGTGTACATTTTTATTAAAGTGGGAAAACAAAAGACCACAAATCTCTTGGTTCAGGGAAAGCTGTGTAAAATTGTCTTGTATTGACCTCGCCACTCGCGCCCGCCCACCCATCCGGATGTTAGTACCGCACTACAGCCTCTTCGCAAAACTCGCTGGCGATAAACTTTAATCCTCATAACAAACAACTTACCTAAGAAATACAAATATTATATAACTGATGTTCTTATCAGATTCATAACAAAAATCATACCTACCAAAATCAAAAATCATTTATTCAGCTACGCCATCGGTTCAATCTACGGCGGGAGACCTTGTACTGAGAAGAACCGGCAAGAAACTCAGCAAGGGCTGTTTTTGTTTTCCCTGTATCATTATATTCAGAGTCGTCAAGTTGAAAAATGATTTCAGAGATACTTCGGAAGTCTCCTTCCATTACATCATTTAGAATGTATAAAATATAAATAGTTACTAATAATACTAGAATATATATATATAAATTATATATAGTTACTAAAAATTTTATAGTTAACTTTATATTTAGTATATAGGAAGCGACACCAGATAAGTACCATAAATTATTGTTATGAAAAAGACTAATACCCATCAAATAACAAATTACAAGAATCATTATGTTCAACATTACGATCATTTAGATAATATCATCAATACCTAACAGGAATGATGACAAACCTTTTTTTTTATTCGTCTATCAAGGTATATTATCAAAAGTAATGCAGAGAAGTATTTTTTCTTCTTACACATAAGCACAACATTACAGAGATATATTGATTTGAAATGTCGCATGAAGTCACGCCTTAGTACAATTTTTACTTAGAAGTGACGTCACGAGCCCCACTCCCAAACTTTGACGCGCTTTATCTTTGTAATTTTTTGGTTGATTGACTAAAGAAAAATACGTGTCCATTATTTATAATCGGACGGACGGAAAACCTGTTTTTTTTACCCCGTCATCAATGTCTTTGAGTTTTATTCTATATCATTCTATCCTTTCCTTGCATCCATTTATATACCGCGTGACTTTCATTTTCCCAATGTTATTACGGAAAGTGCAGTATGTATACATTATTCCTTTTTCCCATATTTCTTTTCCCAGTTTCCAACTTTTATTTGTTTCTTTTTTGATTCGTATCAATTAAAATAGAATTCAACCACTTCTTTCACGCCCCGCCTATTCCTTTTCAAATTTATTACTCCATTTATACCATGCCTGATCATCATCATCATGAGCCTATTAATATCCCCACTGTTTGGGGTACAGGCCTTTCCTATGGAGGGAATAGGGAGACTGGGCCATGACCCACCACGAGGGTCCAGTGCGATTTGGTCGGTGCGAACGTCTGCTGCAGCCGGGACGAACGGCTTAACGTGCCTTCTGAAGCACCTTGCCTGAAACTGTCTTATAATTTCAACTGAAATATCTTGACTTCATTGCGTCTCCAAGCACTTTCAAATTGCTTCTTTGTACACTCAAATTTCTTGTTTAATACATTCTTAATATAAACCTTTAAATTTCATCATTCCAATCTAGGCTGCATTCTATCTTTTTCCATCAACGTATTTAACAGTCAGGCCCAGCCAGAAATCACAAAATGTTTGCAATGCAATTAAATCTTAGTAATTTAATTATTTACTACCTGGCAGAGAGGCAACAATAAGATTCGATTAATTGAGTTCGAGATTGCAAAATCAATTACCTTATCTATTAAAACTAAACCAACAGTTAGTTACCGCAAGAGTTAACATAAAACAAAGTTGTGGTCGCGACGGAATTGATTGTCTCGTCAGTAATCCTAAACATTAAGCGCCACAACGTCCTTCATAAATTGTCTGAAAGCTTCCAATTCTGATTCCATCATTAATTACTGAAGCCGCTCCGTCCGCAAATTAAATTAAAATCGAACCGAGTACTCCTGTCCGTCGGTTGTTTTCTCACCGAAGTGTTTCCACTGATGAAGATGGGTCCCGCTCAACAATAAAGGAGTTACAATTTGTTCGAGTGGAAACGTTTATTCATTAAGACTATGGAATTATTAGAAAAAGGTGGCGGTAACATTTAAATGAATATTATTATACTTACAATAATCGCCCCGGACAATGTTGTTATAACTGATTGGTTAAGACAACTTCGTTTTGATTTGTTTACGATTACAGAGAACTCGAATTCAAAGACGCTGTCTGTGTGTATTCGTTAACAAGCACAAGTGAAAATCCACTAACTACATTACTGTATTAGCGATTCGAAAAAGGATGATGGGCAAAATGTATGGAACTTGGTATCCGTTCCAATAGAGATGTGTTACATATCATTTGAAAGGTCTACTTGAATACAATAACGTCTACTATGGCGCTCGCCCTGATACGTTGTCGAAACCGAGTTATATAATAAATAATAAAAAAAGTTTTTTATTTTTAAATTGTTATACATTTTAGTATTTACATTATTTTAGCAGTGTTGTAAGTGTTAACAATAGGCATTAGGTTAGAGCGTTGATATCTGCAATGTTTAAAAAAACTGTATCGCTGATACCAGTGCTTTCCGACTTAGTAACAATACAACCTCGTGTGAACTATTTAATTTTTATCTTTAACGAGAACGTTAATAAGAGAAAATGGTAAAAAACATAATAAAAAAAACAATAACTAGCTTGTTATCTTGAACGGTAACCATAGGCGTATAAAGAGGGGGGGGGTGGAGTGGGCCGTGCCCACCCCAGGACGGTCTTGTGCCCACCCCAGGATGTTGGACTACCAATTCGAAATTCTATAATACTAATCACTAACTTTAGACAACTCTTCAATGTCAGGGCCCAGCTCCCCCCTGAAAAATAACCCTAGACACGCCAATGAGGGTGAAAATTAATATGTATTTCTATATAAATATATTTATACATGTACAGTATATGTATTCTATCCGTTACCCTAGCATCCCATAACACACACCTTACAGTGCTTACTTTGGGGCTAGGCTAATTGGTGTGAGTGTCGGAAATATTATTAATATTATTATTATTCCAAGCTAAGTCGTTACTACTGAATAATACGTAGCAGTAATAGGTCCTTGCTCGAACATGGCGAGACCGGATTCGTCCTCGTAACAAACAAACGTTTTGATCTATGCCGTATTCAGGCAAGTCCTCCAATGCATTTTCTCTATGTTTCTATCGTATATAGGCCATTATTTAAATGCTCGCTACAGTAAGATCTGGCTAGTTTGAGTTGATATGTGCCCAAAGCAAGCACAATGAGTTCTTCTTCAGTCAGTTGGGGGAAGTTCTCCACTTGCATTGCTTCAAGTCGTATGAAGTCTGCCCTTCGATGGTTCATCCGTTTTCTTTCTAGCCGCGGGTCAACGGGATCAACGATAAAAACAGGTTAACACAAGTCCATAAGAAAGCCGGAGTCAACTATAAAAACAGGTAAAAATAACGATGAAAGATATAAGAAGGAACGAACGTAGTCTCACGCGCAGTACTAACGATCGACTAATGCGCCCGCGCGCCCCAGCGCCCGCGTGCCCGCGCCTTTTTTTTTTTTTTTTTTTTTTTTTTTTTTTTTTTTTTTTTTTTTTTTTTTTTTTTTTTTTTTTTTGTTTCCTCCCAGGCGAGGGAGAGGGTGAGAAATCCTCATGGATACCCTACAGCCGGCTGTAAGGTTATGTCAGACTCCTACTGACTAAAAAACACCCTTTATTCATGCTTATGGCCAGAAGGGCCTTCTGTCTACCTGCCTAAATACGGGCGGGAGAGGGGATTGCATCCCGCATTCAACTCTGTACTTGATTCAGTGACTCGATTTCCCTTTTTGGTTATTTAATAATAAATAATGGTAATAACGGTTCCTGCAAAAATGGTTCTGGTATTTTATGGAAAAACTAAAAACGGAAAACAAATATCAGAATGCCGCCATAGTAACTAATATTCTACATGAAAAGAGGTATTCAATGATATATCACTCATCGCTATTGATACCAAACACCAAATGGATACCAAAATGCCCGTCCTCCTTTTGGCAGTAAACCGTACTGAAAATGACTGATAGCTAGATTGGAAGCTGAAGAAACATGCAATTTCCAAAACACTGTGCATATTTCTGCGAAGTGATTTGATTTATCATTATGAACAATGGGATAATAAATTTTATTATTTTTGTTGAATTTACTACAACGACTAGAGTCTGGGAGCAAAGTCCTGATATCATAAGCTCGAAGCGATATTCTATTAGATCGTTAGGCATTTCCGAATGATGCAAATTAATTCCCTAATTTATGCAAGTTATAGTTTATGCGTCCACCCTGGTTCCGTCATGTGTGCGATTCGCATCGGACCTCTCCAAAATCCCTGACCACTTCCCTTTGACGCCCGCTTGCGTTTTCGCAATACAAAAGCACTTAATTACGCGTCCATGGACATCATGTCCTGAATGCACAACACTCAAAAGGAATTGCTAATGCTAAACCCTACATTAAGCACTCAAGCTTCAATCTCAGTGATTTGAATCTATTAGTAGTTGGATTAGTTAGGTAGCGTGGGCATAATCCTGGATTTGCTCTATAACTTATAGATCTAGAGAGGTCTAAGTTTTTGTTACAATACATAAAAAAATTGATGATACAGTGTTACATAAATGTTCTTGATTTCCATAACACATTAGCTAAAAATATTTTTTCAATACAACTTTTTATTCGCACCTGGCCAATTAAATTTGTGCGTATTAAAGAAAATTGCGAACCTCTGTTCCGGGTAAAACCCTTAAAAAGTAATAACTTCAGTACTTATTATGTTATTAAACGATGGTTCCAGAAACGAGTCCGAGATTATTTATAGACATTGATTATTTAAAGTAGGGTGCTTATTCAATTATGAAGAGGTATTTAAGATTGTTTCTTATTTCTAATGAGGAATCAGAAAATTAATAGTACTATTTATTGCTGTGAAATGAATATCTCTGGGCAGCCGTATGCCAAGTTAGGTTAGGTTAGAGATCTACCTAGAAATAAAATAAATAAAAAATAAATAAAAATTGGGCTAATAATAAGGCGATTTGTCGCTGCCGTCGGTGGTAAGGACTATCGTTGGCGACAGAGATGCATGGGACGCCGCAAAGACATTTTGCGAGACAGTTATGGCCCAAAAGAAGACAGAGGAGCGGTTCCGAGAGGTGGACCCCTCAGCCGCCCCGATGAGATACCGTCGAACTGGGCGCAGAAGGCGCAACTATGCTGCCACTGTAGCCCCATCGGTGGCCCCGCGGGAGGGAATAACTTGCCCCGCATTATAAATGGCTTTCCATAGAGTTAGGGAGTGAAGCCCCCAGAAAGAGACGGACGGATTCCTCAATACGAATCGTGTCCAGAACGTCCCGCGGTTCGTGTCAACGCACACGGGAGTCAGTGCAAAGAGGAGGGTCCGAGAGGGCGCTTTCACGCGCTTTTGGGGCAAAGGCTTGCTGATACCCTTCCCCCATCGTGTGAAGATAGAACCGCAGGAGGTGTTTTTAGTGGGTAGTCGCGGCGCGGCGTGATGTATGCCCCGTGGAGCCCACATACAAATGCATTTTCACCTTCCCAAAAAAAAAGGTCTACCTAGAAAGGCGGAGCTGTTTGCCACATAAACAATATCTCTTTCTTCCTGTACATCTATAAGAGTTAAAATTATTATAATTCAATCAATTTGTTCACGACAGGGACAAATCTAGACCTTTCCCGATATTATCATCATCATCTCAGCCTAACTACGCCCGCTGCTGGGGCATAGACTTCCCCCAAAGATCTCCACACTGATCGGTCTTTCGCTACACATACATCGGCTTCCCGCGACCTTCACAAGATCGTCGGTCCACCTGGTGAGGGGCCTGCCCCCTAAAAGTCGTCCGAATTTTAACTTTAATCAAATTAAAACGAAAGTAAGAATAAATTAGTAAGTGAACACGTATACCACTAATGTTCATGTTAAAAATGTTTACATTTTCTACTTTTTGGATGTAATGGCATTGTTGCTTTTAAAATTCTTACTTCTATTATTAGCCAAACTTATTATTAAAAACCAAGCGCAACATGTTTCCCCTTATTAAGCACATTCCCAAGTCTCCATGTTATTATACTTAGCGAGTAACCCCAGGTCATTTCCTTCACGCCACATTCCACCCTGCTATTTACCCCGCACCGGGGGAAAGTAATCTAATAAGGCTTTCCTAGAAACTGTTACTTCAGCTTCTCTGAAATTATTTCTGATGTAATTATATTAGGTCGTAATGTTTGTTACACACTTAGACGTTAGTTTGTCAATCCCTCTAAAAAGTCTTGTACTAAATCAAAACGATTAAGCGTGTCTAATCTGTATATAGATTTCTGTTACAATCCAGCGTGAGCTTCATTTCAAGCGAAGTAAAACATATCACATAATACTACTGATTGGGTTAGCTCGTTCGAATGCGTAGGTATTTCATACTTATCGCGTTCAAAAAGGTAGAAGATGTCGGATAAAAGGACTTAACAAATGAACTAATTTATCAAAAGTTATTCCACAAATATACAAGTTTTTTTTTTGGTTATTCTCTGACACAATTCTACGTTGCGCTTAACGAAGAGATTGCCGTGATGTATTCAGATAGGTAGGCGACTTTCCTACATTTACTTTAATTTAAGTGCATAATTAATCAATAACAGGCTAGTTGACTCATGTCGAATTGTATTAAATAAATGTTTATTTCTTAAAGTATGTGGGCTAAGGAACCTAAATATATCGATTTCACTTCATAAAAGCAGGAGATTGCTGTAGAAATTTAATTTTAAGAAATATTTATAGTCTATATTTTTTAAACACTAAAAACGCTACTCGCCACATCCGCCATGATTGTGACGTCTCTTGTTGTAGTAAACAACGAAATGTCATTCGCGTGTTACTGTGGGTGGATTCTTTCGTCTGATTAAATTTATCTTAAAACACTTTTAACTTTAGAAAAGTTTCCGTTTACTGTTTTTTTTGACAAAACTTATAATGGATGCCGGCTTTGTGAAAGCAGAAAGCACAAAGCCAAGAATTGACGCATTGATGGATGGTGCATTTTTTGCACGAAACCCCGATTTCCGCTCTGCGGAGCAAAAAAACGACAAGGCATCTATGTAAGTACAGTGCATTTAGTATTACAATGTAGTAATAAACATAAAACTGATACAATATATGAATAAATATAATAAAGTTGCGTAGGTTAATTTCTTTCGGCACTTTAATCCACAACTTTCCTGGAGTCTTCAAGGATGTGTTTTTATATTCTCGTACAATACAATAAAAAGAGATCATGTTTTTTTTTAATATAAACTCAGATAAGTTATTTTCTACGTGCTTACGAGTTTTTGTTTACTAGAGATTGATGTCATAGCATAGATAATCTATAAATTAAAATGCCCGATAGCGTTTTTGTATGTCCATGAAAAGTCTATTTTAAAATTAAAGATTTGTAGCTTTCTACGTCTCAAAAAAATACAATACATTTTTTTCGGTCTAATAGAACATTTATTAACCATTTAAAACCTTTTTCCAAAAAGGGTCAACTAGCCTATTGCTAGAAAAATGTATTTAATTAGCAACAAACAGTCATATTCAATAATAGAAACTTAAATGGTTTGAAATTTGTTCATTAATGAAAATAGGAATAGCATCATCAAAAATCGGGGAAACCAGGAGACGGAGTGATTTAGTATCAAGATTTTTTATATTAGGAGCTACAGACGATCATTTGGTGAAAATGTCTTGTAAATGTTCAGGTGAGAATTTTGATTCCGGAATAAATAGCTCGCATTTTGAATAAACTTAAAACTATATTTACATTTCTATTAATAATGAATTAGCTCAATAGTGTGTACCAGCCGGACGACGCAGTGGGTCCTGCCACAAACATGCAAAATTCAGGATAACCAAAGGTCGTACGTAATTATTTCTTATTGTTAGGAATGGAACACAACCATGAATATTGTAGATCTTGGTCGAGCGCCATAAGGATGGTTTTAGTTTAATTGGCAAAATTATGTTTCTATCTTATTATGTGTGGCGATATACCAGGAAAACTTCTCGCACCCACTTATCTGTGGGATTGATGTCGCCGTGGCTGAGGGCACTGGCTGGTTACCGGAACAAACATTGTTTATGGTGCCTTTCGTGTAAAAAAGTGATCATACTCTCTTCCTTCAACAAAAACTGTCAAGATGTGTGTTAATACTTTTCTTTAATTATTATTAAAATATTCATGACAATCGAAAAAACTATAATTGTGACGTGCGCTTTCTGGAATGCCGGCAAAGCAGGGTCCAGCCGCCTCATATTACGCCCGTCGGAGACCACGCAAACCATCGTCTTGGAGGTAAGTGGGCGTTTCCTTTTTCCTGGTATTGAACCACATAATTTCGGTGTAATCCACCCCAGGTGTGGGCTATTTACACGCACCACGCCAGATCTATTATTTAATCCGTATGAATTTCGCATTTTTGCCGCTGTGCCGGTGCTCACCTCGGTCTATTAATAAAAATTAATTAACAAAACTGCCTTGTAACGTTTCTTACTCCAACAATAAATTACACGAATTAATACAAGCTTAATTTATTGCTACTATTCCTTCACTTATCGACGAACGTAATGGCAATTTATATGAAAATTCTGAAATATTCGTAAATTAACAGCTTATACTTGGTTCCCAAGTAAGCAGAGCTTGTTCTATAAATACTATAATAAATCATTGAAAGCGTGTAAACAAATATGTTTGCATTACAATCGGGAAATATATTTTTTGGCGATGATTTAACACTCACCAATTAGCCTAGCCCCAAAGTAAGCACTGTAGGCTTGTGTTATGGGATACTAGGGTAACGGTTAGAATACATATACTGATACATATATAGGTATATTTATATAGAAATACTTATTAAACATCCATGACTGGAGTAGAAATACTCGTATTCATCACACAAACATCTGCCCCCACCGGGATTCGAACACGGGACCTCTCGAGTAGGCGACACCATGAAACCCGTGTACAAACCACTCGGTCACGGAAGTCGTATAAATGAATAACGTTTCTATTCCGATGATTAGGCAAAAATACTTTTGAACATGGTTATGGTAGTGCCACAAGGATGTCAAGAATTAATAAGCCGCACTTTAGACCTGTTCAAATAGTCTTAAAATCGTCAGATTTTAGTTTTAGTTAGTTTTGTCTTAGAATCGGCAAAGACATCTGCCAATAATCTACCTACGTAGTTCACCTGGGTATACCAAGGGCAATTACTTCTTCCCGTGCTTCACCCTAGTTCAGCTGAATCAGGGGTTTTTTTTTCTTTTTTCTGACTATGTTATTAC
Source organism: Chilo suppressalis (assembly GCA_902850365.2). Classification (NCBI taxonomy): domain Eukaryota; kingdom Metazoa; phylum Arthropoda; class Insecta; order Lepidoptera; family Crambidae; genus Chilo; species Chilo suppressalis. The sequence continues at coordinate 26,392,094 of OU963905.1, read as the reverse complement.
AATTTAAAAAAATATCTGGGGGAGGTGGCTTGCTCCCGTGCCGTACCTCGGTACTCTCGGCATGCTCTGAGAGGACTTCGGTCCTCTATGTCGGGTGACGGTGCAGGAATATTGTCTGGTTTTTAGCGGGTATGGCCCTTTTTTTATAACACACCGCCGGACGGACCTCACACCTGGCTCTCGCAAGTCTTACGGACCCCCCAGTGACTGCCCACCGAGGGACCCTGCAACTCTTACGGGTGCTTTAAATTTGGTATGCAGGTAGATGTTATGACGTAGGCATCCGCTAAGAAAAGATTTTGATCAATTCTACCCCGAAGCGAAGCGAGGGCGGGCCACTAGTACGTAATAAATATTTCCAAATATAGTAAAACTTGTGTTCCTGTCGCACAGATAGCTTTCATTTCCACCAAATAATTGTAAGCGGCACGAAGTTCTTTCAGTGAGCTAGTAAAAAATAAATGTTCCAATAATTGGCGTCGCAACCGAGGTTAACTTACAGAATAGCACCGCAGAGTTTTCCGTTGATAAAACAACGAACATGAAATTTACACTAGCTTTAAATACACATGACTTGGCTACTCGCTTGGTTTTGTATTTTTATTTGTGTGGCACGGCACGGCGGGTTACGGTGCATGCTAACCGTGTCGACGGTAATTTCAATTTTTCGCACAACAAAACGTCGCCTGCGTTGTTGGTACGTATGCGATTCATTTCTGACTAACCTTTTTATTTAAACATGTTGCCACGTTGTTAAATGGTCCGATGACGTGGTTTCTATTACGTGTCGTCTTGTCTCCATTTTGTTCTTTATTTATTCCATATCCATAGACAACATTTCATAAGTTATGGTTTTGTCTTTTTTTTTCTTTTCTCTTATTTTGGTGTATCCAAATTTTTGTAGGCAAAGAGCTGAGACCACACAGCCTCTTGTGTTATTTTTTTTTGTTTTGTGCTGGACTGCTATGGGCGAGGGATGCGAGGTCCAGATTGTTTTTGGTTTTTGTTTTGTGTATTTGTATTTGCGTCCGTTGATGTCCAAATTAGGTCCCTCCAGAATATCAGCGTTGCAGCGGCAATCCATTTTAGCCGTTGCAACAATAAGCTAAGGTGGAGCCTAGTTGACGATGGACCTTTTGTTTTATGTTTGTTGTGTGTTTATTGTAATTGTTAATGTTTGTCGTTAATAAATGTTTTTCTTTCTTTCTTTCTATTTATTTACAGAATTTCGTGCGAAGGTAACTAAAATGGGACTACATTCCACTGAATGAGAGAATGTAGTTAATTCTTACATAAGGCAATACAAGCTATGTTCATGTTAAGAACGACTTCTTCGGCGTTTTTGTTGCATCAGCTGTCTACATTACTGAACTTACCATTAGTCAACATATAGTTATGTGCGCTGAAGTCCAGAACAGGTCTTTTCCAGGGTGCGGGGGCAACAACCAAAGTTTAGAATTGGTGCACCGAAGGACTGTCGTGTGGCCTCTGAAGGGGATTCATCATTTCAATATCTCACCTAGCGCGGCCGAAAGTCTAATATGAGGGTTATGTCAACTGAAATCAGGAACTTTAAATTTGTCAATAGCAAGGCAGTCAGAGTTACTGATACGCCTGTATCACCCGCCATGTCGTCAGGTCTGTCAAAAGTTTCAGCTCCAAAGTCCCGATAAGTCCGGGGCATTCTCAAGACAGCCGTCTCTTCGGAGTTGGAATTTGGCAGCTATGAAAGCAGAGACATACTTGATTGTTTTAAAGGATGTCGACTACTTCTACTTATGTTTAAGGTACATCTCCTTTTCGTCAAAATTAGATACCATGAATCATTTTACAATTTATATAATCCGGTGGGCTATGTCGATAAATCTGGTTCTCTGTCGGATTACCTCATGAATATTTCTCATTGTAGATGGATTTTCTTTGAACACAAACATATGATGAGGCCATATAAAGTAATACCATTGCTTATGTCAGCAAAATTAGTTAAGATATTGGTCAATTTAGCATTTACAAAATCTTCAATAATCACGTCACAAAACAATAATTGTGTAACGAGAGCAAAAATCCTTTTTCAGTTCTATTGGATTTTGCACAAACTGGTATTTTAAAATGAAAAATATTACAAATTCAGAATTCCATTCCGACAACGCAGCGTCGCTGTCCCGTCGTCGCCATATACCACGCGCATTTTTCCGGACAAAACTCCGAAACTCACAGCAAATTCGGTGTAAACCTTGTTTGTCATATTAGGTCAGGTTAGGGTTACCATACGATAATAATAACATTTATTTCAGATTATTCTTCCATAATGGTTAGTAGCAATGAAGCTTTCAAATCTAGTGTTAGTAAATTGTATTCAATAAAAAAAACATATAATATGGACGTCTCCGATTGTGGAAATTAAAAAACATTCGCAATGTCTGGCGATGCCCTTGTAGCAATTAAATTTAATAACGTTAAAACATAGCAATGTGATTCTTAAATATTGAGTCGTAGAAATATTATTATTTATTCAGCGCCATCTATCATCATGCATATAAATTATTCAATATCGTAGTCCACTTTGAAAAGCAACGGACAAGTACAATATATGTGTGAACCTAGTAGTTGCATTTGGAATGTAAGTTAGATGGAGCTAGTGTGTAATTTTTTTAAATGAGATGCAAAATTGGATGTGACGTCACATTAATGTTCTGGAAACAGTGAGAGGCGGAGTCAGCAAAACCGGTCCGTTTGATTCCTCACACCAAATATGGTGATATGAGAGAAATTTGCAATGACGCTGTCACGTGTTGTAGTAGCCTATAAATAGCAGTGCACAACCAAATTCGGTCTCTTTTGGCTGATAGAACCTTGAAGACCATACTTAGAAAATAGCATTAAGACTAGCAGTGGTAGTCAGTGCATTATTTACTTGATATTTTTCCCCGGATTAACGGGTAAGTTCATTACATTTGATTCGTTAGGCTGTAGGTCCAGTTAGTTTTTTATTGAATTATAGAAAAATGTGTAATTGGTTCTAGGTCCATTAACTTGGCTAATTAATAACAGTAATAATCACAATTACTTGATCTTGATTGGAATCTCCTTGGAAATATATATATATATGAGCCTGTGAAGCTTTCTTGAGCAAAAAGTGACGGGTTCACGTGATGACAGCAAGTCCTGCTTCATCCCTGAGGATATTTGAGTCATCCTGATGCTCCCATGATCTTGCCAAGCTAAGTAAAACTTATAACTTCTTGATATTTAACCAGTGCATACTCCGGAGAACAATTTCTGTTTAACGTGATGAAGGATTTGTATTGGTAAACTGTAAAGCCATTATAAGAACATAACAAATTTTTATTGTTAAATTTCTAAAACTTAATATTTTATAACTTGTTTAATAATTTGTTTATATAAGAAACTTAAATTGAGTATTACTGTATTAGCACATGATCTTGAATGTATGAATATCTTTAAATCAAAAGAAAAATCTTTGAGGAAATATAGCTATGTATTTATTAAGTTGAATGTGACTAGTATTAAGTTTTAACCATGATGAAATAAGATCTGAATCTTTTTTTGACAATATAATATCTTGTTCACTGCGGTTTTAGACATTTTCATTTATCTCCCTCAAATCACAGTAGTACGGCGCCCTGATTATAAATTAAATAAGTTTCGAGTCTCATGTAAGCCCTGAAATAGCCGGTGATAACAAAAATTGTTACAAAATGGCGACCAACTTTAGGGCCGAGCAATAAAATACTGTATTTGAGGGAAATACTGGTGTGCTGATATGATGATAAAAAGATTGGTGGAAAAATTTAATGCTTAAAATCCCCAATCAGTCTGAATAGCACATTAGAAGTAAATTACTTAATAACTTAGAAAACTTTAATAAACAATACTCTTGGAATACTAGTGTGTCTAAATGATGATAAAAAGGTTGGTGGAAACATAGATGCTTAAATCCCCAACCAGTCTGAAAAACACACTAGCATTAATTAACTTAGCACATTAGAATTAATCAACTTATACTAAAATAACACTTTCGTATTGATTGGATGTGTAAAAAATTGACCTTGAACAGTGAACAAGATAGTCTTTAAGGATTGAAACTTGTAATAATAAAAGTACCCTCCTTCAAAAAAAAAAAAAATTATAAATTCCTTTGTATTTAACTTTCTTAGATTAAATAACTTGAATAAGTAGCTTGATTTAAAAACTTGATTAAACGTAATTTAATAATTAACTTAATAATTAACTTAGTAACAAAAATAACTGACTTTAACTTGAAAAAATCTGAGAAAATGCTCTCTTTACAAAAATATGTAAACTACTTAAGAAAGGATGAAATCATATATGAATTGGATATTCTTGGCATTTCCACAGCTCCTGACACATCGGTGGATGCACTGAGAAAGCAGCTTCGCCAAATTTTTAAGCTGAAGAGACGTGGCAGCATCAAGTGTGCTCCAGTGATCACACCACTCCCGGCAACCGAGCTCAAGGCCTGTACGCCGAAAATTGCTGAGCTCGAGGATCTGCTGTCATCAGGTGACCTCGGAAAGGACAGTAATCTTCACTTACATGTGTCAGTTAGGGCTAATTATCTAATCGATAGACTTGCTCGATTGGAGGTTGACAATGCTTCTCTGGTGGATTTGCGCCACAGGCTCATACGTATCTTAGCTCAAGTAGAACAGGAAGATGAAAGTAGTTCAGACGAATTAAGTGATAAGGAAGGTACTCCCAAGTGTAGTAAAACCGGCATGAAGGATGTGAGGGAACAAGAGACGGATGAATATGTGTTGCCTATCTCGAAAACAGGGATGAATGAAAAGCATGGAAGTGAGGAATTAATCGTCATTAAAGAAAAACCAATTAACTTAAATTCACTTAATTTAAAATATAATGGTTCAGGTTGCGTTAGAAGTTTTATTGAGAGGTTAGAGGAACTTAGACAGGCCCGCGAGATTCCGCAATCTCGTATGCTGACAGCTTTTTCCGATCTCTTAGAAGATTCTGCATTGGCGTGGTTTAGAAGTAACAAAGCGAACTTTAACTCATATTCTGATCTATTGTTACACTTAAGAGAGGATTTTGATATTCCGGATTTAGATTATCGACTTAAAAACGAAATTAGACAACGCACACAAGCTAGACAAGAGTCAATTGTGAGCTATATCTCCACGATGCAAGGAATGTTTGCGAGATTGTCTATTCCCATGTCATTAGAAGAACAGCTAGAAATTTTAATGCATAATATTCGTCCGGAATATATGAAAGAGTTGGCTCTTCATAACGTTGATTCTATTCTTACGTTAAAACAATTAGGAAAGCGCTTGGAATTGGCTCAAGTCCGTGCAGAGAAATTTACGGAACCCAATTTGAATAAATTATTTATTTCGAATGACCTTCAGTCACGAAGAATAAAAAATAATTTCAAACCAACACGACAGATCTCAACCGTAACTTTACCTCAAAATGTCTCAAATGATAGGAGGTGTATGAGATGTCAGAGTCGAGAGCATTTCACTAGAGAGTGTGTAAATTCGAGAGAAATTCTTTGTTTTAAGTGTGGTAAAAAGGGCGTAAGACGACCTGAGTGCCCACAATGTAATCCAAGTAATAATTCAAAAAACTAAAAAGTGGGAACTTCACATATAATTACGGTAAAAAAAGGTCACACATTAACTTAAATAACCGTGAAGTTCTCTTCCATAAGAAAAAGTTTGACAATAGACCTTATTTGCAATTTAAAATATTAAATGTAGATGCGTTAGGACTTGCTGACTCTGGTGCGTCATGCTCGATACTCGGCAAAAACTCGCACCTCATCTTTCTGAATTTAGGCTTTAAACTTAACACTTTAGATAAAGAGCGTATTGTAAAAACTGCTAATAGCACTGAATTGCATTGCGTAGGGTACATGTCTCTGCCCATTGAATATAACTCAATACTTAAAGTAATTACATTTTATGTTGTTCCGGAAATTACTACACCAATCATATTAGGTATTGATTTTTGGCACCATTTTGGTTTGACAAAAAACTTGATGTCATCCAACTTTAGTAATATCACTTTAAACTCAGAAAATCCTATTAACTCAATATCATTAAAAAACGGGTTAGAAGATTACAATAACTTAACGACGGCGCAAAAGCGAATAATTAATAAAATAATTGATAAATTTGACTTAATTAACACAGAAAAGGTTGGTCTTGGTAGAACTTCATTGGAACACCATAAAATAGATACTGGTAACCATAGTCCGATTAAACAGCGTTATTATCCCTTATCACCTATCAAGCAACTAGCACTCGAGAAGGAATTAGATAAAATGTTAGCCCTGGGGGTAGTTTCTCCTTCCCAATCGGCTTGGAATTCTCCAGTAGTAATGGTAGAAAAACCCAATGGTGAAACCAGATTATGCCTAGACTCTCGAAAACTTAATTACGTCACAAAACCAGACGCTTATCCCTTGCCTTATATTAACCAAATATTAGATCATCTTAACAACGCTAAATATTTAACCTCAATTGACCTTAGTGCCGCATATTGGCAGATTCCTTATGACTCTGCAGCATCTGCTGAAAAGACAGCTTTCACAGTTCCTCGTAGAGGCTTATTTCAATTTAATGTGATGTGTTTTGGGTTAGTAGGGGCGTCAGCAACCATGCAACGCTTAATGGATAAATTATTTGGCCCAGAATTCGATAATAAGGTATTTGCTTTTCAAGATGATATAATTTGCATTAGTAACACTTTCTCAGAACATGTTGAGCTCCTAGAGAAAATATATCAGCGCCTGAAAGAAGCAGGCCTGACAATAAATAAAAAAAAATCACAGTTTTGTCGCAAAGAGCTCAAATATTTAGGGTATTACATTGATAAACATGGTTTAAGAACGGACCCTGGTAAAGTAGATATAATCCTTAACTATCCTACACCCTCGAACCCCAAGGAGGTAAAAAGATTCCTTGGAATGGCAGGTTGGTACAGAAGATTTGTGAATAATTTCTCTGAAATCAGCAAACCGTTATGTAAACTCACCCGTAAGAATGTGGATTTTGAATGGAACTCTGAGGCACAGAAATCCTTTAATTTGCTTAAAACTGCCCTTGTTTCTGCCCCTATTTTAAAAATGCCAGATTATTCGCGCCCTTTCCGTATTTTGACTGACGCATCTGCATACTCAGCGGCGGCCGTTCTCACCCAGTCTTATGACGGAGTGGAACACCCTATTGCCTACTGTAGCCGCTCACTTAATAAAAATGAAGTTAATTATAGTACAACAGAGAGAGAATTATTAGCTGTTATTTATGCATTAGAACAATTTAGACAATATGTTGAAGGTCAGGAATGTACCATAGTCACAGACCATGCTTCACTGTTGTGGTTTTATAAATTAAAAAACCCCACAGGTCGTTTAGCACGATGGAGCATGCGTCTTAGTCAATTTAACTTTAAAATAGAACACCGGAAGGGTCGGGATCATATCCTCCCGGATACTTTGTCACGTATTAAATTAGATTCAATAGAAATAGATTTATCAAAAGATAGTTGGTACTCTTATATGTTAAACGCAGTAAAGAATAACCCACGTAAATTTCCTAATTTCATGGAAAAAGATGGAAACTTATATAGATATTCGAAAAATAAATATGATCTTACTAGCGAATTTGATTGGAAACTGGTAGTTCCTGAAGAAAATAGATCGGCAATTCTTAGGAAATATCACGATGACCCTACTAGTGCACATTTAGGTGTCATGAAGACACATAGGAGGATCGCCTTACATTATTACTGGCCCCACCTATACGAATGTGTGAAAAAGTATGTGAGTGAATGTGAGACGTGTAAGCAATACAAACCTGTGAACACGGCACGTCCCGGTCTCATGGGAAGTCCTAAGAAAGTGACCAAGCCATTCGAAGCCATTAGTTGTGATCTATTGGGACCCTTTCCAAATTCAAGGAGTAGAAATACTTATTTAATAGTTGTTTCAGATTACTTTAGTAAATATGTCATGTTGCACCCTATACGGTCAGCAACAGGCATGGCTGTAGCAAACTTTATAGAAAAATATGTATTTTTAGTCCATGGCGTTTGTAAGACCATCTTTATAGATAACGGTCCACAATATGTTAGCTCCCATTTTAGACAGCTGTTAACTAAATATAATGTACCAAACATATATTACAATCCTAAGTATCATCCCCAAACGAACCAAGCTGAGCGGGCAAATAGAAACATAGTTCATGCGATAGCCTGTTATGTAAAATCCGAGCATAGAAGGTGGGATGAACACTTAATAGAATTGCAATGTGCTTTAAACACGGCTGTGAATGAAGCAACTAAATTTTCACCCTATTTCCTAGTCCATGGTAGAGAGTATATAATAGATGGTAATTTATATTTAAATTCCTTCCCTCCATGTCCGTTAGATCAAATTACCTCAGACAGTACATTGGAGTATGGGAAAAAGTTGCTTGAACTTAATAATATCTTCCAAAAGGTGAGGAAATATTTGATTGTTGCCCACCAACGGAACGAAAAACAATATAACCTCAGAAAAAGACACATTGAATTAAGAGTTGGCCAGATAGTGTATAAACGTACTCATTATTTATCCAATAAGGCAAAGAATTTTTCTTCCAAATTAGCACCAAAATTTATTAAATGTGTAGTGACGGCTAAATTATCACCTTTAGTTTATACTTTAACCGATTTAAATGGTAAATGTTTAGGTAATTATCATATTAAAGATATACTAAAATATTCTGAACAACAGAACTAACAAATCTTTGAATTCCACATAGGATGCTTATTTTAGTCACTTTCAGTATTAAACGGTTGGTTAAGAAGAGTTATGGTATAGGAAGAGTGCATATGGAAATCTGTGGGCTACGGTTCGAAACCTGCCTGAAAATTAAATTGTCTTTCTCTTTTAACTAAATAAATATTTATTTACAACCTTTTTTTTAACCTATATGGTCACTTTTAAAAAAAAATGCTTAAATGAAATTTCGAGGAATTTTAATATTTTAACACAAAAAAAAAAAAAAAAAGTTTTTTTGATAAAATTATTTTCGTCAAGTTGTGTTTACTGATATGCATATGAGTATGAGAGTAGTATGAAATGCGTGATGTATGAAAAGTGTTTTCCAAAATAAGCACGTGCAATTTATTTTAATACTTAATAGAAAAATAGGTCTTGATGTAAGAAAGGCATAAGCATAAGGAAGTGGACATATACTTTAGACTTGATAATTAAAGATAGGAAGATTGTTGGAAAATAATCTTAATCTTTTGAGTTTGAAAACATACAAACTTCTTTAATCTTGAGTTGTTTTCTTAACTACCTTAAGTTCATAAGATGAATAGAAAAGTCATGTTATACCCCTGGATAATAGATCCAAGAAAGGTATTTACATGAAACTAAAAGAAAAATCATTAAACAGCAAATATTTAATTGTTGCTATTGACTTAGAGTTTAGAACATTACGTGGAGTAAATAAATGGATACTCACGTATATAAGTTTAAATTTTTTATCTTGGCTAATACTTAGTATTGTTGATTTGTCTGTAAGTCAGTTGCAGGTTAATTAATTAAAAAAAAAAAAAAAAAAAAAAAAAAAAAAAAAATTTTTGGGAAAAATTTTTTTGAGATAAGGGGGATGTTGTGTAGCAATTAAATTTAATAACGTTAAAACATAGCAATGTGATTCTTAAATATTGAGTCGTAGAAATATTATTATTTATTCAGCGCCATCTATCATCATGCATATAAATTATTCAATATCGTAGTCCACTTTGAAAAGCAACGGACAAGTACAATATATGTGTGAACCTAGTAGTTGCATTTGGAATGTAAGTTAGATGGAGCTAGTGTGTAATTTTTTTAAATGAGATGCAAAATTGGATGTGACGTCACATTAATGTTCTGGAAACAGTGAGAGGCGGAGTCAGCAAAACCGGTCCGTTTGATTCCTCACACCAAATATGGTGATATGAGAGAAATTTGCAATGACGCTGTCACGTGTTGTAGTAGCCTATAAATAGCAGTGCACAACCAAATTCGGTCTCTTTTGGCTGATAGAACCTTGAAGACCATACTTAGAAAATAGCATTAAGACTAGCAGTGGTAGTCAGTGCATTATTTACTTGATATTTTTCCCCGGATTAACGGGTAAGTTCATTACATTTGATTCGTTAGGCTGTAGGTCCAGTTAGTTTTTTATTGAATTATAGAAAAATGTGTAATTGGTTCTAGGTCCATTAACTTGGCTAATTAATAACAGTAATAATCACAATTACTTGATCCTGATTGGAATCTCCTTGGAAATATATATATATATGAGCCTGTGAAGCTTTCTTGAGCAAAAAGTGACGGGTTCACGTGATGACAGCAAGTCCTGCTTCATCCCTGAGGATATTTGAGTCATCCTGATGCTCCCATGATCTTGCCAAGCTAAGTAAAACTTATAACTTCTTGATATTTAACCAGTGCATACTCCGGAGAACAATTTCTGTTTAACGTGATGAAGGATTTGTATTGGTAAACTGTAAAGCCATTATAAGAACATAACAAATTTTTATTGTTAAATTTCTAAAACTTAATATTTTATAACTTGTTTAATAATTTGTTTATATAAGAAACTTAAATTGAGTATTACTGTATTAGCACATGATCTTGAATGTATGAATATCTTTAAATCAAAAGAAAAATCTTTGAGGAAATATAGCTATGTATTTATTAAGTTGAATGTGACTAGTATTAAGTTTTAACCATGATGAAATAAGATCTGAATCTTTTTTTGACAATATAATATCTTGTTCACTGCGGTTTTAGACATTTTCATTTATCTCCCTCAAATCACAGTAGTACGGCGCCCTGATTATAAATTAAATAAGTTTCGAGTCTCATGTAAGCCCTGAAATAGCCGGTGATAACAAAAATTGTTACACCCTTTTTTTTTGTTTTAGTTGCATTATCTAAAGTTTTTGACGCCTATCAATGTTGAAGGTTTCAGGTTGATTTGTGACTTTGAATGTCTTAAATGTCCTAAAACGCAAGACAAATATTCTTTCAGTTGCATTATCTAAAGTTGTTGATGCCTATCAATGTTGAAGGTTTCAGGTTCATTTGTAACTTTGAATGTCATAAATGTCCTAAAACGCAAGACAAATATCCTTTCAGTTGCACTATCTAAAGTTGTTGATGCCTATCAATGTTGAAGGTTTCAGGTTCATTTGTAACTTTGAATGTCTTAAATGTCCTAAAACGCAAGACAAATATCCTATCAAATATATTCTAAATGAAGACATTCAGAGTAGTGTGTACACGCGGGAACGTAGTTGTTAACTTGTTACCTATGTTTATTTGGAATACGAAAGAAAGTTTAGGTTTTCTACAAATTACACTTCTGGACACATCTATTGGCCCACCTTAGAGTTTAGGTTTCGATGGCCCCTACCGAAATATGATTGCTAGATTGAACAAAAACTGTTGATGCAGTTTAAAACCTGATACATTTTACCATCTTTTTCGATCGTATTGTTTTAAATTTGAATTCAGAATACCATACGACATGGAGCTACGCCTAACAAGTCGGATATGCGCCTTGTTAAAGGCAATTGATTTTTGAATAAAAAACATGTTTTATCAAATAAAGGTTTAATTTAATAACGCGTGTTGCCTCCATGGGCATCTACCACAGCTCTCATACGATTAGGCATAGAGTTTATCAACCGCTCTATGAAATTTTGAGGTATCATCTCCCATTCCTCTTCTATGGCAGTTTTCAACTCCTGCATCGTCTGGGCAACTGGCTGACGAGCCCTAATACGTCTTTTTAGCTCGTCCCACATGAGCTCAATGGGGTTCATGTCTGGGCTTCTGGCTGGCCAGTCCATAACTGTGATGTTCACATCCCAAAGATATTCCCTGACAATTCAAGTTGAGTTTTGCCGCTCGCGGATATACCGCCCCATACAGTCCATGAGCCACCGCCATAAGCAACCCTCTCTTCAAAGCAGCATTGTGCGAAACGCTCTCCCTTACGTATGTAGACCTTCTTCCTTCCATCATTGCCATGTAACACAATTTTAGACTCATCAGAAAGAGTACACGGCTCCAATCTTGCTGTGTCCAATTTAAACGACTGCGTGCGAAATGAAGGCGCGCTGTTCGGTGGGCTCGCGTTAGTTTGGGCCCATTAGCTGGCTTGTGTGGTACCATATCGCGTTCTTTTAACCTTCTCCGAACAGTTCGAGCGCTCACAGATACTCCGTGGAAGTCGCGAATTTGTTTTTGTATCTCAATGGAGGTAAGGTGACGATTTCTCAAGCTGGTCATCACGATGAATCGATCCTGCCTTTCAGTTGTGACCCGAGATCGTGGCCTTCCTTGGCGACGAACAAAGCCGCCAGTCTCTAGGTACCTCCGATAAACATTTCGGACCGCAGATCGACTTAAATTAAGTTGAGCACTCACGTTTCTTTGGCTGTGTCCGGCCTGAATAAGTGCCACAGCTTGGGCGGCGACTTCAGGTGAAGTATCCATAGATTATTGATAGAACCTCACCTTAATGTTAAGAATAAGTAATGTTTGTTGCAAAACCAAAGATATCAATCACTTTTTCAAGAATTAAATCCAAGTAAACCAATAAAACCAAGTTTTCTTAGTATTCGATTGTTTGATATCAACAAACAGGCTCCAAATTGTCTTTTGTTCCTTTAAATCCTGTGTTCGAAATTCAAAAAAAGACTATTGAATGAAATTGTGAATGTGCCAGGTTCAAAACTGCATAAAAACTTTTTGCTCGACCTAATATAAAATTTTAGCTAGGACCAAACGAAACTGAAAATACAAGGTGGGCCAATAGATGTGCCCAGAAGTGTATTTCATCCCCGCTAACTCCGAACTATACAAGATGGAAGTTTATAATCGTCCGCAATTTTTCGAATATGCTAAGAGATTCGGATGAATGGTGCACCTATTGCTGTTAGTGTCGGCAGCAGCATAGAGCTGGTAATGGCAGTAGCTGGTAAGCGGATTTAAAAATGCCAGTCGCCTTGTCACATGCTGCTTCGTGTCGCCTCGTGTCGGAATGTGACGCGCGTCAACGCGTCAACTCACATAAAGCGGGAACGAAAAACGTCACCATAGCGTTTGACCGCTTACTGGCAAAGGTTTGGACCTAGAGTCTTTACGGAAAGAGAATGGGCGTGGCAAAAAACGGAACTAACATTAAGATTTTTATTTGGCAATCAAACCCAGCAATCTGTAAAACGAAAAAGTTTTGTATTGATACGGATTTGTTTGTTGTTGTGATTTCTTGCGGTTTTTTGTATTTAATCATGTCTAAAAGGGGTAAAACCTTACAAATACGGTAGAAAAGCACTACAGCGCCCTCCAATCTAAATCCCATTCTCTTTCCGCACAGACTCTACCTATGCTATAAACTTTTTGAAATTTACCATTGGCTACATTCTAAACTGTATTCCAGCAAGTACTTTTTATAATAAAAATGGGTGCGTGTACTTATGTAGGCGCGTGAGAAGTTATCCTTCTTTGGCATCGTTTAAAATTAGTTTTTAATTGCATGCAAATAATTAATTACAATAAATTAATAAAAAGTCTGGAAAAAGACACAGTCAATAAAGTTCAGTTTTAATTTGAAAAAATAAATAAATAATCAAAATATTCAATTAAAATCGCTACTGAATATAATTTATTAGAACATATGTGATTTGCACTTGTATGAAACTCAAACACGTATTCCGAATATACAAACTAGAAACATGTGGATAAATATTATAAATATGAATACCTATAACTGTCACTTTATTACAAAAAATAAAGATGTGGTTTTTGGTTCTACTACACCAATGGTCAAGAGATGGCGCTGTAGTCTCCTGAATCGCGCTTTGGTTCCGTTGTTCCAGATTAATAAATACTTTTGATAGACCTTCACAATGCAGTCGTTAGCACCCACTAAATAGAGATTCTATTTCTATTTTGTTGGTAGATTTTCTTAATGTGCGGTAAACACAAAAGTAACAGCATGAAGTTAGTTAATTTTTTGTGTTACTGTGATGCGCGCTCATCTTAAAATTTCACTCTCTTCATTTTTTCATAACGCGCCTAAAGAAGTATAACTTCAATAATGAACCTGTGGAATGGTGCAACAATTTTTTAATAATGATTGACCTACTACGATTGCAATGTTGTGGAGAAGTAAAATTTTGGATGTAAAAGAAAAAGCTCATTTTGAAAGTACCATGAAAAGTGTTATTAGTGTTAGTGATGCTTTTATCAATATTAGTAAACAGAACTATTGAAATTTAAACAGAAAATGAAGCAGCATAAGTTTTCTTTTAAAAAACGTAAAAACCTGACAACGGCCACTTTCTGAAATTAACGTGTTATTTTGAAACTGGCGCTATTCGATTTAGTAGGATTTACATACAACATCTTAACCCAACCAAAGCCTAATTTGACATCGTTAAGGTCTGGTTATGTGAGTGATGTGTAGACTTTTTTGTCCGACTTAAAAAGGATTAAGTTAAATAAAACCAGTTTATTACGGTTAATGCACGAAAACTTTATTTATTTATTGACGTTTCGTAGCCTTTACAGGCTACGTCGTCAGAATCAGAATTCTGACGACGTTTTATTTAATGAGTGATGTGCATGAAAACCTAAGAAACAAATAAGGATGAAGTTTCTCACTAAGGTCCACTTGCAGAAATTTTGCTAAATTCAATTTAACTGAAACTTGATTTAGCCCATACAATAATGTAGAAATGAAACTGACGTTATGTCACTGACGAGTAAAATTTACTTTTACTTAAATAAATATTTACCTTAAATGCTGCGAGTAGACCTTAAGCTGTTTCCTATAATTTTTCCATTTCTTACCACATAACTCCAAGATTTGAGGCCTGGTAAATCTGTTTTTTTTTTGTTAGTTTTGAAGTTGGCATAACAACTTGAACGTAAAAAAATGTTTATTTCCAACCCACACCCACAATAGATGTAATGGCATAAATTTAATGTATATCTTCATCCAAGATGTAGACATGTATATATATTTTTATTCAAATTAACCAAACATTACATTGAATAATGAAATAACAAATAGTAAGATATTTATAACTAAAAACCTTAAAATATATAATAACTAAAATACATTATTAAAAGGAGTCCCTTTAGGCAAGGTTCCAAAGACACTGCCGGCGTTCCCCCTTTGAATAGCTAGACTAATTCTTTGTCCGAGGTAGCTGCCATCTCTTCGGTCTCCTGTGACGTCGACCAACCTTTTTGCTATTTCCTTAAAAAGCCTTACAGCGCTAGGACCCCACGGATCAAGAGTCTCGACACCGAATGGGACAAAATCATATTCGGAGCCTAGACCCCTGTATTTGCATGCCTTAGCTTTTTCAGCCGCTTCGCAAGCCGCACCAGCTCTGTTGTTGGTTCCATGTAGATACACACCGTCCGGTCTGTATGTATATTTATATCGTGATGAATGAATATTCACCCTCAGGCAATAACATGCGGTGCGTTTCAGTTTGTTCTTAATTAATTCGGAATTAATTTACGGACGGCGAGGATCCAATCACATATTTTTATTCAACTGTCTGCGGCAAGATTTTTTCGTGATGTCAACTTTAATGTCTAAATTTTAATGTAGAAATCATCATATTTCTCAACTTTAATATACATATAATTTTTATTATTTTAAAGCATGTAACTGCTTGACGTTTAAATCTAGAGAAAATATAACTAGAAAAAATTCCACGCGGACCAGGCAGCACACGGGACTCGAACCCGCACCCTTCGCAATCCGGGCGAATGCACTGACCAATTATTCTACCGCGGCCCTCACGGACCGCGTCGAATTTTTTCTAGCCATTCTTAAGGTGCAAGGCAGCGCCATCTCTTCGCATTATAGGTAACCCATTATTTAATATACATACTTTAATTTGCATATTGTTCATTAACACCATTTATATACGTAAAGCTCCTAACAAATATGTATTTAAGGGATTGGTTCGTGAGCAATATCTTAATATAATTAATCTGCGTTCTCATATTTGACTGGCATAATTATGTGTATGTTTGTGTATGTATTGTAGATATAGCATATATATTTAGATGTATGTATTGTATATATATTTTAATATTTGTGTATTCTATTGATATATATATTACCTACCTGGTTTTATCATTCTCTAATTTTGGAAGATTGGGGGACACACATTTTACCACTTTGGACTTTTCTGAAAACTATTCCTTAGTTTAGAATAAAATGATATTAGAAACCTCAATATCATTTTTGAAGACCTATCCATAGATAAATAGATTTGATGAAAAAATATTTCAGTTTTTTTTTCCAAAAAGTAAGTTTCAGTTCTAATTATGAGGAACCCCCAAAATTTATCGTTTATTGACGACCTCCGTGGCTGAGTGGTTTGTACGCCGGGTTTCATGGTGTCGCCGACTCGAGAGGTGGGGGGGTTTCAATCCCGGTAGGGGCAGATGTTTGTGTGATGAATACGAGCATTTGTACTCAAGTCATGGATGTTTAATATGTATTTCTATATAAATATACTTAAATATGTTGTGTATATGTATTCTATCCGTTACCCTAATATTCCATTATACAAGCCTTACAGTGCTTACTTTAGGGCTAGGCTAATTGGTGTGAGTGTTGGGAATATTTATTTATTATTATTATTATTTTTGTATTTTTGTGTGAAAAACTTAATGCGGTTCACAGAATACATCTGCTTAACAAGCTTCAACATAATAGTTCTCATAGTTTCAGAAAAAAGTGGCTGTGACATACGGACGGACAGTCAGACAGACAGACATGACGAATCTATAAGGGTTCGGTTTTTCCATTTGGCTACGGAACCCTAAAAAGAACTGGAAATGGGCGGGACATTGTTTTCCCTACCACTTTTTACTACGTTATTGGACGTACACACATGTGGCCAGGGAGACACTGGAAGGATATGGAGGAGGCATATGTCCAAAAGTGATCGACCAGGATTGCCAGCTCACCTGGTTTTCTCAAATCAAAAAATGAAAAAAATCAGAAACACTTTGTTTTTCTGAAATGTCTCCAGTTCTTCTGTTGTCCGTGGCCGAGTGGTTTGTGCGCCGGGTTTCATGGTGTCGCCGAATCGAGAGGTCCCGGGTTCGAATCCTGGTGGGGGTAGATGTTTGTGTGATGAACACCAGCATTTGTACTCCAGTCATGGATGTTTATTATGTATTTCTATATAAATATACTTATATATGTACAGTATAATTATGTATTCTATCCGTTACCCTAGTATCCCATAACACAAGCCTTATAGTGCTTACTTTGGGGCTAGGCTAATTGGTGTGAGTGTTGGAAATATTTATTTATTCTTTACAGGAATCTCCAGTTTTTCTTAAAATACGATTTTATTTTTTAAATTGCGGAAACTTAACGTAAAATGCGTCACTCGGTTCATCTGTGCTGTGCTTTTCCGTTTCCGCCATTAAGAATGTAGGTAACCTTAAATATATATTTTTGCAACAAAAAAAACGAGCTTTGAAGAGCGGTAGAAGCCATAGAAATGCAGCTATATTTCTATATTTGATTTATCAATTCTAGGGGTGCAAATCGGAAGAAATACGCCCCTGAATCTACTGCTTTTTTCAACCTCGCGATTTTGTTTAACTGGATTTGGCAAAGCAACACTGCAAACGACGTGGCTGATATAAATATATAAAGAAAAAGCAGTCTAGCTTAAACGTTAGTCGTCATTATTATGTATTTATTTAGTATGTATGTTTATATATGTATGTATGTTTATTTATATGTAAGTACTTATTTATGTATGTGTAATTATGTATATGACTACTTCGTATTTATATCTGTTATTTATTCACAACACCCTATGGTTGACTGGTAGAGAATGCCTATGGCATTAAGTCCGCCTTTGTACACTTGTGCATTAAGTATAAATAAATAATATATATATATATATATATTATAAAGTGAGGAAAGATTTGTAAGTATATTTATATATGTGTAAACTCAAGACTACAGGACTGATTTCAAAAACTCTTTCACCATTAGCATGCTGTAATCATAGGAATCGCTAGTATCTAATAAAATTGTTTTATATGAACTTTATAGTAACCCTCGCTGTCTGGTTTACGGACTCAAATTTAAAAGGACAATGTTAAAATTGGCCTAAGAACCAACACCAATTTGGCATTTATGATAATTCTTAATATATTTTTTGGGATAATTATCAGTATTTAGATTGTGACGGACAGTTCCAGTTAAGTAAGCTAAATTAAAGAGTTAAAAAATAATCTGAGACA
The DNA here is from genome assembly GCA_902850365.2 of Chilo suppressalis. Classification (NCBI taxonomy): domain Eukaryota; kingdom Metazoa; phylum Arthropoda; class Insecta; order Lepidoptera; family Crambidae; genus Chilo; species Chilo suppressalis. The sequence continues at coordinate 26,373,721 of OU963905.1, read as the reverse complement.
ATAAATACCATTTTAAGTGTATAATCTATGACAGCGCTGCAAACAAAACATTCTTTCTTTCTTATGCCGGCACTTCACTTGCTATTCGTATTTGCTATTTTAAAACATGACATCAGTCTGTCCTTTTCATTCCTTATTAAGCATGACAAGGACAAACTGTTGTCAAGCAAAGGGCCGGCATAAAACTCGATACTCTGTGGTTGTGGTGCAAGCAGGCAGTTTGCATTCGTAGTAATCTGTGGCATTTGTGCATTCCAAAGAGTAATATAATATACAGGAAAGTGCACTCTCGTTTCGGATTACCTGTTTACCTGTTGTTTGTGTGTGTTTATTTGCGATTGTTTTTCCTTTAATTTAACTATTTCGGCCATCGATGTTACCAAAGAGCAGAGCCCTTATTACCAAATGCTAGTGAACTTGTGTCACAACATCCTGAGAGGATCATACTGCCAAATTATTCAAGAACACCTGATACACATTCACGCTGCATATTTACACAATATACATGTGATATACAAATAAATACCTTATACAATATGATACAATTATGTGAAAAATAGTCAATAAATAAGAAGCAAAACTACAGTTTTTATTTTATTCAGGATTCCTACCTATCCAAGGTTTTCTTAATAGTTATTCTTTAAAATCGCACCGAATAAAATGATGAGTGATTAATGAAATGAAATAATTAGTTCTAATATTAATTCACTTCATACTAAGTTCATAGGTTAACCTATGTTTCATTGAATATTAAACATAACCTCAAAAAACATTTAGTTCTCCTAATAATTTAAGTTCTCAGAAGTGTCCGTCAATAATCTTTGTCTTTTCAGTCATTTACTTACGATTTCGAACCTAGAAAACAATATTTCATGATTGATGTTTCTTAGGCTAACTATGTATGGACGCTGAACAATGTCCTTTCAGTGCACAACTTAATTCAAGAATACCAACTTACAGTTAAGCAACATTACGTAAGCCATTTCAACACCTTCTCGGTGAAACGATATGTTTATTCGGGTCATAAAAAGGTAGATAAGTGGGTTAGTAGTGAAAAGTGGCGTCACAGCCTCAATGCATTTTGAATGAATTGAATTCGAGCTGGAAATAGGAGTGGTGGCGGAAGGAAGGGAGCTTACCTGAAAACGCGAAACACGGCGACTCGACGGGGCACAGGAAAAATTAACCCCGCTCGCTGAGGGAAATCTTATTTTAAAAATATACGAACGGCGAAATGTCATTGGCGGACGTTGGCTGTGGCTTGTGCTGTGTATATTGGAAATTAAAGACTTTCTCATTGCTTCTACATCTATATATTACATTTTACGGGTGATGTTTCGAGTCTTATGAAATAACTAGTGGCCGCCCTCGCCCTCGCTTCGCTTGGGTGTAGAGCTGTAGTGTAAACTATAGTTTTTGTTCTCAGGCTTGTGCTATAAACAATGACTTTATTTATATAATTACACGTGTTATTGTGAGTCAACCATAAGATAGACATATGCTGTTGCGGGATATTTTTTAGACAATTTTATGTAGAATATTTCCGTCATACATGATTTCTATGTAACTTTAACCATTAAGGCTGCACACGCGACGGAAGCTTAAAAAATGGAGTAACTTCTCCCGTTTTCCCAACATTTCCCTTCACTACTCTGCTCCTATTGAATGTAGCGTGATGAAAAGTATACTATAACCTGCCCAGGAGTATGAAGAATAATTGTACCAAGTTTCGTTAAAATCCATCGAGTAGTTTTTGGTTCTATAAGGAACATACACACAGACAGACAGACAGACAGACAAAAAATTTACTGATTGCATTTTTGGCATCAGTATCGATCACTAATCACCCCCTGATAGTTATTTTGAAAATATATTTCATGTACAGAATTGACCACTCTACAGATTTATTATAAGTATAGATATAGATTATTAATGTACTAATTATAAAAATATATACATATTTCAGTAGTTCAATGATGGTAGATTAGTTTTATGAAAGTTTTTGATAGTAATTCTATTTGATTCAATATCAAAATACGAGATAAACCTGCATTATTTTTTTGGGAACACTCACGTAGGTTAGATGTTTTTTTTTGATAATTAATGAGATGGAAAATCAAATTTTTAATACATTATGTTACAAAAAAAAACATAGTTCTGATGTAATTAATTTGATGTAATTTATTGAACATTATTGAGAGATTGAGGCGTTTGAAGTTGTGCATATTATCGTTTTTCCATAAACTAGCTGCAGTAGAACGATCAGTAAAAAAAAGGAAAATAGTATTTGCAAATATTCTACCTTAACTTACAATAGGAAGAATAAATCTACTGTTAACTTCTATTGGAAATAGTCAAAATCTTTTCTAAGGGGGTAAACGAGGCGCTCAAAAATTACAATTTTTTGCAAAAAATGTGAAAGGGCTCTTAAAACACGTTTCGTTTCGTGTAATGTTAAAAGCGAAAGCAATGATGAAAATCTTCGCTCCGGTCGCTTTAAGGGTTCCGTACCTCAAAAGGAGAAAAACGCAACCCTTGTAAGATCACTTTGTTGTCCGTCTCTGCATCTATCCGTGTGTCCGGCCGTCTGTCAAGACTTTATCTCGGGAATGCCTGGAAGTACAGAGTCGAAATTTAAACCATATAATCAAGTCTACGATACTCCTTTGAGAACTGTGAAAAAAACAAACTCCGAATTTAACATAAAAAATTATGGCCGTTTATTTTGTGTACCTACAAAAGTATGAAATCTGCTGTAGGTTAATCCGACTAGCACTTGTCCGGTCTTTGGCACTGGCCAGTAAACACCAACCCCCCTTATAAATAAACTAGGAATAAGCTTAGACTACTTACACCGTGTTTTATTCATACACTCAAACGCCATTTGTGATTCAATAAACAGAGACAAAACATGAATGAATGAAATGAAAAGTCATTTATTCAGTCTAGGCTGTTACAAGCACTTGTGAAGGTCAGAAGCTACGCCATCGGTTCGCAAAACTACGGCGGGAGACCTTGTACTGAGAAGAACCGGCAAGAAACTCACCAAGGGCTGCTTTTTTCTCCCTGTATTGATATACAGAGTCGTCGAGTTGAAAAATGACTTCAGAGATACTTCTGAAGTCACCTTCCATTACATCATTTAGGATATAGATATAAACAGTTACAATAATAATTTTATATTTAATATATAGGAAGCGGCATTAGATAGGTAACATATTACTGTTACAAAAACTGACTATACCCATCAAAAAACAAATTACAAGAAACACTATGTCCATGGAGTAACTAATCCCAGCTTAGTCTTTGTTTATTAATAAGAAGGTTATAGCTCAAAAAAGAAAGTGCGAATACCAATTATAAGAAAGATTGTTATATTACATTCACTAAAATGGTCTGTACAAAACGTTTACGTTTGTGTTGCGTACCTGTAAAGCACTTGTCCGTTTTTTTATATAGCAATAATGAACTATATACATATTTTTAGATAGGCTTTCATTATTTATTTTTTACTATTTTTACTCTGAAATCCTCTTTCATATGATCCAGCCACCCATTAACGGAGTTGAAAAATTCTATCCGATTGAGCAGCAGTAATACTGAAAAATAGTTATATTTTTTGAGTATTTCATATTGTATTATCACCAGAACTAAAGATCAATGTAAAAAAAATAGATTTCAGTTGTGAGTTTCAGCTTCGTTCACCGAGAAATGGTCGAAAGATATTTAAGTCGAAATGGTAAGTACCATTTTTAAAACGGACAACCTAATTATGTACTTAATTATTTACGCACAGTGCAGGTTATTAAAAAACAAAAAGGAAATATTGGGTTACTTAAAATAAAATAGTCCATGATGCCTAGAATGATTGTGGATAAAAAGTATGACTTAAAAACATTCGAAAAGTCACATTGAAAAATGAGACTTGAAATTACTTTCAGATTTAATTAAAACTAGTGGCCCGCCCTCGCTTCGCTTCGGTGTAGAGCTGAAGTGTAGACTACAGTTTTTGTTCTCAGGCTTGTATTATACGCAATGACATTCATCTATGATTCTTCTTAAACTTGCATGCAAAGTCTCAGCCCGATCGGTTTAAAATTGACAAAGTTTCATACAAATTTTCATTCCCTATTTTATCCACTTAGGGGTAGAATTGATCAAAATCCTTTCTTAGCGGATGCCTACGTCATAACATCTACCTGCATGCCAAATTTCAGCCCGATCCGTCCAGTGGTTTGGGCTGTGCGTTGATAGATCACTATGTCAGTCAGTCACCTTTGAGTTTTATAATATGAGGAGCTGGTCAACAAAACGGAATAATCCATCTGGACAAACTACTTTTTTTTTACAATCCGGAGGTTTTGGAGCAGTGTTCAAATTACTAAAATTTATAAATTTAAAACTATGCCAAAGCTCACTGTAGGTATGTCATTCAGTTTTTACAGTTAGTGTAAAATTTAATTTTATGTTATTAAACCGTTTTGTTCGCTAGCTCCTCATGTGGCACCGATCATCATCAGCCTAATAATACCCCTACTGCAGTGGCACAGGTCTTCCCTATGAAATGGAATAGGGAGATTGGGCCACGACCCACCACGCGGGCCCAGTGCGGATTGGCGGGTGCTAACGACAGCACATGCAGCCGGAACCACCAGCTTAGTGTGCCTTCTGAAGCACGAAGGAACTCGAATTAGAACCTTGTTGGTCACCCATCCAACGACCGACCACTGCGAAAGTTGCTTAACTACAACGATCGGAAAAAAAAGGATTTTTATCCAAATCCTAAGTACTTGCTCGTTAACACCAATGTTAACATTAAAATATACTAAACTCCTAACGAGTCCTCAATAGTTGACGTGTGATAAACTCAGCGGGTGGATGGCGAGAGTTGCCGGTTGTTAATTAAACTTTATATCCGGGTGTGGCAACTTTTACGCCCGGCCTCGCCCGGGTGGCCCGCCCTAATTGAGTGAAGCTCTTCGACGTATAAATAAATAACAACAATATTAGGTTACAGTATAATTATTCCGCTAAACATATAATTTACCGGTAGGTAGCGTTAGATGGAGAATAAAGTATAACGGTAGAAATTAAGAGAGGTAGGGCATAGCGGACTTTCGCTCGAATTGGAGCGCCCGCCTGGGGAAGTATCGCAAGCGTCCTCAGGCTATGGTGGAAGCTTACCATCCGGAGGAGCATATGCTTGTTTCAGCCTTTTAACATAAGAAAACTACTTATATTAACTTTAATTACATCATCATCATCATCAACAGCCCATCTTAGTCGCCACTCAGATCGATCTTGGGCTACTCGCATCCAGCTCCTGCCAGTCACCTTGCGTAAATCGTCATTCCATCGCGCCTGAGGACGTCCTACACTACGTTTGCCTAGACGCGATCTCCACTCCAGAACTCGTCTACCCCAACGGTTATCGGTTCTTCGGCAAATATGGCCAGCCCACTGCCACTTCAGCTTGCTAATCCGGAGGGCTATGTCGATTACTCTGGTTCTCAATCGGATTACCTCATTTCTGATGAGATCCTTCAGAGAAACGCCGAGCATAACCCTTTCCATAGCGCGCTGAGCGACTTTGAACTTGTGGACCAGCCGTACCGTCAGTGTCCACATCTCGGCTCCGTATGTCATCACAGGTAGGACGCACTGATTGAAGACTTTCGTCTTTAGGCACTGTGGGATCGACGCAGTGGGAGAACCTTAATTACACCACTGGCCAAGAAAACAAGAGTGTAATGTATTCATACAGAATTGTTCTAGACATAAGAGAAGTAAGAATTTACTATTAATTTTTTCCGGAAACAAGAAACGCACATAAAATACGTATTAAGGAAGTATTAGACGGGCCTTTTAGCGAGGTATAACCAAAAAGGTGGCGTTAAATATTTTATTTTAAAGGCCTGTGCCCCATCTGTGGGGACATTAATAGGCTGATGATGATGATGATGAAAAATTTTATTGTGTCTTTATTAGAACTCTCACGAATATAGAAAAGTCTTTACATTTACAGGATTGATTTTAATTGAAACAACTTAAAATACTAAAACATTTTTACTAATAAACTATGATGAGGGTTTTCTGAAAATATATTACAACTCGCAACCATCTGTGCAGAACAGAAAAACATATCAATACTATATAGTATGGTATACTATAGGGGCTAAGGGGTTGACCTACCATCTCAGCGCCTCAACTCCCAACCTTTTTTTTTGACGCAGGCAAAAACTCTGTTTACAGACGACGGCGCCTTTAAGAGACACCGCTGAACGGACCTCATACGTGGTTCCCGCAAACCTTACGAGCCCCCACAGTAGCTGCCCACTGAGGACCCCGTAACTCTTACGGGCGCTTTACGGCATAATATGCGCTAAAAAACCCTGCGAATACCCTCTAAGCTGCTTAGTGCGAAACCGCGGGAACCCCGTTAAGGAATTCTTCCGCGTCTCCGCACCCAGCAGCCTCTCGGTCTAGCAGGGCTACACGGTAGGGGTCTCCCGAGGTATTGCTTGGACCCCACAGACGTGCGCAGGATGGCCCGCGCGTGGGGGCTGAATACGTAGCTACCATCTCAGCGCCTCAACTGCCAACCTCACCTGCTCGTGGTGCCCCCTGCTAATTGACGAACGAGGTTTAAGGGCGACTGAAGAACGGCGGTATAACCGATCTGGATTAGGCTAGACTCGGGAAAATGTACAGATCGATGTCGGGCAGCAGCGACACCGGTGCGATTTGTGTTTCTCTACGTGAGAATCAGAAATGAGGAAATCCTTAGAAGAACTTGATTAACTCGAGTGGCACATTGTTCGGCGAACCGATGGACGTTGAGGTCCTAAGGTGCAATGGCAACCTCATTCCGGGAAGCGCAGTGTCGGTAGAAACCTTACCAGGTGAACTGACGAAATCTAGCGAGTCGGGGGGACCCACTAAATGCGGAAAGCTCAGGATCGTTGTGTTTGGACATCCCTACAGGAGGCCTATGTCCAGCAGTGGACGTCCATCAGGCTGATTATGATGATGATGATTACTGTAGTATAACAATCTGCAATTTCTATACTTTTGACACCTTTGGAATGCTCTGCTGTCCCATATAGCGTGACATTAATATGTCTCGAAATGCTAGATTAAACCATGACAGACCCACCATACCCCTAGCCATACCCCTGGGGGTAGGGTGGGACTGAACCATACCACCGTTGTAGTGCTGGGATTTTATGGAAAAATAGAATAAAAATAGATACCTAACAGATACAAATATTTAGTTAATTAAAAAAACCGAAATCCGGTCTGGCAAAACCTAAACATATAAAAAATACTTATTTTGTTATTAATTTATCTTAAACAGAAAAACTTAAAAGATGTTAATCTATGTTCTTAATTTGTCTAACGCATGCCCAAAGTGTTTTCGTCGTGCACTAACTGCACTAAATGTCACTCAATAAACAGTTTATCAACTTGTACAAGAAGTCTAAATATCAAGCTGGGTGAAGTTGAACCTTAAATTACCTATTGCAAGGGACAAAAGGATACTTGAAATAAAGACACGATAAGATTATTATTGAGAACAATCAAGTGTAAATGAATTATAAGTACATATTTATATTATGTCGTATGGGATGCTATTGATCTTAATATTCGGAAAAACAAAACCTCGAAGCATATAGTGCACATCACTACGGTGGTATGGTTCAGTCCCACCCTACCCCCAGGGGTATGGCTAGGGGTATGGTGGGTCTGTCATGGTTTAAACGTAACATGTATATGTATATTAAACGATCTGCAACCTTGTAATATGACACCAATACGTCTAGAAATGTATGTGTAATGTACGAAACGTTTATACACTCAAGGGCACATCTAACCGGCCACCCCGTTATTTTCATACAAACATGCTCACTTTGTCACTCTACATAAAAAAAATCGGTAAATATTTGTTTATTAATGTTTAGGTTAAGCTGTGACTGTCCTATTAGCATGTGGTGGCGACATCTAAATGCCCCACATATAACCAACGTGGAGGAATTAATTGTTCGCCTCGTCAAGAGATGGCGCTACCTGCGATCAATAAGTATGGAAGCCTACATCGCGCGAGGGAAATTCTAAAGCCAACACAATATATGTAATGCCGACCAACATCAGTCGGGCACCCCACGACAAAGGCTAACTAGAGCCGAGGCCCGAGTCTCAGAGACTAGTTAGTAGAGTAGTAGACTACTCTAGATGAGCCGACCCCTCAGGTTCAAGTAGGCTAGAGACTCTAGACGCAGAGGAGACTCTCCCCGTGGGAAGATGCCATCCGCCTGGTATACCTCTAGACTAGAGGCTCTCGCGAATTCTCGGCTTGAGGTCCCCTTAGGATCTCGCCATCCCCAAACCCGGTGAAGCTGTAAAGGTCATCTGCGACCTACAGCATATAAACACTCAAAAAAAATCAGTCGGGCCGCGGCTCCCGAGCTGCCATCACCCATCTCGGAGGAGAAGACCTTCCCCTTTAGCTTTTCCCACAAACAATTTGAATGAGTATCGGAACCAATTGCATTTATCCAAGAACAATAAATGCTAAATCACATTCCATACAGTTTGATATGGCAATAAAGTAATGATTTGCCAAAATGGCAAAGGTGTAGAAATATCAAGACATTTTTAAATAATATATATAACTAGCTGACCCAGCGAACTTCGTACCGCCCTAAAAAAACAGGGGTTGTCCAGCGGACAAAATTGTGAATCTAAACCATTCTCAGATCCCCTTGAACACGCACAAAAAATTTCATCAAAATCGGTCCAGTCGTTTAAGAGAAGTTCAGTGACATACACACTCACAGAAGAATTATATATATAAAGATATATATATATATATATATTATATTATATATATTATATATATCATATTCTTACTATCATTAGCATACAGATTTTTTTCAGAAATATATTGACATTATTATCTACATAGTCGTAAAGTGAGCATGTTTGTTTGAAAATAACAGAAAGGGCTGGTTAGATGTGCCGCTGAGTGTATTAATGTGGATAACATAATTTCATTCACATGCCAAACAAAACCTCAATTCGTTCATGCGCCCTATTGGTTTCCGCCCAATGCGAGAATAAAAGTGGGAATGGTCCTTTGCGCCGGATGCTTCGTATTATCAGCGCTGTAAAATGTTTACCCCTCCCCCCCCCACCACGAAGTAAGCTTTTTCTTCCCAAATCAGGGCAATAAAGCCTTTGATACAAACTCAAATGACGCGGAATGCTCGACATTGACGCAGGATATACTCGACTAACGAGCTTACTCTTTTTTTCTGCGTGTTTTTATTACGTCTCCGAATGGGATTTAAAGAAAATTCCATTCCATAGGAGCTTGACCGTATCCGTTTTAGTCGATCAAACACACCAAATAACTACATAAATGTACACAATCGAGTGGACCACTTACATTCTAAATGGAATCAAGTTTCGGAAAATTCGTGTACGGTGAATTTTTTTTAGTAAGTAACCCATAAGTTCGCTAAGCTTCTTCTTAGCGAACTTATTGGTTACTGACTTGACCTTATTGACCAGATTATTAGTTAGTTTCCTAAAGTAAATTTATAGGACCTACATTATGTCAGTATATTTTATTTTTGATACTAAAAGAACTCTTACTAGAAGCTTATCTTATTATTAATGTATTTAAATGAAGAATAAATAATAATATTTTAATGAATTAATCGACAGATTTTGGCATGATTTTCTAAACCTTTTCATTCTGTATTGGGAATGAAAAGGATACACTGTCGTCGAATTAAGGTTTGGGTTGGAGAGTTATGCTAGAATTGACACCAACGTATGGGTAGAATGATTGAATATTAATTTATAAATTATATTGTGCAATTGTATAATAATGTATTTTAAAAAGATAATAACCCTCTATAGCTGCTGTGCCATTGCAGGGCGTCACATGATTACTTTTTTTTTTATATACCATCTTATTTCTGTGAATGTGATATGCAATGAATAAATACATAATAATTTTTCCTAGATAAATATTCCTTACATAATCATTATTCTGTTTCGACTGAGCTCCGCAACTGCTAAGTGGCCTTTCTAAGAAATTATTGGCGTTGCTAATATTTCTCATATATTACCTTTCACTGTTTTTGAAATTAAATCCAGCAGTTTTTTAAAGTACTGTCTTATTTTTATTTTAATATATATTACTTATAGAGAACGTGAGGGATCAGGGCTTTAACGTAATAAATAAATAAATTTCACAAAAATTGAGTAAACAAATTATATATAAAACGTATTTACAAGCCAAGACAATGGCAAAAAGAAAAATTAAATTAAAATCTATCAAAGAACTGATTATTGTGGCACAACTGGAATTCTTTACCCGCGCACGTGTTCCCTCCTTCCTATAATCTGGGGTCCTTTAAGAGAAGCGTGAAGAAGCATTTTTGCAGGCCAGCAAGGATGATTGGTGTGGCAGTTTACAATTGCTGCACCAGCTATCTTCGCGTTTGGACTCTATCACCACTTAACATCAGGTGAGGTAGAGTCATTTGCCTACCTGGCTATATATATATATATATAGGTATATATTCATATATCTATATATATAAAACTTCAAGGTGACTGACTGACATAGTGATCTATCAACGCACAGCCCAAACCACTGGACATTTTGGGGTGAAATTTGGCATGCAGGTAGATGTTATGACGTAGGCATCCTCTAAGAAAGGATTTTGATCAATTCTACCACCAAGGGGATAAAATAGGGAATGAAAGTTTGTATGAAACTTTGTCAATTTTAAACAGATCGGGCTGAGACTTTGCATGCAGGTATAAGAAGCATCATAGACGAATGTCATTGTGTATAATACAAGCGTGAGAACAAAAACTGTAGTCTACACTTCAGCTCTACACCGAAGCGAAGCGAAGCGAGGGCGAGCCGCTAGTTATGCATAAGCTCTTGCATTGTAGTTTTTTATGATTGCTAATCCTGCTAAAATTATAAATGTGTAAGTTTGTATGTTTGCTACTCACAATCACGCAAAAACTACTGAACGGATTCGAATGCAATTTGGTGCGCATATAGTTTATGACCTGAATTGTGTCAAAGGATACTTTTTATCCCGGAAAAACGTTAGGTTCCTGTGGGCTTTTCTAAAACCGAAGTCAACGCGGACGACGTCGCGGGCGGCCGCTAGTTTATAATATTTTATTACATTTTATCTGTCCTAAGTTTCTTATTAAGATTTAAAATTCAAAGCGCCATTCTACCATTAAAAAATAGAAAACTGTTGTAGAAAATGGGGTTTTATTACTACTCTTTTTTTTACGTTAATGTTAAAAAAACTTAGGCACAGAAATGAGAGACTTTACTCACGTCGATCGTTAAAAACCTTTTCTCTGTGAGTAGAGTGCTCCTTAAAGTGTTAAGGAATTGAACGAGAAAGCCCTTAGGTATTGCCATTTCATCTCAATATAACAAGCAAGACTAGGTATATACTGTTCCAGTTACGATACTTTTTATATAAAGCAAGTCACTGTCGCGATGATTACAAATAAATATTTCCAACACTCACACCAATTAGTCTAGCCCCAAAGTAAGCACTGTAAGGCTTGTGTTATGGGATACTAGGGTAACGGATAGAATACATATACTGTACATATATAAGTATATTTATATAGAAATACATATCAAACATCCATGACTGGAGTACAAATACTCGTATTCATCACACGAACATCTGACCCCACCTGTTCAACCTTAAACAATGTTTATTTTGGTTTTGATATGTATTTAGTACCATTTGGTTACGAAAGATGGTGCTAAAAAAATCAGTCAAATGTTCAAGTATATATTCTAAATCGCGCTGTAGAAATTATTTTATGTATATACTTAAGAAAGATGAATAAGGGTCAAAATGTGAATAAATTGGGCCATAGCGATCTGGGGAGACAGGGTGCCAGTTTTATTGATTTAGGACCCGTTGTGAGTCAACCCCCAGAAACCAACCTTCAATTAGTACAGGGTTGTACACCACCGGTATTCGAACCCGGGACCTCTCGAGTCGGCGACACCATTACATCCGGCGTAGAAACCACCCAGCCACGGAGATCGTCGGAAGAAGATAGGTATTCAAGAAGACAAATACCTATGTAAGAGTTGTACATACCTACTTAAAGGCTATAATTTCATATTGACCCAGTATTTTTTATTGCGTAAAACTAATGTTTCCAAGCAAACGAATCAATGGTATTTTCATTTTCATTGCACACTTACTTACTTACTGCTGCGGCGCAGCGATCCAAAGTGGATCTTGGCCTCCGACACAAGATGACGCCATGCTCTGCGATCCCGGGCTAGGTCCCGCCAGCTGTCGGCACCCAAAGAGTGCAAGTCCCTCTACACCTCGTCGCTCCAGCTGTATCTGGGACATCCAACGGGCCGTCGTCCTATCAGTCGCCAAATACGCCCTTTTCACGGCTCGATCCTCTCCCATTCTCTCTACATGCCCGAGTCAGCGAAGTCTTCACTTCGCTGACTTCATTGCACAATTAGTTGCTGAAATTAAACTTTGTGCTTTTACAACATTCAAACGGTTCGATTATATTCAGCACTCCTTGGAATAGCCTTACTCTTAGCAATCACACAACTTAGGGGAACTGGGAATTAAAATCAAACGCGAAGTTAAGAAGAGGAAAACATTTAAAATATTATAATCTCAATACGTTGAGAGGTAAGCGGTAATTTTTTTATCTAATCATAATAATCAAATTCATTTATCCAGTTTAGGCTGTTACAAGCACTCATGAATGTCTAGAAGCTACGCCATCGGTTCGTAAATCTACGGCGGGAGACCTTTTACGAGGAGAACCGGCAAGAAACTCAGCAAGGGCTGTTTTTTTCTACCTGTTTTATTATTTACAGAGTCGTCAAAATGAAAAATGACTTCAGAGATGATTCATGAAGTCACCTTTCATTACCTAATGATTAAATATACATTAATTGTTTACCTGCATTTTGATTGCTGTGTCATACAATATAAATACGAATAGTGTTATTTATATTAAATGTGACTAAACATTAACTTCAATATTAATAATCTACTTATCAAAGGACGCGGCTAACAAGCTAGCTACAATATGAAATTTATTTATTTATTTAACTACACAGGTATATCTCGCGACAAGCTTTTATATTATATACATTGTGTAATGACGTTATAAGTTCATAGTAAAAGTTTTAAATAATTGTTAGGGGAAGGTTGTTGATATTGTTTTATTCTTTTCAGCGCATTTTTTTTTTAAAGTTTTCTCCCCTAAATTAGTTCTATCGAAGGTAGGGATGAAACGATACCATCTAGTTATCGATATTTTTACTCGATACTGTATCGGTCATAAAGTATCGATGCCTACTTGGTATCCAATGAAAAGTATCGATACAAGTAAGTATCGACGTAAAATTTGACGAACGATATTAAAATTACAAATTCAGTCACAGTTTTAATTTCAATAAAACAAAATAACGGTTCACGCCACGTCATGAACGAATGACTGACTGAATAAATTGGAATAAATATATACATACGCAAGGCTGCCAACTGAGCAGTAGAAAAGATGCGTTCGCGAAACAAAAATTCCAACTAGACACCTTACCATAGAGTAAATAATCTGCATATCGAGATTTTTTGATACTTCTCAGTGAGTGACCGACCGATTACCAATACAAGTACTTACTTCACGATACTACTTCTTACTCAGTTCTAAAGTATCGATGCCAAAAGTACTTGGTATCGAAAGAAAAGTATCGAGTAGCTACTTGTATTTACTCGTATCGTGTCGTCCCTAACTGAAGGGAATACTAAAAATATTTTTACAGGTTGTTCTCGTTTGATTCCTTATAATAGATTCCAAGAATCGATGTTGCCGTGAGGCTGTTAAAATTGTATTTATGTTTGCTTTACAAAAATGCTTTTTGTAATGTTAATCAGATAAAGTGGAGTTAAGATTCTAAGAAAATTCGAAATTGATAGAGCCATCAATTTCGGTAAATAATTGGCAACAACTTTTATCAAATGTAGCAAGGTGATAACTTAGTAGGAGTTTTCATAATTTCCAGTATTGTAACTTTGTCAAAAGTTCCCGAGCCTTTTTTACATAAAAAATTATAAATATTCAGCCAGCATTAAATATTACTCAGTACAATATTAATACATTACTAGGGCAGTCGCTGTTTTAACTAGATCTAATAACTCTAAAGAAAATAAAACTAGAAAAAATTCCACGCGGACCAGGCAGCAGACGGGACTCGAACCCGCACCCTTCGCAATCCGGGCGAATGCACTGACCAATTATGCTACCGCGGCCCTCACGGACCGCGTCGAAATTCTTCTAGCTATTCTTAAGCTGCAAGGCAGCGCCATCTCTTCGCATTATAGGTAACCCACAATGTCAAATGAATACTTTTACAAGTGTACGGGCAAACCCGTACAATTCTATATGTTTAAGTATTATGCTGACGTCGGCGCTGCGCGCGACTCGTTACGCCTTTTATTAAGTGAATTGAACAGTAGCAATAAATTACTCATACAAACAACATCGTTTATCATTTAACATAGCAACATTTTCGGGACAGTTTTTCGGAACCTATCATAATCTTATCAAACAACTAAAGGTGTCCCAGACAACAAGTATTAAACATTTGAAAGAAGAAATAATAAACTCTGCTAATATTTATTGGTACTCATATAGAGAAAATTACACTATAAACAGGCCACTTCTAAACAAGTATGTATTTTCTTTAGATTTAAACATCTAGCAGTTAGATGCTTAAAAATAAATATAAAACATAACTATAATTGCTATTTCTTCTTTCAAATGTTTAAAATACTTGAAAAAGTATTCATTTGCCATTGTGGGTTACCTACAATGCGAAGAGATGGCGCTGCCTTGCAGCTTAAGGCTAGGAAAATTTCGACGCGGCCAATAAGGCTGTGGTAGCATAATGGTCAGTGCATTCGCCCGGATTGCGAAGGGTGCGGGTTCGAGTCCTCTCCGCTGCCTGGTCCGCGTGGATTTTTTTTTCTAGTAAACTTTTCTTTATATTTAAGTATGTATGGAATATAAAGAAAAGAAAGAAACAGAAAGCAGGAACACTTAGCAAGTTTTACTTAAATGCTGACATCGTTAAGTCTAAAAACAATTTACTTGAAAAAATCCACGCGGAGCAGGCAGCAGATGGGACTCGAACCCGCACTCACCGCTATCAGGGCGCTCCGCTATTTTGCTACCGCAGCCCTAATTGTCGTGTCGAATTTTCTCTAATATGAATTTCTTAGGCTACTAGGCTGCGTCATCTCTTCGTATTGTAGGTAACTCCAACAATTAATAATAGATTTAAACATCCAGCAGTTCATCATCATCATCATCATCAGCCTAATAATGTCCCCACTGCTGGGGCACAGGCCTTCCCTATGGATGGAATAGGGAGATTGGGCCATGACATGACACACCACGCGGGCGCAATGCGGATTGGTGGGTGCTAACGACTGCAGATGCAGCCGGGGCCAACGGTTTTACGTGCCTTCCGAAGCACGGAGGAGCTCGAGATAGAAAATTTTTGGTCACCCATCCAATGACCGACCACTGCGAAAGTTGCTTAACTTCAACGATCGCAGCCGAACGCGCTAACCACTTGCGCCATCGAGCTCCTCAACCAAAGCTTGATATCATAGTAATATCATCTAAGAGGAAGTTGGGTTTTGATTACTAGACATTATATGAATAACACTGAATTTAAAAAAAAATATGAAACTTTTGTTAGCAGTAAGGGTAAAATTAAACAAAACTATTAAAATATCAAACATTTTAAAATGAATTTATGAAAACAGATTATGAATTACTTATACTTTACTAATATAAAATAAACAATTTCTGGTGCTCAATGACCGACCACTGCGAAAGTTACTTAACTTTAACTATCGCAGTGAAACGCGCTAACCACTTGCGCCATCGAGCTCCTCTAGCAGTTAAATGAAAGAACATAGTTAACTATAATTATTCATTAGGATTAAAGATAATGAGTATTAAGATATCAGAGACGAAACGAGCTTAATAAATAGTACAGAAGCCGATTACCGAAGATTTTCCCGAATACATTAACATGTTTGTGTTGATTCAATCTTCCTCCCTCCCCCCCCCCCCCCCCCCCCCCCCGCTTCGACAACTCGACTAACTGCGAGATGCAAGTTAATTAAGAATTAACTCGCAGTTTATTTGTCGTTTGCTCCGTGGGTCCCCCCATGCTTACATCCGTCCCTTCCTGGTCCCTACTTAGAAAACTACATGCTTTTGAAAATTTAATGCGGGCTTATATTTCGCGAACCTTTTTATGGTGCCGCGTTAAAAGCTTCGAGGGGTGAAGTGCCTATTTTCAAATCGTTGCTTAGACGGAATACTCATAAAAAGTTTGACAACCACTCTGAGTTTTTTTTTAAATAGAGCCTACTTAGGTAGATCGACCGGCAGGAGGAGAAGTCGGTTAAAATACGAGTTATTTTAACTGTAAATTTGTATATCGCGCCATTCGTTCCTCGAATTATAACTGAACTAGCAAACCAGTGAACCAAATGTTCACCAAAACCTGATTTAAAAAAAAAAAAAAAGTTAAAATTGTGATAATTACAAAATAGAAATCACGTGATTTCTCGAAAAGCGGAAGTGCTACGTTACTCAAATCCGGTTTGTAGTCTTGTCAGACTATTCTTAACTCATAACTTAAATATTCTCTTTATCTATCTCTTACGGTTTGGCCGCTGAAACAGCACCACAGACAGATAGACGGACGGACTTGTCTAATAGATAAGAGATCCTATCGACCCTGTCAACATTGTCACATCCAGTTCATCCTTCTCCCTCAAACACTGCTTATAAAAGTATATGGGGAATAAAGACGCAAGATATTCGCCAACGACCATAGATCCATTGAGGAGCTCGATGGCGCAGGTGGTTAGCGCGTTCGGCTGCGATCGTTAAAGTTCAGCAACTTTCGCAGTGGTCGGTCATTGGATGGGTAACCAAAAACCTGCTACCTCGAGTTCCTCCGTGCTTCGGAAGGCACGTTGAGCCGTTGGTCCCCGATACATCTGTAGTCGTTAGCAACTGTCAATCCGTGGGTCGTGGCCCAATCTCCCTATTCCATCCATAGGGAAGGCCTGTGCCCCAGCAATGGGGACATTAATAGGCTGATGATGACGATAGATCCCGCAACAAGACAGGAAGGACACTGCGAAAGGCAATAGTCGTCGATGATCAACATGAGGTAAGTAAATTACCGCTGAGGAAAAATCTCCTCGAAATAAAGACTTCTATGTCGTGATCTATGTATTGTTAGTGTCTACAAACTAAATTGTGTTATAGCAAAGCTCGCCTGTGAGCACAAGCGCTGACCGCTCGTATAATAATAATAATAAATATTTCCGACACTCACACCAATTAGCCTAGCCCCAAAGTAAGCACTATAAGGCTTGTGTTATGGGATGCTAGGGTAACGGATAGAATACATATACTGTACATATATAAGTATATTTATATAAATACATATTAAACATCCATGACTGAAGTACAAATGCACGTATTCATCACACAAACATCTGCCCCCACCGGGATTCGAACCCGGGACCTCTCGAGTCGGCGACACCCATGAAACCCGGCGTACAAACCACTCGGCCACGGAGGTCGTCAACCGCCATCACCTCGCTGCGATCATAACCCTTAATAAAGTGTGTAATATTTACCATCACTTTAGCCTAGAATCCGTCAACCGCCTCCTTACACACCAACCAATACCTTATAGTCTACTCTAAGGGATTTCGATCCCATCTGGTATAGTTAATCACTCCGCACCTCTGACGATATATTCATTGGATATAACAAATTATATCACAACTAGCAAACCAGTGAACCAAAAATAATAAAAAAAAAAATGTATTTAATTAATTGAGAACTTCGGAGATTTTGTGTGGTTTCGTTTGAAATTCGTGATTTCTCGAAAACCGGAAGTGCTACGTTACTCAAATCCGGTTTGTAGTCTTATCAGACTATTCTTAACTTATAACTTAAATATTCTCTTTATCTATCTCTTACGGTTTGGCCGCTGAAACAGCACGACAGACAGACGGACGGACGGACTTGTCTAATAGATAAGAGATAAGGAATTATGAATAAGACGTCCTCTCCTCTTCCAATTGCGATACCCTACACTACAGGGTCCATAATGCACTTTTTACCTGTTAATATTACCACCTTTGTATCTCCATTATGGTCTGCAATTAATGAATTGAATTGAATTGACGAGTAAAAACCATGTAAACGATATCTCAGTTCAAATGGATAGAGAAATAGTATTCTTAAGTTCTTAAGCAAGTAAAGTAGCGAAAGGAAATAGTCAAATCCGTAATATTCAAAACAATATTTTTTATATTATTTATAAAGGTACATTAAACAGCCAAAGGCCAGCAAAAATATACACAGCTGGAATAACATAAGTAAACCTTAGTTACCAAAAAGAAAACATAAAAATAAAGAAAAAATCATTAATGAAATAGTCTTCAATCCTAAGTGATGAAACAAAGCGGGCGAAAGGAATGAAAACTTGATATTACCAGAGAAAAGTCACAAATTGGGTACGAGTCTAATAAACATTCATGTATCTGCAATCAACCAAAATGAAATAAAAACATGCATAAAATAAACAATAAATATGTATATATATTTAAAAATTATAAGGGTACTTGTTATTTATTTATTTGGGGACGTTTGGGACGGGGGGGGGGGGGGGGGGGGTGGTAAAGTGTCAACCTCAAATCATTTTTAAATTTCTGTTTTGATCCAAAAATATACCTATGTCTCTAAATTTTGAATTGTATAAGTGTGACACGCGTTTTAGAATAGAATGGTTCCCATATTTTGTACGGTGCAATGGTACATGAAAAAGTGAAGTGTGAAGAGTACGATAATTAGGTACAGATAGGCACCTATCAACAACATTTTGTAGTTGACTAGAAGAAGTATATCTCCCCTATCTCTTGGTTAGGGTAAGATGCATTGCATACCTTTTGAAGCCTTGTTTTTATTTTTCATTCTCTGATCTAATCTGTGATCATACAAGCATGGCGAAACTAAGGGTTATTTGTTGACTACGGAATCGTAATAAAAAAGTTTTTTTTTCTTTTATACTTAAAATATTTCAATGTCATCCAAAGAAATGAATCATATTTTTCATGTCGAACGACGACGGCATAAAAAGAGCGCCCTAAAAAGCCTCTCCGATAGGTAATTTCAGACAGACACGATCCACTAGGTGAATATTAGCTGAATGATTTTTTTATACCAAGCACAGCAAATAGGGGTGATGAGGGGGTACAGTAAACGAAATTCTATTTAGTCCGTCAGGTAGATGATCAAAAAATAATGGACACGTATTTTTTCTTTGGGCAATCAACCGAAAAATGACAAAGTTATAGCGCGTCAAAGTTTGGGAGTAGGGGCTCGTGACGTCACTCTTAAGTGAAAATTGTACCAAAACGTGACGTCATGCGACTTTTCAAATCAATATACCTATCTCTGCAATGTTTATATTATGTGAAAAAAGAAAAAATACGTGTCCAATACTTTTTGATAATCTACCTGATAAACGAAGAAAAAAAAATAGTCATCATCCTTATTAAACCACCCCATCTGTGTAAGTGGAGTCTTAGTACGAAGATAACAAAAGAAAGAGAAAAATATGCCTCTCCAGCCACCGTCACTATTCTGACCTGCAGAACCTAATTGTCTATTCTGTGGAGCCCTGGGAAATTATAATACACTAGCCGTGCCCCGCGGTTTCACCCGCGTTTTTCTCGATTCCATGGAAATATCGAGATAAAAGATTAATATTACGATACATATTAAACTAGGTTTTTTTTTCTTCAGACGATTTAATAATTATTTTGAACACAAAATCGGTTATTGTGATTAAACCATGATAGCTAGATATATGTTCTCGCGGACTTTTTTGTAGGTCTTAATGGGATCTACAAACCCGTAGTACATCATTTTGTTCTATTGTCAATAGTTTTTGCAGCGCACGCGAAAATAGGTTTTCGATTTTACACCTTGTGTTACAAAATAGCAATTTTATTACGGACCCCTAATTTTGAAAAAAAAAATATAGCCCATAGCCTTCCTCGATAAATGGACTACCCAACACTGAAAGAATCATTCAAATCGGACCAGTAGTTCCAGAGATTAGCGCGTTCAAACAAACAAACTCTGCAGCTTTATAATATTAGTATAGATAAGCGCCAATTTGTGAGAAATCCAATTTCCCTAAATATTTTCTTAGTTAACATTAAAACTGTTAGCCCTAGAGAATTCCACTTATGCTTAAGTTAAAGCTAAATGATAAGAAGTTCATCTGCATGATTTTTCGCGTAGAATGAGTATCCATATTAATCGATAATCTGACGAGTGGCGAGTCATATTGTCACGTCTCCCTGTTCCATCCATATGGAATGCCTGTGCTCTTGCACTGGAGATATTAAGAGGGTAGGTGAGCAGTGTTTTTTCCATACAAACGTTCTCGAGTGATTCCTATTTGATTTTTATCACTAAAGAAATGATTTTCATTCATAAAATATAATTTTACTCATTCTTTGCTCCTATGTCTACCTTTTTTCGATAACTTGTTTTTTAATTAAATTAGAAGCCCTCAAAAATGTCAAAATAAAATATTTTTTATTGTCATCACTAAAGACGTCTAGTGTGGAGATTCAATAAGCATTCATAAAAAAAGCAAAACAGAGGACTATAACTTATTGTTCTATAAGTAAAATTTTATTTACATATAATATATATCAAATTTTCGAGGAGGCAATCGTCGAGAGCCAAGCCTCGAATTTTGCAATTTTTATACACAATTTTCAGCGTTAGCAACTGTTGTCCCTACGCCTACGGCACGGTATTTGCTAATACGCGACAGCAACAGTATTTTCAAATACCTATTTCTCAAATGTCTCTCAGCTCGCGTCCACTCTTAATAGGCTGATGCTGATTGGTTGACACCACACATGATATACATTAACATAATAATAATAGAAAATATAACTAGAAAAAATTCCACGCGGGCCAGGCAGCAGACGGGACTCGAACCCGCACCCTTCGCAATCCGGGCGAATGCCAATTATGCTACCGCCGTATATAATTGCCGCGGAGTCCCGTCTGCTGCCTGGTCCGCGTGGAATTTTTTCTAGTTATATTTTCTTTAGATTTAAACATCAAGCAGTTATTATAGCTATTAACGGGATTGTTACCATGTACCTTGTTTTTTATGAGTCTCCGATATCCGGTCCGAATCACTGGATTGAGCTCCATAATCCACAAATCATCTCGACAGAACGCCACTACATACCAAGATTGGTCAGGGAAGCGATTGCAATAACCAAACACTAAAATTTCAATCGTGAGGATGGGTTTAAATTGTCAAGTGTCTGGAATCCAGTGGTTCGTATGTGCAAAAACCGTAAAAATCAAAAAAGTGTCGTTCCGCGATCGGATACTGTGAGTATTGTGTGTCGGGAACAGGTGCGAGTGAATAGTGAGAATGTGACCAATAGTAGGGGTATCGAGCGCAGTAAAAGACGACGTCAGAGGGTAGACCGATATGTCTGCCAATAACATCTACCCGCAATTACTTCAGTTACTCCGTGATCATGGCGCTTGCAACAGTGCCGAAATATCGGAGACTCATAAAAAACAAGGTACATGGTAACAATCCCGTTAATAGCTATAATGTTAGTGACCATGAAAGTTTAAAACAATATATCAAGCAGTTACTTTAAAAATAATAAAAATTATAACTTTAATAATAATATCTAATATTTCTTTTTCAGCCGCAGCCATTATCTGACGCTTTCTTTGAAGCGTGAAGGAACCCATTTACCGCTCGACCCGATCTACGCGTACCTTCAAATACAATATTGAGGAACAATGGAAGAATTAATTACCATTTAAAATTCCACTTCCATTCGGAATATGCTGTCACCTGATATCGACGAGCGGCTCGCACCACAGAACATAGAAAGAGGTTAGAAAAACCTTGTGGGCGGGGCAGGCGGTGTGAGAGAATGCTCATAACTTGGTTCTGATTGCATCGTTGCGTTCGAGTGCGAGCACTGATTGGTTCGATAGTTTGATGTCGCGTGATTTGATTGGCTATTATCTTTAAGGTAGAAATGTCTCTTTTTTCTTCCTCGTAACCTCATGACTGAGGGTCGCGACAGCATGAGGGCACCCGGTGTACCAGCTCCCTCCACGTATTGCGGTTTTCGGCCAACCGGATAGATGTCTGAATGTCAGTTTGGCAGACTTCTTTGACCGCATCAGTCCATCGGGCGGGTGATCTTCCGCGGCTCCTTTTTCCTTCCACATGACCTACGACGATGAGCTTTTCAAGATTATCTGGTTCTCGTCGGGCCACGTGTCCGAAGTACTGAAGAAGTCGCTGCATGCATACAGTAGACAGGCGGGTTGTGATGTTAAATTCTCCTCCACGGCCCTCTTCTACGCTCACTCGGAGCACCGGGGGAACAATGAAAGAAAACCAAAAGAATTAAGATAAGGTTATAAGTATATTTTATCCACTTTAGATACCAAAGCACAGGAATTCAGTAGTTTTAAGTTATTGCTTATATAAATCAACAAGCCTAACTATGTTTATTATTTATATAATAACTATGTTTCACTAATTATAAATATCTAAGCTGAATACAGTAGTTCAAAGTTAATGTGTATATAAACCAACAAGTTGTCATGAAAGGTTATAATTATATGAATATCAGACATTCATAACACTTTACCATGTACTTACATGAATTCTCAACTATATCTAATATATTTTATCCACAAATACCACATAGACTAGACTGAATAAGCTATTTAGTGGATTTCAGAGGTTCTACGGCTCGTTTGATCGATATTGGTGACAAACTTAGTTAATTCTAGTTCTCAGTGAGATAACCAGTTATATAGATATATGTATATATATGGAAATGGGTAAGTCGGGGTCCAACCTCGCCTGGTGGTTCTTCTCCACGCTCACCCGGGGTTAGTAGAGAAATACCTTGATTATGATAGGTTTAGCTGTGTATAATCTGTCTGCTGTTACGGCCGGGTTACATAAAACCGGAGAGCGGCTAGCAAATAAACTCCAGCGTCCCTTCTGGTCCGTGTACAGAAAAAAAGTCTCCTTGTTAGTCCTCCAGTATTTCTTGAGGGGAACGTACAAGCCGTTCGAAATATGAAACTATCCGTAAGTATTTGGTTTCCTATCACAAGTTACCGCCTTATTATTGCAACGCCTTGCGAAGGTTCGTGTTCGTCCACCTGCGAAACTCAGTTCGGTTAGCGACTTCGCGCTATTTCCGCCAATATCCTTCAGGATATAAACTTTTCGGATCTATTTCACGACTCCGACGACTAGAATATGCCTTACAATATACTTTGGGCAGAAGAAAAGATGAAAAGTTAACTGTACCACAAACAGATTGTGAAATTTTTTATGTTGTTTTGACAATTGCTCATAGATGATAGACGGGTCGTCCACTCCCAAACATGTGTCTATGATTTGTTTCCCACTCCAACTGAAGGCAAAGGCCACAGTCAAACAGACAGCCGCCGCATTCGAGACGAACCGAAGAATAAACTCAAAACTATATACCTACGCTCGCCGTAAGCTGAGGAAAAGGGAATACCTACCCAAATCAGCGAGGAAATTCAATTTCGAGTAAAATTCAAAATCGATTAAAAACAGCACCTGATAAGGAGGACTCAAATCGATCTGGGAAAAACTATTCAAAATTCAACAACTGTCAAACTCCATCCATTCATCCACGCGCCCCCACAGAGATTCACTGCCTGATTACTTTTTTTTTTTTTTTTTTTTTTATAAGTCTCAAGGCGAATATTTTAGTCGAATAGAAAAATCGACTCTTCCCTCAAGGCTACCAACCCAATCAATGAAGTTTGACAGCTACGCTGACGTAAGCGGTTCGCTATCATAGACAAAACAGCTGTCCTACGTGTGTCAGTGTCACGCTCTGTTTAAAAACAAACACTACAGGGTAGAAGTTAAGTGGGCGCGTAACGGCGACATCGGTTCCCGTATAAAAGATCTATTCTCACCTCGCTCACCTTTCTAACCTCTTTTTGTGTTCTGTGGATCGCACCAATTTAAAACCGTCAGATCTGACGTAAGGCTTTGTTCGCGCTCGCGCAGTCTTCTAATCTGGTGATTAGCATAACAAAAACAAAGGCTTTCGCGGACAATGCTGGTGGGCGGGGGGCTGTGTCAGATGTTTGATCTACGATAAGTACTGACGACAATAGAATTTGAAAAATGGTGATCTGATTAATTGATTTCCAATTTAATAGATGCGTCAATATTTTTTTCTCGTATCTCTAGAAATTTTTGATATATCACTTGCCTAAACTGCCTGCTGTAACATAACAAGATGGATGGATGGATTTATCTATATACCAGGTTACAATGTTCGTGGGAGGCAGATATTGTCTTGATACACACACACAGCACAGTAATTATTACACAATTTTTTGAAGTGAAAACTTCTTTAGCGGCGTTGTACACTTTTTTTGTATGGGTAATAAAATGTTAAACTCACGTCAGGTTAAACACGAGGGCTGTTGACTTTCAATATATTGGACGAAACATAGTAATATTTTATTTATTGTATTATAATAATAAGTCTCTATCTAGGACGTCCACGTGGCAGCTTTATTGTGAAGAAAATGCATTTTTTACAATAGATGTCGCTAGGTGCGCTTAAATGTGATTCATTTAAGTTGATTTCTTTACAATAGATGTCGCTGAGTGTGCTTAAACGTGATTCATGTAAGTTGATTTTTTTGAGAGACTTTTTTAATGTAATATAAATTGTCATGTTTGTGTACGAAAGCGCAATAAATAAATATTGTATTCTACCACATAAATGATAGTACTTTTATACTGATAATTAAAGCAATTCGTGCAAAATTATTCCCTAACCATTCCAAAATATCAAAAATGCCCAACGTTTATATTCAAGTTTTCACTTCTTTATCATTTACATGCATGTGATTTGGATTCGTCCTCGTCAAATATATACAGATATGATGATATTTTGTCTTACCTAACTCTCCTAAAGTTATCCGTTGTGTCCACACTCAAAAGATTTCTCAGAAAATAAGTAAAATACTCACCTAATACAGATTTCCTGTATCTGTGTCAGGTTTTCTTCTACTTTCATCATTTACGTATAACTTACGTTCGTAATGGCCCCGCGCGGCGTTCTGGCTTCTATCAGCTTCATCTGTTTGACTGCCGTCGCGACGCCGGCGACGAAACTTGTTCGCTAATTGTGTAACGCTAAAAGGTTACCGAGTAACTCTATTAGGAACTCGCGATGCAAATATCTACGGAAACTAAGTCCCCCTTTGTTTCGCTGATGGGCAAATGAATCTGTTTACCTCCGCAAGGTAACAGCATTTCCTCGAGCGTTTGTATTTCAGTTTTATTTAACATTTAATCAGAGTTTTTAGAATTCATATAATGTAAGAAAAATTTTGAAGTGAAAACTTGTTTAGCGGCGTTGTACACTTTTTTTGTACGTATGGGTAAAAAATTTAAAACTCGCGTCAGGTTAAACACGTGGGCTGATCGCATCATGATACACAATAAAATTGGAAAGGTTATTGACTTTCAATATATTGGACGAAACATAGTTATATTTTATTTACCGTATTATAATAATAAGTGTCTCTCTAGGACGTAAACGTGGCAGCATTATTGCGAATAAAATGCATTTTTTTACAATAGATGTCGCTAGGTGCGCTTAAATATGATTCATGTAAGTTGATTTTTCTGAGAGATAAAGTTTTTTAATGTAATATAAATTGTCATATTTGTGTACGATAGCGCAATAAATAAATATTGTATTCTACCACATACATTATAGTACTTTTATACTGATAATTAAAGCAATTCATCCAAAATTATTCCCTAACCATTCCAAAATATCAAAAATGCACAACGTTAATATTCAAGTTTTCACTTCTGCCGGCACTCCCGGAGTGCAACCCGTCGTTTTTTTTTATTTAACCATTATGGTGCGTTTGCACTAGGTTGTTAGCGCGAATACTAGTGTCAATAGAATTCGGGTAAAGGACTCAGTGTAAATGAACAGAGTCGAGTGCGGGTGGTATTCGGGTAGTTTTCGATTTGGTTACCCGACACCGTCTTCCAGCTCGTATTCCAGTGTAAACATTGCTTCGGGTGCCCGAATTCGAGTAATGTCATTAGTAATATGGGCTAACGATCAAGTGTGATTGTATAAACAGTACAGGTTCCTTAATCCTTTGCCTTCCATTTCCCAATTTAGAATTTTCCGCCGCGACGGGCGCTGTGGAGCTCGATGGCGCAGGGCGTTAGCGTATTCTTCCTGCGATCGTGAAAGTCAATAAACTTTCGTGTAAATGGTCGGTCATTTGATGGGTGACCAAAAAAATATTATCTCGAGCTCCTCCGTGCTACGGAAGGCACGTTAAGCCATTGGTCCCGGCTGCTAATGCAGTCGTTAGCACCCACCAATCCACACTGGGGTCGCGTGGTGGGTCCAATCTCCC
Source organism: Chilo suppressalis (assembly GCA_902850365.2). NCBI lineage: Eukaryota > Metazoa > Arthropoda > Insecta > Lepidoptera > Crambidae > Chilo > Chilo suppressalis. The sequence goes on along the minus strand of OU963905.1, from coordinate 26,347,000 downwards.
TATTCCATCCATAGGGAAGGCCTGTGCCCCAGCAGTGGGAACATTAGTAGGCTTATTAGATTAGTTTCCAGAAGTTAAACCACAATGTTAATTTTCCACTTGCTTTATTCAACTTGTACTTCACTTGTGATATAAACTAAAATTATTATAACAAGAATATTTAGCAGCAACACCACGTTAAATTTTGGACCACTATTCACGACGAAGGCTCTCGACTGAATACCGTATTTATGACCGCTCCACTCGCTAGTCCGTCCCCCCTTCACGTCACGTGATAAGATGGTGGGGAGGTAAGGTGATGTGGCGTGATTTAGCATAGACAAACTAAGATAAAAACAATAACTGTACTATTGACCGATCTGTAAAAAATGCTAATATTATAAAAATGCTAACAGCTCGGCCATCCTGCATCAAGCGAGACCCTTCGCGATTTGGTTTACAATAAAGACAGGTTTATTATTATATTTGTTTCTTAGGTTTTCACGCACATCACTCATTAAATAAAACTAGTTTTTACGGGTTAATGCACGAAACTTCATTCATCTATTGACGTTTCGTAGCCTTTACAGGCTTCGTCGTCAGAATAAAACTTTTAGTTTTATTGTCTATGTATGAATTTATTATTTAATTTACTTAATAAAGTATTTTATTTAAAATTCTTGTTTGTAATTTTGAGTTTATTTATTTGACCCTAACTACCGTAAACTACCACCGGTTCCAAAATTGGGAGACCTTCCTGAGAAGAACCGGCGAAACAAACTCAAGAGAGGCTTTCTATCTCCTTCTTATGTTAAATAATAGGTTCCCAAGCTGGTGGTATATACCAACCATCTTCCCTATTGAAATTTGGATATTTTTTTTTAATCTCAATAGCCTCGCGCATCATTCGAGGAACGAACCGCCGCTCAGCTGCAGCTGTGGTCTATCAAATCTAATGTAGTGGTTTGGTCCCCCTAATATTATTATATAATATTATTTTACAGTCTTATATAATTTCTCTAAAATATAATGATTCGAATCATAATTTATTTTCATATTGACATTTAAGAAATAGCAATAATAAAGCAACAAATAAACAAAACAAATTAGCTAAAATACCTTAAAATATAATTACATTCAAATAACCGTTCTAAATTATCTTAGATTCTTTTTGATTTTATAACAAATGGCATACATTTTAATAAGACTATATAAAAATAACTAACACATTCAGGTACAAAGCTAAAAGTATTGAAACAACCAAAAAAAAAACACTAAAAGATACACATTTTTACATTAAAGAAGACTACTTTCTTCCGCCAGAGGGCGCTTACAAGTAAACACTGTCTTTGTACTAGCTCTTAATAATTTATTCGATATATTTGTATTTGTCAAGAGAATATTTATCAAATCTTTATCAACTTAAGTGTCTCGTTATAGTGGTGAATTGTGATTGTTATCTCGTTGCTATTGTGAACTGTTTACAAGAAATTATAAATTGGTGCATTAATGGATTTACCAATCTTATGACTGATATTTTGTGATTGTTTCGTGCAGTTTGGGAACTTTCTGAGTTTTGTTGTGACACTCTGCCTGGTACAATAAGTAATTACTGTGTAATAATTGGAAAGCATTTCAAACTTAAGCGTTCAAAATTGCTTTGTCATTCTAATTGATGCATCTGCAACGCCATCTATGAGGTGCCTTGCGTATGCGCTGCTCTGGAACGTGTATTGCTGTTAAGAAGCAACAGCGTCTTGACGCACACTAACGTTGCTTTTAGACTTTTAGCATTGCTTGCTGCTTTACTATTGTTACGCTTTGCTTATTACTGAACTGGAGTTACTTAACAGAGTCGTAAAAGGGCAGTATAAATATATTTACTTACTATTTTCTACAATGGATTGCAGCGCTCAGTGTAACAAGAAGATTAACTCGAAGGATGACTCGAGATATTGTGTGTAAAATTTGTACTGGAAAATACCATCGATTATGTCTAAATATAAACAAAAAGATTTTTCTTTAATGACGGCTCAGGCGCTGGAGTCTTACGGCGCGGCTCTAATGTTAATACACCGGTTCGCGGGCCACACCAATCTGCCTCCGACTACAGTATGAACATGTCCCTCGATAATAGCTCGCCGCAAGGAAAGGACTGCGATGCGGTTACGATGGATAAAATAAGTAATTTACTAGATCATAAAATTCAAATTTCTGTATCGGCCGTACTTGATGAGAAATTAAATAATTACCTTGCAAGTTTCAAAGTCGATCTTCGTACAGCTCTACTTGAAGATATCAAAAAAAATAATTAAATCAGAAATTCAATTAGAGATTAAAAATTTAGAAAATAATTTTACATCTACAACCGATTTTATTTGCGCAGAACAGAACACACTAAAGTCCTTGGTGACCGAGAATAGAGAAAAAAAATAAAAATTTGGAGAATGAAAATAACAAATTGAAATCTGAACTTTCTTTATTAAATAATAAAATTTCTAGCATTGAGAACCTATCTCGAAATATTAATTTAGAATTGCAAGCGGTTCCTGAGAGTCGTTCAGAAAATGTGGTGACTATATTTAGGAACCTTTGTAGCACAATAGGTATGGCAATCGAAGATTCTCAAATAACTGCCTGTAGAAGGGTTGCTAAAATGGACCAAAAGTCAAGTCGCCCCAGAAATATTCTTGTGACTCTGTCTTCGCCTCGTTTGCGGGACACTGTCTTGTCTTTGTTAAGACGTTACAATAAAGCAGCTAAAGAACCTATCAACGCACTCAATGCCTCACACCTTGGATTCACAGACAACAAAACAAGAGTTTTTGTTACTGAACACATCTCTCCGAATTGCAAATTGTTATATGCCGAGACAAGAAGGGTTGTGAAAGACAGAAAATACACTTATGTTTGGATTAAATTTGGTCGTATATTTGTTAGAAAGGATGATGAATCAAGTTCTATTCACATTAAAACCTTGCGACTGTCTCAACAAACTTAAGTAATTAATCTTAATCTGTCTAAATAAGTTCTATTTTTTTTCTATTTATTTTGTTCAATTCAGCGGGATTTTTGTTTGTTCCACAATGTTAGTATACTATCAAAATGTCAACCGGATTAGAAGTAAGCTTGACGATGTTTACCTTAACATCGTTAACTGCAATTATGACGTGATCCGTTTTACAGAAACGAACCTAAATGCGAGTGTCGGCGATGCTGAGTTTTTTTTGACTCTAGATATGTAGTTTTTCGCCGAGATCGTGATAGTACTTGTATAAAAAAGAGAGAGGGGGGTGATGTAGCTTTAGCGGTCAAAAAAAACTTTAAATGCTCGTCGATTACTTGAATGGCAATCTGAGGTCGAGGATGTTTGGGTTAAAATTAGTACGCATTCTAATAAGTTTTTGATTGTTTGCTTATGCTATTTGCCGCCTGATCTTGAGCTAGACAAACTAAAAGCCTTTTATTCTAACTGTCAGGGGAAAATGATCCATAGGGGGGATAATACTGACTTCTTGTGCATTGGCGACTTTAATACGCCTACTATAAACTGGACTAAATGTACTACAAGCTCATATATGTGTCCAGGCCCTATATCTGTGGGAGTTAAATCTGAGCTTCTCTTGGAGACTCTGGATATCTGTAACCTCAAACAGTTCAATAACATCTCTAATAAAAATTACCGTTACTTAGACTTAGTTTTATACACATCTAATTCTTTAAGCGTTCATGAGGCACACTCATTGAGTCGCATTGATGACCATCATCCACATTTGCTTATAGATATTACTTGCCAAATTTCTACTTCTAATGTGATCTCGCGAGCCCGCAGTAAGAGACCTAATTTCTACAAATGCAATCTTGTTAATATTCGTGATGAACTGAACTCTGTAAACTGGAATGAGTACTTGGCTTGTGCAAATATTGATGACTCTGTCAGTAAGTTCTACGAGATATTGAATCAAATCATTTATAAACATACACCCTTAGCGAGTAATAGATCCAATAAATTTCCTTTCTGGTTTAGTCCTGCACTGATTCGTTGTATGAATGAAAAACTTAAGTATCACAGGCGGTACAAAAAATATGGTAACCCTCGTGATTATGACTCTTTTGACTTGCTTCGTGCTCGTTGTAAGTTACTTTTGAACAAATGTTATAGGTCCTATCTCGAGTCTGTTGAAAGTTCTGTCAAACTTAATGTTAAAAACTTCTTTAGATATGTAAACGACAAAAAAAAATCCACTGGCATACCCCGAACCATGACACATGGTGACGTCACATCTTCAAATGTGGAGGAGATAGGGAAATGTTTTCGAAATACTTTAGTTCCGTCTATGAAAAAAATAATTGCTATCTCTACTCGCCTAACAAAACAGTTAATCGTTTGTTTTTGTCAGACGCAAGGATAAACTATGATAGCATTAAAGCAGAAATACGGTCTCTTGATATTGGTAAAGGAGCTGGCCCAGATCAAATCCCTCCTCACTTTAAAAAGAGCTGCTGCGATGAGCTTAGCGTTCCTCTGTTCATACTTTTTAATAAGTCATTAGAGTGTGGTATTTTTCCTAGTCTTTGGAAGACTGCATATGTTATTCCCATATATAAATCTGGTGACAGAGAGCAAATCAGCAACTACAGACCTATCAGTATTTTGTCTTGTTTTGCCAAGCTATTTGAATCTTTAATATATGAGACACTTTACTCACATTTCAAGCCATTTTTATCACCTCATCAGCATGGTTTCCTGGTTAATAGATCAACAGTAAGCAATCTCTTAGAATATAAATCTTATTTGTGTTCTGCTTTTGCCAAAAGGTGTTACAAAGTTTTATATAAAACAAACAACAATAATTAGTCAACCTCATCAGAACTTTCTAAATTTTGACCTCGGCCACAACAACAGGGCACTCCTAGGTCGTCCGCATTCCTTAGACCTCGGCCCATACCAGGCACTCCTAGGTCATCCGCATTGCGTAGACCTCGGCCCATACCAGGCACTCCTAGGTCATCCGCATTCCTTAGACCTCGGCCCATACCAGGCACTCCTAGGTCTTCCGCATTGCGTAGACCTCGGCCCATACCAGGCACTCCTAGGCCTTCCGCATTGCGCAGACCTCGGCCCATACCAGGCACTCCTAGGTCGTCCGCATTAATATAATAATAATAATATAATATTTATTTATTTCTTCTTACAACAATTGAAACACATAAAATACAGGTTAAACAACGCTTAAGTAATATTATTGGGCGTTGTAAGAAGCTGGTGTCCGAAACCGGCGTTAACCTGTACTACGGATCATCAGGTCCTTACCCCTGGAAAATAATCTATACATAACAATGTTCTTCATAACCATATTGAACCTGTATATACATAATATTTATTCATGGTAAATACAAAAACAAAAAATTAAAGGTTGAGAGATAAACAGAAACGTTTATAAATACATGGTAGTTAATTATTTTTTTATTATAAGCAAAAATTTGATCACTTAACAGAATCTATTTAAGATGGCTAAGTAGATTTTCTGTGTCTGAATAGCTTAATGCCTGAACTCAGTCTTGTTAACGGATATAACATCAGTTCTTTATTAACTTTATTGTACAAATTAATACCTTGATAACAAAAAAAAAATTACGTAGACCTCGGCCCATACCAGGCACTCCTAGGTCATCCGCATTACGTAGACCTCGGCCTATACCAGGCACTCCTAGGTTGTCCGCATTACGTAGACCTCGGCCCATCCCAGGCACTCCTAGGTCATTAAATGATTCAAACGTCTGTCCACCTTCACAGCCGTTTCTATTGTATTCCTCCATATCTGAAACGGACATTATTTCGCGTACATAAAAAATAAAAGTTATTTTTCGTAGAGTACGAAGGGACAATTGACCACATTCAATCTGGATGAAATTAGAACAGCCTTATATAATGAAAACATGCTTAGAAGATAAGGTAACATGTACATGAGTAAAAATAACATCTGAGCACATAGGGTAGTCCCCAGTCAGATGAAAAAAAATATTAAGAGCCCTTTTACAAAATTGCGCCACGTCCGTACTGATCGGCGCGTAGGTAGATTTGCACTAGTATATATTGCATTTCACGGGAGATGTTTCGAGTCTTATAAAGTAATTAGTAATGAACTAATTATAAAAAAATATAGATATTTCAGTAGTTCAATGATGGTAGATTAGTTTTATGAAAGTTTTTGATAGTAATTCTATTATAATTCAATATCATTTTAACAACAATATCAAATGCCTTATTATCAAATCATTAATAAAAATTACTTAAAAACATATATAAATTTAATAGTGCATAAGATGTATGTATATATGCGTATATCATAAAATATGGCGTCCTTTCTCTCCACTGCTAGCTCAGCCGTCATATAAAAACTTAACATCATTCTGAAGGCAATTTGTATCGGCTATTGATAGCAAACGGATTTCGATACGTAATATAGACTTGATTTCTCTTACAGAAAACGGACTACCCACATTTTACAGATGTTTGCGTAACAAATATTTATATGCATTGTTTGAACTAAGTCATCAATTTGTAAATTATTAACAGTTATAGTAAAAAAAACATTTTTCAATAGTGATTTGTGATACAAGTGTGTGCATGTCCAACTAAATACACACGTACTGGATTATTCTTTTGTTTTCTCATGTAAGTGAATTTTGTGTTCTGTTTTGAGAAATAAATGTTTTAAACCAGAAACCATAATGATATGGAAAATCAAAATTCTCATACATTATGTTACAACAAAAACACATTTCTGATGTCGTAGTAATTAATTTGATCAATTTTTTTTTGAGATATTGGGGCGTTTGAAGTTGTGCATATTATCGTTTTTTCCGTAAACTAGCTGCAGTAGAACGATTAGTACAAAAAAAAGAAAATAGTATTTTCAAATAGTCTACATTAACTTACAATAGGAAGAATAAATCTACTGTTTACTTCTATTGGAAATAGTCAAAATCTCTCTAAGGGGGTAAACGAGGCGCTTGAGGCGAGTTTTTTGCAAAAAATGTGAAAGGAATCTTATGCAAAACCGAGTTGCATTGATTACATACTTTATAGAGAAGTGCTATATCATATCTCAGTGTTCAATTACACAATGGCCACATTAATGCAAACTCAGTGTAGCCCACGAAGTATTCAAGAAGAAAAAATATATATATATATATAATCACATTTACACACCCTTTGAGAGTAGTCCCAATATGGTGTGCATTTGTACAACAATTACACGTACCCCAGGCAATAGCCTCTGGAGGTTACTATTAATTAATGCAAAAGTATTCAAGAGAAACAATAAGATTATAACTTCATTCACACACTCCCAGAGAGTAGCCCCAGTAAGGTGTGTATTTTTACAGCAACTACACGTAACCCCAGGGAGTAGCCCTGGCAGGATACATGCAGAAGCATTATTGGGACGTGTATGATCATGTAAAATAATAATAATAAAAAAAAATGTAACGTTCATGAAACTTTAAATATATTAGGTCAAATAAAACATGAGTTATGAAATTAGCACTTGTGAATGAGAAAAAAATAAATAAAAAATAACTTGCGTTTTTTTTCTGGGCGTAGTGAGAATATCAGGATATTCTCAGTCGATCCCGCTTCTGAAACTATTAGATTAGTTTCCAGAAGTTAAACCACAATGTTAATTTTCCACTTGCTTTATTCAACTTGTACTTCACTTGTGATATAAACTAAAATTATTATAACAAGAATATTTAGCAGCAACACCACGTTAAATTTTGGACCACTATTCACGACGAAGGCTCTCGACTGAATACCGTATTTATGACCGCTCCACTCGCTAGTCCGTCCCCCCTTCACGTCACGTGATAAGATGGTGGGGAGGTAAGGTGATGTGGCGTGATTTAGCATAGACAAACTAAGATAAAAACAATAACTGTACTATTGACCGATCTGTAAAAAATGCTAATATTATAAAAATGCTAACAGGCTGATGATGATGATGACGGGCGCACTACTCTGTGTTGACTTACTGCCAATCACCTGCCTGAAGCGCGTAAATATAAGTTTTGAAAAATATGGCCGAACGCTAAGTGCGAACGCTCGTGAAAAATTATTTAAAACTAGCGGCCCGCCCTCGCTTCGCTTCGATGTAGAACTGAAGTGTAGACAACAGTTTTTGTTCTCAGGCTTGTATTATACACAATGACATTCATTTATGATTCTTCTTATACCTGCATGCAAAGTCTCAGCCCGATCGGTTTAAAATTGACAAAGTTTCATACAATCTTTCATTCCCTATTTTATCCTCGTGGGGGTAGAATTGATCAAAATCCTTTCTTAGCGGATGCCTACGTCATAACATCTATGCATGCCAAATTTCATCCTAATCCGTCCAGTGGTTTGGGCTGTGCGTTCATATATCACTATGTCAGTCAGTCACCTTCGAGTTTTATATATATACTCGTATATATCATTATATCATACTTTGCTAAAGGTTCGCTGACTGATTGTGCCAATAAACTACTGCGTGACGTGGTAATAATCAAAACTGTGAAAATTGTGGTGCAGTTTATATAGATATATGCTAGCCGGCCGGCACGTGCTGCCCCGTCGTTGGAGATTCGTCGCTCCTGCCTATTCAGCATCCAGGTTGATGTTTTTATGGTTTTTCCCGCTTGTGTCACAGGGTTTCTAAAGGCATATCATCATCAGGTAATTGCAGCTGCTTTTCCAGCGAACATTTAACAGTAATTAAGCCATAACTCTTATAACACCTCAATGTCTGAACAGAATTGAACCCCAACACTACAGTGAGTCCCACCAGCTTATTCTGAATAGTGCATTTGTAATAGAACTAGACTTTATGAGTTACCTCATATTGAAGTCATTTTTCAATTTAACGACTCTGTTTAAAATACAGAGAGAAAAAAACAGCCCTTGCTGAGTTTCTTGCCGGTTCTTCTCAGTACAAGGTCTTCCGCCGTAGTTTTGCGATCCGATGGCGTAGCTTTTCGACATTTACAAGTGCTTGTAACAGCCTTGAATGAATAAACGATATTGAATTTTAGAATTTTTGTTTTTTTTTATACACCAGAAAAGGACACCAGAGGAGGAAGGGAACTCTAGGAATTTTCTTACCTCTGAGTTTTAGACATTTGAATAGCCAGTTGACTTGACATAGCTTTTAGCAAATTTCTGAATCGACTGAAAAGCAGGTAGGCCAGGCTCGGTTGCGTATGGGCGTGCATTGATTTGCAGCCATTATTAAATCCATGGTCGACTGATGGTCTTTGATCTACACCAGACTATCTGATGCATCAGTAACGGGGGCTGGTTATAATAGGGTATTTGACAGTATTAAAAATAAAAGTGCGAATTAATTTAGAATGAATATTGGCAGGAGTTTTTACTATTTTTACAGAAAAAAATATTCATAATTTTACTTAAAAATTCACGATAAAGATAATAGTTTTCTTGTCTATTGTCACGTGACCCAAAACGCTTGGGATTGGTGGAGCCTAAAATGACGTCACACGCAAGTAAACTTCCAGTCAAAGTGACATTTGATTGTATGGTTTGACGTTTTAATGACAGTCGTGTGATGTCACACACCAGTGAGACACCATATTGTCCAGAGATACGTTTTTCGCGGCAACTTGAAAATAGAGTTTTTGATTTGGTTTTTTTTACCGAAATACACACCATAATGATGTATATCCTTTTTATGGACTCTTAAGACATTAGTAAATAACGTGAAATCGTTTTCTAAGACTTGTCGAATACCCTATTGATAAATCTATGTAGGTAGTTAGGTATTGTGAACTTCGGCCGCGTCGTGTCCTTCTACTCTACATTATTAAAAACTATTTCATTTTTAAAAAGAACATAAGAGTTGAATGGAACACAACTTGGCATTATGTATATTTTATTCTCTCCATTCGTAGGATAAAATATATAAAATAGGCTAGTTTACTCATGTCGAATTGTATTAAATAAATGTTTATTTCTTAAAGTATTTAGTCTAAGGAACCTTAATATATCGATTTCACTTCATAAAAGCAGAAGATTGCTGTAGAAATTTAATTATAAAAAATATTTCTTAGTCTATATTTTTTAAACACTAAAAACGCTGTTCGCCACATCCGCCATGATTTTGACGTCTCTTGTGGTAAACAACTAAATGTCATTCGCGTGTTACTGTAGGTGGATTCTTTCGTCTGACTAAATTTATCTTAAAACACTTTTAACTTTAGGAAAGAAAAAAACAGTAAACTTAGTTTTTTTTGTCAAAACTAATTATGGATGCCGGCTTTGTGAAAGCAGAAAGCACAAATCTGCCAAGAATTGACGCATTGATGGTTGGTGAATTTGTTGCACTAAACCCCGATTTCTGCTCTGCGGAGCAGAGAAACGACAAGGCATCTATGTAAGTACAGTGCATTTAGTATTACAATGTAGTAATAAACATAAAACTGATACAACATATGAATAAGTGTAATAAAGTTGCGTAGGTTAATTTCTTTCGGCACTTTAATCCACAACATTCCTGGAGTCTTCAAGGATGTGTTTTTATATTCTCGTACAATACAGTAATGATAATTACTTTATTTTTCGTGGTATTTATTAGAAATCATGTTTTTTTTTATTATAAACTCAGTTTTAAGTAATTTTCTACGTGTTTACGAGTTTTTGTTTACCACAGTTCACGTCATAGCATAGATAATCTATAGACTAAAATGGCCGACAGCGTTTTTGTATGTCCATGAAAAGTCTATTTTAAAATTAAAGATTTGTAGCTTTCTAGGTTTAAAAAAAATACAATACATTTTTTTTCGGTCTAATAGAACATTTATGAACAATTTAAAACCTTTTTCCAAAAAGGGTCAACTAGCCTATTGTAGGTACTGTAACGTCCGTTGCGTTACAGCCTCCTTGTTTGGGTAAACTCTTTGTTCATGTAATGCCTACGGCTGGCAGTTATATTAAAAAGGTAATGTCATGATTTTAAGATTTTAAATTAGGTATCCTCTGTCGTTTGATAGAAGATTTCAAGAGATAGACTTCAGGCACCAAACCATGCGTTAATAGATTAAACTCAACTAGCAAACCAGTGAACCAAATGTTCACCAAATCCTGATTTAAAAAAAAAACAAAAAAAAATGTATTTAATTAATTGAGAACTTCGGAGATTTTGTGTGGTTTCGTTTGAAATTCGTGATTTCTCGAAAACCGGAATTGCTACGTTACTCAAAACCGGTTTGTAGTCTTATCAGACTATTCTTAACTTATAACTTAAACATTCTCTTTATCTATCTCTTACGGTTTGGCCGCTGAAACAGCACCACAGACGGGCGGACGGACGGACTTGTCTAATAGATAAGAGATATAAGTTGCTTTCCATTTAATAAACTACGCCCCCAGGATCTACCCCTCAGGTAGATCGCCGCAGTACCTAGTTAATTATTCAAGAGGATTTCGAAACATAGGTCTGTAATTTAAGAAATAATTAAGATTTTAGAACATAAAACGCTAACCTTCTATGTTACAATGAATACGAACTCTTAAGGACCACAATGTTAATAAAAAAAAAACAAAGTCTCTTTATAAAATGTGTTATGCAAATTTATTTCCCAATTCCCGGCAAGCGCATAGCGAAATTGCCGTGTCAAATTTATCAGGCGTTATGAGTTCGTATCCTAACCGAACCCTTAACTTAAGCACGTAATACTAAACAAGTAATTTTCCTTACTTACTGTAATAATATAATTCTCTGGGAACCACTTAATGAAAATATTACGAAAGTACTTAAGAACCACAGTGCAGATCTTAAAGTTATGAACAAGGTATCTATGATCTTGAAAAGGGCTTCTGGTAAATTGTAATATGGACACGAAAAGTTAATTTTCTTTAAACTTTGGTAGGCAGGTATACGTACTAAAGAAAATATAACTAGAAAAAAATCCACGCGGACCAGGCAGCAGACGGGACTCGAACCCGCACCCTTCGCAATCCGGGCGAATGCACTGACCAATTATGCTACCGTCCGGATTTTATTCTAGTTATATTTTCTTTAGATTTAAACATCAAGCAGTTACATGCTTTAAAATAATAAAAATTATAGGTATAAGTACTGTTATTTAGGTCACATAAGCTGATGATCGGTACTGTGTTCGCCGAAAAGGTTTTTTTATGGGGGATCAAAGGAAAGGGTGTTACGTACGCGTGAGCAGAGAAGGACGTACATTTCCTAATCCCGATTTCCTTTTAATAAGGTATTAAATGTACTTTGAACTCGGAAAATGTAAATCCGGGCTTCCGTCCATTAGCCAATCTTTTGCCGTAACAGAAAGAATTTATCAAAAGCTGTTTTCTAATATATTTCGCACACTGACATATACTTATACTAAGTATTCTGAAGATAGCTTTTGAGGTGACCCTTTTTATTGAGATGATGACATGAACCGGACACCTAATTGTATGATATCAAACCTCTGCCTGCCTTGAAAGGTGTGATACCTAAAATATTTACTTACTAGTGGCCTATACTATAGTTTTTGTTCTCAGGCTTGTGCTATAAACAATGACTTATTTTATATAATTACACGTGTTATTGTGAGTCAACCATAAAAGATAGACATATGCTGCTGCTGGATATTTTTAGACAATTTTATGTAGAATATTTCCGCCATAGATGATTTCTATGTAACTTTAACCATTAAGGCTGCACACGCGACGGAAGCTTAAAAAATGGAGTAAACATTTCCCTTCACTACTCTGCTGCTATTGATTGTAGCGTGATAAAAAGTATACTATAACCTGCCCAGGAGTATGAAGAATAATTGTACCAAGTTTCGTTAAAATCCGTTGAGTAGTTTTTGTTTCTATAAGGAACATACACACAGACAGACAGACAGACAAAAATTTTACTGATTGCATTTTTGGCATCAGTATCAATCACTAATCACCCCCTGATAGTTATTTTAAAAATATATTTCATGTACAGAATTGACATCTCTACAAATTTATTATAAGTATATAGATATAGATAAGGAAGGATACCTAAAATATATACTAATACCTTAAATATATACGATACTTGAGCCTTTCAATCCACACCTTTCAATTTAATAATAACAAAATTTGCAAACACATCTGATTAATGTTTCTAAAAAGTTATACTTACGAGTACCTTATCTTAACTTACAATCTTCTATATATATATAAAACTCAATGGTGACTGACTGACATAGTGATCTATCAACGCACAGCCCAAACCACTGGACGGATCGGGCTGAAATTTGGCATGCAGGTAGATGTTATGACGTAGGCATCCGCTAAGAAAGGATTTTGATCAGTTCTACCCCCAAGGGGATAAAATAGGGAATGAAAGTTTGTATGAAACTTTGTCAATTTTAAACCGATCGGGCTGAGACTTTGCATGCAGGTATAAGAAGAATCATAGATGAATGTCATTGTGTATAATACAAGCCTGAGAACAAAAACTGTAGTCTACACTTCAGCTCTACACCGACGAAGCGAGGGAGGGCCGCTAGTTGACAATAAAAGTTTGTAACCTCCCGTTGTCTTTAACTTAAGAGAGCTTAGTTCGAAGCTTATTAAAAAATAATCGAGAACAATTTTAAAGAGACAAGTCAAATAATAATATGTGTATGAGCGTACAAAAATTTAAATACCCGTTTGGAGTGGAGAACATTTACCACATCCTCTACTGAAAAGAAAAAAAACTAAAAACTATTCAAGAGTCCCAAAATTTTCTACAGTTTTTGCTCCTGTAACATTCCGCGAGTCATGTCCAAAGTAGTTTCTACCCAAAGCTACCATGTCAACAAGATTATTGTTATAATTTCGTCGACGGTCGGTGTCTTATCACATCACGAGACAGAATTAAGTTAGCGGGCGGCTACCTCGGAGTCTCGTCGCCACTTACAACTTGCCGCAAGAAGCAACAGGCCGGTAAACAAGTTAAATTGTGACCAGTTATCTCCGGCTGACGATACAGGCAAGAACTGAACTAAATCAAATAAGGTAGATGACGAATGATTGGCCAATTTAGGTGATAATAATTCTGAACATAATACAAATTCTATTGCACAAGATTGGATTTATCCGACTGTAACTATAATTATTATTTCTGATTCACTTTATAGCGTATTGATTGTATAGGTTAAGTACCCACCCACCAATTTAAGGGTAAGACTTTAAGCGTATAAGAAGTTCTCAAACCCTTCACATTTTTTTATAGATAGGTAGGTCTGACAAATGACTCCACCCCACCTGATGTTAAGTGACGGTGAAGTGCAGACGTGAAGATAGCTGGTACAGCAGTTCTACCTGCCACACTAGCCATCCTCGCCCTGCCGGACTGCATGTTGCTTCTTCACGCCTCTTTTAAAGGACCCCAGGTTGTAAGAAGGAGGGAACACGTGAGCAGGCAGAGCATTCCATTTACGGATAGTGCGACAAAGAAATCTACACAATTTTATTGTACGCGTTGGAATTGTGGCCATAGTTAGACGGTGACAAGGAAGGCCAGCGTGCGTGATCCTCTGAAGAAAAAGGGAAGGTGGAATAAGAGAGAATAACTCCTCAGAACACTCGCCGTTGTACAGAAGATAGAACGCGCTTAGTGACGCCACGTCACATTGTAATTGAAGATGCTCGAGGTGTTTAGTCACCTCCTCATCGCCTATGGTGCGGAAGTGACATTTTCTTTACCATACTACCATTCGTATATACATTTAGTTTCGTGTATAAAATTTGTCCTACATGCGAAAACAATTCAGTTTTACTTTTATGAATAATCTTAAGTATAATGTAGCTACCTACCATCTTTCCGGAAATCCGTCGAGATTCCTCAAAAAGTTATTATCCCATGAAATATTATACGGCCTCCATTTGTTCAAAGAGCAAATGTTTACGTTAACGGCACAATATCCACTGCAATCCCATGTGAAGTAATAAAACTTCACTCACCTCTATACCTATGCGTGTTATCAGCACTTCTTTAGAGTACACTTTTAACTGCCGCATTGCTCTGGTTTTAAAATGAGTTTCAAATGCCGTAAAATAGCGTTGTTTTTGCTTGCGTTTTTGAGAGCGTACAGTGCTTTTCGCTTTAAAGTGGATGGGATGTTGTCGATTGAGTTGAAAGGCATAGAGGTGGGAAACTTGAGGGCGCATGAAGAAAGAGACGACAAGCGAGGAAATGTGACAGTGAAGAAACAAAAACGTATCAAGATCGCGACACCACCGCCGATGCTGGAATGTATATACCAGTACCCCGAGCGGAATCAAACAGACGCTATGCTCAGCAATATGATGAACGAACTCACCAAGGTAAGAAAGAAAGGAAGAAAACATTTTTTGGTTACACAGCATACATTGAAAGCAAAACAGAATCGAAAATATATATCATAATCAAAATAATTTATTCAGTTTAGGCTGTTACAAGCACTCATGAATGTCTAGAATCTACTCCATCGGTTCGTAAATCTATGGTGGGACACCTTGTACTGAGAAGAACCGGCAAGAAACTCAGCAAGGGCTGTTTTTTTCTCCCTGTTTTATTATTTACAGAGTCGTCAAGTTGAAAAATAACTTCAGAGATGATTCCTGAAGTTATCTTTCATTACATAATTATTAAATATACATTAATTTTTTACCTGCATTTTGATTGCTGTGTCATACAGTATAAATACAAATAGTGTTATTTACATTAAGTGTATGTTTTTTCTATTCTGTTTTGTTTTTTTTACATATTATTATAATTAAATTTACTGTTACAAATAAAAATAAAAACGAGAAAACTAATTTAAGGTAGTGCTGTGCAGTGCCAACAGGTCGCTGGCGCTGTCTCAGCTATATTACTGTGGTAGTAGTTTTTCGATACCACAGCTGCGCTGATTTTCAACCTTAGGAAGATTTTTTTCATAAAAAAGAAAAGACTGAATAGTTAATTAGATGTATGAAGCCAAATACAAAAAAAGACGTAGCACCCTAAAACATTTAGCTGCATATAACTAAAATTATACTGCAATATCTAAGGCGCATGCACTGCGAAATGCATAAAACAGTTATTAGGTACTGGCAACTACCACTTATCAATACTCAGGAATTAGAACTTTGCAAAATAAATATGAAAAAAGTTTAAAATGTAACCAATACAAAAAAATCGGCGACTTGCATCTTATATGTGGGATATGCAACGTTTGTTACAGAAAGACTTGCAACTAATTCCACTCCACCCAAATGTTAAAAATGGCTCTCCAATAAATAAATATTAACGTTTGTTGATAGATTTTCATGCGAGCCCATAAGCTAGTGCACCATGGAACTGGAACAACAAAGATCGTTAACAAACGGTACCGAGTGATCGACAACAAGAGCCACCACTTCTTCGGGGAAGTCTTCGCAAACATGACGCAGCAATACAGGTTACTGATATAAAAATACTTTGGCATATATCACTGTTGGCTTATATTGTTGCCACTTTACCTAAGGTTAGAGTCTGGTAAATAAAAGCTGTTATAGTTAATCACTGACTGTTTATTCACTTCACTAATGTTCATCTAAATTACTCTGACACCAAATTATACTGTCTATTTTCTAACTGTTATGCGTACTATTACAATGACTTAAGAATGAACCTGACGGGATCGGTGGTTATGTGCAACTGGCTCGCGTCACCGCGGACCGCGCGTCGACGTTTATATCAAGTCAGCATTCTCGGAATCCAGTCGCCACAATACGTTCTAAGTTTATGCCGTATTTTGAAGAGAGGTAGGGCATAGCGGATTTAACGTTCCAATTGGAACGCCCGCCTGGGGAAGTAACCTAATAGGCAAACCACCTTACACAGGATCACAGTAATGTGTTGTCCAGGGCTCTACGGGGTAGGATATTGGGCCAGGGTAAGCAACGGCGCTAGATATATTTGGTATCGCGTGTCTAAAGGCTATGGTGGCCGCTTACCATCAGATGGGCCATACGCTTGTTTGGCAAAAAACGTATTCATTCCTCGTTATACTGGTAGGTAGTCAAGCTATATCGAATATAAAACATATATTTAAAAAAATCGTAAATATTATCGAAATTTATTTATTAATTTATTAATAGTAAAAACTTAATCGATTAGGTGACGAAGCCTTTTCATATTAACCTTGTTTGAATAGCTGTTATATAGTATAAGCGTACTAATAAATAAATGATTGGTCTCGCTACACTGAAGCGAGACCAATCATTCATCTATGGTGTAGACTTTGAATATTAAAAATAAATAAATAATAATATAATCCGGTAAAATCGTAAAACAATGACAATAGTGACTTTGCAGCGGATATACTAACAAACAAAAGGACAATGTTAAAATTGGCCTAAGAACCAACACCAATTTGGCATTTATGATAATTCTTAGTATATTTTTTGCGATAATTATCACTATTTAGATTGTGACGGACACTTCCAGTTAAGTAAGCTTAATTAAAAAGTTAAACAATAATCTGAGACAATAAATACTATTTTATGTGTATAATCTATGGCAGCGCTGCAAACAAAACACTCTTTCTTCCTAATGCCGGCACTTCACTTGGCTATTCGTATTTGATATTTTAAAACATGACATCAGTCCGTCCTTTTCATTCCTTATTAAGCATGACAAGGATAAACTGTTGTCAAGTGAAGGGCCGGCATAAAACTTGTTACTCTGTGGTTGTGGTGCATGCAGTTTGCATTCGTAGTAATCTGTGGCATTCGTGCATTCCAAAGAGTAGATTATTATACCGGAAAGTGCATTCTCGTTTCGGATTACCTGTTGTGTGTATTTATTTGCGATTGTTTTGCCTTTAATTTAACTATTTCGGCTATCTAATATGCCATCGATGTTACCAAAGTGCAGAGCCCTTATTACCAAGTGCTAGTGAACCTGTGCCACAACATCCTGAGAGGATCATACTGCCAAATTATTCAGGAATATCTGATACACATTCACGCTGCATATTTACACAATATACATGTGATATACAAATAAATACAATAAACAATATGATACAATTATGTGAAAAATAGTCAATAAATAAGAAGCAAAACTACAGTTTTTATTTTATTCATGATGAACCAAGTTTTTCCTAATAGTTATTCTTTAAAATCGCACCGAATAAAATGAATTTGTTGTAATATTAATTCACTTCATACTGAGTTCATACTAAATTCATAGGTTGATCTACGTTTCATTGAATATTAAACATAACCTCAAAAAAATTTAGTTTTCCTAATAATTTAAGTTCTCAGAAGTGTCCGTCAATAATCTTTGTTTTTACAGTCACATACTTACGATTTTGAACCTAGAAAATAATATTTCATGATTGTTGGTTCTTAGGCTAACTATGTATGGACGCTGAACAATGTCCTTTGTTTAGTATCATATGAATGCTGCATTGCGGTAAAGTTAGTATGATAATGAATACGTGCATTTATTTCTAAATAAAATGTATTTATATATCTATCAGTAAATGTGTTCTATCCGTAACACTAACAACCCATAACAGAAGCCTTACAGTGCTTACTTTGGGGTTAGGCTAGTGGTGTGAGTGTTGGAAATATTTATTTATTTGTCTGAGCAGGCAGTTCTACAACCGTACGTTGGACAGCATGACGCCTCCCCGCGACCCCTGCGATCACCAGCTGCAGCTGAAGAGCCTGTGGGGCGAGCTGCTTGACTACTCACTCCTGAGCCTACAGAATGCCACCGTGAAATGCATGGACGAATATCTCAGGGTACGAATATCTCAGGGTATTTATTGAATCATTCCTGTCGTGATACGAATATCTCAGGGTATTTATTGAATCATTCCTGTCGTGATACGAATATCTCAGGGTATTTATTGAATCGTTCCTGTCGTGATACAAATATCTCAGCGTATTTATAGAATCATTCCTGTCGAAATACGAATATCTCAGGGTATTTATTGAATCATTCCTGTCGTGATACAAATATCTCAGCGTATTTATAGAATCATTCCTGTCGTGATACGAATATCTCAGGGTATTTATTGAATCATTCCTGTCGTGATACGAATATCTCAGGGTATTTATAGAATCATTCCTGTCGTGATACGAATATCTCAGCGTATTTATAGAATCATTCCTGTCGTGATACGAATATCTCAGCGTATTTATAGAATCATTCCTGTCGTGATACGAATATCTCAGGGTATTTATTGAATCATTCCTGTCGTGATAAAAAAAAATCTCAGCGTATTTATAGAATTATTCCTGTCCTGATACGAATATATCTATATCAATGGGAAATACCTCAGAACACAGAAAGGGGTTAGAAGGGTCTTGTGGGCGCGCCACAGTTATGTTTGAAGAAATGCTCATAACTTGACCAACACTTGGTTCTGATTGCGTCGTTGCTTTTCTATGTAAGCGCTGATTGGTGCAATTGTTTGATGTCGCGTCGTTTAATTGGCTATTATCTTTTCGGTGGAAGTGTAGTGGAGGCGAGTCGGCGACGTTAATTCTCATACAAACGATCTATGATTACCCTTCAAACCTCTTTTTGTGTTCTGTGGAAAATGTCATGTCACTACGAAGAGTAGAGTCTTGAAATGCAAAAGTTATTGAGTAATAAATACATAGTTATTATTTCGTTCGGGTTTTCGTGTCTTCAGTAGTTTCTATCTGTAAATAGAGTGGTTGTCATGTGGGTAGACCACTTAACAACCACTATCTCGATAGATACGAACAATTGATAGTGTTTAGTTTTTTTTACAGTAATGTCATAAAAAGAAAAGCCAAATTATTAAAATCTTTCATACCAAACTTCTTGACATTTGACATGTATCGAGATCGCATTGAACTATTCAAATTCGATATTGGTTCGTGCTAAGGAGGTGCCCCAATGGTACGGATCTGTCAAATTTCGTGTTTGAGATACTGTTATCTCTCCACTACGAACCGAAGACATACAAAAGATGTACACCAACTTTATTGGAAACACAGTATATAGATACCATTTTACAAATTTCAGGTCCAGAACCGCAGTGATGATTCTCAGATTAAACGCAAATTGGGCAAATACCTAAGGGGTGAGATCCAGCGCGCCCGCAGCGACCAACTGGGCATGCTTTGCGACACCTTCCAACTGTGCTACAGCGAACTATTGTGAAAACAAACCACGAACATGGCTAAGATAGGTGCCATAGATATAGACGCTAGGAATCAAAGTTAACAACTCTCTAGAAAGAGACAAACAACAACCAATAGATACTATAGACCCTGGGTTCCGAACCTGGGGGTAATTACCCCTCCGGGGGTAAATCAGCCATACTTCGGGGGTAACAAAGAACCTAATTATTGGTCAAATCTAAATAATAAGAAAATACTATATAATAATACTACTAAATAGAGCCCGCGGGGTGCTGAGTGTGGGACGCGGGGCGAGATTTACTCCTGATGATGACATTATTATAGACGAAGATGTAGCGGCCACTTTGGAATTTCTTGTACTGATGATAACATTTTAAAGTCGGGGTAAATCTGTTTTCCTAATAGGTTACAGGGGCAGCAGTATTGGAAAGGTTAGGAAACACTGCTATTGACGAACTATGGGCCTCCCAATCGCTTCGTCTTTCTCACACTTAGGCTAAGAACTCACTGCGTGATTTTCTCCCGCGCCCGCCGAGGCTGCGGAGCAGCAACTAGCATAGAATGCGAAATTGTAGGTAAAGCTATTTCACGGCGCGATTCACGCGCGCGGGTGTTTTCGGCATCCGGCGCGAACGCCCGCGGGATGCGTTTTTCAGCAGGCACGGCGCTGCCTTGCAGCTTAAGGCTAGGAAAATTTCGACGCGGCGAATAGGGCCGTGGTAGCATAATAGTCAGTGCATTCGCCCGGATTGCGAAAGGTCCGGGTTCGAGTCCCGTCCGTTGCCTGGTCCGCGTGGATTTTTTTCTAGTAAAACTTTTCTTTAGATTTAAACATCTAGCAGTTAAATGCTTAAAAAATAAATAAAAACATAACTATAATTGGTATTTCTTCTTTCAAAAATACTTGAAAAAGTATTCATTTGACATTGTGGGTTACCTACAATGCGAAGAGATGGCGCTGCCTTGCAGCTTAAGGCTAGGAAAATTTCAACGTGGCGAATAGGGCCGTGGTAGCATAATGGTCAGTGCATTCGCCCGGATTGCGAAAGGTGCGGGTTCGAGTCCCGTCCGCTGCCTGGTCCGCGTGGATGTTTTTTTTCTAGTAAAACTTTTCTTTAGATTTAAACATCTAGCAGTTAAATGCTTAAAAAATAAATAAAAACATAACTACTTATACTTGACTAATATAAAATAAACAATTTCTGTTGCTCAATATAAGAAATGTGAAATAAAAGTTGATTTTTACACAAAAATCTATAATTTCAATTCACAAAATAATTTCGAAAATGATTCCCGCGCCGGATTGAGTACTCACACACTTCAATCACGCGGGATTGAATGAGCTGCGGGATTGCAATCCCTATAAGTAACGTATTAAAAACCTCAAATATCCGAGACTTTCTCACATAGAACTTTTCTGCCCGCTCACGTGTTCCCTTCCTCTTACAACCTGGGATCCTTTAAAAGAGGCGTGAAGAAGCAACTTGCAGGCCGGCAGGGTGAGGATGGCTGGTGTGGCAGGTAGAACTACTGTATCAGCTATCTTCGCGTCTGGACTTCACCTTCACTTAACATCAGGTGGGGTGGAGTCATTTATCGGAGATAAAAAAAAAATAGGAATCTTACAATAATTAGCTTTAACATTGTCGAAATTAGCGGGAAATATTGTATATCCAGTTACTGCTTCTTATTCCCTTTCGTAAGCTCGTTGTTAAATATTCTTGGTAATTGCATTATGCATGAGTGATACTCGTACATCCTACCAAATCAACGAAATCTTTTTTTCGTTTATCAGATAAGCCTCCTTTCGCAAGCCTGCTGAAGGAAATTTCAATATGTAATAAGCGGTTCCCTTGTACAAATCTCCTGTTTCTGTATGTGTGTTTATTATTGTGTATTGTATTTACTAAATTAGTAAATAAACTAGCAAACCAGTGAACCAAATGTTCACCAAAACCTGATTTCTCGAAAACAGGAAGTGCTACGTTACTCAAATCCGGTTTGTAGTCTTATCAGACTATTCTTAACTTATAACTTAAATATTCTCTTTATCTATCTCTTACGGTTTGGCCGCTGAAACAGCACCACAGACAGACGGACTTGTCTAATAGATAATAGATAAACAAGGGGAAGAAAAGTAAAAAAGAAACAACATAGGTACAATAATTCATTTTTATATAATGTATATTTGTATCAACGTCTATTTCACAATAACAATAGTAATACTTATAAAAATATTAATAATTTAAACAAATAGACTGCTTATTGACAATAGGAAAATAAAAAAGTCATGCCCTTCATTTATTAATAATGAATTAACAAATCTTACTCATAACACAACTTTAATTTGTTTATAACATTAATTAGCTGCTTAAAAATGTGACTATAGTTTATTTCAGGCAATACGAAACGTGTTTCAAGGTATAAATTAATACATCATATAAACGCAATATAATAACTAGGTTACCAATAACTACATATATATTTATAAAGACATCATTAACCTTAATATTATATTATATTCTTGCCAGTAAATCAGATGGTAAATCATGTAATAGAGCATAATGCCGGGTAATTGGCAACAATCAAGAAACCGTTGTTAGATTACTAACGCATGACATGCCATCAATCAAACTGTTTAGCTTACGCCGCAACACAATACAAATATACAATAGGGTATTTGACAGTATTAAAAATAAAGTACCAATTGTTAGCATCTGTGTTTAGAATGAATATTGGCAGGGGTGTTTACTATTTTTACCAAAAAAATATTCATAATTTTACTAAAAACCCACGAAAAAGCTAATAGTTTTCTTATCTATTGTCACGTGAACCAAAACGCTTGGGATTGGCAGAGCCTAAAATGACGTCACACGCAAGTAAACTTCCGGTTAAAGTGACATTACATTGTATCGTTTGACGCTTTAATAACAGTCCTGTGACGTCACACACTAGTGAGACATTGTCCAGAAAAACGTTTTCGCGGCAACTTGAAAATGAAATTTTTGATTAGGTTATTTTTACTGAAATTCACAACAGAATGATAAATATCTACTTTTTACGGACTCCATAAACATTAGTCAATAACGTGAGATCGTTTTCTAAAACTTGTCAAATACCCTAATGAAATTAAATAATATAGTTGATTATTATTTTTTGAGTTGATTATTGACGACCTCCTTGGCCGAGTGGTTTATACGCCGGGTTTCAAGGTGTAGCCATCTCGAGAGGTCCCGGGCTCGAATCCCGGTGGGGGCAGATGTTTGTGTGATGAATACGAGCATTTGTACTCCAGTCATGGATGTTTAATATGTAGTTCTGTATAAATATACTTATATATGTATCAGTTTATGTATTCTATCCGTTACCCTAGTATCTCATAATACAAGCCTACAGTGCTTACTTTGGGGCTAGGCTAATTGGTGTGTGTGTTGGAAATATTTATTATTATTATTATTTATTATTAAGATCGGCGAATAACAGGGCAGGGGGTTGGGTCAGGGTAGAAAACGGTGTGAGTGATATTAAATAAAATAAATAAATATTTCCAACACTCACACACCAATTAGCCTAGCCCCAAAGTAAGCACTGTAAGGCTTGTGTTATGGGATGCTAGGGTAACGGATAGAATACATACACTGTACATATAAAAGTATATTTATATAGAAATACATATTAAACATCCATGACTGGAGTACAAATGCTCGTATATATTGTTGGTATAGCAAGTCTATAAGCCATGGTGGCCGGTCACCATCAGGCGGGCCTTAAGCTTGTATGCCATCCTTTTAACATCACACTAATCTTATAAAGGCGACAGTTTGTGAGTGTGTATGTTTGTTACTTCTTCACGTCTAAACGGTTGGAGCGATTTAAATAAAATTTGTTATGGACTTTGCTAACACCCTGGTTTAACACAAAAGCTACGTTTTACTGTGAGAATATATCCCTTATAAATAAATAAAGATTTCCAACACTCACACCAATTAACCTAGCCCCAAAGTAAGCACTACAAGGCTTGAGTTATAGGATACTAGGGTAACGGATAGAATACATATACTGTACATATATAAGTATATATTTTTTTAAAGAAATACATAATAAACATCCATGACTGGAGTACAACTGCTCGTATTCATCACACAAACATCTGCCCCCATCGGGGTTCGAACCCGGGACCTCTCGAGTCGGTGACACCATGAAACCCGGCGTACAAACCACTCAGCCACGGAGGTAAATAAATAATAAACCGCGGGTAGCACCGCGGGGCACAGCTAATAAAAAATAAAGACATTTTTTTCTCTCTCGCCTAGGTAGATTCCGAATTAAGTAATGAAGCAATTACATTTGGTCGCTAACCTGTATTCGGGTACACGTAAAACATTACTCGAATATAGGCACCCGAAGCAATATTTACACTGTAATACGGGCTGGAAGACGGTATCGGGCAAATGGAAATGTACCATATTTTACAGAAATAAGATATCGTTATATTTTTATAATAAGAAGAACTGCATTCACAGTTTTTTTTTTAAATCGCCTGACACAACCGGGAATCAAACTCGTGAAATGCGAAAAAAAAACATGACGTATTTTATGATAACCGTCAAAAGGCTTAATCATAAGAATTATATATAAGTAAAATATCCTTTCTTCAATATTTAATATACTTTCCCTTCGTGTGGCATGCCCGTGGGACGGCCTGTATAAGGTAAGTTTATATAATTTTCATTTGTCCTGTATATTCACAAAACAATTTCTATAGTGCAATTAACAAAGCAATCTGTAACCAAACTTTTTGGCTAACAGTTACATAATTTTTCAGTTACGTAAATGTAAATTTCTGTAAATGGGTGTACTCGGCTTCATTCATTTTCAAATAGTCGTTTACCCGAATTCCATTGGCACTCGTATTCGGGCTAACGACCAAGTATAATCGCGCCATTAGTGAATAGTGAATTACATTTTAGTGTTTCTCAGATTTAACTACAAAGGAAACAAAGAAAAAACACCTGATTTATTACGACTTCGCCTAGTCATTTAGAACCGTCAATAAATATTAATACAACTTCAATTACAAATCTTTTCAAAATTCTTCCAACACACAACCACGGTACGTTCAAAAGGCAGACCACAGAATAATTAATTAATAATTAAATAATAACAATCTTACTAAGACGCGTACATTCTAATTAATAAGTGTGGAACGTGTGAACATGCTTTCTGTGAAGCTGCGATATTTAATTAGAGGCTACGGAGAGGAGACTTAACGAACCTCTCTCGCGCCCTAACTCAATAACGTCATGTAAACCTCCGCCACTAATAATAGGACAGTACTAATAACAGGATTTTTAGAGCTACGTAATCTCTAGTTACTTTTGCTCATGCATATCAAATGCATGTATTTGTCTTTTATACAATTTATTTGCAGCTGTTTCTAAAGCTTATTAGTTTTAACAAAAGTATTCTAAAAAATTCTCTAAAATCATAATTGTGTATTCCACACACAAATATTTAGTATTTCAGTAAATTCAATTCTGTTATTAGAACTTGTGGATGTCGCCAAAGGTTTATAAGCCTTATACGATTATGATTCAGATTACTCATAGGTAACTTTTGCATATTATTGGACATAAGTTTGTAAGGGTAGCTACTCACATAATCGGGCCAGCATTAATCGCCATAACCGGGCGGTAAAATCAAATATGTGTAGATGAATGTTCGGCAGTAATTACTGCCGAACCGACTATGCCGGCTCGATTGTGTGTAGCTACCCTGACTGAAACTTGACACTGATTCCCTAAATGAATTCAGACCCAAACTTTAATCTATGATTTATAACTTAAACAATAAAATAGTATGAGCTATAATGCACATCGAATTTAATCCATGGCTTACATCTAAAAACAATAAATTATGATGCCATCTAGGTAAACTGCCAGTCTTCAATGATTGCTCGTGGATCGCCGTATTTTGTACTACTATTTATTCTGTGGAATTGCTGCATGAAGGCGTGGTATAAATGTGGAATGGAGCACAGCATGTGGCAGAATTAATCTCGCCTGTACAGGATGTCGTGCGGTAATAGAATTTGCCTGAAGCTTGACACTCATATCTTTCCTTTATCCATTCACATACAAACTTTAATCTAGGACTTAAAACTAAAAACAATAAACTATGAGGTCGTCTAAGTAAGCTACATGTCTACGGTCATTGCTCGTTCATCACCGTACTGCTGCAAGAAGGCGCGGTGGAAGCGCGCGAAGGAGAGCAGCATGTGGCGGAACTCGTCGCGCGTGTGCAGGATCGTGGTGCGGAAGTGGAACGTGCCGGGGCGCTGGCCGAACCCGCTGCCCGGGACCACGCATACACCTGGTGGAATGCGGAGACTATGTTCAATTCAAACCCTTACTCATTAATTCAGTCTAGGCTGCTACAATATCTTGTGCAAGTCAAACGCTATGCCATCGTTTCGTTAAGAAACCTCTTGTACTGCGCAGAACCAGCAAGAAACTCAGCAAGGGCTATTTTTTTCTCCCTCACGTTTTGTTTCATACAGTGTCGTCAGTTGGAAGATGACAACTTTCATCACATTAATATTATCAGTTAACAATAAGATAGTGTTTTTTTTATTTAGAAGAGCAGATTAAATTATTTTCAACCAAATTAGTTAATAAGTGAAAGTTGCGATTTATCTTTATTTGTCTAGAAGAAGACTTAAAGACAAGTACTCTTTCGATCTTGAGTGTGACAAAGATAAAGATACCCTAACCATCTGATCACTCTACTCCTTTTTGATTTTGAGTCCAACGTAAGTTCTACCATGTCCTGTTAGTAATATAATGGAACACAATCAATGATTTAGCTACAAACTTTAGAAATAGATAAATATAAATTAATAAGTAATTAAGGGACTTTCTTCAGTTTCCAAAATGCGCTCGAAGAGTACTAAAAATGATCAATTATTTTTTACTTCAAAGACACTACTACGTTATAGTTGCAAATAGCAGGAATTTCAAAAGTAAGTTGATACTAACCGGTTTCCTCCAGCAGTCGCAGACAATAGAAATCATCAGGCGCCATGTTCAGTTCTCGCGCCGCTTGTTGTGCGCGCTCAGGTATTTCCACGCGAGGAAACGCAAACATAGAGCCCTACAGATATACATATTTAGGTTATAATGAGTTATGAAATACGTACCCATCTCTTAATGAAAAACGTTAGGTTATAACAGGACTGGAAAAATAAATTCTAGCAGGAGCAGTTAACAAATTGACATAAAGTAGCTAATAGAGACTAATGGTGGCCTAATTACCATCTGTTCAATTAAGGCTACACTGACTTCAATCAGCAATTTGTGGAGGCTTTTAATGTTCGATAATAAAAAGCTAAATAAAACCTATGATCCAAAATTATTGTAACTGTGAACATAACAGAGAAATTAATGAACCAATCACAGTACTTTTCGAAATTACTAATATACTATACATATTAAACTTGACCTACGATTCCAAGTACTTAAAACGGCTTTATTATCTATTTAGATATTTTGTAATCGATGGATTAATAAAGGTAGCTTCATCATCATCATCATCGACCCATGCTAGTCCACTGCTGGACATAGGTCTCTCCTAATGCACGCCACTGCTTCTGGTTTTCTGCCACTCTCTTCCAGCCCACTCCAGCCAGCCTACGAATGTCATCATCCCATCTTGTCTCAGGGCGTCCCACACTATGTTTACCGTTTAAAGGTAGCTTAAACATCATAAACTCACGTCAATAGGGTTGCACGAGTATCCCGGGATCTGGTTGAAAGTGTGATACGCGTCTGCAGTGCGCTCACGTAGCGTTCGCTGAACTTCCGACACTTCTGCGGCGAACTGAGGGTAGGATGGCTCACCCGGCGCTGGCGGTTTCATCTGATAACAATTTTTATGAACTTAAGAAAATGTAGCCAAAGCACCTAAACAATGATGAGCTTGAAAGCAGGCAGCCAAATTGAAACTTAACAAATCTACTCGGTCTGGAAGTCATCACGTTCGATATCCCCATAGGTGTTAGGTAGAAACATCATAAATTGATGTCTTATGTCAGATCTTGGAAATATTTACTGATTGAGCTTCCTCTGACCAAATTTAAATCTCAGATCCAGAATTCTTATGAGTAAGGGCTTTTATAAAATTAATGATTATCTTAATGAACGTAATGCGTGGACAAAGTGTTTCTTTTACTGTAATGGTAATAGACATTTTTCATAACAATAATGTGGCATTTTTCGGCTTTCTTAAGCCGCTTTCTACATACCTACTAAAATCGAAAGATCACTATTCAACTTATTGTATATTTCAGAATTATCTCTGAACTCATTTTTCAACCCGACGACTCTGAATATAATGATACAGGGAGAACAAAAGCAGCCCATGCTGAGTTTGTTGCCGGTTCTTCTCAGTACAAGGTCACCCACCGTAGTTTCTTTGCTTTTTCTTTTTCTTCTTGACTTTCACAAGTGCTTGTAACAGCTTAGACCGCAGCAGTCGCACCAGCATCGCTCGCCCCTAGAGCAATATACTCACCACGCAGTCCAGCACGCACTGCCCCAGCACAGTAGGGCACTGCATGACCCCGCGCGCGGCTTGTAGCGCGGCCCGCACGCGCGCCTGCAGCCGTACTAGTTCCACGTAGCCGGAGCGCAGCCCGCACTCCGCCGCCCACCCCTTCGAGCATGTCACGAAGCTCGCCAGCTCCATGCGATTATACGGCGCGCCCATCTCGTGCATCACCTGCGACCGACACGCAGATTATAAAGAAACTGCACCCACCCCCAACAACAAACTTTGACATATCCGTACCTAAATCACGAACAACTCTCTAGCCTCAACTGTCAAGCCCACATGCACAAATTGTGCATGTGGGCACAATGCTGCACATTCTTAAATCAAATTGTGCAGCTAATAATGTTTATTACTCATTTTATAACTATTTATTTTAAATAATTAGTAAAGATGAAATGATTATGTTGAAAAGAATGTGCGTGCAAGTGACCCTAATAACTTCTTGGCTCAGCTCACTTACAGCAAATTATTTAGTCTCAAACTAAACAGAATCTAATCTAAAATCCAATCTAATCATTTCTAGATGGACAGAAAGAACTAAACAAAGTATAGAAATCTTTGCTAATCTTCTACTATATAAAAATAAGTCAGGTTTTCCTTCCTGACGCTATAACTCCAGAACGCACGAACCGATTTCCACGGTTTTGCATTCGTTGGAAAGGTCTCGGGCTTCGTGAGGTTTATAGCAAAGAAAATTCAGGAAAAATTCAAAAAAAAATCGTTTTCTTTTAATCACAAAACGAAATGTTACATAAAACGAAGCTATCTGGTGGCGAAATGGAGTTCGCTGGGTTTGCTAGTTATTATTATAAAGAGTATTCTATTTTTGTGTCTTTGTGAAGAATAAACTCGCAAACTACCGGACTAATTTCAAAAATGGTTTCACATTACTAACTAAATACTAATGATTACCCTATAAACTGTATAAGAATCATATTTTCCTAAATATTGCTGTGGATCACAGAAGAACTTTTATAGGTCACTGGATTTCAGACAAACAGTTAATTTTAGCAACTTTAAATGCAAGCAATAATAAAATACCCTAGTTCTTATACGGAGAATATTTCTACTCAGAAGGCTTCAGATCTCCACGGTAGACTCATTAGTAAGCTTTATCTACTGAATCAACAATAAATCCGAAATTTCAATTGAAATGTTGTCGTTTTATGGGCTACGCAAGACAATATGTATGTGTGTACTACATTCGTTATATGTCACATACCCTTTTGAAGGAATAGAAGGGCTTGGAAACAATGTTCTCCTGGTAAACCTCGTCAGCGAGCAGGAATAATCCGCGCTCGTAAGCGAACTTTATTATCTCTTCCATATTTTCACGGCTCAACACCTGAGAAGAAAACGATACAATTTACAAAATATAATAAAGTAGCCGAATTAAACACCTGGTGCTCCGTGTAAATGGCAGATTTCTGTCAATGTCAAAAAACCCCGTCTGTGGAAGTGGCGGATTTCTGCCAATGTCAACAAACCCCGTCTGTGGAAGTGGCGGATTTCTGCCACGCATACACGGTACAATACTAAAAAATATAGAATAAAAAAAATTGAAATAGATGCAAAAAATATTTAAGATTGATTTAAATAAGACAGAAATGAAGAAGGTTCAGTGAAACTCCAAAATAAAACAGTTTTTCTGAAGCGCAGGAACTAAAAGTGATTGACGGCCATTTAGCTTACACAAACCACTAGATATGTAGATGACAATGCAGACATCAGGGTTAAATCCTAACGAAAATA
This sequence comes from Chilo suppressalis, assembly GCA_902850365.2. NCBI lineage: Eukaryota > Metazoa > Arthropoda > Insecta > Lepidoptera > Crambidae > Chilo > Chilo suppressalis. Next base: position 26,316,483 of record OU963905.1, on the reverse strand, counting down.
TAGCTCTGATTAAAGCGACAATACTCTTCAGAACAACCGCTCCGTCGTTAAAACAATGAAGACTGATAAATCTAAGGTAATCATTTTGTTATTTTAACCACGCTTGAGCTTTCAATAAATAAACAAAGTGCTAACACAATTGTAACGTAAATTGGTCGTTTATCTCGTAATTTATGGAACAAAGAAAAATACGACATACTCATTACCTATACGACGTTGGTAGTTTACACAAACGATAAATCAACAGCTCGCCGCCTTTTCCCCCAAATAAGCAGCCGTGAAATTAAGTTGTTACATCAAGGGGCGATAACAACCATCATTTACATATTACGTGGTATCACAATAAATATTAATGCCCCAGTAAAAGTATGAATTCGTTTTACGTTAAAACAATATTTTAAGGCTTCTGTTGGCTCGGCAAATTTTCCTCTGAAAACGCTGTATAGCTGAGTAAACTTAAATCAGAAAATTAATTAATTGAGTAAACGCTTAAAAAGCTGAGCTGATCTGAAGTAAGCACGAATTAAGTACATGACCTACTTTGACTTATCAATTCTTTACACTGGTGAATTTAGGTTTAAATCATGTTAGGTACAATAAAGAATATTGTTATTTTAAATAAAAACCTCATGTCCTTTTTCGTAAGACCGTAATGACTATCGAATGTTTTAACGATCAGCGTTTAATAGCTCTTTATCCAACAGGTCTGACTTTGATGAAAATCATTTGGTTGGTCGCCTACAACCAAAATTCAAAAGCTTCGACAGAGGGCTATTTTATTTCACTTTTAAAAGGATTCCACGAACATCATAATCACTTCCGGAACCTCCTCTGAACCAGTTTAATTTCATCCTGTCACGAGATCGTGAGACCTTCTCAGTTTCAGTTTTGATTCGCTGCCGGATCTTTGCCTTATTGACGAGTTTTTAATATTGGAAAATGTTATTTCTACTAAACAGAAATCCATCTTCTATATATACATAGATATTTTAGTATTCAGAAGCGAGCTTGGGTTTATATCACGGACAAATAAATCGAGACCACACGAAACTATAGCACAATGATGGTAATTGCTGTATCAAGTCTTCCTTTCTATATGTCAGCCTTGATATATGCGTGTTCCGGTCACCGCCTCATTGATATTCCGGTAGCATGTGGACGTCGATAGATGCCCCTTCTCTTTCCTCAGATTCTGACCATTTATACCCACTTTAATATGGAGAGCAATGGAACGGGAAGCCGATATGAATATCGGCGATGTCTTATTTCTTACTTCAGAAAAAAAAACAAAGAATTCCTGAATAAAAATTAGCAATTTCAAAGAAAAGCGCATTATGCAAAATCACTGACGACGAGTTAAATGATCTCCGGAGAGTTTTGTAACATCCGAGTAGAATACACTAAGAAAACAGAGTTTCACAAAACTCCTTTCTCTACAAAATTTAATCTTCATCAATTTCATAAAAAACCGGCCAAGTGCCAGTCGGACTCGCACTCCGGGGGTTCCGTACACAACCGCAAAAGGAAAAATCATTTATATTTTTATTCTTTAAGCATTTAACTGAAAGATGTTTAAATCTAAAGAAAATTTTACTAGAAAAATATTTTTTAGAAAAATCATTTGTTTGTTTTCGTCACAACTTACAAAGTTCATTTTAAATAGGCGTTTTTAGTATTTGTTGTCTAAATACAGCATATGGGACATCATAAAGCAAAATTTCACATTCCTAACTAGTTTCATTTTGAAATAGACCCCGTAACAAAAATGGTCTAAAAATGACAACTATAAATCCATTGATTTCTTTGTTTTTGAAAATGAAAAATTAATTTATCCTACTCAACGAACTCTGAACCATGACTTGTCACATGCTGGGGTAAAAAAGCAATCCCCATGAATCCCCATGAAAAATAATTTAATTGAATTTTCAAATTAATTATTCGGCTTTGGGAAGCATTCTTCATAAAATACTCAAATTTCAGTTCTGTAACTCATTTAGTTTGCGATCTTGAGACCCGTGACATACGGCCAGACAGACGACAAAGTGACAGCAAGAGGGTACCGTTTATACCCTTGGGTACAGAACCCTAAAAACAAAAAGGTCCAATAACCGTTCATTTCCTTAAGTATCTAAAATTTTCAGCGGATCAACACAAGAAGATTTCGTAAAATCTTTCGTTTAGATCCTTTAAAGTGAAGAGGGTCTATGAAAACGTTCTGTGCAAAGATTAAGTGTAGGTAGGGTTACATTAAATTCTTGAAGGTTTCTTCTTGTTCAGAGTTAATCTCATTAAGAACGCGATTTCAATTCAAAATTATCAGAAGACAATGCAAATACACAATATTATGTATATGACACTATTTCTCATTTACCTCGTTATAGATCAAAGTTACCTTAGTACGGTAAACTTCTTCTAATAAACTTATTATCGTCGTTTTTATTTATTAGTTAAGTATTATACTTCAACTTTAGGTCCATGGATTAGCGAAGAAAACTGGAATAGTTAGAGCTAACCTAAATGATAGGTTTGAATTAATCTTGAAACTAGAGCTTGGTATGGTTTTCTCAATAACCAGATTATACATCCACACCTGTACCCTTAGTACGAGTTTTACAATTACGAAAACTATGATAGTTTCGTGAGCTCGCAGGTACTGATTTTATTGTTTTCGTTTTGAATACAAATACAAACAAACAGTGTTTAAATTCTATCATTAAATCATTTGCGTCTTCTTAAATTTCAAGTATATTGGTTACTTTTCACCAAAATGGACATAGAAACATAATTTACATTTACGAAAACTATGATAGTTTTCGTGAGCTCAAACTCGTACTAAGGGTACTGGAGGGCGATAAAGCCAAAACTTTTGTCACGTCCGACGCACTAATCCTCGACCAAGTCGCAGGTAACTCCCGAGTTACGTACGTAACAACAACTAAGACAGATTCCAACTCCGTCGACGGAATGACGTGAGCGAATTAGTTGCTTAAACAAAAGCTCGAGAATAACCATTTTTTGGCGTTAATGCCATAGGAATTCCTCGAGAGCGAGAAAAAATATTCCCATGTGTGTTGATTGCTGATACCGGCCGGAAAAACTATAAGTAAAACATGAAAAGTGGGAATTAGCCGGGTCGCGGGCAGGTCACGCGACGAGCTCGTTTCCTCGTAATATAATTGCTTTGGGCTCGCTCGCGTACCACCGGCGTTCCGGTATTACGATTCGGAATGAAGGAGTTTCTGCTGCAACTACAGTTGTGTAGAAATGTGTAACAATTTAATGTGCTCGAAGCGGAGAGCTAGTGGAATGGAATATGAAGGCTAGGATTTAGGACGCAATGGGTTTATTAACACGATTCTATAGTTAAACACAAAATAATATTATATCTGATGACAGGCAAAGACTATGACACACAATAACAATTTTGATAGCAAAAATCATAAAAATGTCAACACTTTAAAAACACTTCAAAATACCATAAAAACTAAATCTATAAAAGAGGTCGGCAACAGTGCTTTCATACTACTTACCATAAGCTTAGTAGTACAGTCAATCTGTAGGTTGAGTGGTGAAAAAAAAACCTAAAGGGTAAGTCTTGTTTTTTCTGTTGCCAAATGACGTCAGTAAGCCACCTTGGCGATGGGCATGTTCAACTCGTAGGCGTTTTTTGAAAAACTCAAAAAAACCGTCAAAATTTTTTTGAAACGCATTTTTCTTGTTTTGTATGCATTTTAGAAACTTTTTTTTTTTACCATAATTGTAGAGGGCGTTGAGTGCTACAATTTATGTCATTGTTGCAATCTCGTACAACAAAAAATGCGCATTGTAGGTGGCGCTAAAGTCTCAAAAAAGTGTTTTTTCACTTTTTCACCCTGAAAATATCATTTTAATGGAAAACTTTAAATGGCAAAGTTGTTTCGTACATAATTACCAACAACTTTTGTATAAATATTTTTTTTGTATTACTTACCGTTTTCAAGTTATAAATTGCGCAGGTATGAAAAATCCAATAGAGCGGTTTTGGGCAGTTCAAGTACACATTTGCAGTGCACATTTCAATGTACGTTTTTACTATTTTTTTTTCAATCATGAAAAAAAATAGAAATAAAACCATTTATTTTTTATTTTTTTCCTTTTTTTTTGTTTTTCAATCATGAAAAAAAATAAAAAATAGTAAAACGTACATTGAAATGTGCACTGCAAATGTGTACGTGAACTGCTCAAAACCGCTCTATTGGATTTTTCATACCTGCGCAATGTATAACTTGAAAACGGTAAGTAATACAAAAAAAATGTTTATACAAAAGTTGTTGGTAATTATGTACGAAACAACTTTGCCATTTAAAATTTTCCATTAAAATGATATTTTCAGGGTGAAAAAGTGAAAAAACACTTTTTGAGACTTTAGCGCCACCTACAATGCGCATTTTTTGTTGTACGAGATTGTAACAATGACATAAATTGTAGCACTCAACGCCCTCTACAATTATGGTAAAAAAAAAGTTTCTAAAATGCATACAAAACAAGAAAAAAGCGTTTCAAAAAATTTTTGACTGTTTTTTTGAGTTTTTCAAAAAACGCCTACGAGTTGAACATGCCCATCGCCAAGGTGGCTTACTGACGTCATTTGGCAACAGAAAAAACAAGACTTACCCTTAAGGTTTTTTTTTCACTGAAACGATATTTTTTTCGACAGATTGACTGTACTATAGTGTTGTTGAGCAGTGGTTTGTTAACATTACTCAAATCACATTTGCAATTCGATGGACATTGACAAAATGCTATAACTACTGCATGTTTCTTTAAAGAGGCCTAAATTTATTAGAGCTTGTCCATAATTGATTTGACATACAAAAAACCAGAAGATTCTCTACTGAAAGCAGTATTACTCTAAGAAAATGGAACTTTAATGGGTCATTAGTTTTTATGTGAAATAATATGTTTAAAGCCTTCTAAACCAGAAAAGTACAAGAAATTCGTAGCGTGAATAGGGATGATGACTAATTTTTTTTTTCGTTTATCAGGTAGATTATCAAAAAGTACACGACACGTATTTTTTTCTTTTTTTACATAATATAAACATTGCACAGATATATTGATCTGAAAAGTCGCATGACGTCACGTTTGAGTACACTTATAAGTGAAAATTCACTCAAAAGTGACGTCACGAGCCCCTACTCCCAAACTTTGACGCGCTATAACTTTGTCATTTTTTGGTTGATTGCCCAAAAAAAAAATACCTGTCCATTATTTTTTGATCATCTAACTGACGGACTAAATAGAATTTCATTTACTGTACCCCGTCATCACCCCTATTGAGTGAAATCGGTGGAAAACTGTTATAATAAAATGACCCAACCATAACGATCAAGAATGCTTAACGAGCAAAAAGTATCGGTTAATTTATTGTAGTATGATCTCGGGCTTCTTATATTTGGGATTCATGAAACTAAAATGGACGCTGCTTATCTCATTTATGAAACACTAGTGGCCCGCCCTCGCTTCGCTTCAGTGTAGAGCTGTAATGTAAACTATAGTTTTTGTTCTCAGGCTTGTGCTATAAACAATGACTTTAATTACACGTGTTATCGTGAGTCAACCATAAAAGATAGACATATGCTGTTGCGGGATATTTTTTAGACAATTTTATGTAGAATATTTCCGTCATACATGATTTCTATGTAACTTTAACCATTAAGGCTGCACACGCGACGGAAGCTTAAAAAATGGAGTAACTTCTCCCGTTTTCCCAACATTTCCCTTCACTACTCTGCTGCTATTGATTGTAGCGTGATGAATAGTATACTATAACCTGCCCAGGAGTATGAAGAATAATTATACCAAGTTTAGTTAAAATCCGTCAAGTAGTTTTTGTTTCTATAAGGAACATACACACAGACAGACAAAAAATTTACTGATTGCATTTTTGGCATCAGTATCGATCACTAATCACCCCCTGATAGTTATTTTGAAAATATATTTCATGTACAGAATTGACCTCTCTACAGATTTATTATAAGTATAGATAGATTGCTAATTCTTTGACGCAGTCCATTTATAAAATTAAATGTTCGTAGTTGGAATGCTATAATTAGCCAACAAGAAACTTCAGTTCTTGCTCTCCAACAAAACTGGGGGGGACATTTCCTTTGAAGTCACTATCCTTTTTGTCAAACGTAAGTTAACTTAAATTATGGACATGTTTCTAAGTTTACGTGGACGAAGTAATTTCGGTAATTACTTTATGTAATTAGCTGGTGATCTGTGATATTATTGTGAAGAGAACTGTGATATTATGGAAGGTACAATCTTTGTTTGCCGGAAACAATTATTGTACCTAATAACACTGAAGTTTATATTTTGTTCATATGGAGTCGCATTTTCTATGTTCGTGATCTCTATTGTCTTACTTCTTACAATTGTCGAACAACTTCCATTTTATTGTTTTATGTTCCTCGGTACCTCGGAAGGCACATTGGTCCCGGCAGCTTCGAAAGAAGTTGTTACCCACCCATTAACCCACACTGGGACTGAGTAGTGGTGAGTCTAGGTTTAGTGTGTGGTAATATAGGTATCCAGTTTATGGTTTCCCGGGTTGATGACTACTAACTCTCGCACAGCACCCCGCTCACTAACTTCCTTCAGCTGCGCTCAAGCTCAGCTTTGACAGCACCCATGCATTCTCTTCATCCAAGTATACTCCACCATGATGATCATTACCTGTCCAGTTGACTTCCCAGGTTGAGAACTTCTAGCGCTCGGACAGCACGCTGCTCACTAGCCACTCTCCAGCTGCGCTCCAGCTCGACTCTAAACAAAACCCATACATTCTCTTCATCCAGGTATACTCCACGATGGTGATCATTACCTGTCCAGTAGGGTTCCCTGGGTTAATGACTACGAGCGCTCGCACAGCACACTGCTCACTGGCTTCTCTCCAGCTGCGTTCCAGCTCAAACCTGGACAGAGCCCACTCGTGCTCTTCATCCAGGTAGTACTCCGCCATAGTGATGCCCAGCTCCGCCAGCGTGCCCGAGAACAGCGGGTACTGCGGGATGGGGATCATCACCGCTGCAACAACGATGTTACTTTCAAATTCATTGCCTTAAAGATAACACTTTTTTATACAATAAGTCCCAGCATTTTACCCTCCCCCCCCTCCCTCTCATCATCAGCCTATTAATGTCCCCACTGCTGGGGTACAGGCCTTCCCTATGGATGGAATAGGGAGATTGGGCCATGACCTACCATGCGTGCCCAGTGCGGATTGGCGGGTACTAACGACTGCAGATGCAGCCGGGACCAACGGCTTAACGTGCCTTCCGAAGCACGGAGGAGTTCGAGATAGTAAATTTTTTTGGTCACCCATCCAATGACCGACCACTGCGAAAGTTGCTTAACTTCAACGATCGCAGCTGAACGCGCTAACCAGTTGCACCATGGAGCTCCTCTCTATCATATGTTAAGTGGGGACCCAGTCTCAGGTGTCTAGTAGCGATAATAGCTAGTGCACTAGAAAAAGTTGCTCCAGCCATACCCGCCTGAAATACATTGCCTAATCTGAGGATCCCTGGTCCCTTACTCACCAAAGGAAACAACACCAACAGAACTCCTCACATGGTCACTCGATTGTCTGCGATTGTAGGAGTTAACCAAAAAATGCTTACAAGACAAAACTGTGTTTACAAGTACAATCACTAATTCTGTTGGTATAATAAACATAATTTTTCTATACAATGCCCTAAACTCATTTAGATTTAACTTTCAATATTAGTATTAGAAAATTCTTTATTTATTTATTTTATTTTATTAGGTACAAACAGTTGTACAATATATGTTAAGTAAAAGGCTTACAATTATGTTATACTTATTGTACAACCAACAACATTATCCACGGATTAATACTAGGATTATTTTGTTTTGTATATTTCTATTATTCTTTTTCAATACTAAAAGAAAAATATGTTGTACACTACACAAATAAGTATCCAGTAGAAACAAAAAGCTTGTCGAGGCGTACCAATGTAATACACATATTATACTTATAGCTGATACACATATTATGATAAAAGATCTACTTTGGTCTTGAAAGAAGTGTCTGAGAGCAGGAAAATGTCAATATCAAGTGAGCTCAAACTATCATTAAAGGTGTTCATTATCTGTTCAACGGGGCACGCAGACCAGCGTTAGTATTGACATAACCGGGCCAGAATAGTTTATGTGGGTAGACCTCACGGATACGGTGTGAACTGCTGGGTATTCTAAATGTAATACTGTCAGTCAAATCATTACAGTCGTAATTATTATGTATTATATTATACAAGCAGGATATATCAAAATGCGTCCTCCGCAACTCCAGTTTTGGTATCGAAAACTTCTGCAAAAGATGGTCATATGATTGTTTAGTTCGCGAGCATTTATAATTAATATGCTTGAGATATTTGCCTGAGTTACGCTTGAGATATATTCTGGATTAGTGATGTAACGAATGTCATTTTTTGAACATTCGCGAATGCGCATATTTTTATTTTTTTTAAATTGGCGCGAATTGTCTATGGCATGGTGGCAGTCTCGTTCAAATTGCCGAGTTGATATGAACTCATCCGACTGAAGTGTCATTCCGCTCGCCTTTCCGTAAACAAAACAAGTGAATTTTGAGGTTAGTGATTGGTAATAGTGATTTATTAACATGAGTAAATCGAATTCTAGTGAAACATGGACTTATTTCACACTTTGCGATGCTGAACGAGCTAAATGCAAACTGTGTAACAATGAATATTCAAGGAAAGGCAGAACTACAACTTCTTCAAATTGATTTTTTTCTAATATTCATATTCGCACAACATTCGCAGAGATTTTGCGAATGCGAATGTGAATGCCAATATTCAAAAATATGAGAATATTCGTTACATCACTATTCTGGATGAAGTTGCATCTTAACGATGTGACTTATTCCCTGATATGTCAAATCAGATAGCGGCATATTCCAGCCACTTTGGAAGCGAGCCCGTGAAGATAAGCAAGTTCGGTTATCCCCCGGGACCCGACGTCGTCCTTCTCGAGTCCATCTGTCCCATTTTTGAGGAATGTCTCCCTAGACGCTTCGCATGTCACCGTACGAAATATATAATAATGTGGTGTTGAGATAATCCATTATGTGTGGTATGATAATTACTCTTTGAAAACAATGAATTATTTGAATCTCGATATTTTTTTTGGATAGGTGCAAATATGAATTAGACTATAACTTGTGTCTTCATCGTGTTCTATTAGGGAAATACAGACTGCTGTAAAATTTAAAATATAATATAATATTTAGACGAAAAGCTCTAAGGCCTTTGGGTATATTATGTGCAAATCCAGAGACTTTAATCAAGCCAGGATACTCAAAACGTTATATTGTCAGAAGTGATCTGGAGTATGCAACTCAGGTTTGGAACCTAGGTATTCCACTTATATATCTCGCATTGAAGGCATCCAAAGAAAGTTTGTGAAAGTTTTATAGATAGGTCCGACAAACGACTCCACCCCACCTGATGTTAAGTGAAGGTGAAGTCCGAACGTGAAGATAGCTGATGCAGCAGTTTTACCTGCCACACCAGCCATCCTCACCCTGCCGGCCTGCATGTTGCTTCTTCACGCCTCTTTTAAAGAATCCCAGGTTGTAAGAAGGAGGGAACACGTGAGCGGGCAGAGCATTCCATTTACGGATAGTGCGACAAAGAAATGAGTCACCAAATTTCTTTGTACGCGTTGGAATTGTAGCCACTGTTAGACGGTGACAACGTAGGCCAGCGCGCGTGGTCCTCTGAAGGAAAGGAGATATCTGTGCTTTCGTACTAAGAAACCCTATGACTCGAGTTGGTGCGGGGAACCTCTGCGTAGGCGACACCTTTAAAACCAGTGTATATACCACACCACCACGAAGGTCGTCATATAAAAAAGTATTAAGCATTTCTGTTTGACCGACGATATCAGTCGGTCGACGTATCGTCGGTCCCACAGTGTCTAAAGACGAAAGTCTTCAATCAGTGCGTCCTACCTTTGATGACATACGGAGCCGAGACGTGGACACTGACGGTACGGCTGGTCCACAAGTTCAAAGTCGCTCAACGCGCTATGGAAAGGGCTATGCTCGGCGTTTCTCTGAAGGATCGCATCAGAAATGAGGTAATCCGGCAGAGAACCAGAGTTATCGACATAGCCCACCGGATTAGGAAGTTGAAGTGGCAGTGGGCTGGCCATATTTGTCAAAGAACCGATAACCGTTGGGGTAGACGAGTTCTGGAGTGGAGACCGCGTCTAGGCAAACGTAGTGTAGGACGTCCTCAGGCGCGATGGAGTGACGATTTGCACAAGGTGGCTGGCAGGAGCTGGATGCGAGTATCCCAAGATCGATCTTAGTGGCGTGCATTTGGAGAGGCCTATGTCCAGCAGTGGACTAAGATAGGTTGTTGATGATTTCTGTTTGAATAACTTTTCAGAGACTCTTTGATAAGACTTATGACGTCAGACGCGTCCACTCACTGCTACTATTTGACGTCACTACCTTGATAGCTTCCCCTCCTTGGATACCGCGAACATTTTAACCACTGTCTTGTTGACGTCGGACTCCCGTCGACGTCACGGGATCGCAGTGTCGCTGCCACTTCATGACGTCACTCACCTTTTTTTTTAATACTCAGGCAAAAAATCTTTTTACAGACGACGGCGCCTTTAAGAGGCACACCGCCGAACGGACCTCACACACCTGGCTCCCGCAAGCCTTACGGACCCCCACAGTGGCTGCCCACTCAGGACCCCGTAACTCTTATGGGCGCTTTACGGTATAATATCCGCTAAAAAACTCTGCGAATACCTTCAACGCTGCTCCATGCGAAGCCGCGGGGTCCCCGTTAGGGATTCTTCCGCGACATGACGTCACTCACCTGGTGGCTTCCCTCCCTGGTCTCCCGCGAACAATGTGAGCACCGTCTTGATGACGTCAGAGGCGCCGGCGCCCAGGACCACATCGTCTGGTGAGGCGGGTACGCCGCCGTCACGCGCTCGGATGTACGAAGCGACTCGGTCGCGTACAACACGCAGGCCCAGAGATGGAGAGTACGCGCCCACTGAGCCGCGGCTGAGAATACATTTGATAAATAAATAAAATTTTTTGGAGTTTACTCCTTAAGAATCGATTTGCTAAGGGGCCCGGTATGAGAAAAATGTTAGGAGTGAAATCTATCGATGAATGACCTCGTTAGGTTTTTACTGTCTACGCTGTAGCAGCCGTAGTACTACACCGTAGCACAGTATCGTAGCGTACCTTTATTTATGCACATCTGAAATTGACTATTGTAAAAAGTTTAATGTAAAAATATTTCGTCGATTTGTTATAATAAATGTATATGAAATGTATGTATATTACTTTCATTAATTTGTTAATTTACCCTTTCATACAGTATCAATCTTTTTAAAGTTAAATGAACTCTCTTTGCGTCTGGTTAGACTATCGAACTTAAGGAGTAAACTCCAGTCGTGCGTCGGAGCTGACACACACATTTTTTTTAACACTCATTTCAGTGAGCCTATTTAGCCTAACTACAAAGTCAGTACTGAAAAGCAACGTACGTAGGTAACGGACAGAAATATATTATTAATGCGTACGTTTCTTTTTCATCATTTTGACTACGCAACAAAAAATAGAAACTTAAATAACTCAAGTACACTTATCGTCCCACAAGTCGGGTCTCACACATCCCACAAATCGACTCGAAGATTGAAGTGCTTCAGAAATATTACGAACCAGACAAAAGAGCACTTTTTGAAAATGACATTCATGGGCGGGACTATACATAGTATTAAAAATCAAAAACCCGACTGCTTAAATATTACTTCAAATAAAAACTGAAAAGAAAAAAACAAGTCCAGTAGTCTATAATTCTGTTAAGTAAGGAACAAAGCTACTTTAACAGTCGGGACCCATTAGATATTCAAGGATGAATCAAATTTTTTCAATAAAAATCGAATCGATTGATGTATAAATCATCAAAATCAGTCCACGCGTTTGGTCTCTAGTGAGCCACAAAGGAACAAACATACATATATAGACTGTTAAACACTATACCCTGTCTGCGCGTCGCTCTTCGCGCTCTTGCATTGCGCAGTCGGGTAAAAATGAGGTTCTTCCTTGTGTGTTAATATATTAAATGATTTAACTCACGTGCAATCGCCCAGTATCTCTCGCACACGCTCTTTGACGTCAGCAGGTATGTCGGGGGAGGATGCCAGCTCTGGGCAGGCAGCCAGTGCCACCACCTGACAACAACAAGCAAAGGCCATATTTAACGCCCGAAAGTAAAGGACCTTTATGGTTTTAAGAGTGCGCTGTATAGTACGATTCTTAGTTTCAACAAGCAAAAGCAACGTGCGAAAAATTGTCCTTAGGTACAATACTAAACTTGCACACATGTAGAATATTTTACTAGAAAAAAGTTCAGTCCGTCCATGTTTCAGACTTAAACATTTAGCAGTTTATGTTTTACTAGCGGCCCGCCCTCGCTTCGCTTCGGTGTAGAGCTGAAGTGTAGACTACAGTTTTTGTTCTCAGGCTTGTATTATACACAATGACATTCATCTATGATTATTCTTATACCTGCATGCAAAGTCTCAGCCCGATCAGTTTAAAATTGACAAAGTTTCATACAAACTTTCATTCCCTATTTTATCCCCTTGGGGGTAGAACTGATCAAAATCCTTTCTTAGCGGATGCCTACGTCATAACATCTACCTGCAAGCCAAATTTCAGCCCGATCCGTCCAGTGGTTTGGGCTGTGCGTTGATAGATTACTATGTCAGTTAGTCACCTTTGAGTTTTATAAATTACAAAATGTTATATGTAATTTTTCTTCTAACTCGTGTTGAACGCATGTCTGAATTTCTTGTGGTATTAAGGTTTATCAATTATAAATACGTATAATAATTTGCATTTACGTGATAGGCTGGTCGCTTACCGGCATCCATTTCTCGTGTTCGAATATAAATTATTTTTCTTCATAGATAGATAGGTAAGAATCCTAAAAGAATATATCAAAAGATATTTTGGACAATTCTACATTCTGATTTCTCCAAAGCTGATAAATCTACGAATAAAATTTCCCATGAGTTAAAATGGCCCCCGGTAAATTGAAGCCCAATTGACCCTCAAAAGCTTATTAAAAGGGATTTCCTATTGATAACAATTTGTTTGAGAAAGATATTTTTAGCAAGCACCGAAGCTGTACTCCCCGGCTTTACTGGCTTAAAGGAAAATCTGCGGGAAATCACGGCACAATATATATTTTATATCCCTCATTTATTATATAGAGCTTCTGGAGAAAATACAGGATCTGTTTTATGTATTGAACTCCATTGTTCGATGTTGGTATTGTGGAATAATCTTTTCAGTTCGAGTTGGAATGTAGATTAAATCATAAAACAAAAAATATCACTTCTTTGTTTGTCTTTATGTGTTGATTTTAGATTGTCTAGGTCGCAGTGTGACTAGCCCTCATAAATAAATAAATAAATAAATATTTCCAACACTCACACCAATTAACCTAGCACCAAAGTAAGCACTATTAAGCTTGTGTTGTGGTATACTAGGGTAACGGATAGAATACATGTATTGTACATATATAAGTATATTTATATAGAAATGCATATCAAACATCCATGACTGGAGTACAAATGTTCGTATCCATCACACAAACATCTGCCCCCACCGGGAATCGAACCCGGGACCACTCGAGTCGGCGACACCATGAAACCCGGCGTACTAACCACTCGGTCACGGTGGTCGTCAAAATGACTTGTCTTATTAATCACTTTAGTTAACAATCATAATCATTTATTCAGTTTAGGCTGTTACAAGCACTCATGAATGTCTAGAAGCTACGTCATCGGTTCGTAAATCTACGGCGGAAGACCTTGTACTGAGAAGAACCGGCAAGAAACTCAGCGAGGGCTGCTTTTTTTATCCTTGTTTTATTATTTACAGAATCGTCAAGTTGAAAAATGACTTCAGGGATGATTCATGAAGTCACCTTTCATTACATAATGTGAAATTAAATATACATTAATTGTTCACCTGCATTTTGATTGGGCTTTTAGTAATGTTTTTACTGACCTGTCTTATGAAGGTGATGGGAGGCTGCCCCAGGGCGTGGCAGTCGCCGATGTTCGCTCGCACCACGCGGTCAAACGGCTTCTCTATGCCCTGAAAGAAAAAAACACTTGAAAACTTCTGGCAGTTAAATGCTTAAAAAATAAATAAAATCAAAACTATAATTGTTATTTCTTCTTTCAAATGTTTAATACTTGAAAAAGTATTCGTTTGACATTGTGGGTTGCCTACAATGCGAAGAGATGGCGCTGCCTTGCAGCTTAAGGCTAGGAAAATTTCGACGCGGCTAATAGGGCCGTGGTAGCATAATGGTCAGTGCATTCGCCCGGATAGCGAAGATTTTTTTCTAGTAAACTTTTCTTTAGATTTAAACATCTAGCAGTTAAATGCTTAAAAAATAAATAAAATCATAACTATTGAATCAACTTGTTTCCCATATCAAGTATTGCATAACTGAATATGATTTGAATTTAAAAATCTTTACAAAGTTTTGAGTTACGTAAGTGTATTATTCTGAAATTGTATTGAACATTTAGGGTCGGTTCATTTATTATTATTATTATTATTATATTCCTTCCGAGTTTACGTGCAGTCTTTTATATGATACTACGATGAATATTTTGATATTCCGAAAGCAATTTCGAGCAGGGCTGTCAGTGTGTTAGAATATAGTTGTGATTCAATTGTGTTGCTTTATACCTACAAATAAATAAATCAGTCATTAAATAAAACTAGTTTTTACGGGTTAATGCACGAAACTTTATTTATTTATTGACGTTTCGTAGCCTTTACAGGCTGCGTCGTCAGAATAAAACTTTTATCGTCGTCAGAATAAATAAATAAAGTTTCGTGCATTAACCCGTAAAAACTAGTTTTATTTATTAAATAAATCAGTATTACCTCAGATATTTTTTAATAAAATAATGCACAGAATTCATAATTGTATTTAATAAAGAAATATATTTTAAGTTAAAAGACTCTTTAAAAAGTATCACACAATGTGATAAATATTCACAGTTAGAGCCTGTCCCCGTTCATCATCATCATCATCATCATCATCAGCCTATTAATGTCCCCACTGCTGTGGCACAGGCCTTCCCTATGGATGGAATAGGGAGATTGGGCCATGACCCACCACGCGGGCCCAGTGCGGATTGGTTATAGGTTAATGCACGAAACTTTATTTATTTATTGACGTTTCGCAGCCTTTACAGGCTGCGTCGTCGGAATCAATTTTTTATTTAATTTTGTCGAGCTACCTTCGAAAGACTTTTATTGAGCGTTCGGTTATTTCATTGTTCGATTTTTAAAGTTTTATTGTCTATGTATGAATTTATTACTTAATTTAGTTAATAAAGTACTTTATTTAAAAATCTTTTTTGTAATTTTGAATTTATTTATTTGACCCTAACTACCGTAAACTACCACCGGTTCCAAAATTGGGAGACCTTTCTGAGAAAAACTGGCGAAACAAACTCAAGAGAGGCTCTCTATCTCCTTCTTATGTTAAATTATGCAAACAAAAAGAACTAATAGTATCTGTTGGTCTTGCAGTGTGTGTTCGGGGTTGGAATTTTATCTCCTGTATAATGGGTTCCCAAGCTGGTGGATGGTTGGTATATACCACCAGCTTGGGAACTCATTATACAGGAGATAAAATTAGTGATGTGCGTGAAAACCTAAGAAACAAATATATCATTGATCCATGCATCGCGGCAAGAATAGATTATATAATCTTCATTTATTGCTGTGCAAAAAGGTATATAACTACCAGCCCTGGCGGCATCCGTACAAAGAATCTCTCAGCATCGACAGCTATTGGAAGCTGCGGTGCATCCCGTATTGACCCGCCGCGTGACCTGCCTGCATCCCGGCCTGCCCTGAAAGCTTCGGGACCGTGAATCGCGGGGAATGCACGCGAACTACCTGCTCTTTATGGGAAGTCAGGTTAGCCGGGATACTAGGAAATACGGGCATTGACCTCAAGAAATTTAAAAAAAACTGTTGCAAAAAAGTCTTCTTCTACACACTTTTATTTAGTGTCACCTCTTCACTACCCCTAGCATGAACCATTATCGTATTCGAATAGTTTGCAAACCGAAATGTCAATGTCAAATTTTGTATGGAAACTTGAACAGCAGCGGCACAAAGCACGTAACGAGAACTAAAAATCAGTACACATTTGACAATGACATTTCACACTCGCAAACGGTAAAAGAAATTTTACACAAAGAATAATAAGTAATTATATTATACCTCTTTGTTTTGATTTTCTAATGCTTATTAAATCTCTACACTAGACGTCTTTTGTAGTGATAAAAATTTGTTTATTTTTGACCTTTTCGAGGTCTTTTGTAGTGATAAAAATTTGTTGAATTTTACCTCTTTTGTAGTGATAAAAATTTGTTTGTTTTTCATCTTTTTCGAGGGCTTATAGTTTCTTTGAAACAAAAGCCATAGGAGCATAGAATGAGTAAAATTACATTTTATGTATGAAAATCAATACTTTAGTGATAAAAATTACAGAGGAATCAGTCGAGAACGTTTGTATGTAAAAACCATTGCCCGTCTCCCCTCTTAACATGAAAACAACATCAATGAACGGTGTTATTGTGCTGTAGCTGCGATAAACTAACCAAATGGCAACTACCAGCCAAGTGTCTGCGTAAATCTCACGCTGTTGGCTGTAAACATTCCCCTGGACGATCTTTCACCCACACCCCCTAACACAGACGAAGAATATTAAACAAACATCTTACATTGCTCCATTTAATAAGAAAACCTATGAGATAGCAAGCGCAAATTCCGCAATGTGAAACGGCAGTTTCCTACAGTCGCTTACAACTGCGCAGTCGCGTTGGCTACCGTCATTTGTTTACATAAAATATGAGCGGACAATTTTTTTTTATTGAGACAGTTATGCCGGTTAGAACGGTCTTAAGTGACAGGGGTCGGCACTTAGCATACACTGCCGGCGATCCCGAGTTACATTTACAACAAAACAGCTGTTACTTATGTGCGTGCTTATTGTGTGGGACTAGTGCCCCTCGCGTAAGATTGAGATCGAATGCAACTTAATACAGCTTTACGAAAAAAATGGACCACACATCTGAAGTGAAACTTCTTTTCTTAAATAAACTAACACTATAACAGTAGGTGCATAAGGCATAGGGGAATCAGGTGCACAAATCACTCATATATACACAGTCAAGTCATAAGTATTGTCACACAGTAAAAACTTTTCTTTTAGAATGCTGGCCACAAAAAAGTTTATTGAATTCGAATTTCGAATTGTTCATGTCGAATTTCAAAATGTGGTATACTTTTTAGAATTTTAGTCCTTTTTAAATATGGTGTGGACGCTTAAAGAAGACCGTGTTGCAGTTATTGCGTTGCATCGTTGCGGTTACGCGCCAATTCACTGAAAAATTTGAATATAACCAAAAGATTCGTTTATCGTACTATCAAACGATACAATGAAGACTCTAGTGTAGATGACAGGTCAAGAAGTGGTCGCCCTCGGTCTGTTAGGACTCCAGCAGTGATAAAAGCTGTGAAGGCGCGAATTCAAAGAAATCCCAAATGTAAGCAGAAACTGTTGGCCCTTCAGATGGGGTTAAGCAGAACCACGGTGAAAAGGGTGTTAAATGAAGACTTAGGGCTTCGGGCATATCGAAGAAAAACAGGACATCGTTTGAATGCTCGTCTAATGGACCTGAGGCTGAAGAGATGCCGCGCTTTGTTGAAGCGGTACGCGGGAAAAAAATATCGAGAAATTCTTTTTTCGGATGCAAAAATTTTACCGTAGAAGAGAGCTACAACAAACAAAATGATAAGGTGTACGCACACAGTAGTGAAGAAGCGAGCAACGTATTCCGCGTGTCCAACGAGGTCATTTTCCATCCTCGCTCATGGTATGGTTGGGAGTTTCTTATTGGGGCTTAACAGAGGTACTTTTTTGTGAGAAAGGTGTAAAAACGAATGCAGTTGTGTAACAAAATACAGTCCTGACGAACCTTGTGGAACCTGTTTCTCATACCATGTTCAATAACAGGCACAGGGTATTCCAACAAGATTCGGCGCCAGCTCATAGAGCGAAGAGCACACAAGACTGAAAATCGACTGTGAAATTGACTTCATCCGGCACGAAGACTGGCTCTCCGCCAGTCCAGATTTGAGTCCGTTAGATTACAAGATATGGCAACACTTGGAGGAAAAAGCATGCTCAAAGCCTCATCCCAATTTGTATATTGACATAGACCTCGTTCGTGCTGCGATAAACGACTGGCCGCGCAGATTGAAGGCCTGTATTCAAAATCACGGAGGTCATTTTGAATAAACTTTATTGTCATAAGAATCTATGTTTTGTTAAGTTCATTTTGGTATAGAAATGTTTACATAATGAATAAACTTGTTTATTTTTTTTTATATTAAACATGTGACAGAATTTATGACCTGACTACGTATATATATATATATATATAGTCGTGTGACGCTTTAAAAAGAAGTTTCACTTCAAAAAAGAGGTGTGCGATTAGCCGCACTTACCCGCATGGTGGGTCATGGCCCAATCTCTCTATTCCATCCATAGGGAAGGTCTGTGCCCCAGCGATGGAGAAGTTAATAGGTTAATGATATTACTTTGACTATTGCGCATAAGAGAAACGATTAAAATATTCTGATTAAAGAAAATCTATACTTAGTTTTTTTATGCACACATGAGGTTATCGCATACACGTGACCCACAGATGATTGTGCATCTAATTGAACTCTCGGTACTTTACATTTTAAAAATAACCAATTAAAAGTATTCCTGGAAATCATTGAGACAACCAAATCTATACGATTATTATTACAGCAAATCTCTTATCTATTAGACAAGTCCGTCCGTCTGTCTGTGGTGCTGTGTCAGCGGCCAAACCGTAAGAGATAGATAAAGAGAATATTTAAGTTATAAGTTAAGAATAGTCTGATAAGACAACAAACCGGATTTGAGTAACGTAGCACTTCCGGTTTTCGAGAAATCAGGTTTTGGTGAACATTTGGTTCACTGGTTTGCTAGTTTAAATTATAATTCAGGTAAAGACGTTATCAAGCGTTGTAAATATTCTTCTACTAGTGGCTCGCCCTCGCTTCGCTTCGGTGTAGAGCTGTAGTGTAAACTATAGTTTTTGTTCTCAGGCTTGTGCTATAAACAATGACTTTATTTATATATCTACACGTGTTATTGTGAGTCAACCATAAGATAGACATATGCTGTTGTGGGATATTTTTTAGACAATTTTCTGTAGAATATTTTCGTTATACATGATTTCTATGTAACTTTAACCATTAAGGCTGCACACGCGACGGAAGCTTAAAAAATGGAGTAACTTCTCCCGTTTTCCCAACATTTCCCTTCACTACTCTGCTCCTATTGATTGTAGCGTGATGAAAAGTATACTATAACCTGCCCAGGAGTATGAAGAATAATTGTACCAAGTTTCGTTAAAATCCGTCGAGTAGTTTTTGTTTCTATAAGGAACATACACACAGACAGACAGACAGACAGACAAAAAATTTACTGATTGCATTTTTGGCATCAGTATCGATCACTAATCACCCCCTGATAGTTATTTTGAAAATATATTTCATGTACAGAATTGACCACTCTACAGATTTATTATAAGTATAGATAGATAAATAATGAGTTTGCGGCGTTAGCTTTCGAGACGTTAGGGTCGTGGTCGGCTGACGTGAAGCGGTTTATGAAGGATATGTCGAATCGACTGATTCTCTCTTCGGGTGATCAGAGGGCCGGCAGCTATTTCGCGCAGAGAATCAATTTAGCCATTCAGCGAGATAATGCTGCCAGAGTTCTGGGTACCATGCCCCATATTGGAATTTTGGATGACATATTCTTCTTGTGAATATGTATATAAATATTTTAGTTTTAAATTTTTAGTTTGATATTGTTGTTACATGCTTAAAAAATAAAAAAAAAACGTTGAAATTAGTATTTTTTTCAAATCAAAATTTTAATGCCACGTTTGTGTATAAGCGACTTGGTGGATTTATTTATTATTGTGTTCATAATACCTGCTTAAGTTAATTATGACTTGGACTATCTTCATTTAATGTGACCCTACGTTACAACAGTCAAAACATAAATATTACTGAGATATAATTTAAAATCTAAAGCTTTGCTTTAAATTTCACCGTTTGGGTATTTCTACGGATTTTCTTAGAGAATATTTTTAAAATACGTGCACATCACGTAAATCAAAATGTGTGTGTGTGTCTGTTCAAGTGTGCCGTCGAGTCACTTCACTCACATTCACATTAAAGCAATATTTAGTTTTATTACAGCTATATACTATTCAAGTGATCATACTGAAGAAAATATTAGTTGCATACGTTCTAGGTAAATATTAAGTAAGCGATTTTCAATCGCCTGAAAAAATATCAAACATAGAAAAAAATCCACGCGGACCAGGCAGCGGACGGGACTCGAACCCGCACCCTTCGCAATCCGGGCGAATGCACTGACCATTATGCTACCACGGCCCTATTCGCCGCGTTGAAATGTTCCTAGCCTTAAGCTGCAAGGCAGCGCCATGTCTTCGCATTGTAGGTAACCCACAATGTCAAATGAATACTTTTTCAAGTATTAAACATTTGAAAGAAGAAATAGCAATTAAGTCCCGTCCGCTGCCTGGTCCGCGTGGATTTTTTTCTAGTAACTTTTCTTTAGATTAAAACATCTAGCAGTTAAATGCTTAAAAATAAATAAAAACATAAATATCAAACATGCTCAGTGTTACCTCGGCCTTATACCTCTGGAGCATTAATTACTGACAAGTCGCACATGAGTGTAGTTTATGATTAAGAGGTAATTAATGATTAATTAATCATTCATCGACCTTTTCTATTAATCGAATTTTATTTTTAACCGACTTCAAACCAAAAAGGGTAGGTTGTATATTCGCCGTGTGTGTATGTTTTCTATTATATGTATGTCAATTGTTCAATGTCATTTACATCTTATTTTACTGAACTGAATTTCAATTATATTCTCTGATGGCAGAGACTAACTAATTAATAACTAATTTGTTTCTTAGATTTTCACGCACACCACTCATTAAATAAAATAAGTTTCAACGGTATCATCATCATCATCAACAGCCTATCTTAGTCCACTGCTGGACATAGGCCTCTCCAATTGCACGCCACTCAGATCGATCTTGGGCTACTTGCATCCAGCTCCTGCCAGCCACCTTGCGCAAATCGTCACTCCATCGTGCCTGAGGACGTCCTACACTACGTTTGCCTCAACGGTATAGATGTGTAGGAAGGCCAAAGGGGAAGATCTTCCTCCGAGCTGGGTGATGGTAGCTCGGGGGCCGCGATCCGACTGATGTTGGTCGGGCATCGTATATATGAAGAGTTAGCCGAATTTCATTTGCGCGATGTAGGCTTCCATAATAATATTGATCGCAGTGCAGGTAAGCCATCTCTTGAGGATGGTGAGTAATGATTTCCTCCATCCGTTGTATATGTGTGGGGTATATAGATGTCGCCGCCACAGATGCACTGATTTTTTTATTTATTGAATTTTAGACGTCGTCTAAATTATGATTCTTTTAATTATAATTTATTT
This sequence comes from Chilo suppressalis, assembly GCA_902850365.2. Taxonomy (NCBI): domain Eukaryota; kingdom Metazoa; phylum Arthropoda; class Insecta; order Lepidoptera; family Crambidae; genus Chilo; species Chilo suppressalis. Next base: position 26,294,698 of record OU963905.1, on the reverse strand, counting down.
TGAAAAGGATGCGAAACGTCAATACATAAATAAATAAATCAGTGCATCTATACCGTTAAAACTTGTTTTTTTTAGAGCCAACCAATGTTTATAATATAAGACATTCAGATAAAAATATAATATATAATAATAATCATGTACCTACGGTCTTTCTTACTTATAAGTTAACTATCTTAGTTTCGCCGCACACGGGCCACACGCCACAGCCACAAACGCCGCCAAGAGAAGCTCGAAGCGGCTACTTAAGTGGCTGAAGCACGCGACAGCGGCCGACTAAGGTAAGGGAGAGAGGGGGAATCGCGGGAGTGACGTGTGGCGGCGTTTTGTATCGGCGCATTAAGTGGCCGGTGCGGGCCACAAGAAGCGAGCAACGACGATTTGTAGCGTGCGGCGGCCACCGGCGTACCGTGTGTGGCGAGTCCATATAAAATGTATGGAAACTACAAGAAATATGCCGGTGGCGGCGTTTTGTGATTGTGGTCGGTGGCCCGTGTGCGGCGACACTTAACTATAACCACACAGTAACATAATCGCTGTTTATTTCAGAAGAAACAGATGCTTCTCATCAACTGCAGACATAATCTCAGTCTTGTTACTAATTTCAAGTATGTCAGTCATTATGAGGGTTGAAGAAGTGGAGCAGCCAAACAACGTAAATAAAGATCTCAAACAAAATCTCTTCACATTGGAGAAAAACACAAAATTACTTAGCGGTAACAAAAGCGTCGTGAACTGCGGCCGAGAGGGCGGGACTCGAACCCGGATGATCGATGGCGGTGACTGATCGCCTTCGCTCCACCATGTCACGTCACGTCACGACGGGATTTCAACCGGGTACGGTACCTCTTTTTTGTACAAACCATTTTAGTGGATTTAATATAACAACACCATTCTTTTAATTGGTATTGGTTGTATGCATTTTGGGCTGTAAGTGTTTTTACTGACAAGAAACCGGACAAGTGCGAATCGGCTCGTCCACCGAGGGTTCCGTACAAATTTGTAGGTACGCAACATAAACGGACGGCGGAGGGACCATAGACTTGAGTACGTACATTATTTAAATTTCAATGCGATATCTCCACGCGTTTCTGGGATAAAGAGTCTTGCTTGACCGTGCACACTATTTTTTTTCAGGTAAGAACAAAAGAAAGAAAGGAAGAGGAGAAAAATGATCTCAAATTAAGAAGGATTACACCTCAGTGATAGATAATGGCTAAGACGAAGAACAGAGCAATTGTAGAAGCCGTGGTTGCTGTTATGGATTCATTGATACTTATAAACAACATCGATTTAAAAATTCTTTCAGTAAATAAAACTAGTTTTTACGGGTTAATGCACGAAACTTTGTTTATTTATTGACGTTTCGCAGCCTTTTCAGGTCTGCATCGTCAGAATAATGATTTTTTATTTAAAATTGTTGAGCTACCTTCGAAAGACTTATATTGAGCGTTCGGTTATTTCATTGGAAGATTTTTAAAATTTTATTGTCTATGTATGAATTTATTATTTAATTTACTTAATAAAGTATTTTATTTAAAATTCTTGTTTGTAATTTTGAGTTTATTTATTTGACCCTAACTACCGTAAACTACCACCGGTTCCAAAATTGGGAGACCTTCCTGAGAAGAACCGGCGAAACAAACTCAAGAGAGGTTTTCTATCTCCTTCTTATGTTAAATTATGCAAACAAAAAGAACTAATTCTGACGATGCAGACCTGAAAAGGCTGCGAAACGTCAATAAATAAATAAAGTTTCGTGCATTAACCCGTAAAAACTAGTTTTATTTAATGAGTGATGTGCGTGAAAACCTAAGAAACAAATATTCTTTCAGTAAAATCAATAGTTTGAATAATAAAATTTAATGAAAAAGTGTTTCATTATGTACTTTTTATTATTAGTGTTCAAATATTAAAACATTATCAAAATGAAAACTATTAACGGGATTGTTACAATGTACCTTGTTTTTTATGAGTATCCGATATTTCGGCACTGTTCAGTTCAATCAGTGACTCCGTGATCATGGTGCTTGCAACAGTGACGAAATATTTAAGACTTATAAAAAACAGGGTACCTACATGGTAACAATCCCGTTAATAGCTAAAATGTTAGTAACCAAGAAAGTTTAAAACAATATATCGTTCACAAAATATTGACAAAGTCTAGGTTTTATAGTGGACCACAAACATCGTCCTTTAAAAGCATCTCATTTTCCAGTTTATCTTTGTTTAAGCCACAAATTCTTCTCTATATATTTATCGTATAGCTTAAAAGCGAGCGTAGCGGATTGAGAAAATATTAAAAGGAAGCATTCCTTTAAATATTTTCGCCGATCATCTCTGGACTCGCAATCTCACAAAGTTGCTGAGCGCTCAATCCGCTACGCTCGCTCGCTTCGAAAACTAAAACCGTTTCAAAACATCGCTTGCATTTTATACAACTTGATTACTTATACACTTGCCCGTAAGCTCGCTACATTGGCACCAGACTGCATCAACGGCCATTTGAATAAATTAACATAATAAGTCGCCTGAAAACATGAATCTCTAATTCCAACTAAAATATTTGTCTGTGGATTTAGTTTGTTTACATTTAAATAGTGGATATTTAGAACAAAGCACTATTGCTCAGCAATTGATTTTATTTTATTGTTTAATTTATGTTATGTATTTTAAAGTGATGCTTTCATATTTATGTCGCTTTTCATTTTTATTGTTATAAAAAAATAGACCTTGTCAACAAGCATAGGTAGTTCGTTACTCTGGATTAAAAAAAAAGGAAATATGTAACGAAATATAGTTAACTATATTGCCAAAAACAGTTAACAGCCAGAATTCTCTTTCGAGTAATGACGATAAAAATTTATTAATGCTACAAATTAATCCTTATAGATCTTTAACAGTTTCTAAGAATATGATCATTCAATTGGTCAATCTCTTATCTATTAGACAAGTCCGTCTGTCCGTGGTGCTGTTAAGGCCAAACCGTAAGAGATAGATAAAAGTAATAAGTTAAGAATAGTCTGATAAGACTACAAACCAGATTTGAGTAACGTAGCACTTCCGGTTTTCGAGAAATCAGGTTTTAGTGAACATTTGGTTCACTGGTTTGCTAGTTGATTTTAATAAGACTCTATGAATCCCCATTACTAAACTGTCTATGGTCAGACTTACCAACCTATATGTTTATTTTTGGTCTAAATTAGTTTGGAACATACTTATGAGTATAGGTACAAGGAATGCATTATCTCTTTTATCTATCTTAAAGTTTTTCACGCCTTTGTCTCACCTCAATGAGGGACGCCAAATTTTGATAAACCCAATTACTTCATACTGTCGTCGTTTTAAAACAACACATTAAGAAAAATATATTTGAAAAGATGTAGGCACTTTAATTTTGGTTTATTCATGTTATCTGATAGTAAAGGACTATATCTACTTAGTCTGTTATCGTTCCCATGTTATTTCACTGATTTTAAGCCTCATGTAAAAAAAATATCTTAATCAGACACGACAAAATGTCTCAGGCGTATGTGGGCGCAATTGGAACAACGATGTTATTCAGAAACAATAGTAACAGTTTGATAGCCCTTAGCCTTTTACAAATTTATAAATAAAGCAGTAGATGTATAAAAAGAACTACAACAAAAAACTTTGCCCCCCCCCCCCCTAGAATTGGTGAATCAAATCAAGATATCAGTAACCAAAATATCATAATCAGACACGAATGTGTTTCTGTGGCTTCTGCCGCCATCCCAACAGGTTTTCTATATTAAATAAATTATAATTGTATTGACGTTGTAATAACATAATGAATTGTAAATGTTGTTACATTAGACTTTTAATGTTGTGGAGTTTTTTTCGCTCGTTTTTCTCCGCAGCTAAAAAATATGTCCATAACGAGTGGTAGGGAAAAAAAATTTTTGGACGATTCAAAAGAGTTGTACTATACATCCAATTTGAATAAAGATATATTGATTTCTGATTTCCTCAAAGCTGTTGTTTTTTTGGGCAATAACATTTATTTTATTATAATTAAGGCGGAAAACGCAACTCAACATGTAATTTAAAAAAAATATCGTATACTAAGATATACAGTAGATTCAGTCAGATCTCCTGTCGGGAGACCTGCCAACCCTGCCTATACACCTTTCAATAAATTTGTCGCTTTAAGACCTTGGAAAGACTACCTAAGAAAGTTGCGAAGAAAACATGAGAGCTAGACAATCCCGGATTGAAAACAATAGAGATCGTGCGGCAAGTCGCGGCAAGTGGAGTTTTTGGCGATGTTTTATTGGTCATAACAAGTGCGGCGCGGCGCGCGGCGCGGGCCCGCAAGAAAGCGGGAAAGTCTATAACGAGTCCGAGTGTAGGGTTGCCAATACTGTGACATGACTAATTAATCTCTTATCTATTAGACAAGTCCGTCCGTCCGTCTGTCTGTGGTGCTGTTTCAGCGGCCAAACCGTAAGAGATAGATAAAGAGAATGTTTAAGTTATAAGTTAAGAATAGTCTGATAAGACTACAAACCGGATTTGAGTAGCGTAGCACTTCCGGTTTTCGAGAAATCACGAATTTCAAACGAAACCACACAAACTCTCCGAAGTTCTCAATTAATTAAATACTTTTTTTTTAGATCAGGTTTTGGTGAACATTTGGTTCACTGGTTTGCTAGTAATACCTAATAAAAAACATCTATTTGATCCATATAAAGTCAATTATTTTTTTAGAACTAAAGTATCTAGTTAATATTAACGTAATTAATACTCGGAGGTGGAGCTCGATGGCGCAAGTGGTTAGCGCGTTCGGCTGCGATCGTTGAACTTAAGCAACTTTCGCAGTGGTCGGTCATTGGATGGGTGACCAAAAATTTACTCTCGAATTCCTCCGTGCTTCGGAAGGCACGTCAAGCCGTTGTTCCCAGCTGCATATGCAGTCGTTAGCACCCGCCAATCCGCACTGGGCCCGCGTGGTGGGTCATGGCCCAATCTCCCTATTCCATCCATAGGGAAGGCCTGTGCCCCAGCAGTGGGGATATTAATACGCTGATGATGATGAATTAATACTCTAGTTAATACTAATAGTTACTAAATTACTACTTCCTCTTCAGATTTAAAAGCAGTTACATGCTTAAAAAAATTACAATTTTCTTTTTTAACTACTTACTTTACTGGTTACTGTAATCAGTAATAAGATTAATGATTCATTTAAGTAACCTGATAAATGTCGTTAGATTTGATGAATTGTGAGTGGTGCTGTTAGAATTCGTGTCACGATAAAGGTATAATCTTGATAGAAAACTTGGTTAAATAATAAAATAAATAAATAATAAATATTTCCAACACTCACACCAATTAGCTTAGCCCCAAAGTAAGCTCTGTAAGGCTTGTGTTATGGCATACTAAGGTAACGGTTAGAATACATATACTGTACATATATTTATATAGAAATACATATTTAACATCCATGACTGGAGTACAAATTCTCGTATTCATCACACAAACATCTGCCCCCACCGGGATTCGAACCCGGGACCTCTCGAGTCGGCGACACTATGAAACCCGGCGTACAATTCACTCGACCACGGAGGTCGTAAACTCATAAAATATAACTCTCCTAGACTGGACGTTGACGAAAAATATAGAAAAAACAGTAGCTTATGCCAGCCATACACACTACGAGAAATCGTTACGATCAGACTGTACAGTTCGAACGGAACAGTTTATCGTACGTAGCGTACGTATAGAAAACTGTGCAGTTTTATAACATACACGCTACGATTTATCGGTACCGTTCGAACTGTACAGTCTGATCGTAACGATTTCTCGTAGTGTGTATGGCCGGTATTAGATTCACAAAAGTTATTGAATACCCATCGATAGAACGGCTGGTAGAGGAATTCTAATAGGACGAAGTTCGTAAAGCTCAGTACATATCACTACAATAAAGTAAACTTAAATACAAGACACGAAGATGCGTGAGACGCCAATGTTACCTGAACCTAGCTAACAGAGCGCTTACAACCACCGTGTTTAATCTAAAACACATTCCTACGACATGAATAGAAATGTGGGGCAAAAAAAAAGGTTAAATAGTAAAATTGAAAAAAAATATTGCAGTGTAAACAAAAATAATAATAAAAAAAACGCCCAAGTGCGTGTCGTGCCACGCGAAGTGTAGGGTTCCGTAGACAATATATCTGAGCAGGAGTCTTTATTTTCTATATCGTAAATTAGAAAAACCAATAAATATAAAACTATGTCTGATATTAATTGGTTAAAAATACCTAAATCAAAGTCAAACTGCATCTCAAACTGAAAGCCAATTCGATATTATTATTTTTTAAATACTAATGATAACCGCTGATTTTTGTTTGTTTCCTTCCATTCAGGGGAGCGGCTGTGAAATCCTCATGGATACCCTACAGCTTTGTAGCTGCAAGGTTATGTCAGACAGTTACTGACTAAAACACACTCGTAGTTCATGCTTATGGCCAGAAAGGCCTTACAAGCTTCATCGTCTGAGAAAGGGATGATGCGGTATAACCGCCGATGTTTTCAAGTGCTTATTATACTTTTATAAAAACGTAACGTTAGGATGACTCAGAATCCGTTGCCGTTGGTACTCGCGGTAGCGTTCTGGAACTAATATTATCCAATATTATGATATTTTATTGGGGTTTTGAAATCGTTTGTTTTTTAGATTTTGTTGCAATGCGAGGTTTTACGCTACAATAACTTCGTCTATGTCACTATAAATGTTTTCTTCTAAGTAATTTTCAATAGGTAAGAAATTTTCTTTCACCAAAGTTAAACGACTATTACTCTTAAACTATTGTTAATTTAAGAGCTTAGATTAAAATAAAAAGGGAAGATGCGCTACGCTCATACTAGCATCAAATAAAATATGATCCGACTCAACTACATAAGCATCTCTCACACACGCACGTAAATAACATTCAATCGAGCGAGCGAGACAGAACTGTACGCTTCAACGCAGCGCGAGCGAAACGGCGAATCAGTTTCCGAGTGCGAACGGCTGAGCTGCATTGTTGTCCTTTTATTGATAACAAAATGGCGATTACGTAAATAGCATTCACGACAAACCGTGATTTTTGAGAAAAAAATGATTTTACATATTTACGAATGAGAAGTGTTGCCGAGGCATTTGTTATTTGATTTTGAACTATTTGTGTTCTTTATAAAAGCATTGTTTTATCTTTATAATACATAATATCAGCAATGTTGTTATATTGAGTGTACATGCAGCGTGTTAGAATGTACATCATCATCATCAGCCTATTAAAGTCCCCACTGCTGGGGCACAGGCCTTCCCTATGGATGGAATAGGGAGATTGGGCCATGACCCACCACGCGGGCCCAGTGCGGATTGGTGGGTGCTAACGACTGCAAAATGCAGCCGGGACCAACGGCTTAACGTGCCTTCTGAAGCACGGAGGAGCTCGAGATAGTAAATTTTTGGTCACCCATCCAATGACCGACCACTGCGAAAGTTGCTTAACTTCAACGATCGCAGCCGAACGCGCTAGCCACCTGTGCTATCGATGTACAATTGTGACTAAAGCGAATTGTGGTCACGCGCCACAATTTAAGCGGTTCACTTTTGAGCCGCGAGTGCCGTATCTTCCCTTATTGTTTTAATCTAAGTTAAAGAGTAATAGTCGTTCAACTTTGGCTCTAACTATCTTAACCATTACAGTTTTCCTTAAAAGCTCATGAAAAGCACAATTATCATGAATTTTTCCAATTTTCCAAAATTAGCAATTTTTAGTTCAATATTTCGCAAACGGATCCCTAAATTGAAAAATTGTCTTAGAAACTCCTGAGTAATTTTAAAGGATCTAATCAATGATATCCCACAAGATGGGGCAGATGATGAAAAAAAATCATTTTCAGTTTACATGTACTCTAAAAATTTTTATTTCCAAATCTTATTCTACCACTTTTTTGCGTGATATATACATATCCCCACAAAATTACAGCTCTCTAGTGCTAACAGTCTCCAAGCGCCAACTGGGGACGGACAGACGGACATAACGAAACTATAAGGGTTCCTCGACAGGACTACGGAACCCTTAAAACTCATCCCAAAGAAAGACCAATAAACAAAAAAATTAAAATGATGTGGTGTCGTGGGACACCAGATAGGAACGTAGTTCCTTCAGCTAATGTAGAATCGCCCCCTATAACTTCACACATATTCACTGTTGGTGTAGTATCACAATATTTCAGTGATGCACCCTCGTCGCTCTACCACTCCCTATAACTTCACACATATTCAGTGTTGGTGTAATATCACAATATTTCAGTGATGCACCCTCGTCGCTCTACCACTCCCTATAACTTCACACATATTCAGTGTTGGTGTAATATCACAATATTTCAGTGATGCACCCTTGTCGCTCTACCACTCCCTATAACTTCACACATATTCAGTGTTGGTGTAATATCACAATATTTCAGTGATGCACCCTTGTCGCTCTACCACTCCCTATAACTTCACACATATTCAGTGTTGGTGTAATATCACAATATTTCAGTGATGCACCCTCGTCGCTCTACCACTCCCTATAACTTCACACATATTCAGTGTTGGTGTAATATCACAATATTTCAGTGATGCACCCTTGTCGCTCTACCACTCCCTATAACTTCACACATATTCAGTGTTGGTGTAATATCACAATATTTCAGTGATGCACCCTCGTCGTTCTCTCTCCTGCCGTAAGGAACTTCGCGCACGTCTCATTTAACGGTTTTATTCCACGCATTTTTTCTTACGGTTTTACTATCACATTTTTTTCAGTTCGGTCGCGCAGCAAAATCCCTATCCCCTCCAAGCCTGCCGTAAGGAACTTTCGTTTCAACAAGTTTTCACTTCAAACGAAAAAATAGTCACATTATTCATCATGAATTTTACTAGTTTAACTAATGTTTGTGTTTGAGCAGATTTAATAGGGCAATAACGACGATTGCTCAAAGAATGCAATAAAAAGGAGTAATGGTCATTCTTATATATTTTTTCTTATACAATAATATAAAAGTATGTAGTCGGCACCCCTACCCCCCAGCGCGACGCCGGCGACACAACCTCTAGTTCCCAACCAACAACAAACATCGCGATAAATCTCACATATTGCGCCGCCAACATAACTCGCGTGAATTCTGACGAAAATATGTTTTTATTGCCCGCGCAAAAAATAATCCCGGCTAAAGGGACGCGCTCCCTACACTCCCGTGTATTACGAGTATTATATTTATACCATAATCATACAACGGATTACCAGTGTATGTATTTATTTTATTTTAGGAAGGTTTCCAGCTATCAATCACTTATTAGATAAACAAAAAACAATATGCAAAAGCCAATTAAAAACCTCCACATATTAAACATCTCTTATCTATTAGACAAGACCGTCCGTCCGTCTGTCTGTGGTGCTGTTTCAGCGGCCAAACCGTAAGAGATAGATAAAGAGAATGTTTAAGTTATAAGTTAAGAATAGTCTGATAAAACTACAAACCGGATTTGAGTAACGTAGCACTTCCGGTTTTCGAGAAATCACGAATTTCAAACGAAACCACACAAAATCTCCGGAGTTCTCAATTAATTAAATACATTTTTTTTTTTAATTTTTGCTTATATCGAGCCCTTACCGCCAAATTATCGTAAGCGACACTCGCCAAATTATCGTAAGCGACACTTTTGTCGAAATGCGTTTTTTGTGGAAACTAATATTTTAAACCGTAACGGACCCATCTCTGTTGATATTTCCCTCCAAAAGAACACCGTTATAATATAATAGAGGGAAGAATAGAGGGAAATATCAACAGAGATGGGTCCGTTACGGTTTAAAATATTAGTTTCCACAAAAAACGCATTTCGACAAAAGTGTCGCTTACGATAATTTGGCGGTAAGGGCTCGATATAACTATCTCATAATCTTTTATCCTACTATAATATGCTTACATGCTTATAATATGCTTCATATCATTATATATATATATATTTATTACAGTTAACAATTTATACTATCTTAAAAAAAAGGTATATACGACGCCCTTTAGGCTCGACTGGAAGGGCATTTTTTTTTCTTTTTGAGTGTGTATGCTGTTGGTCGCAGATGACCTTTACGGCATCACCGGGTTTGGGGATGGCGAGATTCTAAATGTACCTCAAGCCGAGAATTGGCGAGTGCCTCTAGAGGTATTCCAGGCGGATGGCATCTCCCCACAGGGGTATCTTCTCTCCGTCTGGAGCTTTAAGACCACTCGTACCTGAGGGGGTCGGCTCAACTAGAGGGCGTCTCTGAGACTCGGACCTCGGCTCTAACTATCCGTTGTCATAGGGGGAACAGGTAGGACAAAGCATCATGACGTACTACTAAGAACATTTTCATTTAAAAGCTTTGAATATCGTGTTTACAGGTCACTTGCATCCGGTATAGACTTATGTGGGGAATTGCCACCGATTCTTTTAATTTTATTATCGGTGGCAACCGAAACATATTTATACTAGGTACTTCTTTGCCGTCCATCTGTCTGTCTGCGAGCTGTATCTGAATTTATGATTATTTATAATTTTCAGTTTTAATCCAATATAACAACAAGAAACTGATTTTTTTTATTGAGCTGAGTTTTTGCTCAACCTTATTAATCGCTGTAATTTCAAATGTAATACCTGTATGAAAAAGTTATTACTTTTCAATAGCATCGATCCATACCTAGTTATACTTTGTTTAATCCAAAAAACTAATTCTATGCTCCTATTGATTGTTACAGACAGAGTTAAGGGTGAATCGTGAGATGTTGAGATGTCAAATATTATTCGTTTAGGATATTTTTTGGTTATTTCTACCTGAATAAGACGCAATAATTATCGTGCCTCAGTTAGATCATACATTATAGTAGCAATAAAAAATATTCATTCATCATCATCAGCCTCTTAATGTACCCACTGCTGGGGCACAGGCCTTCCCTATGGATGGAATAGGGAGATTGGGCCATGAACCACCACGCGGGCCCAGAGCGGATTGGCGGGTACTAACTGCAGATGTAACCGGGACCGACGGCTTAACGTGCCTTCCGAAGCACGGAAGAACTCGAGATAGAAATTTTTGGTCACCCATCCAATGACCGACCACTGCGAAATTTGCTTAACTACAACGATCGCAGCCGAACGCGCTAACCACCTGCGCCATCGAGCTCCTCATAAAAAATATTACGGTTACTCTTTTCCTCCGGACAGCGAATATTGAGCCGCTCAAGATTCATCCTTAAAAACCTAACCTAACCTAACCTATTCATATATCTATGTGCGTGAACTTAGCACATCATTTCCCAGCAGATCAAAATTATAGTATAGCAGCTATAGAACTCAGATTTGTTTTCGATTTGTTGCAAAATGATATGCTACGGGAAGTTAGCAGACCATTTTGTTAATTGTCATTTTTCGCGAAAAACGCCAGAACTATTTCTAAAAATTATCAAGAACAGCACTCAGCAGCATGCGAAAAGAACTCACAGTTAATTTGATGTGCTGGGAAATTATGTGCTAATTCACTGACATCATATATCTAAACTTTTAAAATCAAGGTACATAAATAGAATAAACTGAAAATCCTTTTGTTCCACAAAGCATGTACAATAGATAATAAGTGAAAAAAAAAAGAAAAAAGAAAAAAGAAAAAAAAAAAAGCGTATACATATTATAGAATATTCATTGAAAAGGGGATGGACAATATGTCCAAATTATATTAGTTAAGTAGACATAAGTGAGCATGCCGCATGTTTGCATGATAAAATATAAAAGGCCGCACTGAGTGCACAAACAAATGTATATAACAAAACTTAAAAAAAAGTCAAACTAAATAATGGCATGGGCATACGCCTATGGAGTAATTGTATTAAAAAAAAACTTTTTTTTATCGTCTCAAAAATGTCTTAAATGTTTTTAAATTTATTATATGTTTTTATCACACCTACTGAGCCCTAAGTATTTATGAAGTATTCGAAATTGTGCAGACGCGAGTCGTAACTTAGACGAAAGTATTGATCTTTATGTCGCGGGCGAGACCCGAAACTAGACAATTGCCAAAACGGCGAAGTTTAAGCGATAAGTTCGGAACTTGGCTCATATTGTCAGTCATCACATTACCTATGGGAATACTTATTCGAGTGTGCTTCTATTCATTCAAAGCCATTTTAAATTTGTAAGGTGTCAAGTCAACTGGGAAATGAAAATTTAAATAGAAGAAAGTAATTGCGTTTTCTAATTAGGAGAGATTTACGACAACGAGACTGTTTAGATAAAGGCTACCTGATAACAAGTTTACCGTTTTGATTCGGTTAGCTTTATGAATTATCAAATTAATACCGATAATCATAGGAATATACATACAAATATATTTGCCTGTCTTTTTGTACGAGCTCTAATAGTTTTATCCATATTTTCCTGATTATCACTTAGACCTGAATCTTTCGTTACGTTAATAATTATTATACACATTTTTTTACATATATATAAATACTGAAAAAGTCGAAGTTCACATAGGTTAGCAGTACAGTGTGCTGAGAGTTCCCTGTGCTTTTTAGCACCACTGCTCTTCAAACCTGATGTTTTTGGTATAATTACAACAAGCAATGTTATAAAATTTAAAAGGAACTATAGCTTACGGGTCTTTTTACTCAATGTATGTTTTTCTTTTCTGAAGTAGATTGATGTCAACTTTTCCGTAGAAATACTCTTATATATTCTCTATTATCCTTATTTGAAGCTCCCTCTTTTTATTTATAAATCTAAAGAAAATCTTACTAGAAAAAAAATAAACGCAGTTCAGGTATGAGACGGGTTGCGCGGCCATTCGGAGACGGGTTCCGCGACCACATCCGCCCTCTCGGCATGCACTAGGGGGACCGCGGTCCTCATAGTGCGTGTCGGATGACGGTGCAGGAGTATTGTCTGGTTTTTAGTGGCCCTGTTCAGGGCGTAGGTAGGGCCCTGTTCACATCAGCGACCTCCAGGGCTGGCTGAAGAGGACAGGGAGGAGTCCCACATACCTTCTTCTCGCTCCTCCAGTGGTTGAAGAATGCGTAAGGCATTTTCCAGACACAAAAAAAATGTATGAGACGGGATTTTAACCCACTGTATTTCTTTACCTTTAGTTTTAGTTTTCTAGTTCTAGTTGAAAAACACAAAAACGTCATACTTGTAACCTTGTAACCCATCACCAAGGGCATCCATCTCCGGCACATTAGGGAGCAGACCCCGGGACCCGAGCAAGTTGGGTAGTAAATCTCGCGGCCGGCACATCCCGTGTCCCGCACGTTCCCGCCGCTTGTAAACTATGCCCCGCGCGAGATTTAGGGTTTAACTTATTACCGGGAATTAGTGGATTTATTTCCCAACTTTGTCTTGCTTCAAATCCGTTTGCTCACTTTCCCTTCGAATACCTAGTCTACGTAAGAACTCGTTCAAGAGAGTTTTATAAACTCTAAATATGGAACACCACTAAAACCTTTAAACTCTATTTTATATACATTACACTGATGAATTTAAATTATGTATAATTCACAATTAGAGTAAGAGGACTATCATAACAGGCCAAAAACACTGACTGTAATTTATCAAAAGTAATAAATACTAGAACTTCGTTATTCATACGATTCACTTTAAAATATTAAAATTTTACCTACTTCATGAATAAGATATTATATAAACAGTCGGGATAATTAACATTTGATAATAATACGTGTCGTGTTTTTCTATAGATTGTAAATTAAGCATCATAAAAATCAATGATGCTTGCCCATTAATACTACTGCGGCACAGGCCCTAAAGACAGAATCATGTACCTACATGATTCCGTCTCCCTAGGACCCACCATGCGAGCCCAATGCGGATTGGTGGGTACTTACGACTGTAGATGCAGCCACCAACTGTTCTCCGCAAATTGGCTTTCGATATACCTGTCATGTATTCGGCATAGCTGTACCCTCATCTAAGTTACATAGTATTTAATGCCGATTTTAAGAGTACAGAGTCAGGTTTAACATCGCCACCTACGAGTATGTTCCGAAGCACGAGAAAGCTCCAGATATTATTTCGCCCATCTGACGACTAATCATTTTAAGCTTTACTGAACTAGTGTTGCCTATCGATAGTCTATCGATATCCAACCAATCGTATGACAATCGATCGGCTTACAGCACAGAAAAAGCCAATACTATCGGATGAGTTAAATACTATCGATATCATTGTAGTTCGTTAATAACAAACTATCGATAGTATCGATACTGTCGATTTTATTTGCAACCATACTATCGATAGTTTAACAATTTGCAATAGTGTTGTGTACAATTTTCAGGTATGATAGTCAATCACAAACTTTAGTCTAAAACAACCGCTAGTATCGATACTATCAATAGTTTGTTATTAACGAACTACAATAGTATCTATAGTATTGCACTCATTCGATAGTATTGCCTTGTTTAGAGCTATCGATAGGTTCGATACTATCGGTTGTATCGACTCTATCGATAGGCCTATCGATAAAGTAAACTGTCGATAGTTTTTATATCGATAGTTCGGCAACACTAACTGAAAAGATCTCAGATTGCCCCTTTATTGTTTTTTTTATTAGCACGTTACTAAGCTAACCTATCATATTAAGATACCGCAACAATGTTTGTTAGTAACCAATTTCGCACTCTAACTACAACAGCGAAAGAAGTTTGGGAAACAAAAAACGTAAACTCAAGAAAAAACCGACTCGAATATTGCAGCGACGGCGCGTAGACGAAGACTTGTGACATCGCTTCAATATTATTATATACTTCTATATTATTATTATAAAGAGGAAAGATTTGTATGTAAGTATGTTTGTAACGAATTGGTTCAAAAAGTACTGGACCGATTTTAAAAATTCTTTCACCATTTGAATGCTACGTTATCACTAAATAATATAGGCTATAGTGTATTTTCAAAAAAGATAGGGTTCCGTATGAAAACTCCGATATTGTAATCCAACGTGTGTAAAAAATTACAAAAAATAGCCTTATATCGCGTACCCTGAGGAAGTCATTGACTATAGAGCAAAGTGATGTACTAAAGTTTAATAGAGAATACCAATATCTACAGAAAAGTCCGCAATACCATATGTCTAACTATTATAGTTACGTCACAACTAGAGATCCCCTGCGGTTTCACTCGCGTTAATTTGAAGAAAAAGGTTTATAGTGAGTTAAACTTCAAATATGGACATAGGCTGTCATAGACTTTTTTACAGAACTTTTAAAGGGAAAGAATTCCGTCATACATGATTTTTGTGTAACTTTAACCGTTTATCCAGCGCACGCAACGGAATCTCAGAAATGGAATATTTTTACCCGTTTTTGCAACATTTTTCATCGGTGCACCGCTGCTACTGGTCGTAACCTGATAATATAGCCTATAGCCTTACTCCATAAATGCACTGTCCAATACAAAAAGATTTTTTCAAATCGGAACAGCAGAGCAATTTTTCATTCGGTACAACGGGTCCTAAACTAAACAACGAATTTTTTACTTGGAATGGAAGGTTTATAATTATTATGAAGAAAGTCGTTTTTTACAATACAAGACTTTGAACAAAAACTTTAGTTTACACTACAGCTCTACACCGAAGCAAAGCGAGGGCGGGCCACTAGTATTATATAATCTACGCGCAGGAACACCCTCCCCCCATCTCCTCCTCGGGTGAGATAGATTCATTCGGCGACTTGGCAGATTCATGGCACCTCTGGCGGCGGCCGACGCCCCTGATTGATGCAGGCAACTTGTTCAAATATTCTTCAGAGGGCAATTTACCCGAACTTTCAAATTATTATGACAGCTGCGAATCAGTCTGCCGCCGACCGCGGGGCGACTTTGAGGAGAAACTCTTTTTGCTTATATTGACCGAAATTCGCCCTTTCCAAGTTTGAACGGTATTACAGTTCTTTTATCATAGTATTTATATATCTATAATCATGTTTTTGTGTCATACGAGTTAGTGTGTGTAATGGTGATTTAACAATTTTATTGCATTAACCTCTCAAACTCAAAAATATTCAAAACTTTATGCCTTTTGCACTTAAAATAATTATCTTGTATGATGACATTGATGGCCTAATGATTAGGACCCAGAAAAAGAGATTAAGCACGTTGTTAAAAATACCCGGCTTCGAATCCCGAAAGCTACAATCAAGACAACTTCTTCTGTTTATAATTCTTTAATCACCCTATAAAAATGACAATCGTTGACCTCATTAAAATTTGTTGTTGAAATTCTTAAATAAAATGTCAACTGCGTGATTGATCTTTAATTTCATTATACACTTACATGTTCACATGTCGCCATTTCAATTTTCACAGCATGTAATTTTCATTCATATTTAGAAATTGGCGCGATATATAACATTTTTAATATGTTAACAACATAGAGCAACACGTAAAGGAGTAGCCATAGCGACGTAATACTATTCAAATTAATCTGTATTTTTTGCGGGTAGAGTATGTACACAAACACAGTTCAACGTTTACGCATATAATACCAGATTGTCACCGTAGTTACCGTAGACTATAACCGTAGTAGAGTGAATGTCGTAAACAATAACACAATATATCTTTAAATCCTGCACACACGTATCGTTGTATGCCCAGTTTGTATGGCCAACCCGACAAAGGGGAAATATGTATATGCCTAATCCCCCCCTCCTGGCCTTGTCAGCCGTGTTGCTCTATGCTTAAAAACAACGACAACAATCATGAATATAATGGCTAATAGAAAAATGCAGACGATATTAAATAAAATCAAAAATGATGTGGTGTCGTGGGACACCAGGTAGGAACGAAGTTCCTTCGGCTAATGTAGAATCGACACAAATTGCAAACTCGCTTGTGTATGCGACTGTCACGCCTGCGCACGTCTCATTTAACGGTTTTATTCCACGCACTTTTTTCCACGGATTTTTTCTTACGGTTTTACTATCACATTTTTTTCAGTTCGGTCGCGCAGCATAATCCCTATCCCCTCCAAGCCTGCCGTAAGGAACTTCGTTCCAATAAGTACATAATCTGTAATAAGTAGCATACAACATCAAACTTACGAAATAGTTACAGAGATTCGAATTCAGTACAGCGATTCTGTAAAATAAAATCTCACTTCCGATTTCGGTAGCTGCCATTTTAGACATTAGTTTGATATGCATTACGCCATTAGACGGCAAAATGTCGCTATGTTACGCGGGAAGTTTACCTATCCAGCTTAGCTAAGCTGCCGTCCGCGACTTTCCCTGCATTAACTTTAGTTGTTCGAGAATCCCACAGGAAACTGAGTATTTTTTCGGAGATAAATTTATAGACAGAATTCCTACTTTAATAGAGTAAAACAAAATTTCAATAATAATTATTCAAGTAATGTGGACGTATTCCTGGCGAAACAAAATTATTTCAAAAAGATTGTGAATAGTAATTTTTTTAATCTATACTTATAATAAATCTGTAGAGAGGTCAATTCTGTACATGAAATATATTTTCAAAGGGGGTCAGGGGGATCAGGGGGTGATTAGTGATCGATACTGATGCCAAAAATGTAATCAGTAAAATTTTTGTCTGTCTGTCTGTCTGTCTGTCTGTGTGTATGTTCCTTATAGAAACAAAAACTACTCGACGGATTTTAACGAAACTTGGTACAATTATTCTTCATACTCCTGGGCAGGTTATAGTATACTTTTCATCACGCTACAATCAATAGCAGCAGAGTAGTGAAGGGAAATGTTGGGAAAACGGGAGAAGTTACTCCATTTTTTAAGCTTCCGTCGCGGGTGCAGCCTTAATGGTTAAAGTTACATAGAAATCATGTATGACGGAAATATTCTACATAAAATTGTCTAAAAAATATCCCGCAACAGCATATGTCTATCTTTTATGGTTGACTCACAATAACACGTGTAATTATATAAATAAAGTCATTCTTTATAGCACAAGCCTGAGAACAACAAGTATAGTTTACACTACAGCTCTACACCGAAGCGAAGCGAGGGCGGGCCACTAGTAATAATAATAAAACCTAATTTAAATTACTTTATATTTCTATCACCATTTTCTCTGTGGGTATGGCTTTATGCTTAATTTTTTAATACTGTGTTTTTATTTTTATATAATTTTAAATTAATCTACGGCCTCGATTGGATTAAGTATATTTTATTTGAGTTGTACTTGTGAAAACTGCATAAGGCTTATCAATGTTACATCATCTCGTTTTATCCTTAGTTTTAACATGCTGTTTGTTTTCCATGAATAAATAAATAAATAAATAAAAAGTATCCAATATGTCTCAATCCTGGTCATAAATTACATGCGTGCCAAATTTCATCCAAATTCGTTTAGGATAACTTAACCTCTACTTACTACTAACTAACAACAGAAAATAGTAGATTGTTTACTAAGGGAGCAAAGTACTTTTCACCTTACTTTAGGGAGGAGGGACCTTACTTTTTATCACCCTCTATGAGAAAATCACATCACATCACCAGCCTATTAAAGTCCCCACTGCTGGGGCACAGGCCTTCCCTATAGGTGGAATAGGGAGATTGGGCCATGACCCACCACGCGGGCCCAGTGCGGATTGGCGGGTGCTAACGACTGCACATGCAGCCGGAACCAACGGTTTAACAACGTGCCATCCGAAGCACGGAGGAGCTCGAGATAGTAAACTTAGGGTCACCCATCCAATGACCGACCACTGCGAAAGTTGTTTAACTTCAACAATCGCAGCCGAACACACTTACCACTTGCGCCATCGAGCTTTGAGAAAATAAGTAAATGTATTTACGAATATTTTAGAAAAGTGCGTTTATTTATTTACTTAAAAGAACAACAATACAATCTTTGAAAATGTATGTCAAAAACAGATTTTCAAAAAATATTTCACCTTTCTTGCATTTTTCCACTGGAGAATTTTCATTACATTATGCTTTTTTTAGTGCGCGTTGTATTGTTCGAGGGATTTAGTTGGTAACTTTGTATCACATTTTTAGCATACTTTCATTCTCGCTACACGAGAAAGAAACTACATTTTTTATAAAAACTAAATAAAACCGAGTTTAAGTAAACTTTTATTAACGAAGGCGGAATGTATTTCGCGTGTTTGTATTTTTTTAAAATCTTTTTTTAGCGAGAGCGCAAATTACGTTGTGATTTGTTCATAAAATGTTCATGTTTTTCATTGGAACTTTTACTAACAAACAATATCCACATTGCTAATTCAAATCACTCTTAGCCCCTTTTATAGAAAGATTCTCAGTGATTGATCTAGTCTTGAGCATAGTTAGAAAGGGATGTCGCTATATATAGCACATAGCGACATTCCTTTCTAACTGTACTCAAGTAAAGATCAACACTTAGTTGTTATTCTGTAATACGGGCCTGAGTCCAAAAAACGGTTAAAGCTCTTTTTGAATAAAGTCAATTTAAATAAACATGCCGCTATTGCCATCCTATCTTTGGGGGCCTGAAGCCCTACCTCCTGGAGCCCTAGTCATGGTGGACTCACAAACAGAATAGAAAAAGAAAGAAATAGTTATAATTTTTATTATTTTAAAGCATGTGACTGCTTGATGTTTAAATCTAAAGAAAATATAACTAGAAAAAAATCCACGCGGACCAGGCAGCAGACGGGATTCGCCCGGATTGCGAAGGGTGCGGCCCTTCGCAATCCGGGCGAATGCACTGACCAATTATGTGATACCAATGATACGAAGACGAAGAAAGAAATAATTTAATTGTCACTGCGGTTTCTGTAAGCGGATGCTACCCCAGCCAGGCGCTCCAATTCCAACGGGAAATTCGTAATATCCTTAAACTTTTATCAACTAATCATCCGGTAAGTTATGAGAGGTAGGGCATAGCGGATTGCCGCTCGAATTGGAGCGTCCGTCTGGGGAAGTAAATTCCACCTGACAGAAGACCAAGGACACTTACACTCCCTTTTGGTGGTGTTGTGTTTCTGTCGGTGAGTAAGGCTCCAGGGCTCCACGGGGTAGGGGTAGGGATGTCGAAAGTTGAAAAAATATCGATATATCGATACATCGATCTTTTAAAAAATATCAATATCGGCTTCGATATATCGCGAAAAAAACATCGATATATCGGACCAATTTTCCCAAAAATATCGTACAGTAGCTCACGAAATATGACACGCGGAATAATAATGGAACGAAAATTATCTCCCTAAAAATAGACCCTATTTTCGAATGGTGACATAGACAATACTAAATACAGCACAGATCATAGATATGTTGAATATCATTAATCTGAGATCCAGTTACGATTTTTCCAGATACGAATTTAGTTAGATCGTGATATGCCGCTAATAATTAAAAAAATATCGTTTTTGATACGAATTTCGATATTGGTTATGTTGTATCGATGTATCGATATATCGAATCAAAATATATCGGCAAAAAATATCGATATATCGATACATCGATATATTTTCAACAAGCCTAGGTAGGGGATTGGATCAGGGTAGGAAGATATTTGATGTGGCAAACGTCTATAGGCTATGGTAGCCGCTTATTATCAAGCATGCCACAAAGCACTTTTGCCACCTTTTAAACATAAAAAAAATTACCTTCTCTAATTCCCTTTCCAACTGCATGGCGCGATCCAGGATGGGTCCCCGCACGGCATAGTTCACATTCAAGAGATTCCTGTTTATGTTCTCAGCGGTAATGGTGTTTTCCAACTTCATTTTGATCAAATTAAATCACTGAAACACTGAACTGTACTATTATAAGTATGGATTAAATTTTCGATCGACGATCGATCGATGCTCCCGTGTATTTGATGTGTGCACGTTGGTTGCGCCGGCGTCTGTTTATATGCACAGATTTTTCGTCAAAACGCGCTCGCGCCACTCGTGCGCAGTAGGGTGACCAACTCACTGATTAGTTGTGGGACATGAATGCGTCTGGAAACCGTGAGCTTGTTCCTATTAATATTTTACTCGTTATTATAATGGTAATTATAAAGCGATCGAGTTTTTGAACTTTCTGTATCTTAAACTAAGGAGGAGAAGTTTGAATGAAGATTAATATGATTCGATTTTTTTATAAGTATTTAATTCTTTGATTGCTTGATTGAAATAAATTTTATATCTTTACGTAAATGTGCAACATATCCTTTTTTATATCCCTAAAAAGGTAGCTTGATTTATACTTATATCTTAACTATCGGCCGCCCGTGACTTAGTCCGCGTTAACGTTAGTTTTTTGGGTATCCCACAGAAACCTAAAATTTATCCTGGATAAAAAGTATCTTATGTCTTAATCAGATTATAATTATGATTTTATTTATTTTTTAAGCATTTAACTGCTAGATGTTTAAATCTAAAGAAAAGTTTACTAGAAAAAAATCCACGCGGACCAGGCAGCGGACGGGACTCGAACCCGCATCCTTCGCTATCCGGGCGAATGCACTGACCATTATGCTACCACGGTCCTATTAGCCGCGTCGAAATTTTCCTAGCCTTAAGCTGCAAGGCAGCGCCATCTCTTCGCATTGTAGGTAACCCACAATGTCAAATGAATACTTTTTCAAGTATTAAACATTTGAAAGAAGAAATAGCAATTATAGTTATGATTTTATTTATTTTTTAAGCATTTCACTGCAAGATGTTTAAATCTAAAGAAAAGTTTACTAGAAAAATTAACAACAAAACAGATTATAATTATTCAAATACGTACTAAATTTCATCCAAATCTTTTAGCACTTTTTGCGTAATTGAATAACAAAAATACAAACTTTCACATTTATAACATTAGTAGGATAGGATGTGAAATATTTGTCCACTATTTTTTTTATTAGATGTAAAATGCTGAAAGTAAATTTTTTATAATAAAATTATATAAAAAAAGAATATTTACCTTAAAAACACTTTTGACCGTTAATAAAGGTTAGGTAGTGATTTACTTGCATTTTTTGAAAAATATTTATTTCCTTCTTTTCAAAGTTGTTAATTTTTTTTTTAATTCAGTTTTGTCTGGGATCAGTCAATTAAAATCAAGATCAATCATTAGCTGTAGCATTTAAAATTCATTTTTGCTAAATCAATGAGTACAATTATTGTATAAAAATGGGACACTGTTACCTAAAAACAAACAACTAGGGCCAACTGCTGTTGCACAATATACAAATAACTGTCATTATCATTGGACATATAAAAGTTACACAACTTCGGCCTTATCGTTCAATAACTTGACCTAAAGGAATGTTATAGGAAAGGGCTCCGCTCATGCTTCGGGGCATCGTTGCACTAAACTAGTTCTATCTCATTATCAAACATTCCAAGCAAAAACAATCTTAATTTGATCAAAAAGCTTTATTTACATTCAATAATTTTAGAATACAAATAGATATATCAACGATGCCAACGGCACTTGTTGTGCCTAAGATATTAAAGTATAAACAACAGCGCCAGTTTACTAGTTCATTGTCAAGTTACAATAGTTTATTAAAACTCTGTGCGTTGATAAATGCTTACTTACTATGAGCGCAGGAAGTTAACGATTGAGGTTTACTTAAGTGGCTTACTTCCGATTCCAGTCTTGTATATAATTCGTTACCATATTATATTATGTATTGAAGAGCTCGATGGCGCATGTAATTATCACTTTCAATTGCGACTCGTTAAGATTATCAACTTTTGCAGGGACATTCGATTGCTGACCAAAAATTTACTATCTCTAGCTCCTCCGTGCTTCAGAAGGCACATTAAGCATTAAACCATTGATCCCGGCTGCATCTGCAGTCATGATCCCCGTGATGAGTCAGGGCCTAATCAACGTATTCCATCCATAGGAAAGGCCTGTGCTCCAGCAATGGGGACATTAATAGGATCTTAATGATAATGATAGGTATGAATACTTAAGCCTTCGTGATATATTCACGCCACCAGCCTATTGATGTGCTCACTGCTGAGGCAAATACAGCTCTTCCCGATTGATTGACATTGGAAGAACAGGCAACACGAGTCCATTGTGAATTAATAAATGCAACGTAACTTTTGCTTAATTTGTCAATAAAACAAAAATATTACTTCTGTGACATCTGTGTGCAGTTGACTTTTGAATGTCATATGTACATGTAAGAAGTAATTTACAGTGTTAATTCCAGATAACTATTGCATCATTAGGTTTAGCCAATCGAAATTTTATAGGTGTATTTTCCTGTCGATAACTCTATCACAATCACTTAATCTCATTTGGAGTCAATAAGTTAGTAAAATAAATTGTTCCACTTAAGAAACTCCGAATTCGAGTAATTTTCATAGTCAAGTACTAAAGCTAAGCCTACAATGAGTCAATATTACTCGATCAGTAATTAATGAATGATTAAGCCTATTGCAAAACTACTGTTGCAGCTGGTAATGCTACAATGTATCTAAGCTTGTGGCAGTAGCCTATCGTTACTTAGCCTTATAATAAGCGTTCAGTTGGATAGCGGACATCCTACATTCATAAATATTTCAAACGCATATTTCTACCTATACTTACTAATATAATTAAACATAGCTTTATAGCTCTGTTTTTTTTAAGCATTTAACTGCTAGATGTTTAAATCTAAAGAAAAGTTTACTAGCAATAACTCTACCCGGACCAGGTAGCAGACGAGACTCGAACCAGACCCGTCACTATCCGGGCAAATGCACAGAACATTATACTACCGCAGCCCAGACAGCCGTGTCGAATTTTCTCTAGCCTTAGGCTGCAAGGCAGCGCCATCTCTTCGCATTGTAGGTAACCCACAATATTATATGTACCTACATTGCTTTGTATTAACTTACACGATTTTTTATTAGCACAGCTTAGATCCATAATGCAAAATCTTAATGCGGCATCACACAAATTGAAATTTAGATTAACAATAATAATACTAATGACATGATTAGTTCATAATTTTTCAAGTATTTATGACGATTTAAAAATCACTAATTACGAATATCATAACAAAAAATCCGTTATAAGTATTTATTATTTTATCTATTCTAGCGCCGCGTGCACTACATATCAGCGATTAAATTATTTAACGACATAAATAATTACAACATAATAATAATGACATTATTATTTTCTCGACACGAGTCGATTTCTAATTGATATTTGATTATCCCCAACAGCTCGATATATGCACGATCTGAGTCTGAATTTTCCTTGTTATTTCTTAGTAAAAGATGTTATTAAATGCAATGTGTACGTACAAATCTAGATAATTGCTTGTCACGTTTTCACTTCTTTTTTTACATATAAATATGTCCGGGTCTTTCCGAACTCATGGTCCGCGTAACGAAGACGCTTCAAGTCTCTGTTATCAGTCTCTCGACGGCAAAAGAGAAGCATCATCAAGTGTAAATGGTGAATCCCTCAGCATCAGTTATTTATTTAAGACATTTTTCCTTTAGATAGTGTTCGGGTCAAGAACCAACCAAATACGTAGTAAATTGCAGAACAAATTATACTTACTTACAATACCTACCTTGTTAGTAAGATCTTCATATCTGAAGCGGTAAGTAAAGTCCCCATTTTACATAACGATGCTAATAACCATTTCTGTAAATACCTACCTTTTGATTTTAAATAACGTAACTTGTAAAATACGTTTTAGGACGGCTACGATCACGAAACAGGTAGGGCAGTTTTCCCGCTGGAATTTGGAGCGCTCGCTAAGCAAGTAACCTCACCTATAAGCCATGGTTGGCATATGGTATAAACCATCAGTCGGGCCATATGGTAAGTTGCCACATTTTTAACATAAAACATCATCATCATCAGCCTATTAATGTCCCCACTGCTGGGGCACAGGCCTTCCCTATGGATAGAATAGGGAGATTTGACCAAACGCGTTATCACCTGCGCCATTGTGCTCCTCGTAAAAACAAACAGTGCCTTTGAGTGCTGTTATGCTTAAGTAAGGTTCCACGGTTCTGCGGGGTAAGGGTTGGGGTTTAGGTAGACTAAACTCAGGGATACTGTACGGTACTGTAACGTCCGTGACGTTGCAGCCTCCTTGTTTAGGTAAACTCTTTGCTTTTGCAATGCCTACGGTTGGCAGTTATATTAAAAAGTTAATGTCATGATTTTAAGATTTGAAATAAGGGATCGTCTGTCTTTTGATAGAAGGTTCCATTCAAGAGAAGATCTTCAGGCACCAACCAAACCTCTCGTAGTTAGATAAAAATAATTATATTCGCCTGAATCAAATATAAAATAACTTATCTCTACCAGTATCTTTTAATTAGTAGTTACGTCCCTGAGTTCTATCCACTCTGGCTAGAGCTCCTCAGTACCGCAAGCCTCTATACAGGATGTTCCAACTAGTGACATCAACAATTTTTTTTTAGATTCCTCGCACCTGGGATATCCTAACATACCCCATGTATGCTCCGCAATTTTTCTTAGTTTTCGAGTTATATTTTTTTTCTGAACTATTAAAAACGTAGTTCGTAAGGCAAATCAGGGTCTGAAACACAATTAATCGTGAAGCAAATCAGAGTCCAGTCAACACAGCGTTAGTAGTTCAAGGGAGAGAAAATAACGTAGACGAGAGCAGTCTTAACACTAGACTAGACTAATACGACGTCACAGTCACAATTTTACGCTACAAGGAGGTGCAATACTCTTTAATAATAAGGAGGTGCTCACTCGCACTTACTGTTCTAACGGACCTTTGAGAATAGCGATGAAACCGAAATTATTGTAAAATTACACACGCTAAAGTATTTTACAGGAATGTCAATTAAATTTAATTTGAAATTACATTTTTAAGTTTAATTTACCATAACAATGATAAAAAATAGATTAAATAATTTTAAATACTTTAATCGTGTTTCAATGATTTTTAGCCTATCCGCCTTCGAAGACCAATTACTACAAAAATAGGCTGATTAAGTACTATTTTTTTATGATTTTTGGTAATTTAGAAGCATGCGGAGTTTTTAAACTTAACCACAAGCTATGGGACTCCTTTTAATTTTTGAGTAAATCCTACAAAAAGCTAAAGTTCCAACTTTCAAGCCTTTTTTGAGTAACTTTAAGTAATTTCAGGAAACTGGGTTATTTTTTTTTATTAAAACAACATTCAAGAAAATTATGTCACAAAAAAAGACTGCAAAATACTTACTACGAAAAAAGATATGAATTTTTGAAACCTCGCTGGCAGAAATAAATAAAAATGCACAAAAACTTATAACTCGAAAACTAAGTAAAATCGCGGAACCTACACGGTATTTTTTCGAATACACCCAGGAGCGAGGAATCTAAAAAAAAATTTGACGTCACTAGTTGGACCACCCTGTATATAGGCGAAAGTAGGTGATTGTTTGAACCGAAAAAACCGTATTTCTTAGCCCCGATATCAGATGGCGAAATCGCGAAAATTGTATATTTTTCACGCAATCGCAAATTCAACGCTCCAACCACTGCGCCATCAAGACGCTGTATTAAAAGTGTTTACTTTAAGAGAAGTTGACAGGTATAATCATAATGTTGAAATGACAATGACCTCATGGTACAGTATCGAAGTGCATATTCTTATCTATTAATGACGTAACCATTAGAACAATATTTATAAAAAGTATTTTTATCATCGTGTTGCATGCTGTAGGTACCTTACCTTACCTACACTATAAAATGTCGTTTGTTTTAATTTGAAACCCAGGAGAAAGCGGACTCGTAGGAATGCGTTAGTAGCTTTGGATATAATAAATGTGTGTGATTTTTTTGAAGTGAAACTTCTTTATCGGCGTTGGAAAAAAAATTACCGTCACATTTTTCGGTTACGCGTCACATTTTTCCGTTACGCGCCATCTTTTTTATATTAATAGTTGATAGCTGAATGATCACACTGTCGCCAGCGAGAACTCTCTCTACTCGTTTGTAGCTGAGTGACAATAGTTATTAAAGATAAGACTCGCTCAGCCAAACTTGCATAGCGATACTCGCTCAGCGACACTCGCTCAGCGATACTCGCTCAGCGATACTCGCTCAGCGGTACTCGCTCAGCGATACTCGCTCAGCGATACTCGCTCAGCGATTCTCGCTCAGCGATACTCGCTCAGCGATACTAGCTCAGCGATACTCGCTCAGCTATACTCGCTCGGTTAAGCTGGCTTGGCTTTCAAAAGCCGTGCGCGTGCATTTTAACTCAGGACTGCCAATTCGTTTCTAGTTTCTACTCGCTTATCGTTCATCGTCGGAGGTGGAACATGTGCCTTAGATTACTGAGCCGTGTAATCATAACAGTTTCATAGGCAGTAATTTGTATTCATGTCTATGATAATAAAATCCTTTTGTTTAAACTTTATCTAATTTAACTTTATTTAACCAATTTCTGGAAAGTTGCATGTAGATCATTTTTCGAAAAATAAGGCCATAAAGAAGTTTCACTTCTTACGTGTGTACACTAGTACACGCACACATTTTTTAAAAACACGAGTGTTTTTCCAATAAATACGAAGGAAAAAGTGGAAAAAACCTTTTAACCTTTTAATTTATTTATTTATTTTCTAACAATTATTACCATTACAGGTATTTAAGTCCAATACGACAATGTTTATCCTAAGTAAGCGTGCCTTCTTTCTTATTAATCTTGGGAGGTTTAGCCAGTATGACTTGTAATGATGTAAGAACTCTTATATGATACCCTACACATACATCCAAATCTGTTCATAAGTTATTGTCGAATATGGAAACTCAAATTCAAGTAAATCTTTCAACATGAACGTCTTTGGGTAGACGTGTAAAAAAAGAAAAACGTGCAAAGAAAAAAAGAAGCGTAAGTACAAAGACTAAGGCCCGTATTATACAAAGATTCTCAGTGACTGATCTAGTCTTGAGCATAGTTAGAAAGGTATGTCGCTTTAAATAACACATAGCGACATCCCTTTCTAACTGTACTCAAGTAAAGATCAACACTTAGTTGTAGTTACTTGTATTGTAATACGGGCCTACGTACGTGTCGCCGTACACGGGCCACCGACCACAATCACAAAACGCCGCCACCGGCATATTTCTTGTAGTTTTCATACATTTTATATGGACTCGCCACACACGGTACGCCGGTGGCCGCCACACGCTACAATTCGTCGTTGCTCGCTTCTTGTGGCCCGCACCGGCCACTTAATGCGCCGATACAAAACGCCGCCACATATCACTCGCGCGATTCCCCACCCCTCTCTCCGTTACCTTAGTCGGCCGCTGTCGCGCGCTTCAGCCACTTTAGTAGCCGCTTCTAGCTTCTCGTGGCGGCGTTTGTGGCTGTACCGGAAGTAAGAACAAGCTAGCACCTTGTATAAAAAAAAATACGATGGCGACACGAACGGTCGTGCTTGGGGTGCTGATGCGGCAGAAAAGTGTGGCTCTCCAGATATCTACACATTGCCAGCCTGAACCCATATCCTGTATCTACCCTGAAAAATCCTTAAACTTTTCTTACCAACAGAATTACGACACCACAAAAAAGGTAGTGTTCATTTTTTGTTGTCTTCTTGTAAGGCGGTGGTTCAATTCAATTCCTTTATTGCATATCCACACGTACAAAAAGATGTTAAATATAAGTTATGACAAAATACGGTCATTATGGACCATGTCGGGCACGCAACTAAATGAGACATAGAAGAGAGGAGTTACATTCAAATTTCTATGCTAGTTTAAAGATTGAAAGAGTTAGGTAGCTACTGAATGTCACTATAGGTAATTTATATATTACTAGTTGCCCGCCCTCGCTTCGCTTCGGTGTAGACTACAGTTTTTGTTCTCAGGCTTGTATTATACACAATGACATTCATCTATGATTCTTCTTATACCTGCATGCAAAGTCTCAGCCCGATCGGTTTAAAATTGACAAAGTTTCATACAAACTTTCATGCCCTATTTCATCCCTTGGGGGTAGAATTGGTCAAAATCCTTTCTTAACGGATGCCTACGTCATAACATCTACCTGCATGCCAAATTTCAGCCCGATCCGTTCAGTGGTTTGGGCTGTGCGTTGATAGATCACTATGTCAGTCAGTCACGTTTGAGTTTTATAGATATAGACTAGCTGTCCCGAGAAATTAATAGGGTTTTATATTTATATGTACATAACCGCTTATTGCTCTTCACTATCTTGAAAGTCCCTAATTAGTTGACCACGACTGTATATATATATACTAGCTGACCCAGCGAACTTCGTACCGCCATGAAAAAATAGGGGTTGGTGGGAGAAGGGTGAAAATTTAGGGTTGTATGTATTTTTGTATGATGTATCATAAAAAAAATAATAAAAAGTCTAAAATTGAAAAAAAAAATTAGGGGTGGATTACCCTTAACATTTAGGGGGATAAAAAATAGATTACATCCGATTCTCAGACCTACCGAATATGCATATAAAATTTCACGAAAATCGGTCGAGCCGTTTCGGAGGAGTTTAACCACAAACACCGCGACACGAGAATTTTATATATTAGATATGTAGATTTAAGCGAAGTTAAAATTCATTACAGATGTAATTTAAATTATTTATATAGATATATAAACAAATAATAAACTAATAATTAATAGGGTGGCCACTAGTAAAAAAAAAGATTTCTTACACAGACCAAGGCCGACGACGCAAACAATTTAATGATAGTATTAAAAAAACTGTTTATTTGTATTGAAACGAAAACAATAAAATCAGTACCCTTAGTACGAGTGCGAGCTCACGAAAACTATCATAGTTTTCGTAATTGTAAAACTCGTACTAAGGGTACAGATTAAAAGTAAAACTCAATTCTTTCGTTTGGTCCTTACATTAAAGTTTGGTCATTTATTTTCACTTCATAAGTTTAAATATTTTCTTTTCAATGTAGACTGTACTTATTGCATAGCAACCAACTTTGTTTTTATTTCTACGTAAATAGCCGGTACTTCTGAATTAAGGGACAGCCCCTCTCAAATTGGCTAGGCCCGTAATAATCGTCACGTATAAAATGAAGATAAGAATTCTAAAGACAAATTCAAAGTGCAACTTAAGACGTGTCCTGAATACAATAGATCAATGTATATGTATATAATATAGATATCCTTAATCGATCTATCGCAGACGAGCCGCGACGGACGGGGGTCTTCCCCAAACAAGAATCGATCGATACGCACAAAAAATACGTACTTAGACTTACGCGTACAATTACAGATAATACTTATTATTGAGAGATGTTTTTATCTGTGACCTACATGACACCTGCATACATAAAAACATACGTTTAATGATTCACCGAAATAGTTTGGGAGTAAAATTCTTTGGAATATCTAGCTAGAGGTCAAGGTTAAATCTTGTTACTATTAATATTAGTATAAAAATGTTTTTTTTCCTGCAAGGCCCACATTGATGAAGGTGATAGAAGCAAGAGATGCAGCACCTGTCACTCCAGCCGCCCTTACCTTGTCGGCATGAATCCAACACCCTACTTATGGAGGTCAGCAAAACTCCCCTACCTCGTCCATCTATGGCAACCTTTAGGCCGCGGCCGCATTACTACGAGGGGCGACTGAAAAGTTTTGAGCCTAAGGTATTAAAAATGCTGATAGAAATGTGTAAAAAAAACATTGTTCAATATAATCTCCCTTTAATTCAATGCACTTCCTACATTTATCAAAAAGAACTTTTAACCCGTTAAAAATAATCGCCGTTTTTGCCTTCAAAATGTTCATTTACGGCCGCCTTCATTTCCTCGACACTTGAAAATCTCCGTCCTCGGAGGTCCTTTTTCAAATTGGAAAAAAGGACATAATCACTAGGGGCCAAGTCTGGACTGTAGGGTGGGTGGTTTATTTCTTCAAATCCTATTTCGGTGAGGAATTTTATGACAGTTCTGTACTCCAATTTCGTAGAAAGCGCTGACGAGTCAGACATGGTGATGTTTAAGGTTCAATTACTAAAAATGTAATAATGCTACTGACATGAAACTTGGTATTTATATTATTTAAAATACCCTAAATTAGTTGTGTGCAGCGCTACTCATGATCAAAGGTACTTAGGCTCAAAACTTTTCAGCCGCACGTCGTAAAAAGGTCCATTCACGTTGAAACAGTCGCACAGACCGTCGATCGAACCACGGTTTGATAAGTATTTCAACGGACCGGCGAAATGACCTCGAAAAGGAGTTTCCTCTCAGTTAAATGTAATAGCGACGACCGTATCGCCGTGCCTTAGTAGGCCAACGGCCGACAGCAGCCCCTCTGGCTATTGGTAATTGGTATGCCCTCCATATTGCGAGAGGCCTTTTGTAGCTCACCAAACCGATACGGGCGTGCGTGTAATAGGGAGTCGCCCGTCAAAGAAGCGCATATGCACTAGTTTTAAGCGCTGCATCGTCGCCTTCTCAGGGTACGATCGCATCCAATGAAGCCTTTAAGGCCTTCGCGGTCAGAGGCTGCCGCTATGGGTGTTTTCTAGTTAGCAAGAGTCTGCATAATACAACATATATAACCTTGCAGCCGGCTGTAGGGTATCCATGAAAATTTCTCACACGCTCCTCCGCCTGGGAGGAAACAAAAAAAAAACAAAAAAAAATGATCTTGGTCATTCAGTCGGCTCTACGACCTATCCATTCACGATCGAGTCGTAGGGGAGAGTGGGGGAATTGCGGACGCGGGGTAAATACGGACTAGCAAGTTTCTACTCATTCCCTCCACCCGCGGCAGCCCGGTGCTGTCGTCTGTTTCTTTCCACTACTTTAATGCCACGCAAAAACTTACGACAGCCGGCTGCGCACAGTTTGAAAGGTAGGTAAAATTAAAAAAAAAAGTGTATATTGATCTAATTTTTAGTGTTTTTTAATTCGAGGGACAGGTCTGTATATTAAGTGATGGTAAAAAGTGATATTTTCTATGGATAGCTTTGTCAATGGAGTTTGAATCGCCAATGTTTGTTTTTATGGAACGTTTTCATAACCTACAAATTTCTCTCTTTGATTTAAAAATACCCAGTGAGGTTAATTGCGGACACGGCTTGCGGGGTAAATACGGACGTCCGAAACCAAAGTACGACAAGTCAAACAAGTCAATCTTCATCAGTACCGCTTAGTGATTTAATAAAGGTCCCAACTCTACAAATTCATCGTAGCAAACGGTCAGTAAACAAAAAGCATTCCATCATTTTTACCAGCACCCCGGAAAAAAAGAATCTAGAAGAAAAGGAATAAAAGAAAATAAAACTACATCTAATAAGCTGAAAAAGTCAGAACTTTCTACAGGAAAAGGATCAAAGAGTTTAAAAAATCTGAATAATTTTGAAAATGAAGGAATTATGTTGATTACTTTTGATTATCAGGAAAAGTACAGTGATCTACTCGCCGAAGACTGAATTATGTGTTTAAAGTGTAACAAGTGGGCTCATGAGAACTGCACTGCAGTAAGTTCTTCTAAAGGCTTTACTTGTGATTTTTGTCAATGATGTGAACCTAGTCCGTAAATACCCCATGCTGTCCGTTATTAACCCAGGGTCAGTCTGAATTTACCCCGAACACTACGGGTAATTACGGACAGACAAGGTTTTGTTTTTGCTAAAAATATTCTATTTGTTGATTGATCTCGTTTAATAAGTATAATTGTTTTTGTAGATGTATAACTAAAGATTAATAATTAATAAAGACAGACTAATTATTACTAATACTACGAATGTTGTGCGTTATTTCCCTTCAGCGTCCGCAATTCCCCCATCCTCCCCTACGACCGAAGTACGTGCGACGGCCTGTACGAACATTGTAACGTGTATGGCGCTTCTTAAGCACTTCGCGCAACGGCAATGACGCAATAACCAGATTATCTAAAGAAATCGTACGATCGTCGCGCACTTGGCCGCAACCGCCAAATTTAGTTGATCGTTGTGGCCACTGATTGTGGCCGTTAGCGCTCGGCGATTTCGTGAAAACAAACTCATATAAACACATGTCGATGGCCACAATGCCACTACCTGTATCTGCTTGTACTGGTCGCGTTTGTAACTCTAGCACTGAACTGTACACTTAGCACGAACCAATATCGAATTCGAATAGTTTTCGAGTCCCGGACTCGCTGTAAAATTTTGTATGGAAACTTGAACAGCAGCGGCACAAAGTACGTAACGAGAACTAAAAATCAGTACACATTTGACAATGACATTTCGGACTCGCAAACGATACGAATTCGATATTGGTTTGTGCTAGGGGTACTGTCCCCTAAGCACGAACCAATATCGAATTCGAATAGTTTGTGAGCCCGGGATGTCGTTGTCAAATTTTGTATGGAAACTTGAACAGCAACGCCACAAAGGATGTAACGAGAACTAAAAATCAGTACTCATTTGACAATGACATTTTGGACTCGCAAACGTAACGAATTCGATATTAGTTCGTGCTAAGGGTACAGAACCATAGAGGTATAAGAATAGAGTGGGGAAGGCGGCTCTAAAAGTGTCGTCTAGTAGAAAGAGAAAGATGAGAGACCGCTAGCTATCTCTCTTGTGACGCTAGCTATCTCGGGGGTGGAATTTTTTTATTACATTTTAACTCTAGGAATCGACGGAAAAAGTAATTCTAAGAAAAAAACTGTTATACACGTTTTTTTCGTAAAACTAATAAACCAATTTAAAGTGCCAAATTTTCGAAAATTTGAGAGTTTAAAGAGAAAACCGATTTTTTTCAATTTCGTGTTTTTCACCATTTTCTTAAAAATATCTCCCAAAATTCTAAAGATACGAAAAAAACGATATATAGATAATAGTTTTCTTATCTATTACACGCAAGTAAACTTTCGGTAAAAGTGACATTACATATCGTTTGACGTTTTAATAACAGTCGTGTGACGTCACACACTAGTAAGACGCCATATTGTCCAGAGATACGTATTCCCGGCAACTTGAAAATGGAGTTTTTGATTTGGTTATTTTTACTGAAATGATGAACAACAGAATGATGAGTATCTACTTTTTACGGACTCCATAAACATTAGCCAATAACGTGAGATCGTTGCCTTAAACTTGTCAAATACCCTATTATTATCATGGATCAGCATATGCAGTACTTGAACCCAGTTGCAATTTTCACCAAAAAGGCAAATTTTCACAGGTTTGACAAATTGAATACCTACAAACAATTGAGTAAATAAATGAAACAATCTTCGCCAATATAACATCACTTTATTCATTTTTAACAACGTTTCAACGAACGCGTCCACTACACTCAATAGCGATTCCTAATGAAGGAATGTTCCGAAACTCGCAGCGAGCGATACATTTAATAATTTACTAATTAATATTGATCGTGCAACCGCGATCAGACTTGAATTTTAATTAACTACTATACTTAGGGACATCAACTTAAGTCTCGTAAAGTCTCATGTTGTCTTTCTGTTGACATGGCAATGAAAACGACAGTACCAAATAAAACTAGTTTTACGGGTTAATGCACGAAACTTTATTTATTTATTGACGTTTCGCAGCCTTTTCAGGTCTGCATCGACAGAATAATGATTTTAAAAATTATTCTTACGATGCATACCTGAAAAGGCTGCGAAACGTCAATAAATAAATAAAGTTTCGTGCATTAACACGTTAAAACTAGTTTTATTTAATGAGTGATGTGGGTGAAAACCTAAGAAACATATAAGACAGTACCAACTTTCCAATAACTTAAAAGTTAACTGATGTATGTGAATGCAGTAATTAAGTTTCCTATATAAATGAATGTTATATTAAGTTAGACGAACCTTTTTTCAAATATTTAATTCGTGTTCAAAAATTTCGCATATACTAGCAATGATTGCGTTTACGCGTTCAATTACTACGAGGCCTTACGATAAATTTTGTTATATACTATAATATCCTTTTGCATAAAACATAAATATTCTTATGAAAATTATGTATACTCCTGGGCATTGTGGTGTTTGTTTAAACATATCAATTACATATATATTTTATTAATAATTAAACATAAATATTCAATCACATAATTTATTAAACGAACTAATCGAGAATTTCATCAATTTTATGTGTTTACAAGACAATAATCATATAACATTGCTTTGGTCCCAAAGTTTAAAGTTAAACCATTTGTATTGTGACAGTCGAAAACCAATGTGGTGCCACAACCGCCCAGACCAGATACAATATTATAAAAGTTTGATTTTCTAATATTTCCCAGCCGGGAATTGAACCAGGGACCTAAGAAAAAATAATTTTATGAAACAAAGC
Organism: Chilo suppressalis; assembly: GCA_902850365.2. NCBI lineage: Eukaryota > Metazoa > Arthropoda > Insecta > Lepidoptera > Crambidae > Chilo > Chilo suppressalis. Next base: position 26,259,414 of record OU963905.1, on the reverse strand, counting down.
ACAATAAGGATTGATTTAGAAGTTCAACGTAGTTGATATAAAGAAAATTACTCTATGAACGAGTTCCCATTGCTCTGTGTCCGATTTAGACGTAACTAAAATACAAATAAACATAGATTTCAACAGATGAAGTTATTAACATCTTTTTTATTGAATAATGCAATTAAATTCGACCTTATTTTTAACGACTTATGAAACACTTTCAATGGCTTTTAGAAGGTACACACGTAACAAATTATTATAATGAGTAATTAAACAAGTAATATATATTTTATAATAGGATATTTGTCAGTATTAAAAATTATTAGCATCTGTATTTAGAATGAATATTGGCAGGAGTTTTTACTATATTTACAGAAAAAATATTCATAATTTTACTAAAAACCCACGATAAAGATAATAGTTTTCTTGTCTTTGTCACGTGACCCAAAACGCTTGGGATTGGTGGAGCCTAAAATGACGTCACGCGCAAGTAAACTTCCGGTTAAAGTGACATTAGATTGTATGGTTTGACGTTTTAATGACAGTCGTGTGGCGTCACACACAAGTGAGACGCCATATTGTCCAGAGATACTTTTTTCACGGCAACTTGAAAATAAAGTTTTCCTTATAGTTTTTTTACCGAAATACACAACATAATGATGAATATCCTTTTTATGGACTCTATAAACATGAGTAAATAACGTGAGATCGTTTTCTAAAACTTGTCAAATACCCTATTATTGAGGAATAAAACGAAAAACCAATAATTTGCAGGCATATTTATGTATAGGCTAAGCAAGATATTGATAGTTAAATTATAAACTGCCGAATTCGATAAAAAAGAAGTGTCCGTGATATATAATAAATTAATGGAAAATTGCAAAGGAAAAAGTAAATTAAAAAAGCATTCTTTTGTTTCTCCTAAGAATTAACGTAATCTTTTTCTTTAATCACGTCTTCAATTTGTGGCAGGTACAATACATTGGACACTAACCTTTTTCCGTAAATATTTACAGTTATATATCTTATTCAATTTAATCAGTACCTACTTAAACTCGATACGTTATGACACGCTTCACATTACACTGCAAACCAATTGAAAATCGTCGTTAAATCCTTTCACATAAAGACTAAATTCTAATTCAACAAATCAATGACTTTATTGTCAAACGTTGTTAACGTCATGGAGGTTAGAGAGGAGAACTACGTGCTAAAGCATTATCCCGCCTGTCCCTGAAAATTTGTACAATTTATAGTTCATTTTTCAGCCACCAGCCGCGCTGCCGTCGGTAAGTAGTATCTGTGAAGTTAGCTGTTTATGAGTACAAGTAGATGAAGTTAGTCGAATTATGTACAAATTTTCTTCGCGGCATTGTTCATTTCATATTAGCGCATAACAGCCCGCTTTTATTGAGACAACTTAGCGATCGCAGCGCCTCACTTATTTTGTCCATATCTCTGGGACACTATTTTCTCTAACCTCCATGGTTAACTTTAATCATGCGCCGAATATAATAACCTACTCATTTCATTGGAACAATTCATAAAATCAATACAATTAGGTATACTTAGGTGTCAATTTTGGCATGATTTTCTCTAAAATTTCGCTTTGAAAACAGCGTTGTCATTCTTTATACAGAATGAAAGGAGACAGGCTGTTTTAAATTTAGATTTAACTTTGGAAAATCTTGCCAGAAAATCGACATTAATATCATTACATATGTGATCAAATCAATTGATATTTGAATGAAATAAATAATATACAATGCACCTTTTTATTTTATTGTTTTGTGTCACTAATTGGACAATGGCACAGCCACGACTAGAAACCGAATTTGCAATAAAAAAGAATTATTAATATTTTAACAAAATATACATAATTTTTAAAATCAGACTCGCGCTCGGTGTATTGAGTGGTAAATTAACTTAATTATCACAACAATTTCGAATAGTCTTTTTTTGGTATTTAAAATCATCCAAGTTAATAATGATATATAACTTAATTACATAAAATCACATAAGCAATATTAATAAGAGGGTTTGCAAACTATCCCAACACTGACAATATAGTTGTACACCCACACAGTAATTATATATATATATATATATATTAAATATATATTGATATTATTACAGCCAGTTCGTATGTTTTAATGTTGGAAAAGGTTTCCCAGGGGTAAAATTACAAAATTTCAGAAAAAAAAATATTACAATTAACATAGTTCTATCATGCTGTGTTACAATATGTTATGTCATAATGTTATATAACTTTTATAAATACTGTGTGGGAAGCACCATAACTTAATGGGCAAAAGGATACTTAGATTTGTGGCAAAACTCTATAAATATTGCACATCGTAACATAAAGAAAAATATATAACATATAACGTAGCATTTCTCCGCGTTCCTCGCTTGGCAGAATATATAAGATGCAGCGTGTTTTATATAAATATTAATATCATACCAATACTCAACGACGCCATTTTTAGCATTAAAAATATAACTATCATCATGATTATTTCCCCTCAGTTGAAAAACTTTGACTTGTTGTATAACATTAAATACATCTAATTAATATCGCTTCTAATACGAATGCTTTCATACCAATTGTTCTATTTATACAAAGATTAGCATACAAGTTTTCCAAATGTCTCGCAAGAATTCAATGTTTACTGTTAAAATTCATTGGTTATTTAATCAATCAAATCTCAACATTTTTATTATAAAATACTACAGAAATGTTGTAAAATACTTACATATTCTTTAATAAACTGTGGAATTGGTAAATAATGTGTGATCTATACTGTTTGTAGCTGCTAAGTAAATCAAAGTCAGACTTGGAGGGTAGTTTAAGTGTGCGATATTGCCTACCCTAATAATGGACTTATTAAACAGATGAAACTACCCCATTTTCTGTGACATTACGAAGCAATTACTAGACTCTGTTTTAAATACTCTACTTATTTAATCGTAATATGTATTTTATTATTTTAAGCATTTAATTGCTACATTCTAAAGAAATTGTTTACTAGAAATAATTCCACGCGGGCGCACCAGGCAGCAGATGAGACTCGAACCCGCACCATTCGCTATCCGGCGAATGCGCTAACCATTATGCTACCGCGGCCCTGATGGTCGAGTCGAATTCATTCTAGCCTTTCTTAAGCTGCAAGGCAGCACCATCTCTTTGTAGGTAACCGACAATGTCAAATGAATAGCTTTACAAGTATTAAACGTTAGAAGAAGTAGTAATTACAGTAAGAAGTAAGAGAAAAATCGACACGGCCGTCAAGGCCGCGGTCAGTGCATTCACCCGTATAGCGAAGGTTGCGGGTTCGAATCCCGTCTGCTGTCTGGTCCGCGTGTTTTTTTTCTAGTAAAAATTTTCTCTACATTATTTAATCGTTCGTAAATATGTTTTTATTTTCTTATAGTTTGATGTTATGATTGAATCAATTCGCGGGTTACATCATTTACTTGTATTGTTGCGTAAACTTCTTGTGGAAATTCTGGAATATGTTGAGCATTTCCTGCAATAGAGCTGGTTGTGGCAGGATGGTGGTCCGGAAGTGGTAGGTCCCGTCGCGTTGGCCGAACCCTGAACCTGGGACTATGCAGATTCCTGTAAAACACAATTACATTGTTGTACACTCGGCGAACAATAAATAATTAAAAATCTAAAGAAAATACAACTAGAAAAAGTCTCGTCTGCTGTCTGGCCCGCATGGAATTTTTTCTAGTTATATTTTCTTTAGATTGAAACATGAAGCAGTTAGATGCTTTAAAAAAATATATATTTAATAAATAATTATTTCTAATACTCTTTCAAATTTTAATGGTCATTTTTACAGTCGGAAATCTGTGTCTCACTAATATTATAAAATAATACTATTGGCTATTATACTCTATACAAACTATTGCTTGTACGTTTGTGTGTTTGTAACTGAAGCACGTAAAGAAAATAAAGATGGCTGATGTGGCAGGTAGAACTGCTGTACCAGCTATCTCCACGGCTGGACTTCACCGTCACTTAACACCAGGTGAGGTGGAGTCATTTGTCGGACTTATCTATCAAAAAACTACTTAACGGATTTGGCTGCAATAGGGTATTTGATAAGTTTTAGAAAACGATCTCACGTTATTGACTCATGTTTATGGAGTCCGTATAAACTGGATATTCATTATTCTGTTGTGTATTTCAGTAAATATAACCAAATCAAAAACTCCATTTTCAAGTTGCCGCGAAAATGTTTCTCTGGACAATATGGCGTCTCAATGGTGTGATGTCACACGACTGTTATTAAAACGTCAAACGTTACAATGTAATGTCACTTTAACCGGAAGTTTACTTGCGTGTGACGTCATTTTAGTTTCCGCTCATCCCAAGTGTTTTGTGAGTCACGTGACAATAGATAAGAAAACTATTCGTTATCTTTTTCGTGGGTTTTTAGTTATTATTAAATAATGAATATATTTTCTGTAAAAATAGTGAAAATTCCTGCCAATATTCATTCTAAACACAGATGCTAGCAATTGGGCACTTTATTTTTAATACTGTCAAATATCCTATTCGGTGCAAAAATAGTTTAAGACCTGGATTGAGACATAGGGTACTTTTAATCCCGGAAATGTCAGGTTCCTGAGGGATTTTCACGGCGTCACTTCCCTTGCTTTTACTTTCGTACATGACCATCCCATCCATGCATTTTGTAACTTATAGCTAATAAAAACCGTGAACAATTACTAAACAGGGATTATTTCATTAGTATTCTATCCGTTGATCTAGTAACACAAGCCTTACAGTGCTTACTTCAAGGCTAGGTTAACTGGACTGAGTATAAGAAATTTAGATTATTTATTTATTTCATCATCAGCCTATTAATGTCCCCACTGCTGGGGCACAGACCTTCCCTATGGATGGAATAGAGAAATTGGGCCATGACCCACCACGCGGGCTCAGTGCGGACTGGTGGGTGCTAACGACTGCAGATGCAGCCGGGACCAACGGCTTAACGTGCCTTCCGAAGCACGGAGGAGTGAGAGATATTAAATATTCGGTCACCCATCCAATGACCGACCACTACGAAAGTTGCTTAACTTCGACGATTGCAGCCGAACGCGCTATGCACTTGCGCCATCGAGCTCCTCAGAACTTATTGATGTGTACCATCTTTTCTCTCGCTTTCCGGCAATTTGTGGGTGTGATTTCGTGAAATGGGACGGAAGTGTGTAACAGGAAGTCGCAACAGCGCGCGCTATTTGATTTGATTTAGAGAATATAATGTTCAAATGGCTTATTCCTTTTGTAGTAGGTTTTATTTCTTTTTTTACTAATATAAGGTGAGGTTTCAAATGTTACACATCATACGCGACTACTGTAAGGCTCACTCGTTTTTTTATTTACTTGTACATATATATATATATATATGTACAAGTAAATAAAAATATATATATAATATATATATATATATATATATATATATATCTTTATATATATAATTCTTCTGTGAGTGTGTATGTCACTGAACTTCTCTTAAACGACTGGACCGATTTTGATGAAATTTTTTGTGTGTGTTCAAGGGGATCTGAGAATGGTTTAGATTCACAATTTTGTCCGCTGGACAATGTTCTTTTAATTAATTTTTAATTTATTAGTAGTTGTTGATTTTGGAATGTTTTACATTGGATCCGACAGACGGCGCTACCATACTAGACAGGACAACGTCTGTCGGGTCCGCTAGTATATATATATACCTGTTTCTTCGAGTAATTTGAACGCGTAGAAGACATCGGGCGGTTGTTTGGCCTGTTTGGCCGCTTCTATCGCTTTGGGCGGCAACTCGAAGCGGGGGAACGCATACATCGCGCCCTGAAACAAGAAAAAACACTAAATGAAACAAGTTTCAACGGTATAGATGCACTGATTTATTTATCTATGACGTTTCTCATCCTTTTCATTGTCTATGACAGTACAGATACAGCATAATTACCGGCACTTCACTTCGCTATTCATAATTACTCAAAAAAGAACTCTGGCTGTATTTGGCAATATAGTCAACTATATTTCGTTACATATTAAAACTGTTTTTGGACGATTGGTTTGCGTGATTTATTGAATATGACGGTTTGTCGTCATACATTTGTCAATTATACATGCGTCTGTGCTATAAGTGAATCAAAACTATACTATTTCTACATTTTAAATATCCAAGATGAAACAATAAGCGAATAATTAAAGTACCACACAATCCGTAATTTAGATTTAAGATAATAATAAAACCCTGAGAATAAAAACCAAATACCCACTTAATTGCTCATATTTGCAATAACACTAAAATTATGTTCCATAAACTATATTATTCAATAAGTTACTTATCAGTTCGAATAAATAATCGATTCACTACTCGATTACTAACGTCAATTGAAATAATTTTTAATAGACTTTTCGGTGCAACATGTTCAACCATAGTGTTGTCTAGTTGACAAATTTCTTTCAAACCCATTTTTCAAAATGGTCTTACTTTTAGACTCAAATTTTTATTTATAATTTTCATATATTCATAAAGAAATTAGTGATATATGAGATAGTAAATTAATAAGTTAAACCCCTAGAAATGCAAATGAATGTGTTGAGAAATCAATTTAGTGAGTCATTGCGCGGGAATTTGGGAGTAAAGTGTTTATTTACCGTTGGTCTAAATACGTTTGGAACAGACTATACACTGTTTTGATATGTATATGTGAAATCCTACAGGCGTTCGAAATTTTCTTTAAACACAGACCCTCTTATTAATTAACGAGGAATAAGTTTAGACTAGTTACGCCGTCTTTTGTTCATATCACTTAAATGTCATTTGTCATTAGATGAACAGAGACAAAAACATGGAGTAACTAATCCAAGTTTGATCTTAGTTTATTAATAAAGGGGAGACGGTTTTGAATGAAAGCTTACCTGCACTGGGTTACAGGTGAAACCCTCCATACTGTTGAACGTTTTGGCGATCATATGGGCTCTCTCCTTCAGGGAGCGTAGTACTGCAGTTTTCTCTTGCAACCATTGCTTGTATGACGGATCGCCTTCCATCGGAGGCGCTGCCTGGTAGAAATAAAACACCCAATTTAGTTTATTATATTTTAGCATTTAACTGCAGGTGTTTAAGAGCCCTTTCACATTTTTTGCAAAAAATCGTAATGTTTGAGCGCCTCGTTTACCCCCTTAGAAAAGATTTTGACTATTTCCAATAAAAGTAAACAGTAGATTTATTTTTCCTATTGTAGGTTAATGTAGAATGTTTGCAAATACTATTTTCCTTTTTTTGTACTGATCGTTCTACCGCAGCTAGTTTACGGAAACAACGATAATATGCACAACTTCAAACGCCTCAATTTCTCAATAATCTTCAATAAATTAGATCAAATTAATTACTACGACATTAGAAATATGTTTATGTTGTAACATAATGTACTAGAATTTTGATTTTCCATCTCATTAAATATCAAAAAAAAAAAACATTTAACCTCTGTGAGTTTTCCTAAAAAATAATGCAGGTTTACCTCGTATTTTGATATTAAATTAAATAGAATTACTATCAAAAACTTTCATAAAACTAATCTACCATCATTGAACTACTGAAATATATATATATATATTTTTATAATTATTTTATTAATAATTATTTTATAAGACTTGAAACATCACCCGTAAAATGAAATACATACTAGTGCAAATCTACCTATACGCCGGTCAGTAAAAGGGCTTTTAAATCTAAAGAAAATGTTCAACATCATCAGCCTATTAATGTCCCCACTGCTGGGGGACAGGCCTTACTTATAAATGGGGAGATTGGGTCATGACCCACCACGCGGGCCCAGTGTGGACTGGTGGGTGCTGACGATTGCAGATGCAGCCGGGACCAATAGCTTAACGTGCCTTCCGAAGCACGGAGGAACTCGAGATAGAAGATTTTTTGTCACCCATCCAATGGCCGACCACTGCGCGACAGTTGCTTAATTTCAATGATCGCAGCCGAAAGCGCTAACCACTTGCACCATGGAGCTCCTCAGAATACGAGAGAATATTAAACACTATTCATTATCATCAGTTTATCACTGTCCCGGCTGCTGGGGCACAGGCCTCCTCGTCATGGCCGAATCTCCCAATTCCATCCATAGAGAAGGCTGGTGCCCCAGCAGTGGGGATATTAATAGGCTGATGATGATGATAGTATGGCGGAGATGGCCTTGTACAGCTGTGCCTGCACCCCGTGTATATGTATATGTATATATATACTCACCACACAGGACACGGCGGCCTGCCCCAGCGAGGTGGGGCACAGCATGGCGGAGATGGCCTTGTACAGCTGTGCCTGCACCCCGTGTATATGTATATGTATATATATACTCACCACACAGGACACGGCGGCCTGCCCCAGCGAGGTGGGGCACAGCATGGCGGAGATGGCCTTGTACAGCTGTGCCTGCACCCCGTGTATATGTATATGTATATATATACTCACCACACAGGACACGGCGGCCTGCCCCAGCGAGGTGGGGCACAGCATGGCGGAGATGGCCTTGTACAGCTGTGCCTGCACCCCGTGTATATGTATATGTATATATATACTCACCACACAGGACACGGCGGCCTGCCCCAGCGAGGTGGGGCACAGCATGGCGGAGATGGCCTTGTACAGCTGTGCCTGCACCCCGTGTATATGTATATGTATATATATACTCACCACACAGGACACGGCGGCCTGCCCCAGCGAGGTGGGGCACAGCATGGCGGAGATGGCCTTGTACAGCTGTGCCTGCACCCCGTGTATATGTATATGTATATATATACTCACCACACAGGACACGGCGGCCTGCCCCAGCGAGGTGGGGCACAGCATGGCGGAGATGGCCTTGTACAGCTGTGCCTGCACCCCGTGTATATGTATATGTATATATATACTCACCACACAGGACACGGCGGCCTGCCCCAGCGAGGTGGGGCACAGCATGGCGGAGATGGCCTTGTACAGCTGTGCCTGCACCCCGTGTATATGTATATGTATATATATACTCACCACACAGGACACGGCGGCCTGCCCCAGCGAGGTGGGGCACAGCATGGCGGAGATGGCCTTGTACAGCTGTGCCTGCACCCCGTGTATATGTATATGTATATATATACTCACCACACAGGACACGGCGGCCTGCCCCAGCGAGGTGGGGCACAGCATGGCGGAGATGGCCTTGTACAGCTGTGCCTGCACCCCGTGTATATGTATATGTATATATATACTCACCACACAGGACACGGCGGCCTGCCCCAGCGAGGTGGGGCACAGCATGGCGGAGATGGCCTTGTACAGCTGTGCCTGCACCCCGTGTATATGTATATGTATATATATACTCACCACACAGGACACGGCGGCCTGCCCCAGCGAGGTGGGGCACAGCATGGCGGAGATGGCCTTGTACAGCTGTGCCTGCACCCCGTGTATATGTATATGTATATATATACTCACCACACAGGACACGGCGGCCTGCCCCAGCGAGGTGGGGCACAGCATGGCGGAGATGGCCTTGTACAGCTGTGCCTGCACCCCGTGTATATGTATATGTATATATATACTCACCACACAGGACACGGCGGCCTGCCCCAGCGAGGTGGGGCACAGCATGGCGGAGATGGCCTTGTACAGCTGTGCCTGCACCCCGTGTATATGTATATGTATATATATACTCACCACACAGGACACGGCGGCCTGCCCCAGCGAGGTGGGGCACAGCATGGCGGAGATGGCCTTGTACAGCTGTGCCTGCACCCCGTGTATATGTATATGTATATATATACTCACCACACAGGACACGGCGGCCTGCCCCAGCGAGGTGGGGCACAGCATGGCGGAGATGGCCTTGTACAGCTGTGCCTGCACCCCCTCACCCACGTTGACGAGTTCCATCCACCCCCCCCTGAGGCCGCACTCCCCCATATACCCCTTGCTGACCGACATGAACGATGCCAGCTCCACATTAGAGCTGTAAGCACCGCCCATTTCACGGAGAACCTGGCAAAAGGGAAATAAAGAGGTTTGAGAATGGTGAAATTGCATTTTCAAAAGGCTATTTGACAGGATCAAAAATAATGTAATAATGAGGATCATTACTAGGTCAGCAAATCAACTGAAAATCAACAGTACAATGATCCAATAAGCTTTTTAAATGATATATTTTTTCAATTATCAAAATCGGTTCATTCGTTCCGATTTTATAATACAACGGCTAAAATGAAAATTTTCAAGTTTTAATTTTATTTGACTTTCGCATTTTTTTCTCGTTACTTAACACATTTAATACTTTTAAGACAAAAGTAAAAACTATAATTACGTCACAACAATATCAATATCATATTTTATAATTAACTAGCGGCCCGCCCTCGCTTCGCTTCGGTGTAGAGCTGAAGCGTAGACTACAGTTTTTGATCTCAGGCTTGTTTTATACACAATGACATTCATCTATGATTATTCTTATACCTGCATGCAAAGTCTCAGCCCGGTTTTAAAATTGACAAAGTTTCATACAAACTTTCATTCCCTATTTTATCCCCTTGGGGGTAGAATTGATCAAAATCCTTTCTTAGCGGATGCCTACGTCATAACATCTACCTGTATGCCAAATTTCAGCCCGATCCGTTCAGTGTTTTGGGCTGGGCGTTGATAGATTACTACGTCAGTCAGTCACCTTTGAGTTTTATATATATAGATTATAAAAAAACTGAAGATGGTATATTTATCTTTTCCAAACTTCTATTGACATCACGTCGCTCAATTGTTTTGCCTTCCCAGAATCTCTCCACTAACATTTGAAATTTATGGTATGGTATTAAAGTTCAAATTGACTTTTAAGTATTATTACGAATCGTTTGTATGGGAGTAAAGAAAAGTTTTGTTTTTTGACATTTTCAAGCATTTTTTTTAATTTTTCTCTTCGTAAGAACCATCCTTGTACTTCAAGGTATATTCTAAAAAAAAATCAGCCAAATCTGTCAAGCCGTTTTCATGTTATGTCGTGACAACGGAAAACGGGTTTCATTTTTATATATATAGATTTTATGGATATTCATTCACATAATAACATTATAATATTAATTTAACAATTTCGGTGTAGGTCGACAAATTTACGTTAGAAAATCAACTCTAGACCTGTCGTAGATGGCGCTATTTTGAATAATTGTTGAATGCCTTACCTTCTTGAAGGAGTAGAACTTGCTGCCCTCGTCGTAGACGTTGTCCTGGTACACCTCGTCCGCGAATATGAACAGCTTGTGTTTGTGCGCAAACTTTATGATCTCCTCAATGTTCTCGCGAGTCAGCACCTTAAAGAGATACGTAATGATATTAAGTTTCTTGCAGAATTCACAAGGACAAAATTCAAAATATTGTAGATGAAAGTTAGCAGTCTGCAGTCGTTAGCACCCGCTAATCCGCACTGGGCCCGCGTGGTGGGTCATGGCCCAATCTCCCTATTCCATCCATAGGGAAGCCTGTGCCCCAGCAGTGGGGACATTAATAGGCTGATGATGACGATAATGATAGATGAAATCTTTTCAATGTTAATTTTGTCAAAATGGAAGGATCTATCTAATGGAAGGTGTATTGTAACAGTGATATTTTATTGTATTTCTTGTTGTAATTAGCATTGTCGCTGTTATTAGGCATTAAGAAAACAATAGTTATGATTTAACTATGTCATAATAATAATAATATCGTTTATTGTCAGACAACACAGATCCATATGTTAGTATACAATATAACTTATAGCTAAGGGTTAGTAGCCTATAAGTAAGTATCCACAAAAGTTTTGCATTTTTAATACGCCATGTACCTTAGAGGCACTCCGCGCGAACGATACCAGGAATAAATAATAAATAAATAAATAAATATTTCCAACACTCACACCAATTAGCCTAGCCCCAAAGTAAGCACTGTAAGGCTTGTGTTATGGGATGCTAGGGTAACGGATAGAATACATATACTGTACATATATAAGTATATTTATATAGAAATACATATTAAACATCCATGGCTGGAGTACAAATGCTCGTATTCATCACACAAACATCTGCCCCCACCGGGATTTGAACCCGGGACCTCTCGAGTCGGCGACACCATGAAACCCGGCGTACAAACCACTCGACCACGGAGGTCGTCAAGGAAGGAAGAATAATTAACTTCTATTTCAGTCATCATTCCCACGGAGTGCCTCCCAAATGGTGCATGCGGATCACCTGCCACGACTCACAGAATGGTGTTGTTACTGCTCCGCACTCTACACATCAGGGACGCAACTTTTTGCCGCAAGACGGCATTATGTTGGGACAAATAAATTTTATATTATTATTTAGATACATTTTTTATTTGTTACCCCATTAATACAACCATAGAGACAAAGAATGGGCTGAATGTTCATCATCCAGCTGTAAATATTAGTAGAAAACTGTGAGGCAAATAATTTTAAGAGAGGTAGAGTACAGCGGATTTCCTGCTCGAATTGGAGCGCCCTTCTGAAGTATTTCCACCTTACAAAAGATCACAGTAAAATAACACTTAGACTACTAAGTCAATAATAGTGTTGGGTTTCTGTCGGTAAGGTTCCAGGGCTCCACGGGGTAGGGGAGTGGCTCAGGGTAGGCAACCACACGAGTGATATTACTTTGTATCGCAAGCATCTATAGGCTGTGGTGGCCGCTTACCACTTTTTTTTGAAGTTATACTTCTTTAGGCGCGTTATGAAAAAATTATGAGAGTGAAATTTTAAGATGCGCGCGCATCACTGTAACACAAAAATTAACAGCATGAAGTTGGTCGCTTTAGCGACTAACTTCATGCTGTTACTTTTGTGTTTACCGCACATTAAGAAAATCTACCAACTAAATAGAAATAGAATCTCTATTTAGTGGGTGCTAACGACTGCATTGTGAAGGCCTATCAAAAGTATTTATTAATCTGGAACAACGGAACCAAAGCGCGATTCAGGAGACTACAGCGCCATCTCTTGACCATTGGTGTAGTAGAACCAAAAACCACGTCTTTATTTTTTGTAATAAAGTAACAGTTTTAGGTATTCATATTTATAATATCAAAAGTATTTATTAATTTGGAACAACGGAACCAAAGCGCGATTCAGGAGACTACAGCGCCATTTCTTGACCATTGGTGTAGTAGAACCAAAAACCACATCTTTATTTTTTGTAATAAAGTAACAGTTATAGGTATTCATATTTATAATATTTATCCACATGTTTCTAGTTTGTATATTCGGAATACGTGTTTGAGTTTCATACAAGTGCAAATCACATATGTTCTAATAAATTATATTCAGTAGCGATTTTAATTGAATATTTTGATTATTTAGTTATTTTTTCAAATTAAAACTGAACTTTATTGACTGTGTCCTTTTCCAGACTTTTTATTAATTTATTGTAATTAATTATTTGCATGCAATTAAAAACTAATTTTAAACGATGCCAAAGAAGGATAACTTCTCACGCGCCTACATAAGTACACGCACCCATTTTTTTTATATATAGCCAGGTAGCCAAATGACTCTACCCCACCTGATGTTAAGTGGTGATAAATTCCAAACGCGAAGATAGCTGGTGAAGCAGTTATAAACTGCCACACCAACCATCCTCACCTTGCCGGCCCGCAAAAATACTTCTTCACGCCTCTCTTAAAGGACCTCAGATCGTAGGAAGGAGGGAACACTTGCGCGAGTAAAGAATTTACGAATAGTACGACAAATAAATGAGTCATAAAATTTCTTTGTTCGTGTAGGAATAGTGAACACAGTAAGTCGGTGGCAACGTAGGCCAGCGCGCGTGGTCTCTGAAGAAAGGATGATGGAGGGACAAGGGAGAATAACTCCATAACCATTAGGCGGGTCATATGCTTAATTGCCACCCTTTTAACATATTATTTCATCATCAGCCTCTTAATGTCCCCACTGCTGGGGCACAGGCCTTCCCTATGGATGGAATAGGGAGATTGGGCCATGACCCACCACGCGGGCCCAGTGCGGATTGTCGGGTGCTAACGATTGCAGATGCAACCGGGACCAACGGCTTAACGTGCCTTCCGAAGCACGGAGGAACTCGAGATAGAAATTTTTGGTCACCCATCCAATTACCGACCACTGCGAAAGTTGCTTAACTACAACGATCGCAGCCGAACGCGCTAACCACCTGCGCGCTACATATTGTTTATTTAAATACAAAGGGACAGTGTGGCCTACAGTTCTCCTTCTAAATCATGGTTGATTTGAAACGGATATTTCTCATTCCTCCACTCTTTGTTCTATGTCTATTTTTGCAAGAACTTAGAAGATAGTTCGTATGCTAATTATTTATCATTTATCGGGCTTTTTTATGTTATAGGGGGCATACGAGCAGACGGCTCACCTGATGGTAGGTGATCACCGTCGCCCATGGACACTTGCAACACCAGGAGTATCACAAATGCGATGCCGGCCTTTAAGGATGGAGTACGCTCTATTTTTGATGGTTTTTGGGTCGTATTGGTCCGGAAACACTGCTGGCGACAACATATTCCACAGTTTTGTAGCACGTGGTAAAAAATTTCGACAAAAACGCACGGTTGTGGATAGCCACGCATCAAGATGATGGGGATGAAATTTTTGTCGCGAGGTACGATGGCGAAATGCAGCAGCTTTAATGGCTTTAATTTTTAAATGGCTTTGGACGTGTGCATATAATGTCTATTTAATGTAGCGATTAGAGCATTCAAAAGTTGAGATTCAACCTAATCAGCAAACAGACGGACGAAACGGAAAACTATTCTCAGTAATCAGTTAAAATCAAAATACATGTACTTCTTCCTTCGTTCCTCGACAGTGACCTTCTATGTTCTATATTTGCTAATTTATATCGGCCTTGAAACGTCGGTCAACTCATAAAATGTATCTTTTGGAGATGTGATATTGTTGGCGAAATGCCACTGCTCGGGCACAAAATAAAAGGAAACAGAAGACCAGTCGTCCAGCCGATTTTAATTATTTATGGATAGCGCTAAGGTTAACTTTACATATTTGTTTCCTATGTTTTCTTGCACATTTGCGGGCAGTCTTCACGGGGTACCGCAACCCCACCCGCACTCCTGACCCGCAATACTGGGATTACGGGCCTGAAATGCGGTTCGGGTGACACGGTGCAGGGATATTGTCTGGTTTTTAGTGGCCCTGTTCAGGGTGTAGTGAGGGCCCTGTACACTTCATCTGGCCTCAGGGCTGGCTGAAGTGGACAGGGAGGAGTCCCACATACCTTCTTCTCGCTCCCCCAGTGGTTGAAGGATGCGTAAGGCATTTTCCAGACCAAAAAAAAAATTTTTCTTGCACATCGCTCATTAAATAAAACAAGGGGTTTCAACGTGTTAGATGCACTGATTTTATTTTTAACCCCTTTAATACATTCCGACGATGCATTCCTGCAAAGGATGTGAAACGTCAATAAATAAATAAATAAAATCAGTGCATCAAACCCGTTGACACTTGTTTTATTTAGTGAACTCATTCCTCTGATAAAACACCCCCCTCATGACTAATTTCTCCCGAGTAAAGAAAATCTAACTCTGTACGTGTTTCTGTATTATGTTTGCCTAAAAACTCTGACTTTTATGACAACCTATCTGATTTCGATTTGGACTTGTTTACAATGTCTTTTATTCAATATAAAAAGGCCATTACTGATTGTTAACCAAACATTTAAAATTTTGTATTTTTTTTTTTTGCTTTAGTTATACCATCGATTTGCAAGTAGAATAGATATTGCAAACTTATCATGTTTTATAAAAATATAATCTCTGTGTTGTGTTATATTTTTAGTGGATAACGGTGTTGGTTGTGTAATGACATCAATGTATTTATTAGTGTTACTACATTACGTACAATATTGCACAGTTGTTTGTTATCCTAAATAAATAAAAAAAGAAACTCGTTCCTATGGAGCTGGTCTTCTGTATCTTTTTTATTTTGAGACTCGTTATTACCTAATAAACGAGCTAAACTAAGCGGCGAGTTAATCTTATCTAGAGATTTAAATTGACTCTAGTGATTCTGTCATAAACGTACCTTTTGTTCTGTGTGCTAATTAGTTTCGAGATTAAGTTTATTGTTTCCCTGAGTTTGCATACGTCTTCAAAACGAGAAGATTTATTTCAAGACTAGCTGTTCCAACGAACTTCGTACCGCCATAAAAAAATAGGGGTTGGTGGTAGAAGGGTGAAAATTTAGGGTAGTATGTATTTTTCTATGATAAAAAAATAAAAATAAAAAATTGTTTAAAAAAAATAAGGGTGGATCACCCTTAACATTTAAGGGGATGAAAAAAAGATATGCGATTCTCAGACCTACTGAATATGTATATAAAATGTCACGAAAATCGGTCGAGCCGTTTCGGAGTAGTTCAATTACGCACACCGTGACACGAGAATTTTATATATTAGATTTAAGATTTATATTGTGGGTTACCTACACTGCGAAGAGATGGAGCTACCTTGTAGCTTAAGAAAGGCTAGAAAGAATTCGACACGGCCACCAGGGCTGCGGTAGCATATTGGTCATTGGCAAAGATAGCGAAATAGTAATTTTTTTTTTAGATTTATTTATTGAGAAAATCAAGTCCTCACTTTTTAATAAATTGTGCTAAGGAACTTTTTTAAGGACAGTTTTATCTAAATCGCTTTGCTATGGAAATCAGCATCGTCATAAGAACGTCTCCCATATATTAAGTCTCCAGTACCCACCTGGATATCTTTTTTTTTCAACACACACCAATTAGCCTAGCCCCAAAGTAAGCACTGTAAGGCTTGTGTTATGGGATACTAGGGTAACGGATAGAATACATATACTGTACATATATAAGCATATTTATATAGAAATACATATTTAACATCCATGACTCAAGTACAAATGCTCGTATTCATCACACAAACATCTGCCCCCACCGGGATTCGAACCCGGGACCTCTCGAGTCGGCGACACTATGAAACCCGGCGTACAAACCACTCGGCCACGGAGGTCGTCAAAATAATCGTCGTTATTATAAGTTAAGCATTATACCAATAAATATAGATTGAAGAAGAGACGGGATTTTCCTAGCGAATCGGACGTGAACTTGATTGCAGTCCCTCTTTTAGAATCGAGTGTGACAAAAATAGACTGTCTGTTTGTCAAAATACGAATAACCATATGAAGTACTAGCATAAAAGGATGTTAAAAATTAAAACCACAAATAAGTGATTCATACACCCACCAATAGAAATTAATTTGTTTGGCTGAACCCGACATATTGTATGCTTATCGTTTAATATATGTTAACTGAACGCGCAGGGCAATAGGTCAACTTGATTAATTCAACAACAGGCGTAAGTATAGGCGTATACACTACGTAATACTCCTGGCCTATTTACTATTTCATCGTTATCAGCCTATTAATGTCCCCACTGCTGGGGCACAGGCCTTCCCTAAGGATGGAATAGGGATACGCGGGCCCAGTGCGGTGCTAACTGGCGGGTGCTAACGACTGCAGATGCAGCCGGGACCAACGGCTTAACGTGCCTTCCGAAGCACGGAGGAGCTCGAGATAGTAAATTTTTGGTCACCCATCCAATGACCGACCACTGCGAAAGTTGCTTAACTTCTACGATCGCAGCCGAACGCGCTAACCGCCACCTAGCTCCTATTTACTATTACGTACACACGTATTTAATTAACCAATTATGACAATCATAAACACTATTGCAAGATATTCATAAACAGAGTGATATATTTTGGTATGGACACTAGACATTGAAGGTAAACTAACGCCACAATTACAATAGGGGTGATGACGGGGAACAGTAAACGAAATTCTATTTAGTCCGTCAGTTAGATGATCAAAAAATAATGGACACGTATTTTTTCTTTGGGCAATCAACCAAAAAATGACAAAGTTATAGCGCGTCAAAGTTTGGGAGTAGGGGCTCGTGACGTCACTTTTGAGTGAATTTTCACTTATAAGTGTACTCAAACGTGACGTCATGCGACTTTTCAAATCAATATATCTCTGCAATGTTTATATTATGTGAAAAAAGAAAAAATACGAGTCGAATATTTTTTGATTATCTACTTGACCAAACGAAGAAAAAAAAATAGTCATCGTCCCTATTGGTCGTTAGTTATTCGGGTGCACGAAAGACATTACTCGAATTGGAGCACCCGAAGCTTTACACAGAAATACGAGCTGGAAGACTGTGTCGGGTAAACAAAAGGAAATCTACTCGAATTCGGGCGTACTGTACCCCTAGCACGAACCAATATCGAATTCGTATCGTTTGCGAGTCCGAAATGTCATTGTCGAATGTGTACAGATTCTTAGTTCGGTATGGCGCTAATTTTCAAGTTTTCGTACAAAATTTGACAATGGAAATTTCGGACTCGCAAACTATTCGATTTCGATATTGGTTCTTGCTAGGGGTACTGTACCCCTATAATACCCCTGTAGAATTCGAATAGTTTGCACACCGAAATGTCAATGTCAAATTTTGTATGGAAACTTGAACAGCAGCGGCACAAAGTACGTAACGAGCACTAAAAATCAGTACACATTTGACAATGACATTTCGGACTCGCTAACTATACGAATTCGATATTGGTTCGTGCTATGGGTACTGGACTCCGTTCATTTACACTTAGTCGTTTACCTGAATTCCATTGGCACTCGTATTTGGGGCAAAGACCAAGTGAATTCGGGCCAATATTTTTATCATTAAAATGGGTAATACTCAAACCCCCTTATTAATAAACATGTCACTCTATTGCCATTTGTCATTCAATGAACTGACAATTCATTGAACAATTGAGGAGCTCGATGGCGCAACTGGTTAGCGCGTTCCGCTGCGATCGTTGAAGTTAAGCAACTTTCGCAGTGGTCGGTCACTAGATGGGTGACCAAAAATTTACTATCTCGAGCTTCTCCGTGCTTAGGAAGGCACGTTAAGCCGTTGGCCCCGGCTGCATCTGCAGTCGTTAGCACCCACCAATCCGCACTGGGCCCGCGTGGTGGGGCATGGCCCAATCTCCCTATTTCATCCATAGGGAAGGCCTGTGCCCCAGCAGTGGGGGCATAAAGAGGCTGATGATGATGATGATGATTCAATGAACAGGGGGGGGGGGGTCTTTCGCCTCACGGAAATGCTTTGGAAAACGCTAACGCTTACGATTTCGTTTTGTAGCCGCCTGAGGTTTTCAAATGCCTCGCGATCTTTTTTTTCTTTTGCATTGGTAATAAGAATATTAAAAAAAAATGAGCGTGAGGTATTTGAAAACCTTTGACGGTCAGAATTAACAAAATAAAATCGAAAGCGTTAGCGTTTTCCAAAGCGTTTCCGTTAGTCGAATAGCCCCCAGAGTTGAGAAACAGAATTAATATTTACATAGGGAAACTATAAAAGCAGAGGAAATCGCAAACACCAGAGTCACAGTCGTATTTATGTTTCTTGTTTAAAAAACTTGTTTCTATAAATACCAAATTATATACGAATTTAAACCGCGTGTAAACTAAATATACGAGAAGTAGAAACTCAATAGGTTATTCGACAGTAAGAAAAATAATGTACTAATTGTTGGCAACTGTGTTTAATATGAATAAATAAGTTTTATATATATCTAAATATATATAAAACTCAAAGGTGACTGACTGACATAGTGATCTATCAACGCACAGCCCAAACCACTGGACGGATCGGGCTGAAATTTAGCATGCAGGTAGATGTTATGACGTAGGCATCCGCTAAGAAAGGATTTTGATCAATTCTACCCCGAAGCGAAGCGAGGGCGGGCCACTAGTCATTAAATAGAAATTATTTTTTGCTCCACGGTCACGTGACGGAAAACACCTGGGATTGGCCAAGACTGAAATGACGTCACGCGCTAGTAAACTTTCGGCAAGTTGATATCACACTGTATCTTTTGACGTTTAATGACAGTCGTGTGACGTCACATACTAGTAAGACGCCATAATGTCCAGAGAGAAGTTTTCCCGGCAGTTTGAAAATTGAATTGCTTATACAGTTTTTTTTTACTGAATTACGCAACAGAATGATGAATATTTTTATGAACTATACAAATATTACTTAATAACGTGAGATCATTTTCTGTATCTTGTCAAATACATAAGAATTTGTACTTGCTTCATTACATAAGAGCTATACTACTCAAACATACAACATGAATGCGTACTTGAGTATAATGAATAGCGATCGTCGAATCAAGTGTCGTTAACTCCTCGATTACGACTCGCTCACATACATATAAATACCAAACAAAACAAACTGTAACAGCGAACAAGAACATTACATCACTCTCTGAAATGGATTAAACTTGTATAATTCAACTGTTTAAATAGCACTGACTCAATAGAAAAAATTAAGCAGGTATTTAATGATTCCTTTATCCGCGCAAACTATTATCTATAATAAATCTATATATATATATATATATATATATATATATATATATATATATATATATAAAACTCAAAGGTGACTGACTGACATAGTGATCTATCAACGCACAGCCCAACAAACCACTGGACGGATCGGGCTGAAATTTGGCATGCAGGTAGATGTTATAACGTAGGCATCCGCTAAAAAAGGATTTTGATCAATTCTACCCCCAAGGGGATAAAATAGGGAATGAAAGTATGTATGAAACTTTGTCAATTTTAAACCGATCGGGCTGAGACTTTGCATGCAGGTATAAGAAGAATCATAGATGAATGTCATTGCGTATAATACAAGCCTGAGAACAAAAACTGTAGTCTACACTTCAGCTCTACACCGAAGCGAAGCCAGGGCGGGCCGCTAGTCTAGCTATGAAGCTAGTCTGTAAGTATATTTTTTACATAATAAGTACTTTAAGAACATAATGTTTTTAAAACCTTTCTTAAAATTTCGTATGCATCATTTGATATTATATTTTAAATTTTTATTTTTTAGTAAAATAAATTATATTTATCCAACAATGCTAAAAAAGTTATTGTTTTCAAAGTTATAACAGCGCAATACGTTAAGATTACACTTGCAACGAATATTCGGTTACTATTCGATATTCGGACTATTCGGCTGCTTTTATTATATTCGGCAGACTACCGAATACTTAAAAAATATATTTTATCATAGAGAAATAATTGGTAAAATGAAAAATTAAAATCGATTGATTACGTATGTATTCATGTTTTCATTTCTGTTAATAATCATTTAAGTAGTCATTGTTACATAAACACAGGTACATAATCATCTTCTGAATTGGAAAAATGGAGGATTCTATATATTTGAATTATTGTGGTAATCATCATTTAGAAGTGAAAGGTTCTCATTTCTTTTATAATCATTTATTAAGTAGTCATTGGTACATAAAACAGGTACATAATTAAATCATTTTCTGTATTAAAAAAGTTAACAGTTTTTAATTCATTCAGTCATGTGATGAATGGTTACAGAACAGCAATAACTTAAAGTTTACGCGCCGTTTTTGGCCATAACTCAAAAGTTGTTTTTGTCATTTAGCCGCATTTTAGCTTGCGGACGGCAGATAAGAACCAAACAAAGGAGCGCGAAACAATCACGTTTGTACAAGTGTATGGCGCTAAAATCCAGCCGAATTCTTTTGCCTAATATTCGGCTATTCGGTCAGGGGCCTCGCCGAAATATTCGGTATACTGCCGAATAGACTATTCGTTGCAAGTCTAGTTAAGATACATATAGCCATTAAAGAGCAATCAACAATCGAAATATCCTGTCCACAAACGGTTAGATCGTATCATTTTAGGTGACCATGCTAGGGGGGAGAATTAGCTATTTGCACGAGACGACGTCAGTAATTTGATAGGCCATGGCGGAATGGCAACTATGCTGGTTTAATATTTAATGTTTCTTCACTGGTATCGTAAGTGAGGGTTACTTTAGCTCGGGCGGGTAACTTTGTCCCAAATCAAAAAAAAATATTGAACTTGCCGCCACATCAGTATCTCTCGGGTGACCGTGATAGTTCCAATTGAAAATCACAGAAAGCCATATAGGCGCGTAGTGTGGTGCTGTTTTACCGACATCGTTCCTGTATCAAGTTGCCATTGTAACGCGAGATTTTTTGTAACTGAGATTTTCGGTAAGTTTACTATATTTTCTAAATTTAAGGTCAACTTTGACCCAAAATAAAAAATATATATTAACCCTTAAATATTATTTTTTCCTATTTTCGTATGATAACTTTGTAACTTATACTTTAAAGTCCACAATGGAGAGATATAAACGTGACATATTCATCACAAAGAGAAGCTACAATTTTATTTGAAAGTAAAAGTGCACGTTTTAGGTCAAAGTAACCCGCAGTTACTCGGTATTGAGTTTCAGTTAATATAAATGAACTGGGGCAAACATTTAGAACGCAGTCATACACAATTAATATACAAAGAACTTGTGCAGTAGACATTGTTATACATAAGAACTTCAGGCTGAATATTCCACACAAATTTTACTATTCTTGCTTTTACTACACTTTGAAACTTACAGGCTTATATACCACACTAGCGGCCCGCCCTGGCTTCGCTTCGGTGTAGAGCTGAAGTGTAGACTACAGTTATTGTTCTCAGGCTTGTATTATACACAAAGACATTAATCTACGATTCTTCTTATACCTGCATGCAAAGTCTCAGCCCGATCGGTTTAAAATTGACAAAGTTTCATACAAAGTTTCATTCCCTATTTTATCCCCTTGGGGGTAGAATTGATCAAAATCCTTTTTTAGCGGATGCCTACGTCATAACATCTACCTGCATGCCAAATTTCAGCCCGATCCGTCCAGTGGTTTGTTGGGCTGTGCGTTGATAGATCACTATGTCAGTCAGTCACCTTTGAGTTTTATATATATAGATTTTCACAAAATTTACTTTGCTTTTTTTTCGAATCTCCGATCTGGTCTACAGACATACCCCCATTATCACCACAGCCCAATATCTGCGACACAGGGAGCCTGCGCCTTCTCCGTATTAGTAGTACTGACCTGTCCAGTAGGATTGCCAGGATTGATGACCACGATGGCGCGGACAGCATGCGTAGAAGCCGCTTCCTTTAGTGCCCGCTCCAACTCTTCAGTCTGCAGCGCCCAGCCTTGACCCTCGTCCAGGTAGTAGCCGATCTGACCCAGCCCGTACTCAGCGAGAGACGCAGAGTATAGCGGGTATTGAGGGATAGGGATCAGCACGCCTGAAAGAGACAACTTCTTTAACATACCATGTCACCTCCAGCTAAACTATGTCACCCTGGTACTGGCGCCATACATAATATAGTCATTACCACCATCAACCTATTAATGTACCCACTGCTGGGGCACAGGCTTTAGATGGAATTTGACATTTTGGCGAAGAGATGGCGCTGCCTTGCAGCCTAAGAAATACTAGAGAAAATTGGGTGCGGTCATCAGGGTCGCGGTAGCATAATGGTCAGTGCATTCGCCCGGATATCGAAGGGTGCGGTGCGGTTCAACTCAACTCAACTCAAACCCATTTATTCAGTCTAGGCTGTTACAAGCTCTTGTGAAAGTCAAACGCTACGCCATCGGTTTGTAAATCTACGGCGGGAGACCTTGTACTGAGAAGAACCGGCAAGAAACTCAGCAAGGGCTATTTTTTTCTCCCTGTATTGTTTCATATAGAGTCGTCAATTGAAAGATGACATCAAAAATTTAAAACATGTGTTGATGTCAACTTTCATCACATTAATATTATTAATTAATAAAAGTTAAGTATAGCTTAACTATACTAAATTACTACTACTATTTTTAAATTAATAAGTGGCGATTAAACAATTTTCAACCAAATCAGCAAAGTAAAATAACTTAGTCTTTATATTATATAGTTCGTGTCCGATCTGCCGCCTGGTTCGCGTGGAATTTTTTCTAGTAAAATTCTCTTTGTGTGTTTAATTTAGTGTGAGGTAACGGCGCAAGTGCAATATTTTTTTTGTATAAAACAATACATCGCAAAAAGCTATTACGTAAGGATGTGCACGAGTGCCCCACGTAAGTGACGCAACGTGTGTTCTGATGTGTGATTTGACTAGTAATTTGCCACTCAGCCACTCGTTTCGAGCTGTCGTCTGTCTATTATTATTTAATTAGTTGTCGTTTGGGAGTCACACAGCCAAAGGTGTTTCACACGCCATTTAGAAGCATAAAAAGCATTTTCATGTCGCCTCTAATATTTATACAAAAATAAAATTAAGGTAAAAAGAGCCTTTTTAAAAACAAGCTTTTATTCAAATGCGCTAAAAAGAAAAAAAGAAAATTTAGTTAAAGCTTGTTTCTAAATAGATTTTCAAATTTTAGAAGTCCGCCATATTGGATTGAGAGTGACGTCACATTTTTTCGAGTTACTCTCAGCAAGCCCTTTAATTTGATACCCATATTGTAGGAATGCATTAAAAATGATTGGTCCGCCATTTTGGGTATGCCGTCATATTGGATTTAGAATGACGTCACACTGTTAATCATGCATTGTCATCCGAACTGAACGAGCATACCAAATTTCAGCTTAATCGGTTGAGGGCAAGTGCTTTAAAATTGAGTTGTAAGATT
Organism: Chilo suppressalis; assembly: GCA_902850365.2. NCBI lineage: Eukaryota > Metazoa > Arthropoda > Insecta > Lepidoptera > Crambidae > Chilo > Chilo suppressalis. Next base: position 26,234,757 of record OU963905.1, on the reverse strand, counting down.
TGACCGTAACAAACATACATAGCAAGTTAAATAAAAGCTTGTAAAAATAAGAGATTGGACTATGAAAATTTGGGATGATAGAAAACATAGTATTTGTGTAGTTCCAGCAAATCTAGTGAAGCGAGTGCAAGCCACTTTGACTAAATTTATAATTTAGATTTTCGATGCAAAGTTTCAGTTAATATTTCAACCTATTCAAATTTTATTACCGCAACAAAAAGGCTACCTTTTTTTGTAGCACTAGCGGCCCGCCCTCGCTTCGCTTCGGTGTAGAGTTGAAGTGTAGACTATAGTCTTTGTTCCCAGGCTTGTATTATACACAATGACATTCATCTATGATTCTTCTTATACCTGCATGCAAAGTCTCAGCCCGATCGGTTTAAAATTGACAAAGTTTCATACAAACTTTCATTCCCTATTTTATCCCCTTGGGGGTAGAATTGATCAAAATCCTTTCTTAGCGGATGCCTACGTCATAACATCTACCTGCATGCTAAATTTCAGCCCGATCCGTCCAGTGGTTTGGGCTGTGCGTTGATAGATCACTATGTCACCCAGTCACCTTTGAGTTTTATAGATATAGGTTTTGCAAACTTTAATCAATGCATTCTTCTGTAAGCACGAATAGATTAGGAGTTCTATAGGTATACATATAATTATGTTTTAACGGCTTAACAAAACTTGTTCCAGTCCCGCGCGGGTAGCCACAGCGGACGCGCGTGTTACTCTGCTTGTGCTCGGTGTCGTGCCGCGTGCCTATTTTATACGCGTAAAATAAATATTGACGTAATAATATAACGTAATTAGGGCAACTCCTGGTAACAGGAGACCCTAAAAAATGTATTCAACCTCAACGTCTCAATCTACCCCACTGTCTCAATCGAATCTAAAATCCCAAATAAAACCGACTGCTTCAAGTTATGCAAATGTAACGTCATCGACTTGTTTTCCCAAGAAAGACCAAGCCATCGTACTGGACTCGATCGACGGAATAACACTCAGGGAGTACCTCATTGCCTTAACATCTGTTTTACCTGCGACGGCGATCCGATTTATATCACGTATTTCGAATGCACGTATTTGTATTTATCTAGACACTAAAAAATCTGCAGATAATTTACTAGAAGAAAATAAGAAAATTAAGATCAAAGAACATACCTTGGAAATAAAACCATTAATAACTAGAAATAAAAGAATTGTTTTATCTAATGTTTGCCCAGTTATACCTAATTATATTATTGAACAGAAATTTCAAGAGTTAAATATTCAAATAATGTCCCCTATTACATTCATGAAAATAGGGGCGACTGATCCGGGATTTTCCCACATATTGAGTTTTAGAAGACAATTATATATACGTCCAGAAGATGAAACACGGCTCCCAGAATCATTCCAGTTAAATTTTGAAGATACGAACTATTGGATTTATGTTACCACTGACGCTTTGAAATGTTTTACATGTAATAATGTGGGTCATTTATCAAAAAATTGTTCGCAAATCATTAATAATTCTCAACCCTATTCTCAAGAATCTGATAGACAAACGGCCCAAGAAATCAATAACGTCTTTGAAAGAAATGATGATCGCTTACCAGAATCAGTTTTTACTGCACCTTCTGCAGTATCCCAAAAAGAAGATTTTCCTCTACCACGGATAAATACGAAGGGAAAAAAACGGATCCATTCTCCTACGAGCAGTGAAATGTCAAAAGTTGAAATTATAAAACCACAAAAATAGATGATACAATTAATAATGAAACTGATGAAACCAGCAGTAATATTTCACAAGATGATGAAGAAACCAACACTAAGATAAAGAAAAAAATAAAGAAGACAGACACTAGGACAGAGGAAGAAATTTGGAAAAATATAGAAGAAAGCATGACAGAATTAAGTAATGAGACTACATTTCCTATTAGCTTAGACCAATTTATTAGTTTATTAGATAACACACGGGGAAAACAAAATGTAAAAGAAGTAGTATATTCATATACGGACAATGTAAGAGACCTCATTAAAATGTGTAATATATTACATAGTAAAATGAACAAAAGCTTAAAAAATAGATGTTCACGCTTATCTAGAAAATTACACGAAATGTTAAACCCTGATTCGATCATTTCATCAGATAATGATAAATAAGTGTTCCTTTTTGTTAAAGTTATTATTTAAAAAACATATTTGTTATTTAATATTATATACACATGGATATATTGCAATGGAATGTAAATGGTTACTTTAAGAGACTAGAAAATATAAAACTTCTAACAAACAGATTATGTCCCACTTGCATCTGTTTACAGGAAACTAATTTTGCGTCTAACTATTGTGCTGATATGGTAGGTTATGAACAATTTTATAAAAATAGATTACATAGTAATAGAGCTAGTGGTGGAGTAGCTACATTTATTAAATCACATACAATACCCGAACAAATACAAGTAAATACTAATCTGGAAGCAGTAGTGATTAAAATAAAATATCCCTTAGCCATTACCATTTGCAATATTTACCTTCCTAATAGTAATCCACTCAATATAAATGAACTAAAAAATTTAATCAATCAACTTCCAATACCGTCTATCATTTTAGGTGACTTTAACAGCCACCATTTTTATTGGGGTTCAGAAAAATGTGATACTAGGGGTAATATCATAGCTGAATGGCTCGATGAAAATAATAATATTATGCTATTGAACAATGGCCAACCCACACATTTTGATAGCAATACCGGGCGTACAAGCATTATAGATCTAACTTTGGCTTCACAAAATATAACAGCATATTTTGAATGGAATGTCTTAGATGATTTATATGATAGTGACCATTTCCCCATATCAATAGTATCAAACTTTTCAAATGATTTACCAAAAAATATAACATTACCGCAAAAATGGAAATTTGATAAAGCTAACTGGTTAATGTTTAAAGAAGAATTCGAACTTTATTCTTCCAACTTAATACCAATTAATACCATGTCTGATTACCCGATTGATGTAATTGTAAGTAAATTCACGGAAGTTATACTTAACGCAGCTAACAAAGCGATTCCCAAAACAACCGGTATATTAAGAAAAAATATTTTGCCTTGGTGGAATGACGAATGTAAAATGGCCATGAAAGAAACTAAAAAAGCATTAAAATTATTTAGAAAACATGCAAGAAATGATCCAAATTCGGTTTACAAAATAGAATATAAGAAAAAGCGAGCATTATTTAGAAGACTTCTTAAAGAAAGTAGAAAACAATATTGGCGAAATTGGGTATCTTGTATTACTAACCAAACTCAAACCGGAGATATGTGGAAAAAGATCCAAAAACTTAATCACCGAACAACGAAATTCAACAATATTGTACTAGAAAAGTTAGATGGAACATATACGTCAGACGCTACTGAAATCGCCAACCTTCTAGCAGACACCTTTGCAAACAATTCTAACACAAAAAATTATGATCAACAATTCATAGATTATAAAACAAATCAGGAAACAAATTCTAATTTCGATTTTAATGATAATTCTAATACAATCAACAAAGAAATTTACATGCATGAATTGCTACTGGTTCTTTCTGGATTAGGTAATTCAAGTCCAGGTCCAGACAATATACCAAATATCATTATTAAACACTTGCCGATTAGCGGACTTGAATATTTACTTCAATTGTTTAATTATATATGGAAAAATCAGGTTTTTCCAAATTGTTGGAGGGAAGCTTTAGTGGTCGCAATATTAAAACCAGGAAAAATATCAAGTCTAAAAACAAGTTATAGGCCCATATCTCTAACATGCAATTTATGCAAAATTTTCGAAAAAATAATTACTAAAAGAATTAGATGGTATTTAGAGTCGAATAAGTATCTATCACCGTTTCAATATGGTTTTCGGCAATTTAGATCAACAACAGACCATTTAATTAATATCGAAAGTGAAATACTTGATGGGTTTGCTAACAATCTGTATACTATAATCGTAGCATTAGACATAGAAAAAGCCTACGAAATGGTTTGGAAACATAGGGTTTTGAATTTACTCCATGACATTAACATTAAAGGAAATTTACTTGCATTTGTCAAACATTTTCTTTCAGATAGATATATTAAAGTAAGAATTAATGATATATTATCTAACCATACCCCTATAGAAAACGGTCTACCTCAAGGCTCCGTACTTAGTGTAATCCTGTTTTTACTAGCTATAAACGATGTTTTATCATATATCCCAAAACCTGTAAAGGGAATTCTTTTCGCTGATGACCTTACAATTATATGTAGCGGTAGAACACTTAAGCCTACATTAAAACTAATACAAAATACACTTAACGATTTAAACAAATGGTCCAATGTATCTGGCTTCAAATTTTCTAAAACTAAAAGTGAATTCATGATATTAACAAAAAAGAAAAAGAAAATAAATAACATCACATTAACTTTAAATGACCATAGAATAAAAGAGGTTAATAAATTAAAAATCTTAGGAGTCATATTTGACAGTAAATTGACTTGGAATGCACACATAAATCAACTCAAATCAGAATGTTACAAAAGATTAAATATAATTAAAGTTTTATCATCAACAACATGGGGATCTGACAGAAAATGTTTGATAAACACCTATCGGGCACTAATAAGACAAAAACTTGATTATGGTTCAGTTATCTACGATTCAGCAAAAAAGCGCACATTAAATTCCTTGGAAAGTATTCAAAACACCGCTCTCAGACTTTGCATTGGTGCCTTCAAAACTAGTCCTATAAAAAGTATTTTAGCTGAAGCTGGAGAGATGCCATTAGATATACGTAGAAAACAACTTTCAATTGTATACGCCTTAAATACATTATCTTACCCCGAGAAACCAACATATAATTATTACAAAAAAACTACAGCGGTAGATACAGAATATGAACTTCAACCAAAACTATCGCAACCCTTACGTATCAGAGCTAATAAATATTTAAAAGAAATACGGTTCAATTTCCCACCAATTTTCACAAAGGGAATATCACCCTGGGGTCCGTGGGAAAAACAGGAATTACCTATTAACTTAGAACTATCAAAAAATCTCAAGTATGATACGCCTGAATATATATATAAAACATTATTCAATGAGATAAACAGTAGGTATAAGGATTGCAAGATTTTTTACACAGATGGATCAGTTATGAATGGAAAATCTGGGATTTCAATAGTATCTGATGATAGTACCTATCGGTATAGATTATGGGATTTTCTCTCTATCTTTAGTTGTGAAGCGACAGCAATACTAAAGTCACTAGAAATTATTCAGAATTTAACAAACTCTAAGGAATACGTCATTTACACAGACTCAAAATCATGTTTAACAGCTTTACAAAATTCTAATAACACAAACCCTCTTATTATGAAAATTAGACAAAACATGGCTAACCTTCTGAATAATAAGTATAAAATTAAAATCATATGGATTCCCAGTCATCAAAGTATTGCTGGTAATGACAAAGCAGACGCAGAAGCTAAAAGTGCAACCAATGAAAATAATATTTGTAATACAGTTAAAGTTACACCTGCCGAATTACAAAAACACATAAAATACAAAATAAAAAAAAATTTGGGATCATTTGTGGAGTACTGAAAATACAACAAAATTATTCAATGTCAGACATTCTATTTTTGAGAAATCACCTAAAATGTTTAATTGTAGAAAAGATGAAGTAGTAGTTACCAGATTACGTATTGGGCACACAAACATAACTCACATCCATCTGATAACTAAAGCTCCCAGAAACAAATGCAAGTGCGGATTGGATTTAACAGTTAACCATCTTTTGATAGAATGCTCTGCATATGACAATGAAAAACTATTATGTAATGTACCTAATACTTTGGAAAATTGTTTAAACCAAGATGGATACACCCGAACACTGAAATTCCTAAAAATGATAAATATGTATAACTTAGTTTAAGCTTAATTCACATTATTAAAATGTGGTCGCTAATGACCTAGATGTTAAAAAGCGACCTAAAATAAATAAATAAAAAAAAAAAAAAAAAAAAAACTTGTTCCTCGTACTACGTCAAAATCATAATTAATTGAATTGCTATCTTTTAAAAGCTTAGACGACCTCCGTGGCCGAGTGGTACGCCGGGTTTCATGGCGTCGCCGACTCGAGAGGTCCCGGGTTCGAATCCCGGTGGGGGCAGATGTTTGTGTGATGAATACGAGCATTTGTACTCCAGTCATGGATGTTTAATATGTATTTCATATAAATATACTTATATATGTACAATATATGTATTCTATCCGTTACCCTATAAGTATCCCATAACACAAGCCTTTACAGTGCTTACTTTGGGGCTAGGCTAATTGGTGTGAGTGTTGGAAATATTTATTTATTATTAAAAGCGCTATAGAGGTGAACGCCCGACATTGGAAACTCCTCTATTCCAAACATTTTAGTTCTCAATTTTTAAAATTCTACTCGAGCGATCATTTTTCACAATTAGCATGCATACCTACGTCCTCGAAAAGGCGTGACTCTACAGTGTTACCAAACAACAATCTTATTTTAAGGATCGTGAATACAGATAAAATATTCTTGTTGCCATATACATATAATGATGTTAGTCTTTTTTATATCAACGTCACCGAGTTAGCGATAACGATTCGCAATCATTGTGATATCACAATAAGAATTCTAAAGAAAAGTTTACTAGAAAAAAATCCACGCAAACCAGGCAGCGGACGGGACTCGAACCTTCGCAATCCGGGCGAATGCACTGACCATTATGCTACCACGGCCTTAGTAGTTCTAGTAAACTTTTCTTTAGATTTAAACATCTAGCAGTTAAATGCTTAAAAATAAATAAAAACATAACTATAATTGCTATTTCTTCTTTCAAATGTTTAATACTTGAAAAAGTAATTATTTGACATTGTGGGTTACCTACAATGCGAAGAGATGGCGCTGCCTTAGAGCTTAGGAAAATTTCGACGCGGCGAATAGGGCCGTGGTAGCATAATGGTCAGTGCATTCGCCCGGATTGCGAAGGGTGCGGGTTCGAGTCCCGTCCGCTGCCTGGTCCGCGTGGTTTTTTTTCTAGTAAACTTTTCTTTAGATTTAAACATCTAGCAGTTAAATGCTTAAAAATAAATAAAAACATAACAATAAGAATTGTTCATATGCACTGTATACAAATAGGTACATTAAGTATACCCTTATTAACTTTGCTGATATTAGTGAAGCGGTATCAATCATCATACAAAATGCCATTAAAAAGTGAACTTCTTTCAGGTGTGAGGTTGGAATTAAACCGGAAACCTACTAAACATTTGCCGCTCCTACTAGGAAAATTACGTCGTTGGGGCAGAAAGGTTCTCGAGTAACGACAGCGCACCCAAAGTCGACGAGCACCCAGCGACGATATATTGAAGTTCGCGGGAAGCCGCTGGATGTGGACAGCTCAGGACCGATCAAAGCGTCATCTAGAAGGGTAATCATAGAACGTTTCTAAGGGAACCGATGTCGCCGGCTCGCCGCCGCTACACTTCCAACCAATCAAACCAATGAGCGCTCACACCCGAGAGCAGCGACGCAATCAGAACCAAGTTCTGGTCAAGTTATGAGAATTTGCTCACACAAGGTCCTTCTAACCTCTTTCTGTGTGCTGTGGAGAAGCCTTGTGCTCAGCAGTGGGCGTCGCATGGCTGTATGATGATGATTGATGAATGAATGATGAATATGGTATAACGGCTCCCTACGGGGAGAAAAGCACGTGGTCTTAAAAGAAGCCAACCTTTGCTTAGTTTAACTAAACATAAGTTTATTTATTTGTTGCTAAAGACCCAATCCTTATATTTACAAATGATGCATAGCAGCGCAACGTACAAGGTTCTTCTTCACACCTCACCTCACCTGTTCGTAAAAACAGAAAATCACGCGTGCGTGCAATGATTTCTATTTCCGAATGTGAATGAGTCGCCAAATTTCTTTGTTAACATTGTAATGTATGTATGTAGTTAATTTTTTGGCTCGCTTCTCGTTTGGTTTCCATTTCCATATATCGCTATCTACTTTTAGTATAGATATAGTTGTATATTACCTAATCATATTATCATATCAATCGTAAGCGATACTAAATAAGCTACAAGCCAATATATAGATGATAATGTTGATGGCCCTCTCAATAGAAGCACCGCCCGCGATTTAAGTTACGCTCTAGATATGCATGCATCATCACACATCACTAGCCTATTAATGTCCCCACTGCCGGGGCACAGGTAGGGATGTGCGATCCGGGTCGTTGATCCGATTTTTCGGATCGTAATGGATCGCATGCCGTCGATCCGATCTTCAAGAAATCGGATCGGATTGGATACAATAAATAAGACAAATTATTTTAGATTTTTATTTGGTAAACCTATCAATAATCGTCACACCTAATCAGGTACAACTTTTGTTTATAATAATAGAATGTATAAGATTAACAGATCCACCTGCAAAGAATGCCGCCAAGTTAAAATGTAAACAAAGATAAAGTTCGTAATAGAAACCTTAGTAAGTACCTACCCAATTTATTGTAAACAAACGCGTTTTAATTCATACGATCCAAGCGATCCGATCTTTCAAGTTTTGTAACGATCCGGCAAAAAATCGTATGGCCTCTATCCGATCCGGAAATTACCGGATCGTATGCCTTCTGATCCGATCTTTCAAATGATCGGATCGGATCGGCGCATCCCTAGGCACAGGCCTTCCTTATGAATGGAATAGGGAGATTGGGCCAAGACCCACCACTAGGGTTCAGTGCGAATTGGTGGGTGCTAACGACTACAGATGCAGCCGGGACCAACGGCTTAACGTGCCTTCCTAAGCACATACGAGCTGGAGATAGTAAATTTTAGGTCACCCATTCAATGACCGACCACTGCGAACTTTGCTTAACTTCAACGATCGCAGCCGAACGTGCTAACCACTTGCGCCATCGAGCTCCTATGCCTGCATACCTGATTGACAATATAATTTCGTTATGATTTTATTTATTTTTTAAGCATTTAACTGCTAGATGTTTAAATCTAAAGAAAAGTTTACTAGAAAAAACTATAATTGCTATTTCTTCTTTCAAATGTTTAATACTTGAAAAAGTATTCATTTGACATTGTGGGTTACCTACAATGCGAAGAGATGGCGCTGCCTTGCAGTTTAAGGCTAGGAAAATTTCGACGCGGCTAATAGGGCCGTGGTAGCATAATGGTCAGTGCATTCGCCCGGAAGCGAAGGATGCGGGTTCGAGTCCCGTCCGCTGCCTGGTCCGCGTGGATTTTTTTTTTCTAGTAAACTTTTCTTTGAATATAATTTCGTTTTCTCAATAACTAGATCGCGCACACTTAGTTCATTATTAAAGCAACACACATTGCTTTAAATACAGAGCGTCCAGGTGATTAATTCTTCCTTCCTTCTTTCTGTAGAAGACTTAGCAAACGATTTTGCGTAATTTGCGTTATCAGATTTGAAAACGAATTGCATCTTATAGAATTACTAGCTGACCCAGCGAACTTGGTACCGCCATAAAAATAGGTGGTAGAAGAGAAAATTTAGGGTTGTATATATATTTTTAATACCACATTATAAAGAAATAAATATTGTCCAAAAAAAATGTTAGGGGTGTGTAAAGTAGTGTTCTATCAATTTCCTGGGATAACATTCCTCCTAACCCATATGAGGACACTACGTTACAATACCCAATAGTTTGAATTTTGGCGCGAAGGCGCATTGTAGGTTTCAGAACACTACGTTACAGGTGGACAACCATTATCACTTAAGGATATGAAAAATAGATAGTAGCCGATTCTCAGACCCACGAAATATGCATTTAAAATTTCATAAAAATCGGTCAGGCTATTTCGGAGTAGTATGGTAACTAACATTGTTACACGAGAATTTTATATATAAGACTAGCTGACCCAGCGAACTTCGTACCGCCCTAAAAAAATAGGGGTTGTCCAGCGGACAAAATTGTGAATCTAAACCATTCTCAGATTCCCTTGAACACACACAAAAAATTTCATCAAAATCGGTCCAGTCGTTTAAGAGAAGTTCAGTGACATACACACTCACAGAAGAATTATATATATAAAGATAACAGATGCTTCAATAGGGGGTGCTACATCGGAAACTTCCTCGTGTACACAGTGCACCCTGGGCGCCTGCGTATAGAAACCCAGTGAGGCTGTTCATACGGAGGTGTCGAATATCCGACAGAAGGGAAAACTAGACTGGTATCCGGGGAATCCCAGGTAGTGGCAATCTAGAAAGATTGAAACTCTGCACGTGTGTGGGGCCGAGGTCTACCGTCGGCAAGGGAACTGTCTACCTTGCAGACGAGGGCTGTGAGGAAGATAACCTCTATAAAAAAAAATGGGTGCGTGTACTTATGTAGGCGCGTGAGAAGTTATCCTTCTTTGGCATCGTTTAAAATTAGTTTTTAATTGCATGCAAATAATTAATTACAATAAATTAATAAAAAGTCTTGAAAAGGACGAAGTCAATAAAGTTCAGTTTTAATTTGAAAAAATTAATAAATAATCAAAATATTCAATTAAAATCGCTACTGAATATAATTTATTAGAACTTATGTGATTTGCACTTGTATGAAACTCAAACACGTATTCCGAATATACAAAGAAACATGTGGATAAATATTATAAATATGAATACCTATAACTGTTACTTTATTACAAAAAATAAAGATGTGGTTTTTGGTTCTACTACACCAATGGTCAAGAGACGGCGCTGTAGTCTCCTGAATCGCGCTTTGGTTCCGTTGTTCCAGATTAATAAATACTTTTTGTTACTTTATTACAAAAAATAAAGATGTGGTTTTTGGTTCTACTACACCAATGGTCAAGAGATGGCGCTGTAGTCTCCTGAATCGCGCTTTGGTTCCGTTGTTCCAGATTAATAAATACTTTTGATAGGCCTTCACAATGCAGTCGTTAGCACCCACTAAATAGAGATTCTATTTCTATTTTGTTGGTAGATTTTCTTAATCTGCGGTAAACACAAAAGTAACGCAAAAGTCGCTAAAGCGACCAACTTTATTATGTTAAAATTTTGTGTTACAGTGATGCGCGCGCATCTTAAAATTTCACTCTCATCAATTTTTCATAACGCGCCTAAAGAACTGGCGTCCTGGGAATCCCGGATAGCGGTAGTCGAGCCTCTGTTGGTAGGGGACGGTAAGGCTGCATTTCCACCAGAGATGTGCGAGGATGCATCGCGAAGGATGTGTTTGTAAAGAACCAATAGAATCGCTTCATTTACCTCGCCTCGGTCAGCACAGCTCTGGTGGAAACGGCTCAGCGGAGCTAGATTTTTGCGCATACAAAACAAGCGAGGGATGTGTGCGAGGGTTGTGTTGCGAGAAATGTGTGTTGAGAAGGATGTGTTGCGAGGTTTGCGCATACTGTACCAGCCAGTCCATAGACGGAGTTTGTTGGAAGTAGAAGTGCACAAAATAGATATGGATAATTGGAAAAAGAAGCTACTTTTATATTTAACAATTTGCGATGAAGAAATGGAAGCAGAAGATAAAGCGACGCATCCTCGCACCACACATAGATGCGCATTTTCACAGCTCCGCTACACATCCTCGTAGGCACATTTTCATCGCACAGCTTCGGTGGAAATCCCCACACATTTTCACAGCACAGCTAGACATCCTCGCACGACACATTTCCATCGCACATCTCTGGTGGAAACGCAGCCTAACGCCTACAGTTGTGAGGGTGGTTGTGACGCGAGCTCCGGCCAACCTGTTACCCCGCACTTGATGTAGGGCCGGGGGCTGCCATCCATTGGGATGTCAGCCACGAGAAAGAAAACTTCAAACCAATTTGTCTTTTCGAGAAAACTGGGAGTGGGACCTCACCCGTAAGAGGTTACCAAACATGGCAAGCGTCAAAAGAACTTATAGGAATCCCCAGATGGATACCCGCTCAAGCGGGGAATCCCAAGACCTACGACTCCGGACGACTGCTCTCCTATGGATCCTGGGGGAAAACAATTGCTGAATGCTATGCCTGCTCACGTGTTTTTTTTATTTTTTTTATTTGGATCTACAAACAGTTTCACAAAATAATTTCTTAAAAATAAAAAATGGGTGCGTGTACTTATGTAGGCGCGTGAGAAGTTATCCTTCTTTGGCATCGTTTAAAATTAGTTTTTAATTGCATGCAAATAGTTAATTACAATAAATTAATAAAAAGTCTGGAAAAGGACACAGTCAATAAAGTTCAGTTTTAATTTGAAAAAATAAATAAATAATCAAAATATTCAATTAAAATCGCTACTGAATATAATTTATTAGAACATATGTGATTTGCACTTGTATGAAACTCAAACACGTATTCCAAATATACAAACTAGAAACATGTGGATAAATATTATAAATATGAATACCTATAACTGTTACTTTATTACAAAAAATAAAGATGTGGTTTTTGGTTCTATTACACCAATGGTCAAGAGATGGCGCTGTAGTCTCCTGAATTGCGCTTTGGTTCCGTTGTTCCAGATTAATAAATACTTTTGATATTATAAATATGAATACCTATAACTGTTACTTTATTACAAAAAATATAGATGTGGTTTTTGGTTCTACTACACCAATGGTCAAGAGATGGCGCTGTAGTCTCCTGAATCGCGCTTTGGTTCCGTTGTTCCAGATTAATAAATACTTTTGATAGGCCTTCACAATGCAGTCGTTAGCACCCACTAAATAGAGATTCTATTTCTATTTTGTTGGTAGATTTTCTTAATGTGCGGTGATGCGCGCGCATCTTAAAATTTCACTCTCATCATTTTTTCATAACGCGCCTAAAGAAGTATAACTTCAATAACAATAATATGGTTTAGGTATTTGTGAAACCAACACCGTTGATAGTTAAATAAATAGTTTTTTCTACACCCTATTGAAGCAGATATTATATATATATACATATATTATTCACTCTTCATGTAGTTCAAAATAAGCTGCACTTATTTGAAAATGCAGCTTATTTTGAAAAGAACCACATGAAAAGTGAATGTAGTAAATGATGTTGATTTCAAGTTGACAGGATATTTAAAATACATTTTTTGAATGAATAAACATCGAGACTAAATTCTCCTTCTTACAACCTGGGATCCTTTATAGGCGTGAAGAAGCAACATGCAGGCCGGCCAGGTGAGGATGGCTGGTGTGGCAGGTAGAACTACTGTACCTAGCTAGCTATCTCTACGGTCCAGCCGTAACTTAACATCAGGTAGGGTGGAGTCATTTGTCGAACCTACCTATAAAAAAATGCCAGAAGATAAAAGCGCTGGGGCCAGGGCTAAATTGCGCACAACCACTTCGCCTGCAAGGTGGCGGGGACGATGCAAAGGGGAGCTGAAGGCGTGCAATTGTTTCAATACGGCTAGCCGGAATATAATACGGCGAATTCTACAATCCGCCTCCAACATACTAATTCACATGGGCAGCCGGTGACAATACGTCAGACATTAACGTGTCGGTGGCGAAACGAATCCACTTATCTAATGACCTTCGGCGTCTATAATTATTTTCGTTGTAGTAGGTAACAACCAGAATATATTACGCCATTGTTAGAGATAATACATTACAGCATTTTTTTACTAAACAAACATTGCTCAGAATCCCGATACTGACCTTGAGAAGCAATTTTAATGCGAATTAACAAGCACAGTTACGTTTTATTTGTTCAAATCGCAAAAAGTATGCGAGTTATTTAGGTAAATAGAACACCTAGATCTATGGCAAAGGTTGTCTTTTAAAAAAATAATATTGGAACTTAAGCGTATTCAAAACAAACTAAATACCGTGATTCAGAATAATCATAGAAAAATATAGAACACAACAGTAACTCCATCCATCGATAACTTTGAAAAAAAAATTACAAACCCAAAACTTAACATATTTGTTAACAGAAATGATGCCCAATATTTTTAACGGGCGCAGATTCTCAATTACAAATGTTCATAAACGAAATACCTATCGAAATAAATACTGTTTGCAAAACAATAAATAGGACAGTATTTTGTTCTATACTAGCCTAGTTGTATCTCCGGTCATTGAATCTATAAACTAGCACCTTTACCAAACGCTACAAACTGAAACCAATTCTAAATAACTATTAAATACAATTCGGGCTAATCATACCAGATAAGTCTTAGAAGTCCGATCTTGGACTATGGATGATAAACATCGATTTTCTACATAAAATTATTGACATAATAAACAAACATGACTCAGGGTTTTTTGATCGCGATCTAATGTAGAACACTACACTGACCATTGAAAAGGCGACAGGAAAGATACTGCCAAAATAATGTGCTTAACAAGAAAATATATATGTATTTATAGCCAGGCAGGCATGACTTTACCCCACCTGAAGATAAGCGATGATAAAGTCCAAATGCGAAGATAGCTGGTACAGCAGTTATGAACTGCTACACCAACCATCCTCACCTGGCCGGCCTGCAAAAATGCTTCTTCACGCCTCTCTTAAAGGACCCCAGATTATAGGAAGGAGGGAACACGTGCGCAGGCAAAGAATTCCACTTACGAACAGTACGACAAAGAAATTGAAAGTACAGAACTCTTGAGTAAACCGACCATTTCCTCCCTACCAACTAGCACGTTTATCGTTTACTAGCAAACTAGTTAACCAAATGTTCACCAAAACCTGATTTAAAAAAAAAAGAAAATAAAAAAAAATAAGGAAAAATGTATTTAATTAATTGAGAACTTCGGAGATTTTGTGTGGTTTCGTTTGAAATTCGTGATTTCTCGAAAACCGGAAGTGCTACGTTACTCAAATCCGGTTTGTAGTCTTATCAGACTATTCTTAACTTATAACTTAAACATTCTCTTTATCTATCTCTTACGGTTTGGACGCTGAAACAGCACCACAGACAGACGGACGGACGGACGGACGGACGGACGGACGGACGGACGGACGGACGGACTTGTCTAATAGATAAGAGATGCATGCATACCTATGCGTTGTAATAGAACTAAAATCGATTATTTCAATCTACTCATAGGCAGGTTGAAACAAACGCGACCAATGAAAGCTCCATATCATTGAATTGTTAGTGATAGAGGTCACTTTAACATGGTACACTGAAGGCAGTGTACCATTAACTACATACAACAGTATTATGCAAGACCGAGGCCGTATCGAAATTACGCAATAAAGTTGTTCAACGAAAATTGAATCACACAAATGCATTAAACAAAATCAAATTGGTTTATTGAAATCAAAACGAATGTGCATTAAATAAACAGTAGAATAATTGTTATAATATAAACGACTGCCAAAAAACGAGTGTTTAGTTTTTGACATTATTTATGGAAAATATTTTATTTTGACACGCAGTACTTTTAACAGTTCATCATCAGCCTCTTAATGTTCCCACTGCTGGGGCACAGGCCTTCCCTATGGATGGAATAGGGAGATTGGGCCATGACCCACCACGCGGGCCCAGTGCGGATTGGCGGGTGCTAACGACTGCAGATGCAACCGGGACCAACGGCTTAACGTGCCTTCCGAAGCACGGAGGAACTCGAGATAGAAATTTTTGGTCACCCATCCAATGACCGACCACTGCGAAAGTTGCTTAACTACAACGATCGCAGCCGAACGCGCTAACCACCTGCGCCATCGAGCTCCTCCTTTTTTCCCTTTTAACAGTCCGTCTACTTTATTAACGACTGTCATTTTCTGCAATGGGGGTTTTCTGGATGACGGGCACCCGGTGGCAGTACTGAGACGAAAGATCTACTCATCCGTCAAATCGCATATGTTCTCATAGTCTGTGGATCAATTTAATGGTAGCCATACACACTACGAGAAATCGTTACGATCAGACTGTACAGTTCGAACGTCATCCGTCAAATCGCATATGTTCTCATAGTCTGTGGATCAATTTAATGGTAGCCATACACACTACGAGATATCGTTACGATCAGACTGTACAGTTCGAACGTCATCCGTGAAATCGCATATGTTCTCATAGTCTGTGGATCAATTTAATGGTAGCCATACACACTACGAGATATCGTTACGATCAGACTGTACAGTTCGAACGTCATCCGTCAAATCGCATATGTTCTCATAGTCTGTGGATCAATTTAATGGTAGCCATACACACTACGAGAAATCGTTACGATCAGACTGTACAGTTCGAACGGTACCGATAAATCGTAGCGTGTATGTTATAAAACTGCACAGTTTCCTATACGTACGCCAATTGTATAAACTGTTCCGTTCGAACTGTACAGTCTGATCGCAACGATTTCTCGTAGTGTGTATGGCTACCATAAGCGCTCGTTCGATTAGTTCGCGCCAAAAACTTCATGAAAAAGACCTCGTGGCACAGTGGCGCCAACTGGTGACGTAAATTTTCATAAACACCCTCATTTCACATCAACCTGAATGGCAGATTACCTAATATTAACTTCGCCTGAAGGTTGACTTGAGATTTGCACATACTGATTATGCGCAAAGGGTTGCCGCTGCTTGAAACATTGAAATAAAATCCAAAATTATTATGGTTTTTATTGAAGGTAAGGTAGCCGTAGTAGGACATTGCCAAATTCCCGCTTAACGAAGAGCGATCGTTTGTGGAAGAAACCTCCACCTTCCAGAAGAACACAGCAAAAGCCCCAAGTCTAGTTTCTATTGGCGAGTAAGGGATGGTGTTGAGGCAGACAAACAAAGGATGGCTTCCTACTACTACCTTTCTTCAGCATTTCTCTACCTTTTGATGTGAAACATCTATAGGCGCACGTAAAACCGATTTCTGGCGTGGCGACTCATGCCGTGGCGACGCACAGTAGGCGGAAACGATCAAAACTACGCGCGAGGCAGTAAATCTAATCCAAATGAAATCATATTTTTTTTAAATACTCGTAATTGTGTGCTTTTTTGTAGCACTGCGGAAATTCAAAATTCATTTTTTATGGATAGAAACCACCCCTATCAACCTCTATATAAAGAAATATATATTTTATCCACAGATGGGCTAGCCTACCTCAACCCCGATACACCTCATTCCCACTATACCATTAACATTTACCCAGAATCTGGTGGTTTAGCTTGCTTAGAGGTTGATATGGGTGATTTCTTACCCTTTTCCTTGAATTTTCGCAGTGCTACAAAAAAGCACACATAATTATTACGAGTATTTAAAAAAATATGATTTTGAAGGTAGCTCGACAAATTAAATAAAAGTTTTATTCTGACGACGAAGCCTGTAAAGGCTACGAAACGTCAATAAATAAATAAAGTTTCGTGCATTAACCCGTAAAAACTAGTTTTATTTAATGAGTGATGTGCGTGAAAACCTAAGAAACAAATATGATTTCATTTGGATTAGATTTACTGCCTCGCGCGTAGCTTTGATCGTTCCCGCCCACTGTGCGACGCGTCGCTACGCTATATGATGGTATACATACAATCTATATGCAGTAGTGTGTATGGTATGGTGACGCGTCGCCATACGCAATCGAATTCGATTTTTGTATTTAATGAAAATAAATGTTAATTAAATAAACAGTCATCATTTTCTGTAAAAAAATCGTAATATTTTATCGTTATGCCATATTTAGCACCTATCGCAATCTGTTCTTTTCTGCATTTTACTTTTACAAAATAATGTTGATGTTTTATATCTGCCAGGCGTCTCGTGACATATCTCTTTTTTTATCGGGAGAAATGCGTTACGCATAACCCGCCGCTGTGTGAGGCGACGAGGTACGTGGAACTGTACCCTTAGTAAGAGTTTGAGCTCACAAAATCTATCATAGTTTTCGTAATTGTAAATTATGTTTCTATGTCCATTTTGATGATAAGTAACCAAATATACTTAAAATTTAAGAAGACGCAAATGATTTAATGATAGAATTTAAACACTGTTTATTTGTATTGAAACGAAAACAATAAAATCAGGAGGCCTACTCTAATTCAACGAATAACGAAATTTCGATCGCAACTTCGCTCTCTTCTTACTATGTTTCTGGTTCGTTTTTAATTATAATAATATTCGTCGTCGGTATATAGATTGAGGTGTAGAATTTCTAAGCCTACTAGCCTATTTTAAGCAAAGGAAGCTTCAATTTGATAGATTATCGTTCAAATTAAGTATAACCTTAAATTGACGAAATTAAATTTCGTTTGAACTTCGTTATCGAAAGTTCGTTTCGGAGAAAAAGAGTGGACCTCCTGTACCTTTAGTACGAGTTCGAGCTCACGAAAACTATCATACTTTTCGTAATTGTAAAACTCGTACTAAGGGTACTGTTTCCCCACCTCTCGCCCTTCCATTCAGCCAATCCTAAGGCTGATTCAATGGCTGCTCGGTATGGGCATAACCACTAAATCTCCGGGGTGTGCCTCTCCTTGCTGGTGACGACGACGTGAGCCCCTTGTTGGGAATCAACCACGCCAAACATGACTCATATTATATTGTGTAGTGCAGGATAATAGATACTCCATGCACCCGCCCACTTAGAGGTAATTTCGATTCTAAACGTGATTTTAAATGAAAATCAAGTAAACGCAAAAAAGTACCATGAATAATAATGAATCGACCAGGCTCACTTGTAAATTAATATAAATCCTGATGAGTTGACAACCCTTTTTAATGCAGCAAACGTGAATTTTGCAACAGTTCTACTTCGCAAACATATTATGACGAGGTCACAGTTATGACACTTGAATGTTACAACTTCATAGAAGCCGGTTAAGTTTTTATACGCAAACACATCCGTTTCGGAACAATCATGGCAAACATTTCATTTGGGTTTGAGACTGATTAAATATAATTATTACAAAAAAGTAGGTAACAATAAAATATAATGTCCCTTGCGTGAAGCTAACTGTGCAGTTTTTGGAGTTTACTCCTTAAGAATCGATTTGCATATATAAGGGGCCCGGTATGAGAAAAATGTGAGGAGTAAAATCTATCCATGAATGACCTCGTTACGTTTTTGGTGCGCATCCTATGTCGCGCAACTTTGGCAAACAAAGATGACGGATTGACATTAATAAAAATTTTAAAATCTGAACTGAATTTAGATATATTTTCTGATAGAGCAATGGGGACAACGAGGTATGGTACAACCATTGATGCGGTATTTTCAAGATTCGTGAACCACGTATCTACGAACGTCCATGTGTCTTATTATTGTACGTAAAAGATTTAGTGACATAATTATCTTTTTATAACCATTTTTGTTAATTATTAAGATAATATTATATTTTAAATAAAAAATTAAATATATATAAACTTCATTCGTGCGTCGGAGCTGACACACACAATTTTTTATTTATGTTATTGGCTACATTTTACGTTAAATAGTAGCCGTATTACAAATTCTGATAAGTTCCTATAATTTGTAACTTCATCATCAACCTATTAATGTCCCCACTGCTGGGGCACAGGTCTTCCATTGATGGAATAGAGAGATTGAGATGGCCCACCACGCGGGCCCAGTGCGGATTGGCGGGTGCTAACGACTGCAGATGCAGCCGGGACCAACGGCTTAACGTGCCTTCCGAAGCACGGAGGAACTCGGGATAGAAGATTTTTGCTAACCCATCCAATGACCGACCACTGCGAAAGTTGCTTAACTTCAACGATCGCAGCCGAACGCGCTAACCACCCGCGCCATCGAGCTCCTGAACTTGTAACTTATCCGAATGCAATTTGATATTTTATTAATTTAATTTCATAGAGGCAATGTATTCTTTGTCAAATGTCAGAACATAGGGACATAAATATCGCGTGATCTGAGCTAGAAATCTATTGATGTCGTTTTCTAGCCAGGTATCGTCTCAACGAGGCGTATACTTTGACTACAGATGACCGGAAGTGACAGTCACATGCTCGCTCGAGTCTCACGACCGTCGCAGGCGCAGACACAACACTAAACTATACATATGACATGGTATTTATGGACTCTAGAATTTTTCTTCCTTTTTAACATGAGCTGCAAAATGTGGTGTAGTTGAGAAATTTCATTTCATTTATTTATTTAATTGAAGAAATTTCAAATGCGAAATAAAATATATTTACAATTTCAAACATTTTAGAAAGTAGTCAGTAAGAAATTTGTAGTGTATAATAAGTGTATTTAGTAAGTAAGCAATATTGATTAATATTAAGTAACGCGCGTGAGTCGCGACGGCATTAATAATTAAGACATAGAATAGTAAATATGTAATCTTAAAGGAATAAATAAATAGTTTTATTAGTTTCATAACTTTTTTAATCAACGGCTCCTACGACAACCGTGGATGGCGACCCTGCCAGAATAAATGTTCGGCCTTGCACCTACTGAATCGTGTGTACATGAAAACAAGTATTAAGTAATATTGGTCTATTAGTACTTACATTGACATTAACTTTTATAAAACTACAGGCTTGTGCACCTTTTGGTATACTATGATAAAAATTGATGTCTAATTTTAAAATAAAGTGTAATTTATGCTTTCTCAATATTTTGTTAATAAATAGAATAGCATAGATTGTGTTGGGACAAGCTCTTTCTGTATGGTTTAAGTAGAAGGTCAGCATTATACAAATGTATGACATATAGATAGGTTAGCAACTCACCGGAGGGTTTCCCGTCGACCTGGTTGCAGAAGAGCTGCAGCACGTTCTTGATGGCGTTGGAGGCGCCGCCCGACAGGCACACGTCCTGCCACCGGGACTCGAACCCGTCCCGCCGCTCTATGTACGCGGCCACCTGACGACGGATGTACTCCACCCCGTGAGACATCGTGTACGCGCCCGCCGACCTACCCCTGCAGACAATATCACGACTACAAAACCCACACTGGTGTTTGACCAGTCTAACTTGTTGTCCCGCAACTGCGACGCATTGCGTGAGTTCTCCCATTCCTAGCACGCCAGTTCCAGAAAATTACAGAACCTTCAATTTCCTGTCATGTAAATATGTACGACGTGCCTTATGGCGCTCTGTTATTTAATTTTGTCAATCATTTTTTCTCTACTATAAGTTCTTGTTCCAAGAGTGGGTTCCCGAATACCGGCAACTGCGAGTTTTTCAAAAAATAGGTAAAAAAGCAACATTGCTGACTGGCAAGGTAAGGATGGCTGCTGTGGTAAAATCATACTATCTTCAAGCCTAGACTCGTCGAGTTCATATAAACAATACATAACATCCCAGAAGTTACTCTGGAAATAACTAAAATCTAGTAACATCAACATCTTTAATAATAAAATTTTTAATACATCAGTTTCATTCAGGAGTATTTAAAGCAAATGTTTTCACATATAATTTGCATTAGTAATACTCATCCTAATCTTTTGAACATTAAAACTACATTGTTAGCAAAGATTGATTTAAATATTAATCATTTGCTAATAAAAAATACATAAATAATTCTTACCCCATCCCATTGAGGAGTTCTGTGGCCCTTTTTTTGACATCCTCAGGGAAATTCCCAGTTTTGATCAGCTCTGGCAGAGCTACACATGCCAACACCTAAAAGAAACAATGGTATAAATGATTTTAAGATCTCTAATGATACATATACATTTGATCCAACAAATTTATATTAGCTTATTTCAACTCAAGTTGTCAAATACAAAGGGATGAGCTCTTTATAGAAATGAAACACAGAAATAGAACTGTTACATAAACCCCCAAGAGAGCATCTACTGTAGAATGAAATACTTATAACTGGTCACTGCAACATTGTTGTTATTGTGCAATGCACTTTGCATAAATAAACTCATGTAAAATACGAAATTGCATTAAGTTGCTATTGGAAAAAAATCTGATTTGTATAAAGATTCTCTGGTTTTTACACAATTATACCATACTGTGAAATATTTCCCATTAATCCTCCTATAAGTGAATAATTACTGTCTGTAGCTAAAAAGATTATTCAAGATTTTAGTGAACCACTTTGACGAAGTGACTAATATGCATATTCATGTGCCAAATTACAGCTTTCTAGTAATAATAGCTGCCAATATGCAGGTGAAGAGACATAGCAAAACTTTATTTATTTGTAAGCTACAGAACCCTTAAAAGACTAAGACTACTAATATATTTGCTTATATGCATATCTTAATATGAGTCAGTTTGATTTAAGAATAAAAGTGTACTATTATTACTAGCAAATAATTATAATACTACGACTATATTAAGAGCTAATTCATATTTAAACTTTATAATGTTATAAATACCCACCTCTCTGATGAATGTAATGGGGCTTTGCCCCATAGCATGGGCATCTCCGATGTTAGCTTTAATGACTCTTTTAAAAGGTTTCTGTGCACCCTGTAAAATATACTTAATGTTTATATCTTACACATCTTAATGTCATAAACCTTAAGTTTGAATTATCTGTATCAGTGGTGCAGATAACAGATAATCTTATCACCAACATATGGTGCGATGACTTTTTATGAGTTACTTGTTTATGTAACAATTACTTAAGTAATCACATCTTTTTAAATGCGATAAGGTGAATTCAAAGTGAATCATAAAACAATGAATGCTTTTCCAAATGTGATTTTATGATGCTAAGCTAATTTTATTATATTCAATACCATTGGTGTCGATCCTGGCGTGATTCTCTAAACTTAAAACTAAATTTAATTTCATTCTGTGTAGAGAATGACAAGGATATACTGTTGTCAAATTTAAGAATAGAGAATCATGCCAGAATCGACACCATTGTACTAACTGGTAAGTTTAGCAGAATGCTTAAATATGATTACATAGTAGGTACATAAAAATGTTACTGTTTATTTAATTGTTTGTAATTGTTCAAGCCTATTACAATCAAAACACATATTGCAAAATTACTAAACATACTTCAAATACTACAAAATAAGCCACACATTAACATGGAAGCTGACCTTGATTTTATGGCATTGAAATTAAAAAATTACATTTACTATTATACATAATAAAATAGAAAATAATTAATTTTGACTTCAAGTGTTAAAACTTTTGTCATTGTAGTCATAATATTACTCATCTATCTACCTTCATGTGATTCTAACATACAAAAATATAATAACAACACAACTACAATGCAATAAAATGATTCATGTTTTGAAATATAATAATAATAATCTATTTATTTCGCTCAAGAAGGATTACAAAGACTTATGACTTTTTATTTATATAAATATCTATATTATGAAGGGGTAAAATTGTGAATTAGTTATGTATCAAGCAGTATTTATTTCATATTGTTTTTATAAGAAGTATACCAGCCATAGCTGGTATGCATACTCTGTCATTAAAACTAATTTATAACTGTTTTATTTCAGCCAAATTGTGTTAGAATTTTAATAAATTAAAAACAAACAAATAAATTACCTTTTCGAGTTCCTTTTCGATTTCAGCAGCTCGTATGACGAGTGGTCCGCGGACGGCATACTGCAGCTTAATTATATTAGGGTTCAGATTTTCTAATGTCAGAACTTTACTGGCCATGGTGCGAATACCGCAGGTTTTTATGGAATCCGACAAAATACCACAACCTTTCGACCTGAGCGCCACGCTGCTCAGCAAACGACTGCTGCGCGCTGATAACCACCTCACATGAGACATGTTGTCAGTCACACTACTCTTTACGCGTCACTGATTATTGCCTACACTAAACGCCGCTTATTAGAACAGATAAATATCTTATATATTTTTTCTTTAATTTAATTTATTATTGCATAAATATTGGTGAATAAACACAAACTAATGCATAGTCAAAATCGCAAATGTCAGTCACTGGCGAATTCACAACTCACTGTTTCGATCGATCGGAAAACTCTGCAGTCGGCACACTCGGTATTGTAAACAATGTTACGAAACACTTACTTACTCCTTAACTGTATGTGGCTGATATGTATTAAGAATTTTAAGGGTGAGCGATAAAGTTTGACCTTACGAAGAGGTTAACTGAATACGAATACACAAATTCCACGAATTTTACAAACTTCAAGTTCACAAGTTTTTAACTATGTTAAATTCATACAGTTTCGAAGCACACTCACAGTGTAAGTACTGAGAACCAATTGAAATAATTCCTCTTGTTACGTAAGAATTATTTACTTAAACAGCTGAAGAATTTAAATTTTGTACTATCTTGGCATTTTGGCAATATTTGTTGTTATTTTTGACATTTAACAATATCGGAATGTTGGCAAAAACGCAGATATGTCAATCTTATTTTTTTTTAAAGTTCTCTCTTTAGGAAAGGCAAAGGGTACAATGCCCATACAGCATAGTCTTCAGTTTACTTTGTTCTTATTTATTTTTTTACATTAGAATATAGGTGTGACGCATTTTTACTTTTCTTGGAGTGTTTGGCACGAAATGTATCCAGTCAGCTTTCTCGATAAGCTTCTGTGAGGAAGTCAACACTACAATAAAGTTCTCACGTCCACTTGACTGGAATAGCGTATATTTCAAAGTGTGCAGACAGTTGTAACACAAAATCACACCAATTTTTATTCACAATGCCTATTCAATATGAACGAATTAAAGAATAATTAAAATAAGACCCCAACGGACTCGATGAAATTCCGCCAAAAACTTTGTCAATCTCAAGTCATTCATATGAGTCAATCCAAATCACGTTAGCAAGGCAAAATAAATGTAGTTCATACAGCCTAAGCTACTAATATTTTCTTCTTTTCTTAATTTTACGTCAGAATTTAAATTATGTTATTAATTTTTTACATTATGTATCATTTAACCCGGCAGGCAGGTTAGTACATAATCCATTTAAGGCAGATTATTGAATTGGATTTTTGGTTATAAAAAATGTTTCTGCAAATAATATTTGACATTTAATATCAGAAGTATACAATAAATAAAGAATTATAATTTCAAATAATCCCAAAATATATCTCTCATCCACTCTTTCATTCCCTATGATCAACCTGAGAGAATAATTAAGTTTCAAAACCATTAATTATAAAATCGCATAACGTCGTTTTTTATCATTACAGTAAATATAGTATATACCCCACTCCTGATTCGCCAGAAATATGCCGCGAATACAGAAACCATGAATAAGGAGTGGTAAGGAGATTGCTCAGCTTCCATACATGTTTGGCCTAAAGACCAATAATCATGAAAAATTGTTTCCTAGATTCGAAATTATATATAAATTACTGTAGAAACGAATATTATTGACGGACACCCCTGAGAACTTCTTTAAACTATAAACACTGAATGATTTTGTGGTTATGTTTGCAAATAGGCACATAGGTATTAAAATAATAAAAAACAAATAAGTTATATAGCACACTAGGGAAATCATACCAAGTACCGAAATTATGTATTAGATTCAGGTATATAAAGCATGTAGATTAATAGATGGTTGCCTGTTTTTACAGTTAATGCATAAGAGTAACTTTTAAAATCAGGTATCATCTATGCATTTTCGGTTATAAAAAGGTACTCGTGACAGAAACTGTGTGTTATTTGTGAATGAGCCTCAGATTAGAGAGAATTTTTAAACTCTCGTTAACTAAAGAAAGCTTATTATTTTGTTATGTTTTTAATATAACCATATTTTAGATTTATAGTGTATCACACCTTATAATATGTTTATGGAGGTGTTTGACGAAAAATGTATGGCAATAGACTTTATGATGTTGCCTACCATCTATAATAATTGTCTTAGCACATTTGCATGTAGTAAAAATGATAATATACTTGTGGATATTATTACCACAGTGTAATATTTTATTTTTATTTTATCGCTTTTTACAAAATAGATTTGTTTTGATGTTATATAAACCACTTCGATCAGTCTATGGCTGAATGTTACTACACCCATAGCCATTAAAAATGATTCGTATGTTTTCCAAACCGGTTAAATTAAAAGTCCTTTTTAAAATGAATATACAAAGGTGTCCGTTAAAATCTAATGACTGTAAAATAATATATAAATTACGCCAAGAATTACCGTATATGTCAATATTTTTTGTGCATTTGGGCCAATTTGAGCAATCTCCTTTGTATGTTAAGGGGATACGTTCGTGGGAGACAAAATAAATATTTATTTAATTAATCGATTTAATTAAAGTTTTTCACAACGGAACGTCTAATAAATATGTGGAAACATTTAATGATAAACTTAGTTTAGGTAAAGAGTAAGAAAATTAAAAGAATAAAGTTAATATGTTTCTGGCTTTATTTGTGAGCGCGTCCACTGGCTACTTCTATACAATAGTACATTACGATACGCGGAGCGAGGGTGCTAAACGCCGTGCAGTAATAGACAACTTAGGCCACAAGTATCGTGTACTATTTTATAGCAAGTGTGACATAAACCCGCCCCGGACGCGGGCAAGAGGGGGGGCGGGTTCGATTGGGAGGAGGGATGTGATTAGTGTATTGAAAATAAAATTCATTTTGCCTATTTCTGCACGGTGTGTAAATGAATTGACCAACTTCACTCATGTAGAATTAGTACATTACGATACGCGTAACTGAACTTTACTATGCCAATCAAGGAATAAACGTTCATGGATACATTGAAATTCTATTTTGTTGTAATGATATTTGATTTTTTCCTTTTGAAATATACTTTCAAAATGGTAATCTGAACCGGAATTCTTTCTTTTCAGAGTTTGACTTGCAGTCTGTATTGCAATTCTTTGTGATTGCAATACATAAATTTTACTTTCAAAACACTAATCGCATCCCTCGGGGGGGCCGGAGGCCCACTCTTGCCCGCGTCCGAGGCGGGTTTATGTCACACTTGCTATAAAATAGTATACGATACTTGTGGCCTAAGTTGTCTATTACTGCAGTAATAGGCAACTTAGGTCACGCGTATCGTAATGTACTATTTCGGAACCATTAGGTATTATTTCCGAATTTAAATTATAGCGATCCGATTACGGATCTGTCAATGTTCGTGTTTGGGGCTTACCCCAGGCAACACCTGCACGTCTGTAACTCGGTGTAACGCAAGGAACTTAAATAATAACTGGAATGCTTACGAAACAATGTGGGAACTCATAAAATGTACCTACTCTAACTAGTTATACATAAAGTCCATTTTTGTTTCTATGACGAAAGTGGAATCTGTCCCTCTCTTGCAACTGTTTTGGCACTCTACTAGAACGAGACAGATTCCACCAATTCAGCTATGCTCTTGGAACGATTTTGCGGGTCGCGTAAGCATTCCAGTTAGTATGTAAGTTCCTTGGTGTTACCAACTTTAGTGATCCGATTACCTAGCGGTCGGCGAGCCGTTACTGGGTGGCGCCCGACGTGTAACCGTAGCCGAATAGACGTACCTACTGGAGCTGGTTCTCCTCTTACGTTTCATGTTTATATGTCAGGTGGAATGCCAGTCTTCTTTACTTTATATTTCATTTGGTTTAAGAACGGTGGTGGAAGATTTTTAGGTCTTATGGCTTTAACGGCTCATATTTAAATGTATCTCAAAAAATAGTAAAAGGTACCCTAAAAATACAACTGGTAATATAACTTAACCTTTTAAATTACAAAAAATCACTTTAAATTAAGTACTTTATTAACTAATAAATTCATACATAGACAATAAAGTTTTAAAAATCTTCCAATGAAATATCCGAACGCTCAATAAAAGTCTTTCGAAGGTAGCTCGACAAAGTAAATAAAAAAATAACATTATTCTGACGATGCAGACCTGAAAAGACTGCGAAACGTCAATAAATAAATAAAGTTCGTGCATTAACCCTTTAAAAAATTATTTACTAACCTTTTAGGTTACTAGTTGTATATAATAGATGATCATATACTCTCTTTTGATGATAATTTAAATATTTCCCTTAACTAATATCGAAACCGATCAAGTAAGCAGGTAGCGCGTGGGTAGTTAAAAAAAAGCAATTTTTCATTCATCATTCTTTATTTTACACAATGGTTTCAACTAAGGTCAGACGATTGTCTAATAACTATAATCCCAATACAAAAATATTTCATCTCCTTATTCACATAATATTGACAGATTTATACCTTCAATTCTCATATACTTACATGTTTTATAGCAATTGTAAAATATAATTTAATGTGATGTTATGTTAAAATCACAAAGGAATCTCAATATAATACATATTCATAATATCAATTCGAAAAAACAGCAATATAAGTAAATTTTATCTTTAAAAATTGTACATCACAAGATTCGCAAGTCAAAAACAAAACAACGTTTATTTACAACTTGTGGAGGTTCTCAAGTTAACAAAAACTGTAGATATTAAGTATAATAATAACAGTAGAAATATTATCATCTCACATATTTATGGCATATCGTCAGTGAGTTCCACAAATTATTCAAAATTTTCATCATTTAATAGACAATTATAAAACACAATACGGCTATATTTTACATAGTCTTAAACCGAAATAAATAAATTATTTTTCTATAATAGTATATTGCTTATTGTCGAACGAATTAAAACCCTATTATTAAGCGCGAGCGCATGCGCGTGCGCCGGCCGCGCCGATCAACAATTCCTACGTTACTTAATTATGTACTAAGTCATTATTACTAGATCAACGACATTTACAGATCTTCAGGAATGTTGCGACATTAAGGCAGCACGAATTAAATTAAACAAGCAACCATTACGACCCCGAGCGTTCGGTTGAAGCTGTAAAACTGTATAATTATTTAAAAAATAGGTAAATATAACACGTAGGTACGTAAATCAGTATCAGTCCCTCCGCTTCATCGGAGGCGGAGTCGGAATGTAAAATTTTACTCTAAATTATAATTTATAAATCTCTCTATATACATAACGTTCCGTAAACTGACTATATCACGCGAATGATATGGTTCATCTCGATCCGTAACATAATAAAAAGCGTCGTTAACGCGCCACGTGAAAGAATAGATAAGTACAAAAGTTTCAGTCTGAAACGAGAAGTAAGAATATCTTGGACGGGTATAGACACATAGATAGAAATAGACACACGTGTTACGTTAGCGACGCTTCCGTTATCGTGACTAACTTCGCTCCTGTTGCCGCCATTTTGGACGCACGCGAATCCAGCAGGATCCTTTTACTTCGTTAGACCTCCGACGTTATTTTGTTGCATTAGACCCAAACTCTCAAATACCTCTATTATAGGAAGTTAGTAGGTATATAATAGCTTTTACAAAATATATAAGGGATATACATTTCTTTATTTTTACATATATGGTACATTTATTTAAATAAAGTGGATATAGTTAATTCGTAAAACCTGGACAGATGGCACGCCGTAAACTGTTCTGTTGTTAGGTTTAACAGGTACTGTTAATTTCAAATTCTTCGGAGAGGAGGGATTAAAGAAATTAAATTGTCAATTCTTTACTACCCAATATAGGAATAGTTTTTGATATAATCCTTTATTTGAATGATCCAGTTTAGGTAAAAGAACAGGACAAGTGGTTGTGTAGGAACACTATTAGAATAGTTTTTGGATAGGTTAAAATAAGTAAGTGAGGCTCAACGAGAGAAAGGTATCTAATATATTATAATTCTCGGTCGGTCCGTTAAATAAGACAGAGAGAATGGATTGTGCATTACTCTACCAACAGTAATATAAATTGGTCACAATTTTATACCATGTCTCTATGGTGATCAATTTCATGCAGGTACTGTACATTCCATTCTCAATGTCTTTGTATAATGCGTTACAAGCTTAACGGTTGCTGCGAAGTTAACGCGAGTCGCAGCGCAGCAAACGAAATTTAAAAACCGTTTTGACCGAAACTTGTGCATAGACGGGTTCGTCGCTAACTTCCCACCAGAGATCGCATTACTTCAGTTTTGTTCGGAATTCATATAGCCAAAGTTGGCGGCGCACGAAGAGGGTAGACCGCGTTTTGATAGGAAACGCAGGGGGCGTCGCGTTACGTGCAAATTTTATTGAGACGTTGAAGCTATACGCATAATCAAAAGGAATATAACTTCGGGTCGAGTCAGACGCGTATGCAGATCGAGGATCACTCCCCGTCTTCGTATGCGGTCTCTTCGGGGGTGTTCAGTGGAAATCAGCACCGAGCCCGACGGTGCGAAGATTTCAATCCGTAAACCCTCCAAACGATTTAAATTTCATCAGCAGCGCTGCGACTCGCGCTAACTTCACAAGTCACAATCACCGTGCGCGTTTATACCGCAGTATAAGCGCGTGCGTAGCCAAGAATGAGTTAGTATCACGCGCGGTCCTCGTTGACGAGCCCCTGCGTGTCGGAGCCGGTGTCGGCGGCGGGGTCGAGGGCCCGCGGGGGGTGGGGGTGGGGGTGGGAGGCGGGCGGCGCGCGGGCGCTGCGCGTCTCCGTAGACGAGGGGGAGATCACTGCAGACACTACTTTATCCTTCGCCTCGCTAGGGACCTCGTAGATGCCCGCTGTGAACAAACGCAACGATTACAAACGATCATAATGGTATTAATTAATTTATATTTACACTAGCCGACCCGGCGAACTTCGTACCGCCATAAAAAATAGGGGTCGGTGGTGGAAAGTTGAAAATTTAGGGATGTATGTATTTTTGTATGATGTATCATAAAAAAAATTAAAAAAAAATATCTAAAATTGAAAAAAAAATTTAGGGGCGGATCACCCTTAACATTTAGGGGGATGAAAAATAGATGTTATCCGATTCTGAGACCTACCCAATATGGAGGAGTTTAACCACAAACACCGCGACACGAAAATTTTATATATTAGATAGATATATTTAAAATTACAAAACTTTAAAAGTACTCAATGTCTAATAATCACGTCGGG
Organism: Chilo suppressalis; assembly: GCA_902850365.2. NCBI lineage: Eukaryota > Metazoa > Arthropoda > Insecta > Lepidoptera > Crambidae > Chilo > Chilo suppressalis. The sequence goes on along the minus strand of OU963905.1, from coordinate 26,203,942 downwards.
GTCACCGCTGTAGGGAGGTCAAAGGGGAAGATCTTCCTCCGAGCTGGGTGATCTTAACTCGGGGGCCGCGGCCCGACTGATATTGGTCGGGCATCGTATATATGAACTGTTGGCTGCCGAATTTCACTTCCGCGATGTAGGCTCCTGTAGAAGGAGCTCGATGGCGCAAGTGGTTAGAGCGTTCGGCTGCGATCGTTGTAGCTAAGCAACTTTCGCAGTGGTCGGTCATTGGAGGGGTGACCAAAAATTTCTATCTCGAGTTCCTCCGTGCTTCGGAAGGCACGTTAAGCCGTCGGTCCCGGTTGCATCTGCAATCGTTAGCACCCGCCAATCCGCACTGGGCCCGCGTGGTGGGTCATGGCCCGATCTCCCTATTCCATCCCTAGGGAAGGCCTGTGCCCCAACAGTGGGGACATGAAAGAGGCTGATGATGATGATGATGATGAATTTATATTTACATAGAAATATTTAAAATTACAAAAGCTTAAAATTACTTAAAGTCTTATAACTTAAAAACCAGACGTAAGTAAGTACATAAATAATATACAATTTACAAAGTTAAAAAATATACCACCCCCAACGCCAACGTGATATGGTTCAGGAGTGGTGCCCGATAGGCTGGCAGCATTTCGACGTTGGATAGCAAGGCTAATCTGTTGGCCAAGGTAGCCAGCCTTTTGATCACCGATCACCTCGGTGAGTCTCCTAGATAATTCCTTAAAGAAGAAACGAGCGCTTGGACCCCATGGTCCCATAGTCTCAACACCAAACGGCACAAATATGTAGTTCTCATTGAAAGCTCAATTTTTGCGCCTCTTCGAGCACTCGGCAGAGGCCGCCGCCGCGCCTGTGCGACAAGGAGGTCCTACCTGTATGGCACGGAGCTAGTGTATCCACGCAAGTTGCGTCCCATACAAGAGGACGACCCTGCTTCCAAGGAATGACCGTGATTCCGTCAAGTCTTTTACAATCGTCACGGAAAATGCCGCATAATTATGTTTTTTTTTGAGTGTGTATGCTATTGGTCGTAGATAACCTTTACAGCGTCACCAAGTTTGGGGATGGCAAGATCCTAAGGGGACCTCAAGCCGAGAATTGGCGAGTACCTCTAGAGGTATTCCAGGTGGATGGCATCCCCCCACGGGGGGTTTGCTCTCCGTCTGAAGCCTCTAGACCACTAGAACCTGAGGGGGCAATCATATGAGCCTACGGAACGGCATAATATACACATATACTTCGGTAAGCTTCTTCAACATCGACCATAGACGAAGAACCCTGCGCGGTAACAATTTCTCATACAAAAACATCTACTGCGCAAGTTTATTTGTCTATGATTTTGCTCATGACGTTTGCCGTTACCTATACTACAAATTATTAGATATCAAACATTGTCCTAGAGGCCTCCGGAACGATAAGACACTACAAATGATTAGATATCAAACATAAGGACTACGAAACAGCATGGCATTATGACCAGCGAATTAGAAATAGAAATAATATGGTAAAGGAACTACGCTAAAAAGGAGTTCTACGCAAACTACGAACAAGTAGGCGGGGCGAAAAAACTGCGATCAACACGCCGAACATGGGATTGGTTAGAATTTCCGATTCACTTATCTTAACCAATGAATGGATAGTCGAATTTATTTGCAGATATATGATTGGTCAAAATATTTTGTTTTGTCTGTGTGCGTATCTCGTTAGTATAAATTTAGAATCGGGTTTTAGCGGCCTTAGTTAAAGAGTAATTAATACTTCGATAAAATTATAACCATTTTAATATTTATTAATTGATTATTAATTTAAATTTGAATTGTACTAACATAGTTTTAAGCTTCCATTGTAACTAATACTATATGGATCTGGTTCGAAAAAATCTTTTTTTTTTATAATCATTTCTAATTTGTTGCACATGGCACTACAAATGATTAAATAGCCAACCAGCTTCTAATTCTACCATGTAAAAATCCACTCTATAATCGTAATACATAATGGTGAGGTCCCGGTGGGCTTTCCTGCTCTAGAGCATATTCATCATAACCGGCCTATTTCCAATGCTGGGGCAGACCTTCCCGATTTGCAGATTGCAGATTGATCAGTGCTAACGGCAGATGCAGCCAGAACTAACGGCTTAACCTGTCTTCCGAAGCACGAAGAGGTAAAAAAGGTACATTTTTGATTTCCGATAACGAAAGAAATTTGAGTTCTACCTTCATAAATTGAACGCTCTAAGACATATTGTATTACTATAACTAAGTAAAACTAACACCTAAAAACATTATATTTGCTTTTGATTCGTCATTAACAGCTTATTAACGTCCCCACTGCCCGGCTTTTTTTATGGATGGAGATTGGAACGTGACCCACCACGCGTTCCCAATATGGATTGGTGGGTGCTAACGACTGCAGATGCAGCCGGGACCAATGGCTTACACGCGCCTTTAGAAGCACGGAGGAGCTCGAGATATATAAGCTTTTGGTCACCTATCCAATGATCGACCACCGCGGAAATTGCTCACATGTCACTATGCAAGTTTTTTTTTATAGATAGGTCCGACAAATGACTCCACCCCACCTGATGTTAAGTGGCGATGAAGTCCAGACGCGAAGATAGCTGATACATCAGTTCTACCTGCCACACTAGCCATCCTCGCCCTGCCGGCCTGCATGTTGCTTCTTCACGCCTTTTTTAAAGGATCCCAGGTTATAAGCGGGCAGAGATTTCCATTTACGGAAAGTGTGACAAAGAAATAAGTCACCAAATTTCTTTGTACGCGTTGGAATTGTGGCCACAGTTAGACGGTGACAACGTAGGCCAACGCGCGTGGTCGTCCGAAGGAAAGGGGAAGGTGGAATAAGAGAGAATAACTCTTCAGAATACTTGCCGTGGTAGTTCGAACGCGTTATTAATTTGCGTCATCGAGTTCCTCTCTCGATTAGATCTCAGAATCTCAGACAATGGTTAATATTGGGTACTCACGCAGCGGGTCCGCGGGTGTGGTAGGCTGCGTGACGGCATCATACATGGGGTTGCTGAAGTCGCGGCCCTTGCGCGGCGCCTCCTCCAGCGTGTACGCGGGCTCGGGGACTCCGCCAAACTCCACGTTGGAGCCCTGGCGGAACGACACGCTCTGCGACGACGCTAGGCTGCCGAGCCCGACGACGCCTTTGCCGCTGAAAAACAAATGGTATTGTGAGAAACATATTCATTTCATGTCATTTTAAAGGAGGATGGGTAGATCTGAAGTTCTTGTTGCTTCATGTACTTTGGATTACTGGGTCATGTATTCATCATCATCAACAGCCTATCTTAGTCCACTGCTGGACATAGGCCTCTCCAAATGCACGCCACTTAGATCGATCGTGGGCTACTCGCATCCAGCTCCTGCCAGCCACCTTGCGCAAATCGTCACTCCATCGTGCCTGAGGACGTCCTACACTACGTTTGCCTAGACGCGGGTCATGTATTAGAGCATGTAAAAACAGAGTAGATTTTTCGTGAAACTTCAATTGTTCAATCAGAAATCAATATATCTTTATTCAAATTGGATGTATAGTACAAGTACAACACTTTTGAATCGTCCAAAGATTTTTTTTCCCTACCACTCGTTATTGGACATATTTTTTAGCTGCGGAGAAAAACGAGCGAAAAAAACTCCACAACATTAAAAGCATAATGTAACGACAATCTATTCGAGTATTCATGAATAAAAATAATGGTAATCTGTCGTCAGTATTTTTTATTTATTTTTAACCAGGAAGTCAATAGTACTTAGAGCTAAGAACTGAATTGCTAGATTTATAAATCTAAAAAAATGCTAGTAAATTATTCACGAGGTTTAGGCATTAGAAGGAATTCGAAGCCACATCTTTCATCCGAGCGGAATCCTTTTCGTCACCTCCACGCCGTGCAAATCGGTAGATTATTATTTTTCTGTTATCAGAAACATTACGTTATTCTTCAGTAGCTTCTATTCAAAAGACTTAGGTCGACTGGCATCCAAAACCAAAATCAGTTTTTTTGTTGAATTCTAGGGTAAGGTCGATAGGATAGTGTTTGTATACTTACAAGGGTCTTCTGATAACGAATCACTGCAGCTAATATTACAGTGTGACAAGGTATTTTATGAATGTATGCGTGTGACAGATCAAGGAGGGCGTAGCTGTCTATGCAAATTACAAAATATAACGTTTACAGACGGTGGCGTTAGTTCCGATTCTTGCCACATTCATAAAGATCCTTGTCGCATTATAACAATAACTAGCAAACCAGTAAACCAAATGTTCACCAAAACTTGATTAAAAAAAAAAAAATGGTTGCCTGTAAAGTCGGTTTTACGGGCGAAGATTTTACGTGACAACGTCTTTTTCTCGGTAGAATATTTATTGATATGAATATAATTAAATTGCACAATAGGAACAAGGAATTGAATGAAAATAAGAATTGCACAAATTTTAACTATAGAAATATATTTTGTTTACTAAAACATTGTACATGTAAACTTAAACTTAACACGAGAGACTCATCGTAACGTTACCGAGCGTTACACTTTTTCATAAGTGACTCCCAGCCGCAACCTAATTTAAGACGTTGTCACGTCAAAATGTATTTAATTAATTGAGAACTTCGGAGATTTTGTGTGGTTTCGTTTGAAATTCGTGATTTCTCGAAAACCGGAAGTGCTACGTTACTCAAATCCGGTTTGTAGTCTTATCAGACTATTCTTAACTTATAACTTAAATATTTTCTTTATCTATCTCTTACGGTTTGGCCGCTGGAACAGCACCACAGACAGACGGACGGACTTGTCTAATAGATAAGAGATATCAGCAGTTCAGGTAGGGCTACAGTGTCTATTTTTTTTTCTTCTCAAGCGGGGGTGCGTGTGAGTAATTCTCATGGATACCCTACAGCTGGCTGCAAGGTTATATTAGACTCGTACTTAGTAACCGTGTCTTTTATATATTTTCATTTAACCCTGCCTGGGAACGCGCAGTTTTTTAGCGCTTTTTAGTATCAAAGCTACATTCGTTTCCCGTAGCATGAGCACCATAATTAACATTACATTACGTTTTTTATCATATCGAACTGTCAAATTCTATAGTAATTTGGTAATTGAGTGTGATAAGAACGAGCTATATGTCATATTGCGGTGCTCATGCGTGTGCGCGGTGAAACAGTAGCAGTTAAAATGCATTAAATTATTTTTTGAGCATGTATGCTGTTGGTCGCAGATGACCTTTATCAGTATCCTCGGGTTTGGGGACAGCGATATCCTAAGGGAACCTCGAGCCGAGAATTGGCGAGTGCCTCTAGAGATATTCCAGGCGGATGGCATCTCCTTACGGAGAGAGTCTCCTCTCCGGCTGGAGCCTCTAGACCACTCGAACCTGAGGTGGTTGGCTCAACTAGAGGGCGTCTCCGAGACTCGAATCTCGGCTCCAGTTAGCCGTTGCCGCGGGGGGCGGTGATGCATTATACCTACAAAGGGCTCCTAATGACGAACCAGGCGCCGGCCGCAGTCAGCACCAATAACAGCACCAGTAACACAGTGACCATACCCGCGTCTCCAATACACTCGCCCCACACTCCGCCCGGGGCTGCGGAGTCCTCTCTAGTAGTTATCAGTAGATGTAGTGTGTTATACATACAAGGGCCTCTTTATAATGACGAACCAGGCGCCAGCCGCAGTCAGCACCAGGAGCAGCACCAGTAACACAGTGACCATACCCGCGTCTCCAATACACTCGCCCCACACACCGCCCGGGGCCGCGGAGCCCTCCCTAGTAGTTTTTTTTTTTTTTTATATATATGATTAGGTAGGCAAATGACTCTACCCCACCTGATGTTAAGTGGTGATAAAGTCCAAACGCGAAGATAGCTGGTACAGCAGTTATAAACTGTTACACCAACCATCCTCACCTGGCCGGCCTGCAAAAATGCTTCTTCACGCCTCTCTTAAAGGACCCCAGATTATAGGAAGGAGGGAACACGTGCGCGGGCATAGAATTCCACTTACGAATAGTACGACAAAGAAATGAGTCGCCAAATTTCTTGGTTCGTGTAGGAATAGTGGCCACAGTAAGTCGGTGGCAACGTAGGCCAGCGCGCGTGGTCCTCTGAAGAAAAGGTGATGGAGGGATAAGCGAGAATAGCTCCTCAGAACACTCGCCGTGGTATAGTCGGTAGAATGCGCTTAATGATGCCACATCACGGCGTAATTGTAGAGTTATCAGTAGATGTAGTGCATTATACTTACAAGGGCCTCTTCCTTATAACGAACCAGGCGCCAGCCGCAGTCAGCACCAATAACAGCATCAGTAACACAGTGACCCATTACCTGCGTCTCCAATACACTCGCCCCACCCTCCGCCCGGGGCCGCGGAGCTCTCCCTAGTTATCAGTAGATGTTGTGCATTATACTTACAAGGGCCTCTTCCTAATGACGAACCATGCGCCGGCGGCGGCCAGCACCAGCAGCAGCACTAGCAGCACGGGCAGCGCTACAGTGACTGCAGCCGCCCGCCCCGCCCGCGCCGCCGCGCCTGCGCCCGCGCATACTCCGTCAGCTCCCGCACCAACGTCGCCGGGGCACTGGCAGCGCACCCCGCCCGGAGAGGTGGCGTCTTCCACGCAATGGCCGCCGTTCTCGCACGGGCAGATCAGCGGTAGAGGACGGGGTGGTTCGATCGCTGGACGGGACGAAAGCAAACGTGAGTATCGGAAACGCTTAGAACTTTACAAATTAGAAATAAGTATGAGTACACAGTACGGAGGAGCTCGTTAGCGCGTTCGGCTGCGAACGTTGAACTTGAGCAACTTTTGCAGTGGTCGGTCATTGGATGGTAAACAATAAATTGCTATCTCGAGCTCCTCCGTGCTTCGGAAGGCGCGTTAAGCCGCCCGGCACGGACAGGCCCAGGTGTCGTGTGTATATAGAGTGTAGTGTGGTGGATATAGTATATACGGACCAGTATCGCAGGGTCTGTCCGCGGATAGTTTAGCGGTCTGCATGCGGTCGGGACACAGACAGCGCCGGCCGCCCGGCACGGACAGGCCCAGGTGTCGTGTGTATATAGAGTGTAGTGTGGTGGATATAGTATATACGGACCAGTATCGCAGGGTCTGTCCGCGGATAGTTTAGCGGTCTGCATGCGGTCGGGACACAGACAGCGCCGGCCGCCCGGCACGGACAGGCCCAGGTGTCGTGTGTATATAGAGTGTAGTGTGGTGGATATAGTATATACGGACCAGTATCGCAGGGTCTGTCCGCGGATAGTTTAGCGGTCTGCATGCGGTCGGGACACAGACAGCGCCGGCCGCCCGGCACGGACAGGCCCAGGTGTCGTGTGTATATAGAGTGTAGTGTGGTGGATATAGTATATACGGACCAGTATCGCAGGGTCTGTCCGCGGATAGTTTAGCGGCCTGCATGCGGTCGGGACACAGACAGCGCCGGCCGCCCGGCACGGACAGGCCCAGGTGTCGTGTGTATATAGAGTGTAGTGTGGTGGATATAGTATATACGGACCAGTATCGCAGGGTCTGTCCGCGGATAGTTTAGCGGCCTGCATGCGGTCGGGACACAGACAGCGCCGGCCGCCCGGCACGGACAGGCCCAGGTGTCGTGTGTATATAGAGTGTAGTGTGGTGGATATAGTATATACGGACCAGTATCGCAGGGTCTGTCCGCGGATAGTTTAGCGGCCTGCATGCGGTCGGGACACAGACAGCGCCGGCCGCCCGGCACGGACAGGCCCAGGTGTCGTGTGTATATAGAGTGTAGTGTGGTGGATATAGTATATACGGACCAGTATCGCAGGGTCTGTCCGCGGATAGTTTAGCGGCCTGCATGCGGTCGGGACACAGACAGCGCCGGCCGCCCGGCACGGACAGGCCCAGGTGTCGTGTGTATATAGAGTGTAGTGTGGTGGATATAGTATATACGGACCAGTATCGCAGGGTCTGTCCGCGGATAGTTTAGCGGTCTGCATGCGGTCGGGACACAGACAGCGCCGGCCGCCCGGCACGGACAGGCCCAGGTGTCGTGTGTATATAGAGTGTAGTGTGGTGGATATAGTATATACGGACCAGTATCGCAGGGTCTGTCCGCGGATAGTTTAGCGGTCTGCATGCGGTCGGGACACAGACAGCGCCGGCCGCCCGGCACGGACAGGCCCAGGTGTCGTGTGTATATAGAGTGTAGTGTGGTGGATATAGTATATACGGACCAGTATCGCAGGGTCTGTCCGCGGATAGTTTAGCGGTCTGCATGCGGTCGGGACACAGACAGCGCCGGCCGCCCGGCACGGACAGGCCCAGGTGTCGTGTGTATATAGAGTGTAGTGTGGTGGATATAGTATATACGGACCAGTATCGCAGGGTCTGTCCGCGGATAGTTTAGCGGTCTGCATGCGGTCGGGACACAGACAGCGCCGGCCGCCCGGCACGGACAGGCCCAGGTGTCGTGTGTATATAGAGTGTAGTGTGGTGGATATAGTATATACGGACCAGTATCGCAGGGTCTGTCCGCGGATAGTTTAGCGGCCTGCATGCGGTCGGGACACAGACAGCGCCGGCCGCCCGGCACGGACAGGCCCAGGTGTCGTGTGTATATAGAGTGTAGTGTGGTGGATATAGTATATACGGACCAGTATCGCAGGGTCTGTCCGCGGATAGTTTAGCGGTCTGCATGCGGTCGGGACACAGACAGCGCCGGCCGCCCGGCACGGACAGGCCCAGGTGTCGTGTGTATATAGAGTGTAGTGTGGTGGATATAGTATATACGGACCAGTATCGCAGGGTCTGTCCGCGGATAGTTTAGCGGTCTGCATGCGGTCGGGACACAGACAGCGCCGGCCGCCCGGCACGGACAGGCCCAGGTGTCGTGTGTATATAGAGTGTAGTGTGGTGGATATAGTATATACGGACCAGTATCGCAGGGTCTGTCCGCGGATAGTTTAGCGGCCTGCATGCGGTCGGGACACAGACAGCGCCGGCCGCCCGGCACGGACAGGCCCAGGTGTCGTGTGTATATAGAGTGTAGTGTGGTGGATATAGTATATACGGACCAGTATCGCAGGGTCTGTCCGCGGATAGTTTAGCGGCCTGCATGCGGTCGGGACACAGACAGCGCCGGCCGCCCGGCACGGACAGGCCCAGGTGTCGTGTGTATATAGAGTGTAGTGTGGTGGATATAGTATATACGGACCAGTATCGCAGGGTCTGTCCGCGGATAGTTTAGCGGCCTGCATGCGGTCGGGACACAGACAGCGCCGGCCGCCCGGCACGGACAGGCCCAGGTGTCGTGTGTATATAGAGTGTAGTGTGGTGGATATAGTATATACGGACCAGTATCGCAGGGTCTGTCCGCGGATAGTTTAGCGGTCTGCATGCGGTCGGGACACAGACAGCGCCGGCCGCCCGGCACGGACAGGCCCAGGTGTCGTGTGTATATAGAGTGTAGTGTGGTGGATATAGTATATACGGACCAGTATCGCAGGGTCTGTCCGCGGATAGTTTAGCGGTCTGCATGCGGTCGGGACACAGACAGCGCCGGCCGCCCGGCACGGACAGGCCCAGGTGTCGTGTGTATATAGAGTGTAGTGTGGTGGATATAGTATATACGGACCAGTATCGCAGGGTCTGTCCGCGGATAGTTTAGCGGCCTGCATGCGGTCGGGACACAGACAGCGCCGGCCGCCCGGCACGGACAGGCCCAGGTGTCGTGTGTATATAGAGTGTAGTGTGGTGGATATAGTATATACGGACCAGTATCGCAGGGTCTGTCCGCGGATAGTTTAGCGGTCTGCATGCGGTCGGGACACAGACAGCGCCGGCCGCCCGGCACGGACAGGCCCAGGTGTCGTGTGTATATAGAGTGTAGTGTGGTGGATATAGTATATACGGACCAGTATCGCAGGGTCTGTCCGCGGATAGTTTAGCGGTCTGCATGCGGTCGGGACACAGACAGCGCCGGCCGCCCGGCACGGACAGGCCCAGGTGTCGTGTGTATATAGAGTGTAGTGTGGTGGATATAGTATATACGGACCAGTATCGCAGGGTCTGTCCGCGGATAGTTTAGCGGTCTGCATGCGGTCGGGACACAGACAGCGCCGGCCGCCCGGCACGGACAGGCCCAGGTGTCGTGTGTATATAGAGTGTAGTGTGGTGGATATAGTATATACGGACCAGTATCGCAGGGTCTGTCCGCGGATAGTTTAGCGGTCTGCATGCGGTCGGGACACAGACAGCGCCGGCCGCCCGGCACGGACAGGCCCAGGTGTCGTGTGTATATAGAGTGTAGTGTGGTGGATATAGTATATACGGACCAGTATCGCAGGGTCTGTCCGCGGATAGTTTAGCGGTCTGCATGCGGTCGGGACACAGACAGCGCCGGCCGCCCGGCACGGACAGGCCCAGGTGTCGTGTGTATATAGAGTGTAGTGTGGTGGATATAGTATATACGGACCAGTATCGCAGGGTCTGTCCGCGGATAGTTTAGCGGTCTGCATGCGGTCGGGACACAGACAGCGCCGGCCGCCCGGCACGGACAGGCCCAGGTGTCGTGTGTATATAGAGTGTAGTGTGGTGGATATAGTATATACGGACCAGTATCGCAGGGTCTGTCCGCGGATAGTTTAGCGGCCTGCATGCGGTCGGGACACAGACAGCGCCGGCCGCCCGGCACGGACAGGCCCAGGTGTCGTGTGTATATAGAGTGTAGTGTGGTGGATATAGTATATACGGACCAGTATCGCAGGGTCTGTCCGCGGATAGTTTAGCGGCCTGCATGCGGTCGGGACACAGACAGCGCCGGCCGCCCGGCACGGACAGGCCCAGGTGTCGTGTGTATATAGAGTGTAGTGTGGTGGATATAGTATATACGGACCAGTATCGCAGGGTCTGTCCGCGGATAGTTTAGCGGCCTGCATGCGGTCGGGACACAGACAGCGCCGGCCGCCCGGCACGGACAGGCCCAGGTGTCGTGTGTATATAGAGTGTAGTGTGGTGGATATAGTATATACGGACCAGTATCGCAGGGTCTGTCCGCGGATAGTTTAGCGGTCTGCATGCGGTCGGGACACAGACAGCGCCGGCCGCCCGGCACGGACAGGCCCAGGTGTCGTGTGTATATAGAGTGTAGTGTGGTGGATATAGTATATACGGACCAGTATCGCAGGGTCTGTCCGCGGATAGTTTAGCGGTCTGCATGCGGTCGGGACACAGACAGCGCCGGCCGCCCGGCACGGACAGGCCCAGGTGTCGTGTGTATATAGAGTGTAGTGTGGTGGATATAGTATATACGGACCAGTATCGCAGGGTCTGTCCGCGGATAGTTTAGCGGTCTGCATGCGGTCGGGACACAGACAGCGCCGGCCGCCCGGCACGGACAGGCCCAGGTGTCGTGTGTATATAGAGTGTAGTGTGGTGGATATAGTATATACGGACCAGTATCGCAGGGTCTGTCCGCGGATAGTTTAGCGGCCTGCATGCGGTCGGGACACAGACAGCGCCGGCCGCCCGGCACGGACAGGCCCAGGTGTCGTGTGTATATAGAGTGTAGTGTGGTGGATATAGTATATACGGACCAGTATCGCAGGGTCTGTCCGCGGATAGTTTAGCGGTCTGCATGCGGTCGGGACACAGACAGCGCCGGCCGCCCGGCACGGACAGGCCCAGGTGTCGTGTGTATATAGAGTGTAGTGTGGTGGATATAGTATATACGGACCAGTATCGCAGGGTCTGTCCGCGGATAGTTTAGCGGCCTGCATGCGGTCGGGACACAGACAGCGCCGGCCGCCCGGCACGGACAGGCCCAGGTGTCGTGTGTATATAGAGTGTAGTGTGGTGGATATAGTATATACGGACCAGTATCGCAGGGTCTGTCCGCGGATAGTTTAGCGGTCTGCATGCGGTCGGGACACAGACAGCGCCGGCCGCCCGGCACGGACAGGCCCAGGTGTCGTGTGTATATAGAGTGTAGTGTGGTGGATATAGTATATACGGACCAGTATCGCAGGGTCTGTCCGCGGATAGTTTAGCGGTCTGCATGCGGTCGGGACACAGACAGCGCCGGCCGCCCGGCACGGACAGGCCCAGGTGTCGTGTGTATATAGAGTGTAGTGTGGTGGATATAGTATATACGGACCAGTATCGCAGGGTCTGTCCGCGGATAGTTTAGCGGTCTGCATGCGGTCGGGACACAGACAGCGCCGGCCGCCCGGCACGGACAGGCCCAGGTGTCGTGTGTATATAGAGTGTAGTGTGGTGGATATAGTATATACGGACCAGTATCGCAGGGTCTGTCCGCGGATAGTTTAGCGGTCTGCATGCGGTCGGGACACAGACAGCGCCGGCCGCCCGGCACGGACAGGCCCAGGTGTCGTGTGTATATAGAGTGTAGTGTGGTGGATATAGTATATACGGACCAGTATCGCAGGGTCTGTCCGCGGATAGTTTAGCGGTCTGCATGCGGTCGGGACACAGACAGCGCCGGCCGCCCGGCACGGACAGGCCCAGGTGTCGTGTGTATATAGAGTGTAGTGTGGTGGATATAGTATATACGGACCAGTATCGCAGGGTCTGTCCGCGGATAGTTTAGCGGTCTGCATGCGGTCGGGACACAGACAGCGCCGGCCGCCCGGCACGGACAGGCCCAGGTGTCGTGTGTATATAGAGTGTAGTGTGGTGGATATAGTATATACGGACCAGTATCGCAGGGTCTGTCCGCGGATAGTTTAGCGGTCTGCATGCGGTCGGGACACAGACAGCGCCGGCCGCCCGGCACGGACAGGCCCAGGTGTCGTGTGTATATAGAGTGTAGTGTGGTGGATATAGTATATACGGACCAGTATCGCAGGGTCTGTCCGCGGATAGTTTAGCGGTCTGCATGCGGTCGGGACACAGACAGCGCCGGCCGCCCGCACGGACAGGCCCAGGTGTCGTGTGTATATAGAGTGTAGTGTGGTGGATATAGTATATACGGACCAGTATCGCAGGTCTGTCCGCGGATAGTTTAGCGGTCTGCATGCGGTCGGGACACAGACAGCGCCGGCCGCCCGGCACGGACAGGCCCAGGTGTCGTGTGTATATAGAGTGTAGTGTGGTGGATATAGTATATACGGACCAGTATCGCAGGGTCTGTCCGCGGATAGTTTAGCAGGTCTGCATGCGGTCGGGACACAGACAGCGCCGGCCGCCCGGCACGGACAGCCCAGGTGTCGTGTGTATATAGAGTGTAGTGTGGGTGATATAGTATATACGGACCAGTATCGCAGGGTCTGTCCGCGATAGTTTAGCGCTGCATGCGGTCGGGAGCACAGACAGCGCCGCCCCGGCACGGACAGGCCCAGGTGTCGTGTGTATATAGAGTGTAGTTGTGGTGGATATAGTATATACGGACCAGTATCGCAGGGTCTGTCCGCGGATAGTTTAGCGTCTGCATGCGGTCGGGACACAGACAGCGCCGGCCGCCCGCACGGACAGGCCCAGGTGTCGTGTGTATATAGAGTGTAGTGTGGTGGATATAGTATATACGGACCAGTATCGCAGGGTCTGTCCGCGGATAGTTTTAGCAGCCTGCATGCGGTCGGGACACAGACAGCGCCGGCCGCCCGGCACGGACAGGCGCCAGGTGTCGTGTGTATATAGAGTGTAGTGTGGTGGATATAGTATATACGGACCAGTATCGCAGGGTCTGTCCGCGGATAGTTTAGCAGTCTGCATGCGGTCGGGACACAGACAGCGCCGGCCGCCCGGCACGGACAGGCCCAGGTGTCGTGTGTATATAGAGTGTAGTGTGGTGGATATAGTATATACGGACCAGTATCGCAGGGTCTGTCCGCGGATAGTTTAGCAGTCTGCATGCGGTCGGGACACAGACAGCGCCGGCCGCCCGGCACGGACAGGCACAGGTGCGAGCAGGACGCGCGCAGGCAACCGCCCGATACGGACGTGTTGTAACGGGCAGGGTGGTATACTACAACAACATACAAGGGGTCAATTTACACGTATTACTAAGGAAATATTTATGAATATTCGCATAAAACACTTTTGAACACTTTCCGTATGACCATAGCAGTTACACATTCGTTCAACGCGACTTTAAGAAAGAAAATACATACGAAATTTGTCATAACAAGGTTTGAAACAGTGTCTAACTTTTTTGTAGTAAAACCGCAAAGTTTTAAATTGGATCTAATGCTGACACGATTCTCAAAAAGTATATAAGTTAAAAAAATATAAGATAGTGCCCATGAGTCAGTATTGAATCTTGAGATCACAGAGCTTGTAGTGTCCGAAACGTCAAGAACAATGTGAAATGAAAAAAAAAATAATCGCATCTTTTACTCATTCAAAATGTGCCTTTAAAAAATTATTGATGTACGTGAAAATTAAAAAATAAACTCGTAAGTAACTTCAAACTAGTCAACCATTTGATCTACACATTTTCATTACAAAGTTATTTATTTTCTGAGTGGTAAAATTGTTAATAGGCTAGTTGACTCATGTCGAATTGTATTAAATAAATGTTTATTTCTTAAAGTGTTTGGTCTAAGGAACCTAAATATATCGATTTCACTTCATAAAAGCAGAAGATTGCTGTAGAAATTTAATTTTAAAAAAATTTTTGGTCTATATTTTTTAAACACTAAAAACGCTGTTCGCCACATCCGCCATGATTGTGACGTCTCTTGTTGTAGTTAACAACTAAATGTCATTCGCGTGTTATTGTGGAATTCTTTCGTCTGACTAAATTTATCTTAAAACACTTTAAACTTTAGAAAAGTTTCCGTTTACTGTTTTTTTGACAAAACTAATTACGGATGCCGGCTTTGTGAAAGCAGAAAGCACAAATCTGCCAAGAATTGACGCCTTGATGGTTGGTGAATTTTTTGCACTAAATCCCGATTTCTGCTCTGCGGAGCAGAGAAACGACAAGGCATCTATTTAACTACAGTGCATTTAGTATTACAATGTAGTAATAAATATAAAACTGATACACCATATGAATAACTGTAATAAAGTTCCGTAGGTTAATTTCTTTCGGCACTTTAATCCACAACTTTCCTGGAGTCTTCAAGGATGTGTTTTTATATTTATGACAATTACTTTATTTTTCGTGGTATTTATTAAAAATCATATTTTTTTTTATTATAAACTCAGATGTTATTTTCTACGTGCTTACGAGTTTTTGTTTACTACAGGTTGACGTCATAGCATAGATAATCTATAGACTAAAATGGTCGACAGCGTTTTTGTATGTCCATGAAAAGTCTATTTTAAAATTAAAGATTTCTAGCTTTTTTTTTTGACACCTAGAATCTCAAAAAATACAATACATGTTTTCTCGGTCTAATACAACATTATTATTAACCATTTAAAACCTTTTTCCAAAAAGGGTCAACTAGCCTATTGCAAATTTAAAATTCAATGTTTAATTACTTTTGTCTAAAGAAAGGATATCGATCTTGTGACAATCAACAAAAATACGGTAAATCAAACAGTACCAACATCCACAATTATGGATTTTTTTTAAATTTATTTATCCGTGAACTACATACGAAATCTGTTGAGAGCAATTAACTGTGGGTCAAAACAAAGAGAAAATGAGTTATAATTTTTATTATTTTTAAAGCATGTAACTGCTTGATGTTTAAATCTAAAGAAAATATAACTAGAAAAAATTCCACGCGGACCAGGCAGCAGACGGGACTCGAACCCGCACCCTTCGCAATCCGGGCGAATGCACTGACCAATTATGCTACCGCGGCCCTCACGGACCGCGTCGAAATTCCTTCTAGCTATTCTTAAGCTGCAAGGCAGCGCCATCTCTTCGCATTATAGGTAAACCCACAATGTCAGATGAATACTTTTACAAGTATTAAACATTTGAAAGAAGAAATAGCAATTATAGTTATAATTTTTATTATTTTTAAAGCATGTAACTGCTTGATGTTTAAATCTAAAGAAAATATAACTAGAAAAAATTCCACGCGGACCAGGCAGCAGACGGGACTCGAACCCGCACCCTTCGCAATCCGGGCGAATGCACTGACCAATTATGCTACCGCTGCCTTGCAGCTTAAGAATAGCTAGAAGGAATTTCGACGCGGTCCGTGAGGGCCGCGGTAGCATAATTGGTCAGTGCATTCGCCCGGATTGCGAAGGGTGCGGGTTCGAGTCCCGTCTGCTGCCTGGTCCGCGTGGAATTTTTTCTAGTTATATTTTCTTTAGAAAATGAGTTTTCACTAGCTTTAAAACAAAAAAACTTACCTTTAACCGCGGACGGGTTGACTAGGTCCTTTGATATGACGAAAGGCACGCCTCTTCCGAACTTATCCTGTCGTACCAACTCCCCAGTGTCCCGCGTCACCCAATACAAGGACGACTCAAACACATCCAACGACAATGGGTGCCTCAACGCCTCGCCTTGGACCACTACTTTCCTGTTAGTTCCGTCAAACTTCATCATTTCAATCGTGTTCAATTTAGTATCCGCCCAGTAGATAGAATGGTCCATTCCCATATCAATAGCCAGTCCAGCTGGATGCCTAATGTTTTCAGTAACCAAAGGCCAACGTTTCGAGCCGTCCATCCAAGCGATTTCGATCTTCGGTGCCGAGCCAGCGTCCCCCCAGAACATCCTTCCCATCTGAGGATCTAAAACTATAGAAGTCGGGTTCTCTATTCCAGCAGACACTAAAGCACGTCTGTATCTTCCGTCAGTTCTGGCCACCATCACGCGGCCTCGGGGTTTCGACCCAGTCCGGTCTACTTCAGTCCAGTATAGGTTGTCACCGACGTAATCTACGGCCAAAGCGGTGGGTTTAGCGTTGCCTTTCATGTTCAAGTCTTGAGCGAAGCCAGTCTTCGCTTGTCCGTCTAAAGCGTTCACCATGTAAGATCTCTTGATAGTTTTATCGTAGCTGTCAGCCCAGAACACCATCTCTTTGATAGGGTCGTAGTCGATAGCTTCTATTCTCTTCTCTGAAGTGATCACGTCGAATTCCTCGTTCTTATCTTGTACGAATGCCCGGATTTCTGGTCCGTTGGCGAACATTAACACCACTTCCTTGTCCATCGCTTTGCACACTCCAGATAAGTTGTCTGCCAATCTGGAACAATAAAAGTTAGTTAAAATTGACGCATTAAACTATTTTGAATAGGTTAAATTTGATGAAGTAAGAAAATCTTACTTTTCACATTCGCCACACTAACGCCACGTAGGTAGATATAATTCAGATTTCAGTTTATGAGTAGTAAGGCAGATAGGTTTTTTCTGCTTATAATGC
This sequence comes from Chilo suppressalis, assembly GCA_902850365.2. Lineage (NCBI taxonomy): Eukaryota > Metazoa > Arthropoda > Insecta > Lepidoptera > Crambidae > Chilo > Chilo suppressalis. The sequence continues at coordinate 26,186,644 of OU963905.1, read as the reverse complement.
CCAATCTTGTAAAAAAGGGTTGTAAAGTAACAGGCACTGGAGCTACACGTTTTTCTATTGCATCAATGCACCATATTAACATCCAGTGGAGGGAAGTAACTTTGCTTCAGTTAATAAAAATGAGCTAGAAGGGACGTTTGGCAGATGAAAGAACCATGCTCATTACTCTCATTTATGAAACAAATAAATATTAGTATACACGGACCACAGATCTGAAGTGAAACTTCTTTTCTTAAATAAACTAACATTTCGCGGTGCATAAGGCATAGAGGAGTGAAGCAGCGTACGCATCACTCATATCTTTATATATATAATTCTTCTGTGAGTGTGTATGTCACTGAACTTCTCTTAAACGACTCGACCGATTTTGATGAAATTTCTTGTGTGTGTTCAAGGGGATCTGAGAATGGTTTAGATTCACAATTTTGTCCGCTGGACAATGTTTTTAAGTTTGAAATTTTCAAATTAAAGACGTGTAGACAGGACAACGTCTGTCGGGTCCGCTAGTATTATATATAATACTAGCTGACCCAGCGAACTTCGTACCGCCCTAAAAAAATAGGGGTTGTCCAGCGAACAAAATTGTGAATCTAAACCATTCTCAGATCCCCTTGAACACACACAAAAAATTTCATCAAAATCGGTCCAGTCGTTTAAGAGAAGTTCAGTGACATACACACTCACAGAAGAATTATATATATAAAGATATAGAGATACCAACACGGTAAATGTTGATCTTTCGAGACGTAAGATCAGTTAATTGTTGATCCGAGATCAAATGTTGATCCAGAGGCTTTATGTTGATCCATTATTCGCTTTTTGTCATACTGATGTGGCTCCGATCGGATCAATATTTGGCATTATTTATTTATTTATTTATTTATTTATTTATTATAGGTACACTAACAGAATACAGTCAATACATGTTTAACAAAAAAATATAGTTGAAATAATCTAGACAGTACTCCTTTTTACGTGTACACAACATGATTAAATAAATAATAAATAAATATTTCCGACACTCACACCAATTAGCCTAGCCCCAAAGTAAGCACTATAAGGCTTGTGTTATGGGATGCTAGGGTAACGGATAGAATACATATACTGTACATATATAAGTATATTTATATAAATACATATTAAACATCCATGACTGGAGTACAAATGCTCGTATTCATCACACAGACATCTGCCCCCACCGGGATTCGAACCCGGGACCTCTCGAGTCGGCGACAGCCATGAAACCCAGCGTACAAACCACTCGGCCACGGAGGTCGTCAAAATTTAACAGTACAATATAATTTAATTTATATTATTTGTCACGTGGCTTAGCTGCAAATTACGCTAGTCAGGGCATTCACGGCAGAAGTGACACTTTTTCGTGCGTGCAGCTGGTGCTCATGTATTTATAAAACGTTTTCACGTCAAACCAAAGCTTAAATACAAATATGTTAAGGCTTAGGGATCGAATCGTAACTTTTACTAGTTATAGTCTCTCCGAGTCACTTGTGACTGACGAAGATTGCATCACTGCTGATCGAATCACGATACATATATGAAACACATTGATCGAGCTCGTAGATGTCATTGAGTGTTGCCACTTTCACACTTACCAGAATTTAAATTTCTCATCAAGAACGCGTGTCTCACTTGAATCCGGCGTAGGAGCCGTTGAGATTGCTGCAAAGCTTGCAGCAATGCTGCAGACCGGTAGAACATTCCTCACATCTACACAAAGTGTCTCACTTGAATCCGGCGTAGGAGTCGTTGAGATTGCTGCAAAGCTGCATCAATGATGCAGGCCGGTAGAGCATTCCCCACATCTATACAAAGTGTCTCACTTGAATCCGGCGTAGGAGTCGTTGAGATTGCTGCAAAGCTGCATCAATGATGCAGGCCGGTAGAGCATTCCCCACATCTATACAAAGTGTCTCACTTGAATCCGGCGTAGGAGTCGTTGAGATTGCTGCAAAGCTGCATCAATGATGCAGGCCGGTAGAGCATTCCCCACATCTATACAAAGTGTCTCACTTGAATCCGGCGTAGGAGTCGTTGAGATTGCTGCAAAGCTGCATCAATGATGCAGGCCGGTAGAGCATTCCCCACATCTATACAAAGTGTCTCACTTGAATCCGGCGTAGGAGTCGTTGAGATTGCTGCAAAGCTGCATCAATGATGCAGGCCGGTAGAGCATTCCCCACATCTATACAAAGTGTCTCACTTGAATCCGGCGTAGGAGTCGTTGAGATTGCTGCAAAGCTGCAGCAGTGATGCAGGCCGGTAGAACATTTCTCACATCTACACAAAGTGTCTCACTTGAATCCGTCGCGGCAGGCGCAGCCGTAGGACCCGTTGAGGTTGTCGCAGAGCTGCGAGCAGTGATGCAGGCCGGTAGAACATTCGTCGACGTCGACACATCGCTTGGGGTCTGCGGAGGACACGATCCAGCCCTGGAAGCAGGTGCAGATGTACCCGCCCGCGCCGCCGATTGTTAAGTTTGTGCAGAAGTGTTCACAGCCACCTGGACAACGAGAGGAACATGTGTTAAGGCATGTGTGTGTATGGAGATCTAACGACACTTCGTCTTCGTGAGAATCGTTAGAATTTATCATGTGATGGTTTAAAAGTCGTGTCTGAGGCAAGCTTTTCATAGTTACCGACAAACTTCTCGAGCAAAGCCAGACACAAATAATGCGCAGTAGACGTGTTTGTATTTATAATTGCTTCTGTGCATTTCCTTGTCTATGGTCGTCGCTCAAAAAAATTGCCGGAGTGTATATATTTTATCTTTCCCCTGCCACTATTTGATACAAAAAAGATGCGCAAAAAGTATCTAGCGATATGTGCAGTAGTTGTTGGAGTAAATAATAATAAAAAAAAATTATTATTCTTTGTAGGTATAGAGATTTAGCTCAAGTCCTTTAATTGGTATGGTACGCTGTCAAGCTTTGCTTCGATTTACTCCAAAGGTAAAATAAATAATTGTATGTTAACCTACTGCTGCTATTTCTTACAACAATTTGATTTCTTTTTGGAGTCAACTCCACCATACTTAATGTAAAATGTAGACAATAAAATAATACCGCTTTTAGGTACATTGCTATCACTGTTACATCGAGGGCTATAGAAATTACATTCATAATTAAATAGATAAACGACCATTATTCGATTAAAAATATTTTCTTGCATAATAATTATAGAATCGCTACAATAGGGGTGATGACGGGGTACAGTAAACGAAATTCTATTTAGTCCGTTAGTTAGATGATCAAAAAATAATGGACACGTATTTTTTCTTTGGGCAATCAACCAAAAAATGACAAAGTTATAGCGCGTCAAAGTTTGGGAGTAGGGGCTCGTGACGTCACTTTTGAGTGAATTTTCACTTATATCAAAATATCTCTGCAATGTTTATATTATGTGAAAAAAGAAAAAATACGTGTCCAATACTTTTTGATAATCTACCTGATAATGGAAGAAAAAAAAATTTGTCACCATCCCTATTGCACCAAGCGGTCTCGTATAAAAATTCAATAACATAATATACGGTAACTACTGACCCTTATCGTGCAGCGAACAGGTGAGCGCCTGGTGGCAGCCCAGTTCATCAGAACTATCTCCGCAGTCGTCCTTCAGGTCACACAGTTGATTTCGTTCGATGCATCGCTTGTTAGCGCACTGGAACTGCGAGTAAGGGTCACAGGGTCGAGTCCTGGCGGCGCAGAGTGTCATGTTGTTCTCGTCGGAGCCATCGCCGCAGTTGTCCACGCCGTCGCATACTTGGTACCTATTTATTCCAATAATCTTTAGAAATATTCTAATAGTTTATTTTAGCTTAGCTAGCTGATAAATTACACAATCAATTTGGCTACGTATTTCAGAAAAAAAACTAAATCAAAAATTCCACTTTCAACTTGCCGTGAAAATCTTTCTCTGGATATTATGGCGTCTTACTAGTATGTGACGTCACGCGACTGTCATTAAAACGTCAAAAGACACAATGTAATGTCACTTTGACCGGAAGTTTACTAGCAAGTGACGTCATTTTAGTCTTCCTATACGTTTTCGGTCACGTGACCATAAAGAGCAAGCCTTACAGTAGTCGCGTATGATGTGTAACATTTGAAACCTCACCTTATATTAGTAAAAAAAGAAATAAAACCGACTACAAAAGGAATAAGCCATTTGAACATTATGTTCTAAAATCAAATCAAATAGCGCGTGCTTTCGCGACTTCCTGTTACACACTTCCGTGTCCCATTTCACGAAATCACTCCCACAAATTACAGGAAAGCGAGGGAAAGATGTTACACATTAAAAAATCATTTTAAGTTATATTTTTAATTTTTTGGGCATGTTACTGCTAGATGTTTAAATCTAAAGAAAATTTTACTAGCAAAAATTCCACGCGGACCAGGCAGCAGACAGAACTCGAACTCGCCTGCCCGTTTGCTGCCTGGTCCGCGTCGAATTTTTTCAAGTTATTTTTGAAGTTATACTTCTTTAGGCGCGTTATGAAAAAATGATGAGAGTGAAATTTTAAGATGCGCGCGCATCACTGTAACACAAAATTTTAACAGCATGAAGTTGGTGGCTTTAGCGACCAACTTCATGCGTTACTTTTGTGTTTACCGCACATTAAGAAAATCTACCAACAAAATAGAAATAGAATCTCTATTTAGTGGGTGCTAACGACTGCATTGTGAAGGCCTATCAAAAGTATTTATTAATCTGGAACAACGGAACCAAAGCGCGATTCAGGAGACTACAGCGCCATCTCTTGACCATTGGTGTAGTAGAACCAAAAACCACATCTTTATTTTTTGTAATAAAGTAACAGTTATAGGTATTCATATTTATAATATTTATCCACATGTTTCTAGTTTGTATATTCGGAATACGTGTTTGAGTTTCATACAAGTGCAAATCACATATGTTCTAATAAATTATATTCAGTAGCGATTTTAATTGAATATTTTGATTATTTATTTATTTTTTCAAATTAAAACTGAACTTTATTGACTGTGTCCTTTTCCAGACTTTTTATTAATTTATTGTAATTAATTATTTGCATGCAATTAAAAACTAGTTTTAAACGATGCCAAAGAAGGATAACTTCTCACGCGCCTACATAAGTACACGCACCCATTTTTTTCTATTTAAGGCAATAGCGTCTATAGGTTATTGTGCTTAGCCCGCTTAAAATAAAAAGAATGAACGCTGCAAATGAGCTGCACAAGAAGTACGCGGTTTATCTGCTAATCAATGCTACTAAAATACTTTATAATCATCTTGACAGTGGCGCCGGAACTGTTTGCTTGCAGACACGTTTGTATGGCACAATTCAAAAAATCCATATATTTATTTGTTTCTTAGGTTTTCATGCACATCACTCATTAAATAAAACTAGATTTTCACGGGTTCATGCACGAAACTTTATTTATTTATTGACGTTTCGCAGCCTTTACAAGCTACCTTCGAAAGACAGCTCGACAAAATTAAATAAAAAATGGGTGCGTGTACTTATGTAGGCTGTTACAGTGATGTAATAAGTAATTTTTTGTTACAGTGATGCGCGCGCATCTTAAAATTTCACTCTCATCATTTTTTCATAACGCGCCTAAAGAAGTATAACTTCAAAAAAATGATTCCGACGACGCAGCATGCAAAGGCTGCGAAACGTCAATAAGTAAATAAAGTTTCGTGCATTAACCCGTGAAGAACTAGTTTTATTTAATCCCTATATTTTCTAGGAAGAGAATGGTGCCAATTCTGGCGTGATTCTCGAAACTTAAAACTAAATTTAACATCAGTCTCTCTTTTTCATTCTGTATAGAGAATGACAAGGATATACTGCTGTCAAATTTAAGTTTAGGTTTAGAGAATCATGCTAGAATCGACACCATTATTTGTATAATTCAAGCTCAAAATAAATAAATAAATAAACAATAAATATTTCCAACACTCACACCAATTAGCCTAGCCCCAAAGTAAGCACTATAAGGCTTGTGTTATGGGATACTAGGGTAATGGATAGAATACATATACTTTACATATATAAGTATATTTATATAGAAATACATATTTAAACATCCATGACTGGAGTACAAATGCTCGTGTTCATCACACAAACATCTGCCCCCATCGGGATTCGAACCCGGGACCTCTCGAGTCGGCGACGCCATGAAACCCGGCGTACAAACCACTCGGCCATGGAGGTCGTCGTCAAAAACAAAACTATGGTAAATGGTAATCTATCTACATCAAAGCAAAACGAGGCAACACTTTTGGGCCCGTTCGATTGCAGTGGAGTTCCACATTTTTCTATGTTTATCAGATAGGAAAATGTTTGTCTATTCCATTAGTAAAGTGTGTATCCATACCTAGGCACACATCTATGGTTCTGGCAGTGGAATCGCCGCAGCGTGTCGCAGTTGAAGTTGGTGCAGATTGAAGGAGCCTCGTCCGAGTTGTCGCCGCAGTCGTCGGTGCCGTCGCACAGGTCTAGCTGAGACACGCACAGGTTGTTCGCACATTGGAATCTGTGCAAAAACAAATGGGATTTTATGTGGGCTATAGTGGAAATGTTTGCAAGAAATGTGAGTAACAGTTGAGCTTTGGGGAGAGTTAAATTTATGCGATGAGTATGTAGAATATCTTTTAATGAATCTTTAGTTTTGATGATTAGTATATCTGAAACGACATATAGATAGACGAGATTAAAAATGTTGTAATTTCTCAGACAAACTTAGCCTCGTTATTTATTAAATTAGAAAATCATTAATTCAATGTGCCATGGCTACAAATTTTTTCTTACTTTATGAGGCTGAAATTTTACTTAACTCTTACATGTCATTTATTAACTGCCAAATTATATTATTAACTGCCAACGACACCATCTTCAAATCCAGGTACCATTCCGTTCGACAAATTATAGACAGAATTCCTACTTTAATAGAGTAACACAAAATTTCAACAATAATTATTCAAGTTCAACAAGACAAAATTATTTCAAAAAGATTGTGAATAGTATTTTTTTTATTAATAATAATAAAACCTAATTTAAATTACTTTATATTTATATCACCATTTTCTCTGTGGGTATGGCTTTATGCTTAATTTTTTACTTCTGTGTTTTTATATATATATAGTTTTAAATTATTCTATTAGTTTTATCTACGGCCTCGATATTAATATTGGATTAAGTATATATTTATTTCATTTGTATTTGTGAAAACTGTATAAGGCTCATCAATGCTACATCATCTCGTTTTATCCTTAGTTTTAACATGCCGTTTGTTTTCCATGATTAAATAAATAATTAAATGTGATAGAAAAAGAGGCAAGGATATAATTGTGAGGCAAACTAACTTGCTTTCCGGGCAGTATCTGCCGCCGGGGTAGCGCGGCGGGCACCCGATCTCGTCGGACAAGTCGCGGCAGTCGCGGTCGCCGTCGCAGCGGAAGTAAGACGCAATGCAGTGACCCGAATTGCACTGGAACGTGCCGTTCTTGCACTGGAAGCCTCCGCAGTCCAGCTCGTCCGAATTATCGCCGCAGTCGTCCTCGTGGTCGCATCTCCATCGCGACGATACACATTTCCCGTTGCCGCATTTGAACTCGGACTCCGAACATTCTCGGTATTTATGTTGACAGACCGCCTCCGCTTCATCGCTGCCGTCGCCGCAGTCGTCCGTGAAATCGCACAACCACTGCTTCGGCACGCACCGCATGTTCTCGCACGTAAAGTCCGCGGTCGCATCGCACGTCGGGCAATTCTCGGGCAACTCATCGGAGCCGTCGCGACAGTCGTCTTTGCCGTCGCAGAACAGCCACTTCGGGATGCACCGATAGTTGGCCTGACCCGGGCAACGACGCCAACCGGTAGTGCAATTTCTCTGGCGGCACATGTACGCGGGCTCGTCGGAGTCGTCGCCGCAGTCGTTGTCGAAGTCGCACATCCACAGTTTCGGGATGCAGCGGCCGTTGTTGCAGGCGAACTCCGTGGCCGGGTCGCAGGCCCGCGCGTGGCACATGGTCGGGTCTTCGTCGCTGCGGTCTTTACAGTCGGCGTCGCCGTCGCAACGCCAGCTATCCAAGATACACCTTCCGCTCGATTTGCACTTGAATTCTAGGAGAGGACAGTCGTGAGCGCATTGAGCTTCGTCCGACCCGTCGCCGCAGTCGTCGGTGCCGTCGCAGATGGTAGCGGCGGGTGTGCAGTTAGTGTTTCGGCATTGGAAGGCGCCGGCGCGGCAGTGCCGGACCGGACAAGAGGCGGGCTCGTCCGATCCGTCGAGGCAGTCGCGCTCGCCGTCGCACTTCCAGAACCAAGGCACGCATTTCTCGTCCTTTCCGTTGCACCGATGTTGCCCGTCCGTACAGTTGGCGATGCAAGTCTTCATGTCGCGCGCGAGGTAAAATTGGTTCGGGCACGCGCATTTGTAACTGGTAGCTCCTTCCTCTCCGTAGCCGTCGATATTGAGGTAGCTGGAGGCCGGAGGAGGGGAAATGAGGCACAAATGTGAGCATCCTCCGTTGTTATCGCCGCAAGGATTAGGGTAAGGCAGTTGCCTCAGCGGATGGACGACGTGGATGTCGTATGGTCGATGAGTCGTGTTTCTCAATATTCTGAGGTTCTCGCCGGAGTGCTTGTTCGCTTTGCTGATCGCTTTGAGATTCCAGTCAGTCCAGTATATTTCATCGTCGAACAAACTTAGCGCAAACACGTGCGGTACTTTCGAGCCCGAGAGGACTACGTGGCGATGCCGACCTTCCAAGTCTGCGGACCCGATGTAGTCAAGATGAGCGTCAGCCCAGTAGATGCGGTCCGTGAAATAGTCAATAGTGAGGGCGTTAGGCCAGGCGATGTCTTGCTCCCAGTTCAGTATAACGGTGAAGTTAGAGCCGTCCATGCCCATCTTCCCAATGTAGGCTTGTAAATGCCACGAGGTGTAGTACAGGTAGCCGGTTCCAGGATGTACGATAATCGCTCGAGGGTCAGCGATGCCCGTTTTTAACGTCTTTCGTCTAGTGCCGTCTAGCTCTGAAACGTCCAAATTCTTCGAGTGGCGGTCCAACCAGTAAAGCTTTCTTCCAATCCAGTCGACGGCGATACCCTCGAGGCCGTGGGAGTCATGCCGGATGACCACTTCTCTGGTCGGAGTTGGGTCCGTATAATCTGACCGGTAGATCGTCTTCGCGGAAACGTCGGCGAAGTACATTTTCTTCTCTTTTTCGTCGAAATCGATCGCAACTACGTTCATGAGGTCCTGGTGGACGAGGCTGTACAGAGAAGCGTCCGTAGACATGTTGCGTACGTAGTATTTGTTCGTGAATATGATCCAGGCGGGAGTATTGTCCTTTCGCTTGCAAGTACGCTCATCGGGTTCGCGTTCGTAGTAGCGGTCTTCGCATTTACAGTAGTATGATCCTGGTGTGTTCGAGCATCGTTGGGAACAAACCCCGGGAGTCTCCAAACACTCATCGACGTCAGCGCATGCCTTTCCATCGGGCAGCAGCTTGTAGCCGCGGTTGCAGTCGCAATAATATCCCGTCAACGTATCAACACATTTATGCCCGCATTGGTTTACTTCAAGCTTCGCGCATTCATCGACGTTGCAATGAGCAGGTTCGTCGGATTCATCCGCGCAGTCAGCAACCTTATTGCAGACCAGTTTCATGTCGATACACTTTCCGTCCCCGCATTTGAATTGGCCCGTCGGGCAGGTGTCGTTTGCTTTAGGGCAGTCTACTTCATCAGAGCGATCGCCGCAATCATCTTCGCCATCGCAACGGAAGTGGTTTCGTATACATTTGAAGTTCTGGCACTTGAATTCTTGGTCGGTGCAAGTTTTGTAGACAGCGTTGCAGCGTTTCCCTTCGTCGGAGCCATCGCCGCAATCGTTGTCGTGATCGCAAAGCCAGCCTTCGTTGATGCATCGACCGTTAGTGCACTGAAATTGATCTGGAGCACAAGGAGCTGGAGCAGCGCAATGATGGATAGTAGCATTTTCGTCAGCGCCGTCTACGCAATCTGGATCGCCGTCGCACAACCATTTCTTAGGTATACATTGAGCACGGCCCCAGAACTTATTCGCTTCGCAAGTGTATTCCGTATCGGCATCGCATTTGCGTTCATTGCATTGATGGCGGTCGTCCTCATCACTGCCGTCGAGGCAGTCGTTGTCGCCGTCGCAGATGTAGATGCGAGGGACGCAGTTGCCATTGTCACAAGTGAACAAATCACCGAAGCAAGTACGGCCTTCGGAGCGACAGTATTCTGGCGGCTCATCAGCACCGTCACCACAATCATCATCACCGTCGCAGTACCAGGTAGCAGGAATACAACGGTGGTTGGGACAGCGGAAACTGTTCTGCGGGCAAGTACGTTGCGCGCAATGTAGCGGGTCTTCATCTGAATTATCGCCGCAGTCGTTGTCACCGTCGCACAGCCAGTATGGCTCCACGCAAATATTTGTCTTCTCACATTTTAAGTGATTAGCGGGACAGGTGGTATTCCGCGGGCAGCGTTCGTGAGTTTCATCCGATGTGACGTTGTCCTTGCAGTCGTTGATGCCGTTGCAGAGTTGAGCCATATGTATGCAGCGGGAGTTAAGGCAAGTGAATTCTCCTTCTGCACAAGGCGGGTACTGGCATCCTTCCTCGTCAGAACCGTCTTTGCAATCGTTCTCGTGGTCGCACTTCCACGACTTGAATATGCATCGACCGTTGTTGCAGCGGAACTCGTTGGGCGAGCAGGAATGATACGCGCAATAGTTGTGGTCTTCGTCGGAGTTGTCGCCGCAATCGTCGTCGCCGTCGCACGACCACATGCGGCTGATGCATTTACCGTTCGCGCAGAAGAACTTGCTCGAGTCGCAGGTGATGTTTTTGGCGACGCACATGCGGCCTTCGTTTACTAGTTTGGTGTTTTCGTCGCAGCGACATTCGGCCGTGTTATTCGGCGCCGGATGGCAACTGTGTGCGCAGCCTCCGTTAGCAATATTACAAGGGTTAACAGTGCAGCGCTGTCGGCCAGGACTGTAAACGTGAATATCTCGCGGCGAATCGTCTAATCTCTTCACCATTTCGACCATATTAGCTCCCGTGTGCTTCTCCGCTCTATAAACCCCTCGCAATTGCAAATCAGTCCAGTAGATGTAGTTTCCGAACACTGTGATGGCGAATGGATATATCGTGGCCGAAATGAGAACCTCTCTGTCGGAGCCGTCGAGTTTTGACCTCTCGATCTTCTCGCGCACGGCGTCAGTCCAATAAAGCATGTTATCGTCGAAGTCGATAGTGAGGCCGCTCGGTTGCGACAGATCCTTGTCTACGATGGCCTTCTTTAATGACCCGGCCATTGTGGTTCTGTAGATTTTGCCGGAAGTTCCGAATCTGCCCCAGTCGGTGTAGAACAGAGTGCCGTTGCAAGGATCGACGACTATAGCACGCGGTCTTTCTACTCGAGCGATCATGACGAGCTCGCTGCCGTCCAAGTTCATCGCGTAAATGGAATTATTAGAGCTATCCGTCCAGTAGATCTTCTTTTGAGTCCAGTCGTACGAAATACCCTCCGGGTTGATGCCTTTGTTCAGGATGTTTTGAATGCCAGAAGGTTCCGGTTTGTTAGCGGACATCCACGCGATTCTCGCCCAAGGCCTGATCTGGGTGAAGAACAGCTTGTTGTCTGTATAGTCGAATTCGACGCCGACGACGTTGGTTAAGTTGCCGATAGGCTTGAAGGGTACGCCGGTGGATTTAGGATCGAGGTTGACGGCGCGAATCTCAGTTCTGGTCGTGAATACCAAGTATTCGTCTACGACTTCACATTTTTTCTGATTCTGGGCTAATTTTCCGGTAGCGCAGTCGCATCGGTGCGTGTATCCTTTGTTAGCGTCCGCGGGGAAACTGAAGCAGAGTTGCTCGCATCCTCCGTTGCCAAATTTCCTACAAGGATTGTTATCGTCCGTAGGCTGGTTGTTGGCGTCGAATATCACGATGTCCCGAAGTTTAGGCAAGTTCGTCCGCACTTTCTCCGGCATAGACATATTTCCAGGCAATTTGGAAGCTTTGTAGATAGTCTGCAGGTTCCGATCGACCCAGTACACGTTGCCGGTGTGAATAGCGATACCCATCGGGTTCGGCAGGTTCGAACGAATCAGCTGCCTGTTGCCGCCGTTGTAGTTAATCTTCTGGATTTGATCTAGTTTCGAGTCGACCCAGTACACGTCGTGAGTCAGCATGTCTATTGTCAAATCGCGAGGGTTCGATATCCCCGAACTGACAAGTGTCAGCCAGTTGGTGCCATCTAAATAGGCTTTTCCTATACGCGGGTATTGGCCGTAGTCGATCCAGTATAGCAGTCTCTTCAGCGGATTAACGGCGAGTTCCCTAGGAGCGTCCATTGTAGTTTTCACGATCACTTTTCTGTTAGAGCCGTCGAGCCAGCACATCTCTACGTAATTCTCGTGCGGAAACACATTCGTGAAGTACAAGTTTCCGGCCACCCAGTCTATAGCGAGTCCTCGGATGCCATTGCTGCCGATACCGTCTTTAACGACATGCTGTAATTGCGTTCCGTTCGGTCTGATGCGGAAGATGCCGTTCCATTGGCCGCGGTTGAACTCCACCCAGTAAATGTAGTTGTCGGCGAAGTGAACGTCCACGTGTAAGATATGATGGCCTAATCCCGTGACTGGGACCATCGCTTCGGAGCTGGAGTCCAAACTGTAGCCACGGATGAGGTCCAGTTGTGACACAACGGCGAAAGTTTTGTAAGGCACGCAGTGTATTTCGTTCTCTTTCCTGTAGCCGATGGAGCAGCCGCAAACGCGGGATCCGCCTTCGCTGGGGATGCATATTTGTTCGCAACCTCCGTTGTTGAGAGTGCAAGGATGATGGATCATCTTTCTTTTCTGGAATACAGTGAGGGATTTCAAGTCACTTTCGTTGTCGATTATGGTTTTAATGTTATCCCCGTTCGGTAGATCCGCTTTGATGATTTTCTCACTGCGAGGGTCTAGGACGTATAAACGTGAATCTAACACTGCTACGACTTTTGGATAAGAGATGGCGTTGGCTTCGCTGAGGATTGTCTTGCGGTCATTGCCGTCGGTGTTGACGCTGTCGACGCTGGCGGGGTACTGCGTGCTGAAGTAGAGGATCTTCTTCTCGATGTCGATGGTGATGGCTTCCGGTCGTTCGATGCTGTCCACTAAAATCACGGGGTTGGACCCGTCCATGTTGGCCTTTCCGATCTTAGCTGGCACCCCGTAACCTCCCTCGTCGGACCAGTAGATTTTGCTAAAACAAAAAATTTAAATATTAGGAAATTAGAAAAAATAAAACTCTTCTTTGCCTATAAATAAAGATTCAATCGAATAACCGAGGCTGAACGGTTAGTTTCGACGTCAGCGCCAGCGAAATTGACTGCGGATGATCTTCTGCCTCATACACACAGAAATGTATTCTGGTCCTACGCTTGATGTAAATAGCGAATGACATAAAAAAAGAGTGATTTGTTGTATTCGTTTTCCTTTTTCATTTAATTTGAGGTAAAAAAATAAATGAATCTGTTGATATTTTAAATATTTAAAAAATATAAATCTGCTTTTTTTTAATGTTAAAAGAGTGGCATACAAGCATATGACCCGCCTAAAGATAAGCGGCCACCGTAGTCCATAGACAATTAGTTTTTAATTTTTTTCTTTTTTACAAATATTACAGTATTTTAAAGAAAATATAAATAGAAAAAATCCACGCGAACCAAGCAGCAGACGGGACTCGAACCCGCACTATTCGCTATCCTGGCGAATGCACTGACTATTATGCTACCGCGGCTCTGATGGCTGTGTCGAATTCTTTCAAGCCTTTCTTATACTTAGCTAAGCTTAAGGCAGCGCCATCTCTTCGCATTGTAGGTAACCCACAATTTTTGTGCACACACAGTTTTTGTTCACGCGTGGATTTTTTTCTAGTTATATTTTCTTTAGAAGTTATAATTAACGTATTTTGCTAAAGAGAAACTTACCCTTCCGTTGGGTCCAGACAAATCGCTTTAGGTTTGGCCACTGATAACTTGCTGCCATCATTGGCCATCACGATAGTCCTGTACTTCACTTTTCCTTCCACCCTCACTAATTCAATGTTACTGGCGACTCTGTTAGCCATGTAGAGGTTCCTGCCGAGCCAATCGAACGCTATAGCAGAGGGGGCACCCACTATGCCCGTATCCTGACCGAAGAATTCGACCTTATTTCCTCCGCCATAAGGCATACTGTAGATTGTGCAGTTCTCGTCGTCTTCGCTGTCGCCAGATATGGACTGGAGCCAGTACAACATGTGTCCTTGGCGATCGTAGTCTAGTTGCACACCACCTACAAAATAAACATGAATGACAAATTGGGAGACATTGAAATATTTAACCATGGTCAAAACCACTTCAGACATAAGCTGCTGGATTCCATCGCAGCCTCTTCAATATGATTTTTAATTTACTGATCTAATTTTTATTTACTAAATCAATTTAATTTTTTGATCAAATTCTAATGTTACTCTGATTTCATTATATAATTATTTTTTTAAATTTTATTATAGTTAAAAAACTCCCCTTTTTATACATTGAATGCTGTGTACACTTACGGCAAGCATATAATAAGTGTATTTATGTTATGAATTATTTTGTAATGTATGATATGTACTGCTATATGTGTACCTAATCAAATAAATAAATAAACTTTAAACTAGTTAAATATTCTTTGAATACAGAAGGTAAATAACGCACTTAAAGAGAAAACTGAGAACCAACCATTGTAGGCAATAGGCTGGCATGACTATTATCATTGTGTTCGGGCAACAATTAATACCGGCACTTCACTTGGCTATTTGTGTTTGCTATTTGAAAACATAACAGCAGTCTGCTCTTATCAAGCTCTACAGGGAACGAAAAGGATAGACTGATGCCATGCTTACAAATACCAAACACGCATAGCCAAGTGAAGCAGCCAGTATAAGAGTAGCCTAATGCCAATAAAGCGTTGTAATGTCAAAATGGCGAATAATTGTTAGTATCCTTGATATCAATGATATTAAATACCTACACAACGTGCACTCAAAATGTGTCCCAAGCACTTCTTGGTTCACAGTCACGCGTAGACCGATGAAAAGTCAAGTTGCCGCAGAGCTCCGTGAAAAATGCGAAAAAACTACTTATAGTATGTAAAGTGTCTTTTTTTCGACAGGTATCTAATCAATGTTTGTTAATTTAACGCATTTGAAGCAAATTTTGTTGTAATACTTATTATAAACTGATTTAATAGAAAATATTTGTGATATTCAAATACATTGTCGGTAATATAGCAGTCTCTATTCCTCGCGGTCCGTACCTACTATATTGCTAACAGTGCATTCAGAATTGCGCGTAGATACAAAAAAATTAGGTCCATATTCTTCCGCATATAGCAATAAGCCGTAAAATTTTACGAGCTTGCATTTCCAACTGTTATAACTCTTTGACGCATGCGTTTTAATTAAAACCTTACACAGTATGTATCAAAGGTGACTTTTAATGTTTAAATAATGCCTAATATACTTTTTAAGAGGAGGAGGAGCTCGATGGCGCAAGTAGTTAGCGCGTTCGGCTACGATCGTTGAAGTTAAGCAACTTTCGCAGTGGTCGGTCATTGGATGGGTGACCAAAAATTTACTATCTCGAGCTCCTCCGTGCTTCGGAAGGCACGTTAAGCCGTTGGTCCCGGCTGCATCTGTAGTCGTTAGCACCCACCCAACCGGACTGGGCCTGCGTGGTGGGTCATGGCCCAATCTCCCTATTCCATCCATAGGGAAGGCCTGTGCCCCAGCAGTGGGGACATTAATAGGCTGATGATGATGATGATGATACTTTTTAACACGAACTAAATCGTGCCCGAAATGTGTCCAATGTACCTTTTGGACACATTTCGGGCACGATTTAGTTCGTGTTGGTGTATCTAGTATTAATATCGTTGTTTGATACTGAAACTTAAAAAATTATGTATAAACGGTGGGCTAAGACATACAATTTCACTCGATTATTATACGAAATATCAACCAAGTTATGGTAATTATTATTGTACCTTGAATTCCAACCACTGAAGCCAGTTGTCCCGCTCTGCCGGATCCATCCGGCGACAGGTCAATGATCTGAGATCCCTTCAGGACCATCAGGTACGCAGACTCTTCTACAAAAACACAAATATTTATTTAAATTTTTTTTTTCGACATTTAGAACACCTATTATATCTATATACAATGTTTGCTTGTTCTCCCGCTTAAGGCAACGCACGCCTTAAGTACCACTTTCAGAGAATTTGCTAAATCTAGATTCAACTTAAACTAGCTTTAATCCATAGAAAAATGACAAAACGGTAATGTCAACTTGACATTATTGTATATGGGATAAATCTAGTTTTAGCTAAATTGATATTAGCACAATTTTTACTAATATTACTTTAATTATTCGAATTGAATGTACTTAAAACTTAATTGGCGATATTAAACTTCTAGTGAATTATCCACAATTTATAATGTTAATAGGCGTACCTTCTGCGCATTTTCCATCAGGGAGAAGTTTGAATCCAGGCTTGCACATGCAGGTGTATTGCGCGGTCATATTGGGGCTCAGCAGGCACAAATGTTGGCAAGGATTCGAGGCACAAGGTGACGGGTACTGAGGCTGCAACGATGGGTGATGCACGTGAATGGACAGAGGCTGCGAGATCAGGTGAGAAACCACTGTCTGATTGTTGCCTTTAAACTTGTGGGCAGACAGAACACGGTTTAACTGCCTATCAGTCCAATAAAGCGTGTCTTCGAATAGCGTCAGAGAATGAGGGTGGAGAAGGTAGTGACTTCCAGCTAGGACTTGCTGGCGTCCAGTTCCGTTGTAGTAGCAGAAGTCAATGAAGTCCAACTTAGAATCAGCAAAATAGACTCTTTTTGTGGCCGTGTCTAAAGTGAGACCGTTTGGCCAGTAGATTTTCGTGGTTATGATGGCAGATCGTTGCGTTCCGTCCATGCCGACGCGTTCTATTCGCGGGTTCTCGCCCCAGTCGGTCCAGAATAGCCAGCGGGCCTCAGGTGCGGGGTCCAAGCACATTCCTCTTGGTTGAGTGATGTTACCGCTTAGTAATACTGTCCTGGCACTGCCGTCTTCTTTAGCCACCTAGAGAAAAAAAGCAAAGGTATTATCTTCTTATATATAAAATTCTCGTGTCGTGGTGTTTGTGGTTAAACTCCTCCGAAACGGCTTTCCCGATTCTCATGAAATTTTGTGTGCATATTGGGTAGGTCTGAGAATCGGACAGCATCTATTTTTCATCCCCCTAAATGTTAAGGGTAATCCACCCCTAATTTTTTTTTTTAATTTTAGATATATATTTTTTTATTTTTTTATGATACATCATACAAAAATACATACAACTCTAAATTTTCACCCTTCTACCACCAACCCCTATTCTTTTATGGCGGTACGAAGTTCGCTGGGACAGCTAGTATTTTAAATAAAGGTATCTGTATTGTCGTGGAATACTCGGTTGATACGAAGTTGAAAATAAATACAAGAATGAGCATACAACTTCACACAATAAACTACGAAACAGTTGACGGTCGTGACGGAAAATTGTGACGGAAAAGTCTTCCACTTTTTTTACCGCCAAGTTCGTACCGTGCGATAAAGAACTTCGTTCTAATAGTACCAGTTGAAAAGTTCATGAATAGAATTAAAAACAAGATTAAAGGTACAAGTGTGAACTGAACCGCAGACCGCAGGCCGCAGCTGCAGACTGCAGGCGACACTACTACTTTCTATGAATCTCTATGTAATTTATTCCGAGCGTGGCGACATGCCGCGGATGCACTATGCATATAATGCACGGTCAGCCGCAGTGTCGCCTGCGGTTGTCGCCTGCAGCCCATTGAGGAATTGTACCTTTAGCCTCATTTCATCTAAAGGAAATTTTACTATAAAAAATCCACGCGGACCAATCAGCAGTCGGGACTCGAACCCGCACCCTCCGCTCGTTCAATGAGAATCAACTCAACATCAACAGTATAATAATCTATAATGCGATTCAAATAAGAATAGGAAAGCCAATGACCTCCATCTGTCAAATGTCGCTTAAAAAGTACGGTTTGCAAAAAAGTCTCGGAACACTTTTTTAGCACTCTGCTGATTCTAGAATTAAAAAACCAAGCATTTTTAAACAAACAATAACAAATGTTGATAATTAATATTAGTTGTTTTCTTTTTCATTTATTGAGCTTTGGCTATGAATGGTTGATAACCTAAATCGTCAACCAAATGTTATTACGCACTTTATGTTGCGTTCAGAAACTCGATTTAAAACCATCATTTACATATAGGATGCATGTTCGTATGTGACCTGCATGATTATTCATAACTTCTCCGGCAGTAATGCAGAGATGAGCGAAATTGAAGAGCTAGATTCTGTTAATGTTTTTTTTCACACAGTCTTAATAAAGAAATACTATTAAAAATCGGTTGTGTTCTTTCTCAACCTTAGTAAATTTATTTTATTAAAAAATCTGATGTTTTGTCTCACTTGATCTTAGTAAATAAGTTTTATTAAATAGCAACATTTTTTTGCTCACTCTATCTATTTGGATTGAATTGACAGCTGTGACGTCAAAATATGGCGCCCAGTCGGTCCTATTCTTAGTTGAATCGCATTTTAATAAGCTTTTTAATAAATATACTTTTTAAATCACCGAAATCGGTTCATTCGTTGCTATTTTATATTTATGGTAGCCAATATTCACTGGCGGCCGAAATGTGTGACGTCACTGAGCTCGCTCGTGATCCACTTCGGTCGAACTTCAGTAGCGTCTCCACGCACGCTCGCGCCCGAGCGCTAGAGCTCTGTGACGTCACAGCCACCACGCGGCCAGCCGAAAGTTCGTAGTAATTTGGTCATAGCTTCGTCAATATTTGTCGTAGAACAAAAGTTGTACCACTGTATTTTATGGAATCTTTAGCTCTATAAATCGGCATTCTCAACTAATATCGTTACGTATCCTCATTAATTCGCGCCGAAAACTTCACACAAAAGCCCTCATGTCACAGTGGTGCCAACTGACGGCGAAAAATTTCCTAAACAGGGGGCTCTAGTCTTACGTAAGCACTATAGGGGGGCAGGGGGGTCTTTGCTTTGCTTATTTTTGATGACATGGGGGGTGGGGGGTAGAGATGGTGATTACATCAGCATCATCGATTAAGCCTTTTTAAGTATTGCTGCTCATGAAGCTCATGAAAGCTCATGAATCAATAAAAAAAAACAGAATACATTAAAGGAAAAATGCATATAGGTACCAATGTTTACGTAAGGATGGGGGAGAGGGGTAAGAGCTTTGCTTACTTTTGCTGACGAGGGGGAGGAGGGGGTAAATAATTGTAATCGTCATCGTCATGCTCGTGAACGCGTGCTGCCAGCGGAGATGAGTCTGCTCTTGCTACATTGGGTACTATTAATCGTTGTATTTAACTTTAATGGTACATTTGTTTTTATGCCTAAACAGTAGGACACGGCATTCCTAAACTTTTCGAAGTAAAACTTCTTTATCGGCGTTGGAAAAAAATTTACCGTCACATTTTTCGGTTACGCGTCACATTTTTCCGTTACGCGCCATCTTTTTTTATATTAATAGTTGATAGCTGAATGATCACACTGTCGCCGGTGAGAACTCTCTCTACTCGTTTGTAGCTGAGTGACAATAGTTATTAAAGATAAGACTCGCTCAGCCAAACTCGCATAGCGATACTCGCTCAGCGATACTCGCTCAGCCTATGAAACTGTTATGATTACACGGCTCAGTAATCTAAGGCACATGTTCCAGCTCCGACGATGAACGATAAGCCAGTAGAAACTAGAAACGAATTGGCAGTCCTGAGTTAAAATGCACGCGCACGGCTTTTGACAGCCAAGCCAGCTTAACCGAGCGAGTATAGCTGAGCGAGTATCGCTGAGCTAGTATCGCTGAGCGAGAATCGAATCAGCGATACTCGCTCAGCGATACTCGCCCAGCGATACTCGCTCAGCTATTCTCGCTCAGCGATACTAGCTCAGCGATACTCGCTCAGCTATACTCGCTCGGTAATCATAACAGTTTCATAGGCAGTAATTTGTATTCATGTCTATGATAATAAAATCCTTTTGTTTAAACTTTATCTAATTTAACTTTATTTAACCAATTTCTGGAAAGTTGCATGTAGATCATTTTTCGAAAAATAAGGTCATAAAGAAGTTTCACTTCTTACGTGTGTACACTAGTACACGCACACATTTTTTAATTTTAAATCTGTTTTTTCATCATTTACATTTGTAATGGAAAGTGACTTCATGAGTTATCTCATATTGAAGTCATTTTTCAAATTGACGACTCTGTATATAATACAGGGAGAAAAAAACAGCCCTTGCTGATTTTCTTGCCGGTTCTTCTCAGTACAAGGTCTCCCGCCGTAGATTTGCGAACCGATGGCGTAGCTTTTCGACATTCACAAGTGCTTGTTACAGCCTAGACTGAATAAACGATATTGAATTTTGATTTTTTTTTAATAAAGCTGCTTACGTAATAAAAAAAAATCAATATCGTTTATTCAGCCTAGGCTGTTACAAGCACTTGTGAATGCCGAAAAGCTACGCCATCGGTTCGCAAATCAAATTGAAAAAATGACTTCAATATGAGGTAACTCATAAAGTCACTTTCCATTACAAATGCTAATATAATAAAAATTATGATTTTATAAAAACTGGTTTAACAAAGTTAAGGAATGCCGTGTCCTGCTGTTTAGGCAAAAAAAAATGAACGATTAAAGTTTAGTACAACGGTTAATAGCATCCAATGAAGCAAGAGCAGACTCATCTCCGCTGGCAGCACCCGTTCACGAGCATGACGCATGAACCAGCCATCGCTTCGCTCAACCATTTTTTAGGGAACGCAACGACCCTCCTCACACTACACCACCGAAGAGAGAATACTTGAACGGCCCCACACAGACATTTAATGAAGTTATAAAAATGCAAACCTCGATGGTGTTTAGCTTGCTGTCCAGCCAGTAGACGTTGCCGCCGACCCAGTCGTAAGCCAGCCCCTCGACCAGATCCAGGCCGGTGGATATGATGACCTGGGGCTCGCTGCCGCGGTCGAGGCGGGAGATCTTCTTGAGCTTCATGTCCGACCAGAACAGCGTGCCTGTGTGCATGTTCGAAGCTGTCGCGACCACGTTCTCCACGTTGATGGGGATCCGTTCAAGGCCTATAATAAAATAAATAAAATAAATAAAAAATCAAATAAAACAGCAAACAAAAAGAAACAGCCATAAAGGCTATTTTATTTTATTTTATTAAAATAGCCTTTAGTGCTGTTTCTTTTTACAAAAAAAAAAGTTCAAGGCCTATGAGGATATTAAAGAAATATTTTTGTCCATTCTAATACTATAAATGAGTAAGTGTGTCTGTGTGGTTCCGATTAAACCGCTGAAACGATTTACATGAAATTCGATATAGAAATAGATTTAAACATCTAGCAGTGTATGCTTAAAAAATAGAAATGATGTAGAAACATAATAGTTGTGTTCCGAGAAAGGATATAGAAGGCGGCCGTAATGTGCACAAAAAAACAATGTTTCTAAAACTTTTTTATCGAGAGTAAAGACGACAGGTTTAACCGGAACGATTACAAAATTTCACATTTCAATGTAAGTTATTTGCTTTATGTGGACTCTTCAATTTAATAGAATCATAATGCGTTCAGAGTTTGGGATCACCTACAGTTTTAGATTTATTAAATTATGATTTTATATCCGTATAAAACGCGACCAATTGAAAAACCTTTCTAAAGTTTTGTTAACCTTCTGTCCCAGAGGAAGCTGTTACAGTATAGTAAGGAATGCTTGTCTACGAGTATACGGGTAGAGTATGGTACGACCTTGCTCCTTGAGGTCGGCCACCAGGATGGAATGTCGGTTGGAGATGATGAGGAAGGCGGCGGAGTGGTTGGCCGCCTTGCAGGTGTGGTTGTCGCCCGACAGCCGGTACCCCTCCACGCACCCGCACGCGTACGAACGCTACGTGTGAGTATGGACTCACCTTGCTCCTTCAGGTCGGCCACCAGGATGGAATGTCGGTTGGAGATGATGAGGAAGGCGGCGGAGTGGTTGGCCGCCTTGCAGGTGTGGTTGTCGCCCGACAGCCGGTACCCCTCCACGCACCCGCACGCGTACGAACGCTACGTGTGAGTATGGACTCACCTTGCTCCTTCAGGTCGGCCACCAGGATGGAATGTCGGTTGGAGATGATGAGGAAGGCGGCGGAGTGGTTGGCCGCCTTGCAGGTGTGGTTGTCGCCCGACAGCCGGTACCCCTCCACGCACCCGCACGCGTACGAACGCTTCGTGTTCGTGCATATCTGATAATAGACAACATATTTGTTTCTTAGATTTTCACGCACATCACTCATTAAATAAAATTAGTTTAAACGGGTTAATGAAATCCGTAGAAGTACTAGAACAACCGTCAGAGTTCAACAGATCGCCAAGCTGAAATGGCAATGGGCGGGGCACATAGCTCGGCGAACCGATGAACGTTGAAGTCCCAGGGTGCTTCAATGGCGACCTCGCACCGGGAAGCGCAGGGTCGGTAGACCCCTCACGAGGTGGACTGACGACACCTGAGCGCAGGATCGGTCTAAATGGAAATCCCTTGAAGAGGCCTATGTCCAGCAGTGGACGTCCATCGGCTGATGATGATAAATAAATATTTCCAACAGTCACACCAATTAGCCTAGCCCCAAAGTAAGCACTGTAAGACTTGTGTTATGGGTTGCTAGGGTAACGGATAGAATACATATACTGTATATAATATAAGTATATTCATATAGAAACACATATTAAACATCCATGACTGGAGTACAAATACTCGTATTCATCACACAAACATCTGCCTCCACCTGGATTCGAACCAGAGACCTCTCGAGTCGGCGACAACATGAAACCCGGCGTATAAACCACTCGGCCACGGAGGTCGTCAAGCCACGAATACGCATAAATGTAACGGGAGCTGTTTTTATGTCAGTGGTATTTTTAATTTCGAGAAATGAATAAATATATATTTCGATAATTTTTCTGTTTTTTTTTAAATATATGTTTTCTATTCGATATTACTTGACTACCTACCAATATAGCGAAGAATGAATACGTTTTTTGGCAAACAAACGTGTGGCCCATCTATGGTGGATGGTAAGCAATGATCTGATGATGGATGATGTTGATGATTTCGCTGGCTACATCTCCGATCGTCCCGGGGCCGCGGGGCCGCGGGGGCGGGTCATTACCTGCGAGCACAGTCCGGGCGGGTCGCACTCGTCGAGGTCGGTGCAGGTGCGGCCGTCGGGACTCAACACTTGACCCGACGGGCACAGGCACAGCGGGCCCAGCGGCGTCTGCTGGCAGCCCCGGGGGCGGGTCATTACCTGCGAGCACAGTCCGGGCGGGTCGCACTCGTCGAGGTCGGTGCAGGTGCGGCCGTCGGGACTCAACACTTGACCCGACGGGCACAGGCACAGCGGGCCCAGCGGCGTCTGCTGGCAGCCCCGGGGGCGGGTCATTACCTGCGAGCACAGTCCGGGCGGGTCGCACTCGTCGAGGTCGGTGCAGGTGCGGCCGTCGGGACTCAACACTTCACCCGACGGGCACAGGCACAGCGGGCCCAGCGGCGTCTGCTGGCAGCCCCGGGGGCGGGTCATTACCTGCGAGCACAGTCCGGGCGGGTCGCACTCGTCGAGGTCGGTGCAGGTGCGGCCGTCGGGACTCAACACTTGACCCGACGGGCACAGGCACAGCGGGCCCAGCGGCGTCTGCTGGCAGCCCCGGGGGCGGGTCATTACCTGCGAGCACAGTCCGGGCGGGTCGCACTCGTCGAGGTCGGTGCAGGTGCGGCCGTCGGGACTCAACACTTCACCCGACGGGCACAGGCACAGCGGGCCCAGCGGCGTCTGCTTGCAGCCGTTGGAACATAACCCGGCCTGGTGGCTGCACTCCGCGAAGTCGCAGCTTGCACCTGATATAAAAATAAATCAAAATAAAAAAAAAAAATTAATTGAAACTACGCACGCTTGATTTGGGGGGTAAGCTGGCGAATGCGTTACGCGTTATGAAAAGTGTGTTCGAGCGAGGTGAACGGAAGTTGAGTGGGGGATATAAGCAAAATAAAGCAGTGCGCGCGCACATTTTCTTTCTCTCTTTCTTTTATAGCTAGTAATATGTGTACATACATATATATATATAGTACATACACACATCTAATATATAAAGTTCTCGTGTCGCGGTGTTTGTAGTTAAACTCCTTCGAAACGGCTTTCCCGATTCTCATGAAATTTTGTGTGCATATTGGGTAGGTCTGAGAATCAGACAACATCTATTTTTCATCCCCCTAAATGTTAAGGGTAAATCACCCCTAATTTTTTTTTTCAATTTTAGATATTTTTATTTTTATTTTTTTATGATACATCATACAAAAATACATACATCCCTAAATTTCCAACTTTCTACCACCAACCCCTATTTTTTTATGGCGGTACGAAGTTCGCTGGGTCAGCTAGTATATATATATACTAGCTGTTACCCGCGGCTACGCTCGCGTGGTTTTCCTATTTGAGGCTATCATCCTCTTTTGACATAATGAGTAAAAAAGTAGCTTATAGCAACCCAAAGCTTCAACCTATTAGTGCAGTCATTGAAGCGAAAAATACGGTCTTACCTCCGAATTTTTTTACTGTGAACCGTTTTGTATGAAATTTTGGAATTAGGCTCACCTTACCCTTAACTTCAAAAGTGAAAATGATCTGAACTCCGCCTATTATTTTTAAGGGGTGTAAACAACCCCTTAATGGAAAAATTGACATTGAGCCATTTCAGCAGGTAAGCAACAGCAAGCAGTAGGTACCTACCTACCTTGATTGATTTTAAAGAAATACGATTTACCAAGGTACCATATCTGTTTTTGTTTTCCTTTGTGATTTGGTTTTGTTGTGCATTAAAT
This sequence comes from Chilo suppressalis, assembly GCA_902850365.2. Lineage (NCBI taxonomy): Eukaryota > Metazoa > Arthropoda > Insecta > Lepidoptera > Crambidae > Chilo > Chilo suppressalis. The sequence continues at coordinate 26,161,548 of OU963905.1, read as the reverse complement.
GAATTAGGTAGGTATTTTGGTAGTTTCTTCGAATGTATAAAATTGACTCACTGATAAAAATTATGGAAAAACACATAACATCGTGTACAGTAGCGTACTTAAATAGTACTGCTATGTGTTTAAAATAATTAAACCCTTTATTCTAATAATACTAATGCTTTTACATTTTGAAGTTTTATTACGTACTATCCATAGTAGTATTAGGTATTATTATGAGAGTGTTTGTTTTGTTTATCCTTCCTCGAAGCCTAAACCACTTTGAAATTTGGTAAGTATATATAGTGCAGTCATTGAAGCATTATAACTCCGAATTTTTTTACTGTGAACCGAATTGCATACAATTTTGGAATTAGGTTCATCTTACCCTTAACTTCAAAAGTGAAAATGATGGTTGCCACCCCTTCTGGGGGGTGATTTTTTTTTTCAAAATAAGTATTGTAATAAATTTTAAGCAAAAAATCATCTATAAAGTTTTTCAAAAAATCCAATACTTTTCAAGTTATTAGCAATTGAAAATTCGAAATTTTTTCCCGTTTTTCATCGGTTTTTTGCAAATATCTCCAAAAATGTAAGTTTTATCGAAAATTTTATAAAGAACAAAATTGTAGCAGGTAAAACAATGAACAATTTGGTTTTTTATAGAGTATTCTAAGTGCAATATTAAGCTAGATATCAAAGATCAAAGCCGTTTTTTATTTTGTCTGAAATTTAATCGATGTGGTCAATGCCATCTAGCGGCGAGCAGATGCATTTTATGCATTCTAATACAAAATCTTTTTATGTCATACCAAAGTAGTTTTTGGGATTTTTTCAATTTAGGGGTTGTTTGCAAGGGTTGTAAGATTTTCAAGGGGTTGAAAATGATTTTAATATGGGGTAATTATGTTAGAAAATACTTTACAATTTCATCACTTACTATTAGACATGTTTTCTAGCTATACAATGGCTCAATGTCAATTTTTCCATTAAGGGGTTGTTTATACCCCTTAAAAATAATAGGCGGAGTTCTGATCATTTTCACTTTTGAAGTTAAGGGTAAGGTGAGCCTAATTCCAAAATTTCATGCAAAACGGTTCACATTTAAAAAATTCGGAGGTAAGACCGTATTTTTCGCTTCAATGACTGCACAAATAGGTTGAAGCTTTGGGTTGCTATAAGCTACTTTTTTACTCACTATGTCAAAAGAGGATGATAGCCTCAAATAGGAAAATCACGCGAGCGTAGCCGCGGGTAACAGCTAGTTAAAAACAATAAATATAAAAAAGTAATGTTCATGAATAGCGCCATCCGAAAAACCTCAGATTTTTAGTGCAAGTAAACTCGACTCGGGTAGCGACATCTCTTCAGTTTCACACGCAACAGCTTGGTTTTCGAATTGTTATTCGAGTTGGTAGCGCCTACCTCTACTCAACATCCAGGATCATCTCCACTTGAAAATTATTGGATAATACTCGATTGAGGGACTAAAATAAATCATAACAGCTGTTTATTTAATACCTGTCTACTGTAAACAGCTGATTATTTAATATCTATTTGATGTTTATAAGATTTTCTGGTAAGATATTAGGACACTGAAGGAAGTCGTTTTTGTTTACTAATATTGTTTTAATTAAAATATCTACCTACATCACGTTAAAATTAACAATAAATATTAAAAAGTCATGTTCATAAATAGCGCGATCTGAAAAAAACGCAATATCACAACTCACATTTTTAGCAATTAAAAATTCTCGATATTAAAGACGGGTGGTGTCATCTGATAAGTCACTCAGAAAATATTATTTCAAGAGAGACTACTCGGTTGAGTTGGTATTCGAGATGGTAGCGCCATCTCTATCTATAATCACTCGAAAATGATATTTTTATATTATAAATTTGGAGTAGTATTTGCTAGATTTAATTTTAAAAATAAGATTAGAAAGAAATTGCGTAAAATTACCTCGATTTAATAAATGAAACACTAACACAAAATACTCGGTATTGAACACGAGTGGTGCCATCTCGTATTATTAAGTTAAGATAGCAACTTCCACATTTCAAATTTAATCTGTCTTCGTGACAGTAGCGCCATCTCTATCGGGACCAACCATGAAAATGATTAATTTAGTTGAAAATTATGTAAATTCGAATATATAAATTAAAAAAAAGTAGCCTATAGCAGGCTCATAAGTTCAAGCTATACATTTACCAAATTTCAACACAATCGGTTCAGCGGTTTAGGCGTGAAGAGAAGACAAACAAACAAACAAACAAACACACTTTCCCATTTATAATATTAGTATGGATATATATATTTACAGATGGAGCTAAATAAGTTTCACTTCAGTAGTGTGGTCATAAGAACACTCTTTGTTTTTTCAGTCTAGGCTGTTACAAGCACTTGTGAAAACTACGCCATAGGTACGCAAATCTACGGCGGGAGACCTTGTACTGAGAAGAATCGGCGAGAAACTCACAAAGGGCTGTTTTTTTTTCTTCCTGTATCCATTTATTATATACAGTGAAAAATTAATTCCGACACAATGCATGAAGTCACCTATCAACACAGGAGTATTTATTGTAAATAACTCAAAGGCCTTTATAGCTATTAACGAGATTGTTACCATGTACCTTGTTTTTTATGAGTCTCCGATATTTCGGCACTGTTGCAAGCGCCATGATCACGGAGTAACTGAAGTAATTGCGGGTAGATGTTATTGGCAGACATATCGGTCTACCCTCTGACGTCGTCTTTTACTGCGCTCGCTACCCGTACCACTGGTCACATTCTCACTATTCACTCGCACTTGTTCCCGACACACATTACTCACATTATCAGATCGCGGAACGACACTTTTTTGATTTTTGCGGTTTTTACACATACGAACCACTGGATTCCATACATTTGACAATTTAAACCCATCCTCACGATTGAAATTCTTGTGTTTGGTTATTTCAATCGCTACCCTGACCAATCTTGGTATGTAGTGGCGTTCTGTCGAAATAATTTGTGGTTTATGGAGCTCAATCCGATATCCCATATCGGAGACTCATAAAAAACAAGGTACATGGTAACAATCCCGTTAATGGCTATAATGTTAGTGACCATGAAAGTTTAAAACAATATATCAAAGGCCTTTGGTGACAATGCAACTAACACCTAATGTCCCCAGAAAATATATAGGTAACAATATGTACAATTGGGTGCAAGGCACTCGAAAGCCTAAATGCTCTTTTGACTATGTCGGCCGCTTACCATCAGACGGGCCATAACCTTGTTTGCCATCTTTTTAAAATAAATTAAATTAAGGTACAAAAACCTTTTTAAAAACAAGCTTTTATTCAAATGCGCTAAAAAGAAAAAAAGAAAATTTAGTTAAAGTTTGTTTCTAAATAGATTTTCAAATTTTAGAAGTCCGCCATATTGGATTGAGAGTGACGTCAAATTTTTTTCGAGTTACTCTCAGCAAGCCCTTTAATTTGATACCCATATTGTAGGAATGCATTAAAAATGATTGGTCCGCCATTTTGGGTATGCCGCTATATTGGATTTAGAATGACGTCACACTGTTAAGCATGCATTGTCATCCGAACTGAACGAGCATACCAAATTTCAGCCTAATCGGTTGAGGGCAAGTGCTTTAAAATTGAGTTGTAAGATTTGACCGTAACAAACATACATAGCAAGTTAAATAAAAGCTTGTAAAAAGATTTATAATTTTTATTATTTTAAAGCATGTAACTGCTTGATGTTTAAATCTAAAGAAAATATAACTAGGCGCTGCCTTGCAGCTTAAGAATGGCTAGAAGAATGTCGACGCGGTCCGCCAGGGCCGCGGTAGCATAATTGGTCAGTGCATTCGCCCGGATTGCGAAGGGTGCGGGTTCGAGTCCCGTCTGCTGCCTGGTCCGCGTGGAATAAAAAAAAGATGTTAAACATTAAGAACAATGAGAACATGTAGTTCATTTTAAATAAGCACATACCTTCGTCAGCGCCGTTGGGGCAGTCGAATTTGTTGTCGCACACCTGCGTCAGGTTGACGCAGCGATCCGTCACGCCCGGGCACTGCCACTGATCGCTGCCGCATCTAATTACCACGAACAATACAAAAATTACGAACAAAGCAAATGTAGGAAGGCCAAAGGGGTCGATCTTCCTCCGAGCTGGGTGATGGTAGCTCGGGGGCCGCGACCCGACTGATGTTGGTCGGGCATCGTATATATGAAGAGTTAGCTTCCGAATTTCATTTGCGCGATGTAGGCTTCCATTAGGTTTATTATTGATCGCAGTGCAGGTAACGCCATCTCTTGAGGATGGTGAGTAATGATTTCCTCCATCCGTTGTCTATATGAGGGGCATATAGATGTCGCCGCCACACAAACATTAACTTTTTATTACGTATTTTAGTGAAAAATCGGAAACCTATTTTAAATAATAGGGTGAAAACCATTTTCTGGTTGCTGGGATTTACGTATTTGCGCCACAAAAAATAGAGTCAAACTGATAATATAAGTTGTACTGAATGGCCGGAACTATTTAGAGCCAATGTCGCATTAGTACAAGTTGTGCTATATTGAATACTAGCGGCCCGCCCTCGCTTCGCTTCGGTGTAGAGCTGAAGTGTAAGCTACAGTTTTTGTTCTCAGGCTTGTATTATACACAATGACATTCATCTATGATTCTTCTTACCTGCATATACCTGCATGCAAAGTCTCAGCCCCATCGGTTTTATTTCACAAAGTTTCATACAAACTTTCATTCCCTATTTTATCCCCTTGGGGGTAAAATTGATCAAAATCCTTTCTAATGCCTACGTCATAAAATCTACTTGTATGCCAAATTTCAGCCCGATCCGTCCAGTGTGTTGGGCTGTGCGTTGATAGATCACTATGTCAGTCAGTCGCCTTTGAGTTTTATATATATAGATAGCGGATCTTTGTATTTATTCAGAGAGATACGATTAACATTCTCGATATGGCATAGTATATAATATACATAATACAGTGGATCCCCGGTAGTTCGACAAACATTTTGCAGGGCAGTGTCGAACTATCGAATTTGTCGGATTATAGAGTACTGCCTAAGACCCCCTATAGTCCGATTTTTTTTACAAAAGTGTACCTTGTAATCCGACAAATTACAGATCCAATGATAAGATTACAAATCATACTTCGTTATGAATGTCAAATTTAGTAAATTAAACAACACAATAGAAACATTACGTTTTATTATAAAAGTAATAATAATAAATAGTGATGGTGCGTACAAGTTGTAACTTGTTCAATCGTGAATTAGCGAATACTTGTATGTAATAGACGATGTCGGATTATAGGGGGTGCCGCATTAGCCAGGGGCCGGATTACCGGGGCTCCACCGTATCTCTTATCTATTAGACAAGTCCGTCCGTCCGTCCGTGGTGCTGTTTCAGCGGCCAAACCGTAAGAGATAGATATAGAGAACGTTTAAGTTATAAGTTAAGAATAGTCTGATAAGACTACAAACCGGATGTGAGCAACGTAGCACTTCCGGTTTTCGAGATATCACGTGATTTCTATTTCAAACGAAACCACACAAAATCTCCGAAGTTCTCAATTAATTAAATACATTTTTTTTTTTGGTGAACATTTGGTTGACCGGTTTGCTAGTATATATATATATTGGCGCGTTACCTAGGCTCGGGCGGCTTGCAGGCGTGCCGCAGCCCCTCGTCGGAGTTGTCGCCGCAGTCATCTCTGCCGTCGCACACGTAGGCCTTGAACACGCAGGCGCCGTTGTCGCACCGGAAGTGGGAGGGGGCACACTCCGCGGTGCCGCATGACGCCGGCTCATCGGATAAGTCCTCGCAGTCGGGCGTGCCTGGACGGAACGATACATCATCATTAGCTAAATGAGGGGTAATCATAATGGCATAGTGAGGAGCACCGGAACCGCTCGTCGGGCTGGCACTGGTGCGGCAGTATACTCACCGTCGCAGTACCAGGTGGAGGGGATGCAGATGGCGGAGGACCTGCACTGGAACTGCTTGTCGGGCCGGCACTGGTGCGGCAGTATACTCACCGTCGCAGTACCAGGTGGAGGGGATGCAGATGGCGGAGGACCTGCACTGGAACTGCTTGTCGGGCTGGCACTGGTGCGGCAGTATACTCACCGTCGCAGTACCAGGTGGAGGGGATGCAGATGGCGGAGGACCTGCACTGGAACTGCTTGTCGGGCCGGCACTGGTGCGGCAGTATACTCACCGTCGCAGTACCAGGTGGAGGGGATGCAGATGGCGGAGGACCTGCACTGGAACTGCTTGTCGGGCTGGCACTGGTGCGGCAGTATACTCACCGTCGCAGTACCAGGTGGAGGGGATGCAGATGGCGGAGGACCTGCACTGGAACTGCTTGTCGGGCTGGCACTGGTGCGGCAGTATACTCACCGTCGCAGTACCAGGTGGAGGGGATGCAGATGGCGGAGGACCTGCACTGGAACTGCTTGTCGGGCTGGCACTGGTGCGGCAGTATACTCACCGTCGCAGTACCAGGTGGAGGGGATGCAGATGGCGGAGGACCTGCACTGGAACTGCTTGTCGGGCTGGCACTGGTGCGGCGCGAGGGAGGGGCAGCCCACCTCGTCCGACCCGTCGTTGCAGTCCGGGATGCCGTCGCATTTGTACGCTTCCTGGGTTATATTAAACATGTTATTCACAACTACAGGGAAGAAACGAAGATCGAAATAAAATAATTGAACCTATCCATTGTATTGGTATTTTTCTAGCATTTGATTTTTTTTTACCAATCATATAAAGCACTAGCAAACCCGGCGAACTCCGTTTCACCACCAGATGGCTTCGTTTTATGTAACATTTCGTTTGGTGATTAAAAGAAGATTTTATTTTTTTATTTTTCCTGAATTTTCTTTGCTATAAACCTCACGGAGCCCGAGACCTTTCCAACGAATGCAAAACCGTGGAAATCGGTACGTGCGTTCTGGAGTTATAGCGTCAGGAAGGAAAACCCGACTTATTTTTATATAGTAGAAGATTGAGAAGAAAATTATGACGCGTTTATATTTTGTTATTTGAGAGTATCTTATGTGATTTTGTGACAATTTACTACTGACATCTTTATGTTATTTAAGTATATCAGACCTTATGCATGGGAAACGTGTCAATATTATGTGAAGATATAACTTTGTTTTACAAAATTTATTTGTCCTGTAGCGTCACATTATGATAATATGGCAAATAAGAAAAATAAAATCAAACATTTAGTAAAAAGTCTCAGTTTTTAACAAAATTGAAGCCGTGCAGGCTGCTTTCTTGCCTATCCAAAAGGTACTAGCGCTCTTGACTCTATATTCTTCGGAAACAAAAATCTCATGTACCTTTATTCAATTGCTATCTTCGAAGTTATATAAGTTTTCGAATAAATGTTTTTGCCAGTAAAATATATGCGTCCGTTTCATCTAAAAGTATAATAAAAGTAATTTGATAACATTTTCATATGTAACTTTATTCTATGCATAGGTCGAATTTTAATTTGCGCAAAACACAGTTTGCAAAGAGGTCTTCATATAAATGGTGTAAAGGTGCATGCATACACTTGACAAGCAAATAGCAGACACAAACAACAAACATATAGAAGACTGTTTGTATTGTTTGCTGATTGTGTTTGTCAGTGATCGGAGTCGGTGTCGATTTTTTGCACGAATCAAAGGACGTTGTTTGCCAAACTGGAATATACCAGCACGATCTCCAAGCCCGGGGAAGCGTGTTTGTGTCGTATAATTCTGGTCGGTGTTTAGCAATCAACGAATATGTGGAGCCCGCTCAAGACATGCAAAATAGTATAGGTATTTATAAAAAGTCTATTCTACAAAATTGACCAACCAGGAAAATACTTCACAAATAAACACTATGGGTTTCAAAATTAAACACCCAGCGAGGATTATTACATAGAAATGCTGGCTCCTTGTGATGTTTAGGATGTTGGAGTCTAAACGAAAAGGTATTTATACTTTTGAGGCAATAAATAAATTAGATAAGTAGTTGATATTCTGTCACATTACATTTATTGAAGTGAAAACTTCTTTAGCGGCATTGTACACTTTTTTTTGTATGGGTAAAAAATGTTAAACTCGCGTCAGGTTAAACACGTGGGCTGATCGCATCATGACACACAATAAAATTGGAAAGGTTGTTGACTTTCAATATATTGGACGAAACATAGTTATATTTTATTTTACCGTATTATAATAATACGTCTTTATCTAGGACGTCCATGTGACAGCTTTATTGCGAATAAAATGCATCGTTTTTACAATAGATGTCGCTAAGTGCGCTTAAACGTGATTCATGTAATTTGATTTTTCTGGGAGATAAACTTTTTTAATGTAATATAAATTGTTATGTTTGTGTACGATAGCGCAATAAATAAATATTGTATTCTACCACATACATGATAGTACTCTTATACTGATAACTAAAGCAATTCGTGCAAAATTATTCCCTAACCATTCCAAAATATCAAAAATGCACAACGCTAATATTCAAGTTTTCACTTCTGCCGGCACTCTCGCAGTGTAACCCGTCGTTTTTTTTCATTTCTTTTATTTTTGGCTTCATATATAAATGAGGAATAATTTCTATTATATAAAGAAATTATTACTAGAAAAAATTCCACGCGGACATGAGCCCGCACCTATTAGTTAAACATAAGAAGTAGTAGTGCTGTGCTAAGTGTCCATCTTACACTTAACATAGCACACCTACTTCTAATAGAAATTATTCCTCAATTATTATAAAATGTTTTATATGGGCAGGAGAGGAGTTTGATGGCGCAGGTGGCTAGCGCGTTCGGCTGCGATCGTTGAAGTTAAGCAACTTTCGCAGTGGTCGGTCATTGGATGGGTGACCAAAAATTTACTATCTCGAGCTCCTCCGTGCTTCGGAAGGCACGTTAAGCCGTTGGTCCCGGCTGCATTTGCAGTCGTTAGCACCCACCAATCCGCACTGGGCCCGCGTGGTGGGTCATGGCCCAATCTCCCTATTCGATCCATAGGGAAAGCCTGTGCCCCAGCAGTGGGGTCATTAATAGGCTGGTGATGATGATGATGGGCAAGTAATCAGCCTCGTCCCAGTGTCTTGTAATGCAGTTACCTGCACGCATTGCTTGAGGTCGGCACACTTGAACTGGCTGGCCAGACACGAGACAGGCGGACAGTCGGCCTCGTCCTGCTTGTCGAAGCAGTCGTCGTCGCCGTCGCAGACCCACGACGAGGGGATGCAGTGCCCCGTGCGAGGGCACGTGAACTGTCAAACACAACACACATTATAAATCACAAAGTATTACGTTTACATACAGTCTCACGCAGGTCCAAACTGAATTTATTCGCGACTAAAATCACATGTCATAATAATTTAAATTGATCGAGGAGCTCGATGGCGCAAGTGGTTAGCGCGTTCCGCTGCGATCGTTGAATTTAAGCAACTTTCGCAGTGGTCGGTCATTGGATGGGTGACCGAAAATTTACTATCTCGAGCTCTTCCGTGCTTCGAAAGGCACGTTGAGCCGTTGGTCCCGGCTGCATCTGCAGTCGTTAGCAAGTTACCAACCCGCGCTGGGCCCGCGTGGTGGGTCATGGCCCAATCTCCCTATTCCATCCATAGGGAAGGCCTGTGCCCCAGCAGTGGGGACATTAATAGGTTGTTGATGATGATGATGAATAATTTAAATTTCCCTAGAAACTCCTGGAAGTAAGAGTAGGTCTTCTTCGCACTGTCAGAGTCCTCACCAGAGTCACTCTGCAGTCGTTCTACAAGTCACATTTCTATGCGTTGGGCACGCAGCACTCGTTGTCGCACTGAAACTGTGAGGCGCGGCATTTGATTAATAAATATCAGGTCTTCCCCACACAGTGCGAGACTATATCTGATCTATCTCCAGTCGTTTTGTCGCACTGCAATTGCAACGCGCTACACGTCACAAACAGCATCGCATTTGATTGATGATTACCTGGAAATTAGTGCATTTCAGCTCTGCACAATGCTAGACCCTTCATCAGAGCCATCTCCCGCAGTCATTCTCACAGTAGCATTTGATTAAATATCTGGAAGGAAACGAATATCTTCTCCCTCGTAAATTTCTCTAGAAATCTTGCTAAATACCTGGAAGTAAGCGCAGGTCTTCTCCGCACAATGTGAGCCCTCATCGGAGCCATCTCCGCAGTCGTTCTCCGAGTCACATTTCCAGGTGTTTGGCACGCATCGTCCGTTGTCGCACTGGAACTGCGAGGCGCTGCAGGTGACGTTGACGCAGCCCGCCTCGTCGGAGTAGTCGCCGCAGTCGTTCTCGGTGTCGCATTTGAAGGTTGCTGGGATGCAACGTCCAGATTTGCACATGAAGTCCAATGGGCCGCAAGTTGATTCTGTTAGATAAAAAAATGGTTGCCTGTAAAGTCGGTTTTACGGGCGAAGATTTTACGTGACAACGTCTTTTTCTCGGTAGAATATTTATTGATATGAATATAATTAAATTGCACAATAGGAACAAGGAATTGAATGAAAATAAGAATTGCACAAATTTTAACTATAGAAATATATTTTGTTTACTAAAACATTGTACATGTAAACTTAAACTTAACACGAGAGACTCATCGTAACGTTACCGAGCGTTACACTTTTTCTTAAGTGACTCCCAGCCGCAACCTAATTTAAGACGTTGTCACGTCAAAAATCGTACATGCTTTCACAATAGTCAGTAGGAGGGAACCTGATTCATCAATACCATGAGATAGAAATAAGATATATTTATCAGTGTAAATGTAAAAGTGTAAGTTATGACTTTGATTCTACAGAAATAAATTTAGGAAATCTATGTAGAAACTAGAAACATATTAGGTTTTCATTAAACATAACACAAATTTACGTTAGCAAAAAAACATGTGTTATCAAAATAACTTTTAACTTATTTTACAGGAATTTTAGAATTTGCTTAGTGTGGGAAAGCATAATATGCATGCTTTGAAACGGAACAAAAAATCTTAATACATCAAGTTATCGAACTGCCACCGTTAAAATAGACTTGTAAGACGGCGAACATTAACGGTCGTACTCAAAATATTATATTAGTACTAGCTGACCCAGCGAACTTCGTACCGCCCTAAAAAAACAGCGGACAAAATTGTGAATCTAAACCATTCTCAGATCCCTTTGAACGCACACAAAAAACGTCATCAAAATCGGTCCAGTCGTTTAAGAGAAGTTCAGCGACATACACACTCACAGAAGAATCATATATATAAAGATAACGCTTCATCGAGTCACGCGTTCTTTCATACTATTATTATCGCTAAGAAAGCGACAGCATCAACTTTAGCCCTAACTCAAAAGTTACGAGAAGTCCTAAGCGTCAGCGTAACAAAACTCACTAGTGCAATTGGCCTGGTCTTCGTCACTGTTATCCAGACAGTCGTCGTCGCCGTCGCACAGCCACGTGCGCGGGATGCACCGCTGATTCCTGCAGGTGAAGTCCCACGCGTTGGGGCACGGCTGTAACGGGGGCTCCGCGCTCGGATCCGGCGCGCACGACCGCCCGTCCGGCTGCAATCGTTCGCCGTACGGGCACCCGCACCGGACGGTCAACAGTTCCGTATTATTCCGCGGCACGGCGAAGCACAGCTTCTGGCAATTGCCGTTGTTGCGTGCGCAAGGCTGCATCGGATCTATATGCTGAACGCTGCGACTGTACACTTTGACACCGTACAGACGATTCGTTTGCGGCTCTCTCACCGTCACCTCCTCCCGCTCCCCCGTCAGTTTGTGCAAGCGCACGATGGCGTCCAGTCTCCAATCGGTGATGTACATGAACTCCCCGTGGATGACGATCGAGAAAGGGTGTCTTATCAGTCTGGAATTGACCGTCTTCACGTCGGTGCCGTCGAGTTTCGCGTGCTGCACGTGGTCGAGTAGAGCGTCGCACCAGTACAGGCGATCCTCGCCGAAGTCGATGGAGAGGCCGTTGGGCCAGCCCAGCGTCACGTTCTCGAACACCAGTAGCCCGGTGCCGTCGGTGTTAGCTCGGCTGATGTTCGCCGGTCTGTCCCATTCGGAGAAGAACACGTAGCCTTTGTTCGGGTGGACTACGATAGCGCGCGGCCTCTTCAAGTCTTTCAGCAGTGTCCTCTTGTGAGCGACGTTCCTCGTCGACAGGACGTTCAGAGTGCCCTTTCTAGAGTCGATATAGTACAGGTTCTTCGACGCCCAGTCCACGGCGAGTCCTTCGACGCCCTCGTTCTGAGAAGCGAGCACTATCTCCCTTGTGGTTCCGTTCCTATGCACTCTGTAAATAACGTCTTGAAGAACGTCCGAGTAATAGATATGCTCGTCGCGAGCGTCGAAATCTAAGCCGACGAATCTGGCCCGCCGCGAGACGACGGGTAAAATCGCATCGCTGAATCCTTCTATCACGGGGTTTAAAACTTTGCCTTTGATGAATCTCTGTTGAGAGTACATGAGGAATTCCTGGACGATGTCGCAGTTGCGTAAGTCCTGTTCGAGTCGGTAGCCGATGTTGCAGGCACATCGATAGCCTAGACCGCCGTCTGGTAAAGCGCTTACGATGCACATTTGAGCGCAACCGCCATTGTTGTTTCCGCATGGATTATTTACCGAAGTCTGTTTTAAGGAATGTATGACTGTAACGGCTTTCGGTTCGCGGATGTCTTTCATTTTGTAGATGGCCTGTATGCTGGAGGCGCCTTCGTATTTGCTGACGGAGCTGATGCCCTGTTTGGTGGTATCCGACCAGTAAACTCTGTCTTCGAACAATGCTAATCGTGAAGGTCGGGGAACTTGTTGCCCTCGAAGCACCAGAAATCTATGTAGGCCGTCGTAGTCCACTGTTTCTATGTAGTCGAGAAGTGAGTCGCACCAGAATACCCTCTTCGCGATAATGTCGACCGCTATGCCCGATGCCTTGTAAGCCGCTTCGGAGACAATTGCTTTGGTGTGCGTTCCGTCCATGTTAGCACGAATGATCTGAGAAAACAAACGATAGGTTAGTTTTAGTTAGATTATAGTCTAATTTAATTTATTGTGATGATAATTAAAACAAAAACTTGAAATTCGTTTGTAAATGGACATCGAACAGTAGTTTATTTATGACAATTTTGATAGATCTGTTAAAATAGGTATATGCACAATTAAATAATTAGGTGAAACTAAAGTCAAACTAAATAGGAACACTACTATGAGGCCAGAGTATATTAAATAGAATTATTGAAATAGAACAAAAAGACGTCATACCTAATATAAATTATGGGCGATTATATAATTTTGATATAATTGTTATGGAATAGTGTCACTCGTGTTATTTCTAGCACTAACGAGAGGGGCTAATTGTCTAACATTAAGCCTTTCCTGATCCAATTTAAAGTTTAAGCAAGCGTCAATGTGATATTCAGTTAATCTCATTCCAGTGAAGGAATAAAAGGTAACTTTTATACGCTACAAGCGTTTCTCCGTTAACACACGTTTCTATTAGATGTTAGCATCTGGTTTATTTTCGTTTCGAGTCCATATTGAGAATGCTTATCCTCCCGCGCGGTGGCAAGCGCACGCGCCCTTCGCGGTTGCGGTGGCGACCGCAGAGGCCCCCCGCGGGGTGGGAATGACTGCAAGGCTTTGCCGATTTCTCTGTTATTTTGTAAGAATACCCTACACAAACTATATATATTTGGATTCTCCATAAAATTTACTATAAAACAGTGTCTAAACAATGCGTCATGTCTATAATCTATTTTAATTACGTTACGGTAAACTCGGGAAAGATAAAAAAAAGGCGTTTAGATGGGTAAAATGGAGTATATTTTCAAAATTTCATGTCCAGATTTTTTGGTTATTTGCACATTCTATTATAACTTACCAAATAAAATCATAAAGTACTATACTCCCACAATTTAATTTTACACTACAGGTCTCACATTCCGCGCGTGCCACTTGTGTAAACAACCGCGCGTAGTTTATACAAAGCTCCGATTTCAAGTGGCTCGATAAGGATTAAGCGGGGTCTGAATGGGTGCGATTTGTGTTATCCCATTAGCTCCGAGTGTTAAGATAACATTACAACCAAGATTGTTATGAATAACGTTTGTCCATTTTTTAGGTTTAAGAACTTACAACGAGGCATTTAAAAATCGCCTACAAATCAGTCATCTTTGTTTTATGTCTATAAAACGAAAAATATTTACAATTTTGATAAACGGTTTTTTTTATCAAAATGTACGCGAAATTTGCTTTAGAATAAACAAAAACTTACTACTAGTTCACATACAAGAAAATAATATAAAAAAATATTTCATTCGTGTATTTGAATTTCGAACGACCGTTCCACTGCGCGGATTTTTGAAGTTATACTTCTTTAGGCGCGTTATGAAAAAATGATGAGAGTGAAATTTTAAGATTATTATCGCTTTAGCGACCAACTTCATGCGTTACTTTTGTGTTTACCGCACATTAAGAAAATCTACCAACAAAATAGAAATAGAATCTCTATTTAGTGGGTGCTAACGACTGCATTGTGAAGGCCTATCAAAAGTATTTATTAATCTGGAACAACGGAACCAAAACGCGATTCAGGAGACTACAGCGCCATGTCTTGACCATTGGTATAGTAGAACCAAAAACCACATCTTTATTTTTTGAAGTTATACTTCTTTAGGCGCGTTATGAAAAAATGATGAGAGTGAAATTTTAAGATGCGCGCGCATCACTGTAACACAAAAGTAACAGCATGAAGTTGGTCGCTTTAGCGACCAACTTCATGCTGTTACTTTTGTGTTTACCGCATATTAAGAAAATCTACCAACAAAATAGAAATAGAATCTCTATTTAGAAGGTGCTAACGACTGCATTGTGAAGGCCTATCAAAAGTATTTATTAATCTGGAACAACGGAACCAAAGCGCGATTCAGAAGACTACAGCGCCATCTCTTGACCATTGGTGTAGTAGAACCAAAAACCACATCTTTATTTTTTGTAATAAAGTAACAGTTATAGGTATTCATATTTATAATATCAAAAGTATTTGTTAATCTGGAACAACGGAACCAAAGCGCGATTCAGGAGACTACAGCGCCATCTCTTGACCATTGGTGTAGTAGAACCAAAAATCACATCTTTATTTTTTGTAATAAAGTAACAGTTATAGGTATTCATATTTATAATATTTATCCACATGTTTCTAGTTTGTATATTCGGAATACGTGTTTGAGTTTCATACAAGTGCAAATCACATATGTTCTAATAAATTATATTCAGTAGCGATTTTAATTGAATATTTTGATTATTTATTTATTTATTCAAATTAAAACTGAATTTTATTGACTGTGTCCTTTTCCAGACTTTTTATTAATTTATTGTAATTAATTATTTGCATGCAATTAAAAACTAATTTCAAACGATGCCAAAGAAGGATAACTTCTCACGCGCCTACATAAGTACACGCACCCATTTTTTTTGTAATAAAGTAACAGTTATAGGTATTCATATTTATAATATTTATCCACATGTTTCTAGTTTGTATATTCGGAATACGTGTTTGAGTTTCATACAAGTGCAAATCACATATGTTCTAATATCAAATCAAATCAAATCAAAATCAAAAATATATTTATTTTCCATCACAACAGAGATTTATAGTTAGTCATGTATATCAATTTCAGTGTTGTGGCTCCTCTATTTGTAAAAATAAATAAATAATAAATTATATTCAGTAGCGATTTTAATTGAATATTTTGATTATTTATTTATTTTTTCAAATTAAAACTGAACTTTATTGACTGTGTCCTTTTCCAGACTTTTTATTAATTTATTGTAATTAATTATTTGCATGCAATTAAAAACTAATTTTAAACGATGCCAAAGAAGGATAACTTCTCACGCGCCTACATAAGTACACGCACCCATTTTTTTTATTTCTTCAAAAATACGAACTCAAGAGATTCTTTGTATTCGAAGTATTAATCATGAATAATTTATTTAATAACTAAAAATTAAAACATTACAATTATTATCGAAATTATCAAATGAAAACATAAGGTAAGTACCCCTAAGTTTTCGCTGATTTTTTTTGCGACCTCGTCTGCAAAAAAATACTAAAAAAAAAATTCACGGAGACCCGCAAACAAAACATCAAAATAAAGTAACTAAATGTATTTAACTTAACCAGGCATGGCGTTTTTTTCTTTAAAACCACTCAAAAGCACTTAAAATAGTCTGAATACACGGCATATTTTTTTTCATACAATAAACGGCGAACGACGAACTTTGACAGATAACAGTGTAATTATTTCATATGGCAGTTGCTAATGGCTAGATAGCTAGCCCGTTCTTTCCTCCAAAATTGATTTATATGTTTACAATGACTAAAGCGAGTCCAACAAAAGAATGCAATTCTGACAGGTCGTGTCGGTTCTATATAGCGACATAAAGAGAGTCTATTTTGGGACCTCTTTTTCTATTAGATCGAAATGGCACTTTTGGATTTGTTAGGCTTAACTGGGGACGCATTCGCCCTGATAGCGGAGGGTGCGGGTTCGAGTCCCGTCTGGTGTCTGGCCTACGTGGTTATTTTTAATAAAATGTTCTTTTGATTAATACTTATAGGCAATTAAATGCTGAAAAAATGTATAAGTATGTTTACGTTTATTGACTTATGTCGACAGTAGTTAATAAACTACAGTACACATACCTGAAGAGCCCGATGGCGTAAGCGGTTAGCACGTTCGGCTGCGATCGTTGAAGCTAAGCAACTTTTGCAGTGGTCAGTTATCGGATGGGTGACCAAAAATTAACTATAACTCACTCTTTCGTGTTTTGAAAGGCGCGTCAAGCCATTGCTTCCAGCTGCATTTGCGGTCGTTATCACCCACCATCCGGACTGGGCTAACTTGGTGGGTCACGGCCCGCACTCCCTATTCCATCCATAGGTTTAGGCTTGTGCTTCAACAGTGAGGCCATTGATAGGCCGACTACCATTCTCGCACTCCTTATTCATGCATAGGTCATGCGCGGTGAGGTTGGAGCCCAGCACCACCGCGTGCCAGCGCCCGTCCAGCTGGAGCACACACACACACACACACACACACACACACACACACACACACACACATACCTGGCCTGTGTCGGCGATGAACATGTACCCGAGCGTGGGGTCGAGCGCGATGTCTGCGGGCGCGGTGAGGTTGGAGCCCAGCACCACCGCGTGCCAGCGCCCGTCCAGCTCGAATACGTCGATCTGAAAACGAACGCATGCCTCGATAAAGCTTCGACTATCAACGCTCCTATCCGCCGACCTATCCGCTAACCCACCCACCCACTCCCTCACCCATCAATCCCCACTATCACCCATCGACGCCTCGTTACCCTCGAATCCCTTTAACTCTTAAATTCCCCTTTTCACCCTGAATCCCTTTTTCACCCTCCAATCCCCGATTTCACCCTCCAATCCCGTTTTCACCATCCAATCCCCTTTTCACCCTACAATTCCCTTTTCATCCTACAATACCCTTTTCACCCTACAATACCCTTTTCACCCTACAATCCCCCTTTCACCCACCAATCCCCATTTCACCCTACAATCCCCTTTTCACCCTTCAATCCCCTTTTCATCCTACAATCCCCTTTTCACCCACCTAAAACGCCATGCATCTTGAAACAAACAACTTTAAAAAAAATCTTAATTGAAATTTTGATTAAAACATATATGTATATTTATTATTTGAATTGCATAATTTAATACCGAAGAAAAAATTATCTATTGTTACTTGAAATAATAAGTAGGGAGCATATCATTCGAAAAGGGTGGAATGACATTTTCTGTTAAAAATTGACAACCCATACAATTCGACATGTTACTATTTTGTAACGTCGGCGCTGGGCGCGAGACGAAATACCTTTTATTACATTAATTGCACAGAAGCTTCTTGTAAATTACTTAATCAAGCAACATCGTTTTATCATTTAATCATAACAACATTTTCGGGACAATTTAAACAACCGACTAAAGGTGTTCCACACATAAGTAGTGTCTTCCTTTATTGATATGTGTCCTGACCTTTTGTCCCACAGCGTCGGCTACATAAAGCTTGTCTCCCACCCAATCCACGGCTAGAGCAGTGGGAGCCCATGAAGCTGCAGCATAAGAGATGTCGATTCCGCCCACACCGCGGCCGCCGCTTGTGCCGGCCGGCACGCTGAGTTGCTGCGAGTGGATCTGTATGATGAGAAAACATACAAATTAGAAGGTCAAAAGTAAATATTATATAAAGGTAGGTCAAAAGTAAATACTATAAAAAGAACTGGCCCGAGAACAGAGCCTTGGGATACACCAGTTTGTACGTCTCTTTCTTCTGAGAATGTGTCACTATAAGACTCCACACGGGTTCACCAGCGCTACGTAACGTTATTGCAAATGTAGTCAGAGTGTGGTTACATACCTTTCGAGTATTGAGGTCGGACCAGAACAGTAGATTGCGTTTGTAATGGTAGTCTAATCCCGCCGCGTGCGTGGCGTTAGTGAGGGTAGAGGGCGCTCTGCCTTGTAGCTCCATACGTAGGACTCCGCCCGCGTGCGCGAGTGCCAAGTACGCTCCGCCTGTGGAGTCCGATTCTACCGCGCAACGAGACTTCTCGACTAGACGGTAGCCGGGAGCGCATGCACATTTGTATGCTGGAACACACAAATAAAATATAGGTTAGCGTTAAGAATTCTATAAAACGTATATGTAAATACAATACAGGTTTAATGCTTAGCATTAAAGCTACCGTCAATATGACTTGTTAGTCACCATTTAACCAATACACCATTAACAGTAGCTTCATGTAAATTTTAGCGTTCGAATCCAATTCTTAATGGATGAAATGACAATAAATGAAATTAGTTTTTAAATACGAAAACACACCAACATTTTCAAATTTTAGATTAAGTTTATATAAGTGCTGAAATTGTTGCACGGTAGAACGGGGAGAGCAATGGAATCCAAGACTTAGATTTAATAAACACTGACTCATTAATAACATCAGTTTATTATTATCCCCATTGCAGAGGCACAGGCCTTCCCTATGTAAGGAATAAAGAGAGTCAAGATTCACCATGCGGATGTAGTTTTAAAGGTGGGTGCTAATAACTGCAGATGCTGCTGGGATCAACGGCTTAACATGCCCTTCCAGAAACACGAAAGAGGTATCACATTTCAGACGTCGTCCTCATTAGCAATGATCGCATGATGAAAACACATCGTGTCATCGTACTGTTGCTAATTACGATGACGATGATTTTCAAAAAACTGAGATTTCTTCAGAAGTGTCCTAATTCAGCTCGTACAATAGTATGGACAACATCTAAAGCTACGAGTAATATAGATACATTGTCATTAAAATCGGAAACAAAAGTCCCGCAATCAAAATCATTTTATTAAATTTAGTAAGTACCTTTATCAAGCATTGAGTCTTCCAGTCTTGATATTTTTTCACTGCGAACGTCTGTAAGGTGAAGTCTAGAAGGTTACTTCTCTTCAACGCCTACCCGTCCACCGGAATTGGAAACGTGGTCGAGAAAAATCCAGCTGATTCTCCTGAGAACCTGTTGTTGTGAACGTCGAAGTGTGAGTGTGGGGCAGGGTACTCACAGCCGGGCGTGTTGACGCACAGCTGGTGGCAGTATCCCCAGGCGCGGCACTCGTCGCGGTCGGCGCAGGTGCGGTTGTGGGCCGCCAGTGTGAGTGTGGGGCAGGGTACTCACAGCCGGGCGTGTTGACGCACAGCTGGTGGCAGTATCCCCAGGCGCGGCACTCGTCGCGGTCGGCGCAGGTGCGGTTGTGGGCCGCCAGTGTGAGTGTGGGGCAGGGTACTCACAGCCGGGCGTGTTGACGCACAGCTGGTGGCAGTATCCCCAGGCGCGGCACTCGTCGCGGTCGGCGCAGGTGCGGTTGTGGGCCGCCAGTGTGAGTGTGGGGCAGGGTACTCACAGCCGGGCGTGTTGACGCACAGCTGGTGGCAGTATCCCCAGGCGCGGCACTCGTCGCGGTCGGCGCAGGTGCGGTTGTGGGCCGCCAGTGTGAGTGTGGGGCAGGGTACTCACAGCCGGGCGTGTTGACGCACAGCTGGTGGCAGTATCCCCAGGCGCGGCACTCGTCGCGGTCGGCGCAGGTGCGGTTGTGGGCCGCCAGTGTGAGTGTGGGGCAGGGTACTCACAGCCGGGCGTGTTGACGCACAGCTGGTGGCAGTATCCCCAGGCGCGGCACTCGTCGCGGTCGGCGCAGGTGCGGTTGTGGGCCGCCAGTGTGAGTGTGGGGCAGGGTACTCACAGCCGGGCGTGTTGACGCACAGCTGGTGGCAGTATCCCCAGGCGCGGCACTCGTCGCGGTCGGCGCAGGTGCGGTTGTCTGCCGCCAGTGTGAGTCCGGGTGCGCAGGCGCAGGCGCCGCCCGCGGGAGACGCTACGCATTTGTACTCGCATTCCAACGCAGGGCATGATGAGGTCGCTGCGATACGATAACAGATGCGTTATATAACGACGATCTTCTGGAGGAAGTTCAATTCTGACTACGTATTAGATAGCTGACCAAACGCTTTTTATTGGAATGGAATATATCGATTTCTTATGGATATCGTGAGATTTATTTTATTTATTTATTTATTCATGGAAAACAAACGGCATGTTAAAACAAAGGATAAAACGAGATGATGTAGCATTGATAAGCCTTATGCAGTTTTCACAAATACAAATCAAACAAAATATACTTCATACAATCGAGGCCGTAGATTAATTTAAAACTATATAAAATAAAAATAAAAACACAGAAGTATAAAACCAAGCATAAAGCCATACCCACAGAGAAAATGGTGATAAAAATATAAAGCAATTTAAATTAGGTTTTATTATCATTATTAAAAAAAATACTATTCACAATCTTTTTGAAATAATTTTGTCTCGCCAGAAATACGTCCACATCACTTGAATAATTATTGTTGAAATTTTGTGTTACTCTATTAAAGTAGGAATTCTGTCTATAATTTGTCGAACATAAATCAGTATGGAATCGCAGATAATTGCGTCTGGCAACTGTACGGAATGGCACCTGGATTTTATTAACCCATGATAGCAGCTCATTGCTGTCAAAAACGTTAGTTATCATGAAATTAATCTGAAAACAGACTTGAAACAGACTTTTTAATCAAGAAACCTGGGCAATTCCTCCTCGTCATTCACCAATAAAAAATCCCATTACTATGGAGCACGAGTCTATTCTATCAATAAAGTCGCAGAGAAAATGTCAATCACCCAAAATCTATTTAACAAATAATTATTTTAATGTTTACTAAATAGTTCTACTCTACATTCATAGTAGCACTTACAGCATGCAGTTTCCTCATCAGCGTTATCCTCGCAGTCTTTCTTGCCGTCGCAAAGCTGCGACCTCGCTATACACTTGTGGGTGCCCCCAGGCCCACCTTTGGGGCACAGGTACTTGTTGTCAGGACACGCTATAGCAGTACAGTTAGCTTCATCAGACCCGTCCGAGCAGTCTCGGTATCCGTCACAGTGATACGCCGCAGGTATGCACAGCGCGTTGCTACACCGAAATTGTCCTATATGGCACGCTGGGAAACCTGCGAAGAGTCGAAATACAATTAAGATACTTTACGATAAAGGCTTTGGAACAAAATTCCCTAAATAACAAGTCCTACTACAAATACAAATATATTTATTAAAATTTACATCATACAGTCAGCTTATAACCATGGGTCTTACACTAGGAGGTCCTGTATCGTGGGTACCCAATGAATGTAAAAAAAATGTTGCAACAGATGAAAAGTAAAATTACAGAATACAGAAACTAACTTTTTAACTACGTTATAAAGTAATAAAGTGTGTGTATGTGTGTGTGTGTGTGTGTGTGTGTGTGTGTATGTGTGTGTGTGTGTGTGTGTATGTGTGTGTGTATGTGTGTGTGTGTATGCATGTAGGACGGTGAGAGCCAAGGACTTCGGGTAATGCTATTCCAGTCGTATTGCTCTCATCTCATTTTTCAATAAAATAACATGAAAAGGGAAACACGTTCGATTTTCTTCAGTCTTTTTATAGCCATTTTAATTGCTGGTCCCATTGCCAAGGTACTGATGATGCTAATATATACTCAAGCTAAGCATGAGAGATTGAGAGATCGATATAAGACAAGCCTATATCGAAATTCACAATCGAATCCTTCCCTAACAGGAAACGCTGCCTATACGAAAGCAGCGAATAGGTTTATCCCCGCGAGTTTTTACGTATCAATGAACAAAGAATCCTGGCCTAATTGGCTATTATGAAATGCAAAGCTCTTAGTGTTAACCTTTAGAACGTCTGATATATATCAGTGATGCTTTGTCGTGCTTCCGCTAACGTAGCATTTAAGTATGTAGGTCAGGGGCGTATTTAGAAATCTAGCGCCCCGGGCCACTTACGATTTACATACCGTCTTGGCCCTAAAGCCCGATGACACGGGGCGAGAAACAAGCTACAAGCCAGCGAGTTCGCTAGCAGCTTGTAAACTGGCCCCGTGTCATCGATGCTTAAGATAAAATTAAATAGGGATACATAAACAACTAACAACTACATAAAGCAACAGATCTGTAATTATTTATTGGAATCAAATGAAATAGCTTTAAATATCCTTATGATGCCTCTAAGTTAATGACGATGATGAAATTAATTCAAGTTCAGGAAATTGGAATAGAACAAGAAAAAAAATCAATGCAAATTCATAATACAATGGCAATAAATAAAGCATTTAAGGGAACCGTTAAATATAAATACATATACATACAAAAACACACGCACACACGCATACGCTCACACACACACACGCACACACACACACACACAAATACTTTTTTGTTTTATTTTTTATTATTGTGTTTTTGGTTGTTTCTTAAGCACTTCTCATATTAAATAGTACAAAGGTGGCTTGCTCTGTTCATGTCTGTTTTGGGAGTGGAGGCCTGGTGTCTTGTAGAACAGGTTTTGCTATTGCAAGCACCAGTTTTCACATAAAGTAATGAAATATTGTAATTAAGCACTTCATTGTAAATGTTTCTTTTTTCTACTTATGTGTAGAAATAAATAAAGAATTTATTATTATTATTATAACTACCTCTCACACCTTTAACCTCTAAAAGAATAGGGATGATGACTATTTTTTTTTTCTTCGTTTATCAGGTAGATTATCAAAAAGTATTGGACACGTATTTTTTCTTTTTTCACATAATACAAACATTGCAGAGATATATTGATTTGAAAAGTCGCATGAAGTCACGTTTGAGTACACTTATAATGGAAAATTCACTCAAAAGTGACGTCACGAGCCCCTACTCCCAAACTTTGACGCGCTATAACTTTGTCATTTTTTGGTTGATTGCCCAAAGAAAAAATACGTGTCCATTATTTTTCGATCATCTAACTGACGGACTAAATAGAATTTCGTTTACTGTACCCCGTCATCACCCCTATTAGGGGTGAATAATCATGTGAATACAACATCAACTTACTACAATGTGCTTCGTCTGAATTATCTCCGCAGTCGTCCTTGTGGTCGCATTTGGCGGCGGCGTCGACGCACTTGGTGCCGGACGCGCAACGGAACTGATCTAAGCGGCAGGCGAGAGAGCGCCCCGCACAGTCCTGCTCGTCCTTACCCGTTCTACAGTCTAAATATCTACGAGAAAAACGACGTGTTAATTATTTTTTTTTAAGTATAAAATCTCTTATCTATTAGACAAGTCCGTCCGTCCGTCTGTGGTGCTGTCAGCGGCCAAATCGTAAGAGATAGATAAAGAGAATATTTAAGTTATAAGATAAGAATAGTCTGATAAGACTACAAACCGGATTTGAGTAACGTAGCACTTCCGGTTTTCGAGAAATCACGAATTTCAAACGAAACCACACAAAATCTCCGAAGTTCTCAATTAATTAAATTCGTTTTTTTTTAAATCAGGTTTTGGTGAACATTTGGTTCACTGGTTTGCTAGTATAACTATAATCGCTAACTCTTTTTTCAAATGTTTAATACTTGTAAAGGTATTCAACTGACATTGTGGGTTACCTATAATGCGTAGAGGACCTCGATGGCGCAACTGGTTAGCGCGATCGGCTGCGATCGTTGAAGTTAAGCAACTTTCGCAGTGGTCGGTCATTGGATGGGTGACCAAAAATTTACTATCTCGAGCTCCTCCGTGCTTCGGAAGGCACGTTAAGCCGTTGGTCCCGGTTGCATCTGCAGTCGTTAGCACCCACCAATCCGCACTGGGCCCGCGTGGTGGATCATGGCCCAATCTCCCTATCCCATCCATAGGAAAGGCCTGTGCCCCAGCAGTGGGGACATTAATAGGCTGATGATGATGATGATTTTGGGTTACCTATAAGAGCGAAGAAATTGCGCTGCCTTGCAGATTAAGAAAGATTAGAGAAACTGCCATTCACATAATTGTGAATGGCAGTGGTAATTCATACATTGTAAATAGTCAAGTAAGTAAATAAATAAATATTTCCCACACACATCAATTAGCCTAGCCCCAAGTAAGCATTGTAAGGCTTGTGTTATGGGATACTAGGGTAACGGATAGAATACGTACACTGTACATCTATAAGTATATTTATATAGAAATACATATTAAACATCCATGACTGGAGTACAAGTGCTCGTTTTCCTTACACAAACATCTGGGATTCGAACCCGGGACCTCTCGGCGACACCATGAAACATGGCGTACAAACTACTAGGCCACGGAGGTCGTACACTTAGGAGGGTAAGAATTAATTTACAAATATACAAGTTACAAAGCAAAAATGGGTTTTGCTTGTAGTTTGTCATAGCCAAGCAGCGTTACCTTATGAAGATTTTAATATTTATGAGCGCTCCAGTGCAAGCTAGACATCCACTATGCACCCTTAACTTAAGTTGACGTGTGAGTGGTATGTATATCGGTTTTTAATGTGTCGCCTGCAGAAGTCCTGGGCTTGAATCCCGGTGGAGCAAATGTTTGTATGAATTATACGAGCATTTCTTCCTAAGGTCATATATTTTTATAAAAATACTAGCAAACCAGTGAACCAAATGTTCACCAAAACCTGATTTAAAAAAAAATGTATTTAATTAATTGAGAACTTCGGAGATTTTGTGTGGTTTCGTTTGAAATTCGTGATTTCTCGAAAACCGGAAGTGCTACGTTACTCAAATCCGGTTTGTAGTCTTATCAGACTATTCTTAACTTATAACTTAAACATTCTCCTTATCTATCTCTTACGGTTTGGCAGCTGAAACAGCACCACAGACGGACGGACTTGTCTAATAGATAAGAGATACTTATTTAAATGTATCTAATCTGTTTGTCCTCAATGGACTCCTAAACCACTGAACCGATTATAATAAAATTCGCACACCATGTGCAATTCGATCCAACTTGAGAGATAGGATAGTTTAAATCTCAAATTATAGTCGCAATTTTAATTTATTGCAAATTATTACTTTTGGGCGGTACGAAGTTCACGGAGTCAGCTAGTATGTGTATGTATTTCTGCCCGTTACTCTATCCTTAAATACAAATCTTGACAGTTCTTACTTTGAGGCTAGGCTAAAATATTCTTTCCACCGCAACCGGGGAGAGCCTATTAATGACTCCATCTGTTTCCACCAACAAAGAGTCGAGCAAAAATTACAAATAGGACAAAAAGAGTAAAAATTTGTACCTTGCATACAAGTAACTTCCCTAATGGAATCGCGCATACAGGTAGGTACATTTATTTATTTAAACTGGACAAAAGGCGGACTTAACGCTAAAAGCATTCTCTGCCAGTCAACCTTTAGGCGTAGAGAAATTTACGAATGCGGCTTTATTAAAAAATAAAAAAAGTGATTAACTATAAACATACACCAATAAAAGTAACTACATAAATATTTACTTAAAAAACCCTAAATATACATGCATAGAATACATTTAAATATATATACACATACATACGTACATAATCATTATTAACATAGTTTATAAAATATATTGATGACGACTGTGAAGGGAACTTATACATTCATCGCAGTATGAGAAAAATCTCTCTCGATGCGAGCTTAAGACAGTGAATGCATAGATGCATCTATTATGTTCGCCTGTCCGTCCTTTCCAAACGTGCATTTTTATAGAGACGCTATTTAATGGGCTGGGAGAACAGATTCCTCTGGTATTTACTATTTAGCCATTCCATCACCGATTTAGGCGTCTTTTACAAAATACTTATACGTCCTGTACCAGTGTATTAATGCAAATAACGGACGAGGTATATAGTAAATCGATAGTCCCAAACTAGTTTTCGGTGGAAAAGCAATCCTATTTTATGTACACGAATCGTTCCGCTGGACAGCCCTAATTCATTCCTCTTTGTAGGTGGAAAACGGGCTTAATTGGTGTGAGTGCTAGAAATATATATTTAAGCTTTATCAGTACGTACCCATCACATTTCTTTTCTTTAGGTATACAAGGCCCCTGTGAAGACACTTTGCCCGATTCGGAGCCTTCCACGCCGCACTGGAAGTCATCCGGCTGGCATTTGCGGTACACTGCAACAGTAAATATATAACTAAATAATGGGGAACAATATATAGCTACAGCTCCGATTACAAATTTAATGTAGAAAAGATAGAGAAAATAGAGCATCCGATCGGATAGCGGAAGATGCGGGTTCGAATCCCGTCTTAAACCAGTATCGAGTGATTTTTTTGTAGTAAAATTTTTTTTTAGATTGAAAAGATAGTTTAAACAATTTCTCTAAGGAAAACAAAGAAAAGAAAAAAAATCATTCAACAACAATGAAAACGGGTCAGTCAAAGGACATTGCTCGTTCCCCATACATTGAATGCCCTAGAACGCACAGCAATGAGAAAATGCTAGTTGTGTTCGGAATCATTCATACACTCTAATGAGGCATTTGTTGAGATACGGACAACTTGAGGAACCGTGACCTACTACAGAATGTATTAGATTTTCAGGTTATAATTATTATACTTAATCGTAAAAGATGTACACTTTATATATTCTGAATAGATTTAGTGTTTACCTCTATGTAAGCACTTAAATAATATGCATTAAATGAACATAAAATGCAATTAATAATAAAAATAATAAATGCTTATATTCATATTGATTTATGAGTGTTGGCAGTTGGCACCTATGATACCTATACCTACCTGTTGTAATTATAGATTTCTTTTCAAATGAAATGTTCAAAGTCTTTCCATTTACCTGTTTCTATATTTTACTATCGGTAATAAAGTATGTACCTGGTTATCATTATGATTTTCATAAAAATAAACAGATATTATATGGGATGGGAGTATATAGACTATCTTTACATAATTTCAGAAATAATCTTTTTATAAATACTAGTGACAAGTACTATTAACTAAGGTACCTACTTCTATTCTTATGTTGATAAATATTTACGGTCGATCGCCTATATTGCATTTTTATTAAGGTGTGTAAAAATCTTGGCACAACTTTTTAACAAAATCACCCATTTAAAAAAAAATAACGAAGCCAATAAATAAATATTAATATATAAATCATTACTATACACTGAAACCTATTGAATCCAACTATCAGTTGATTTTTAATGCTGTATTTTCAATAAAAAGGAGTGCCGAGATTGATGACCAAATAGGACAAGTTAGGATGAAATGAACTTTTATTTTTTTAAACAGATTGTCCGTTTACTATAATTAATTGCTAATAAATTAAAAAAAAATAGAAAAATAATAGTGAAGGACATTCTTTTGGGCATACTAGGGCCGTTTTCGTCGATGTCCTTTGTAATTTATATATTCTGATAAAAAAAATTGAAATTAAAGGCAAAAACAGTCTTTTGAAACGCAACGCCACCCGACGCCACGCGATGCGTCAAATCAAATCTACTATTTTCTATGATGCCTATGTGTCGTGGCATCACATGTTGGCAATGTTCACGTGTCGACACGTGGGGTCGCCACGCGTTTCAACAGTATGTTTCCGCCTTTAAACATTACCAAAAATATTTCAAATACAGCTTATAGATGCTTTGTTGCCAAATTAGAAAACTTTACTCTTTATCGTTTTAAAATTTGTTTCTATAAACATAGTCTTGTTTAAGAAAATAAACTCAACATGATCCCCAAGCTCAATAGCTTTTGTAATGTCATAACGGGAGCGCACAACCCAAGCCTTGCCCGAAAGTAATTTATTTAATGCAGTTTTTGAACAAAGTTATGCAAAACGCGGCCTCTTTGAAGCGGAGTGGCCCCGCGCGCTGTTTAGACGCGGGCTCGACATCGGCGCTGTTTAAAAACACTTTTTCTAAGAACACCGCGGAAAATAACACGTAAAAATGTGCAGGATTTTGCTGTAGGGGTGCCAACGCATCACAGACACGATTTAACTACGATGGAAGGTTGCAAATTACCAACAAAAAAACATACGAGTAAAAATGTGCAGTAAGATCCCAATCTATACTTAATATTATAAAGCTGCAGAGTTTGTTTGTTTGTTTGTTTGTTTGAACGCGCTAATCTCTGGAACTACTGGTCCGATTTGAATGATTCTTTCAGTGTTGGGTAGTCCATTTATCGAGGAAGGCTATAGGATATATATATTTTTTTAAATTAGGGATCCATAATAAAATTGCTATTTTGTAACACAAGGTGTAAAATCGAAAACCTATTTTTGTGTGCGCTGCAAAAACTATTGACAATAGAACAAAATGATGTACTACGGGTTTGTAGATCCCATTAAGACCTACAAAAAAGTTCACAAGAACATATATCTAGCTATCATGGTTTAATCACAATCACCGATTTTGTGTTCAAAATAATTATTAAATCGTCTAAAGAAAAAAAACTACGTTAAATGTGTATCGTAATATTAATCTTTATCGAAATTAAGCATTGTGTTATCAAGAGTATTTATGTAGAAGTAAAATGCTTTTTGTTTCATCTCAATCGGATATTTCGTTTAAAAGTTATCACGTGTGTAAGATGTTAAGAGTTGGTACCTATATATTTTATCTCGGTATTTCCACGGAAAAGAGAAAAACGCGGGTGAAACCGCGGGGCACGGCTAGTAATATTATAAATGTCAAAGTTTGAATGTTTGTAACACAATCCTACAAGAATGGCAGAACTTTGGATGATATTTGGTACACATACGAGGATAGCTCATGACCTGCAATGAGACATAGGATACTTACTTCATATTTCGGGATCTCAATTAAAAATAAAAGCTAACGCGGACCAAGACGCGGGCGGCCGTTAGTGCTTTGATAAATGGGTGAAGATACTGTAATGAATATGTTTTTGGAAAGGGTATTTGACAGTATTAAAAATAAAATGCCAATTGTTAGCATCTGTGTTTAGAATGAATATTGGCAGGGGTATTTACTATTTTTACAAACAAAATATTCATAATTTAACTAAAAACCCACGAAAAAGATAATAGTTTTCTTATCTATTGTCACGTGACCCAAAACGCTTGGAATTGGCGGAGCCTAAAATGACGTCACACGCAAGTAAACTTACGGTTAAAGTGACATTACGTTGTATCGTTTGATGTTTTAATAACAGTCGTGTGACGTCACACACTAGTAAGACGCCATATTGTTCAGAAAAACGTTTTCGCGGCAACTTGAAAATGGAGTTTTTGATTTGGTTATTTTTACTGAAATACACAACAGAATGATGAATATCCACTTTTTACGAACTCCGTAAACATTAGTCAATAACGTGAGATCGTTTTCTAAAACTTGTCAAATACCCTATTGCAAATATTTTTATGCAAGCCATGGCACATCTTGGAATGCAAAGATTTATGCGGCAGCAAAGCTAACTTCATTCCCTTACCCCTATGGGGCCCTAGAAAAATATAACAACACCAAACATTAACGGTATTTTACTGTGTAGTAGACAGTCTTGTGTAAGGTGGAGTTTTTTTATATGGGTACGTGTATTACGAAATTGGCAACCCTTGTTCTGGTTAATGTGCATACAAAAAATGCTGTGTTGACGTGTGAACAAAGCCCTGCACTGAAAACTGTGTAACGTAATTTGTGTAGCTATGCTTTGTCGCTATTTCATACCTAAAGGAGTCGGCTATAAGCAAAATGCTTCCGAATTTCAAAAGCAATTCAAGAACGATGAAACAAAACATTAAATAATCTATTATATTAGATCTTCATTAGTTAAATAAGATTTTTAGGGTAATGAATTTATATAATGCTTTTATTTTGTTTATTTATATTGTTTTGAAACATTAGAGAAAAACTTAAAAAGCACTTAGTATCCAAAGAAAAGTTTTACTAGAAAAAAATTTAGTATTCATTTGACATTGTGGGTTACCTACAATGCGAAGAGATGGCGCTGCCTTGCAGCTTAAGGCTAGGAAAATTTCGACGCGGCCATGAGGGCCGTGGTAGCATAATTGGTCAGTGCATTCGCCCGGATTGCGAAGGGTGCGAGTTCGAGTCCCGTCCGCTGCCTGGTCTGCGTGGAATTTTTTTTCTAATAAACTTTTCTTTTTGATTTAAACATCTAGCAGTCAAATGCTTAAAAATAAATAAAAACATAACTTAGTATCCAAATAAATTACCTTAACCTACTTAAATAAATATTTTACAAAACAAAAAAATATGTCACCCCCAGCGCCGCCGTAAGGAATGGTGCCCAAAAGGCTGGCAGCATTGCCACGTTGGATAGCGAGGCTGATCCGTTGACCGAAATAGCTGCCAGCCTATTGATCACCAGTCACATCAGTGGGCTTCTTTGACAGTTCCTTAAAATGGGAAAGAGTGCTTGGACTCCATTGGCCCATACTCTCAACACCAAACGGCAAAATATATGTAGTTTTCATTATGAGCGGACGCGAGCTGAGAGGCGTTTGAGAAATCGGGGGGCACGGCAGTGCCCCCGCCAAGTCGAGCGCGAAGCAAACACTGCCGTACCATCCTTTACTGGAACCATTTCGCCGCATTTTCAGGCCCCTAATTGAGAACCTCTGGATAAGACAAGAACGCAGAAATTTGCACCGATGCATTCATACATGCAACATTACGTGTAAACGCACCTTTATCAATCAAGCTACAATTGACTGGTTATTCAATCAACGTTTTCCAAGTAGCAATATTCCATCGTCAATAGGTAGCGGTTCTGGCGACAGATTAGTGCAATGATGTAATGTAGCACTTGGTTTTGTACCCTTGTGTACCTTTCAACAGCCAAGTCACACAACATTAACTATAATAATAAAGAAATCGCAGTAAGGAGCCTTAGACTTGGCACGACTTTTTCTAGATTTCATTACTTTTAAGAGATAAACAAGCAGCTCCATCGAGACTTGGCTAGTTTTTTACAGAATGTTTTTGGTGGGATAGGTATTTACTAAAAATAGTGTTGTCGCGCATTAGCAAATATCGTGCGATATGGACAACAACAAATTTGCGTATAATAAAAATGACAAAATTCAAGGTTTGGCTCTCGACGATTTCCTCTTTTACCCATAATAATTTATACAGAGTGAATTTGAGTGTTTTAATGAAACTTCCTGGGAAACAAGTTAAAAGATCAATTTGAAAACCACAACGCTTTTATTTATATCCAAAAACAATAAAATCATCTCAATTAGTTATTAAGTTATTGTCTTGTAGTTTGTCAGATATTTTTACAATGTTGATTGTTGAAATGACAATTATAAAAAAAAATTTACATAACTTTTTAATCATATGTATTATATTTGTTTCTTAGGTTTTCACGCACATCACTCATTAAATAAAACTAGTTTTTACGGGTTAATGCACGAAACTTTATTTATTTATTGACGTTTCGCAGCCTTTTCAGGTCTGCATCGTCAGAATACTCTGACGATCCTGGTTGGTTTAGCTTTGGCCCGATTTATAAATATGTACGTTGTCTTGGTTTCCAGGCAGGCAAAGTGTGTCTCAAGCGTTAGGCTATGGACTCATGGAAAGAATAGAATTATTTTAAATAAAAAATCATTATTCTGACGATGCAGACCTGAAAAGGCTGCGAAACGTCAATAAATAAATAAAGTTTCGTGCATTAACCCGTAAAAACTAGTTTTACATATGTATTATATTACAAGATGAATATATTATAATACTTTAGTCAACACTAGCAGCCGCCCATGACTTCATCCGCATTAATTAAAGTTTTTTGAGAATCTCACAAAAACCCTTCATTTTGCCGGAATAAAAAGTATCTATCTATGTCTCAATTTAGGACATAAACTATATGCGTGAGTACAAAATTTCACCCAAATCTGTTCAGTACTTTTTGCGTGATTGAGTAGGAAACATACAGACATTCACATTTGTAACATTAGTAGGATTTATAAATGTAAAGAAATCTTTTTACTAGAAAAAATTTCGCTCGGTCCACTAAAAATAAATCGTACATCCGCCCGGATAGGGGAGGGTGCGGGTTCGAGTCCCGTCCGCTTACTGGTCACCGTCGAATTTTTTCTAGTTAAATTTCCTTTAGATTAAATGCTTAAATTAAAAATAATACATTTGTAGGATTGTCCACGTTTTACACTCGTAAGGCTGTCTAAGCATCCTTCCTCTGCCTTAGACTTTATGAAATCTTTGTAATAACAAGTAGGGTCCACACGGGACGGGCCGGTCCGGTGGCTCGCTCACCCGGAAAAAGGGTCGGTCTACACTCCGCTGCTCTAATCATCAGTAATTAAATCTATCGTATTGTCACACGCCCACCCGGTTAAAGATCGGGCAAGACTGGACATTGACAAAACACGGAAATGTTTACGAATATGATACATAATATTTGATACCTATATCTTATCTCTCCTGGGGTATGATTTAGGTGCGAGCGTTCTAAAGACGAACCGGTTTCAAGGACCGTTTTGTGTTCCGCGATGATAGAACCGTTTTACGTTTCGGATCAAAACAGTCTTCGTCGAACAACTAGTCCTCGGATTGTCTGCACGCCAATATGTACTTTATGACGAAGTAAATACAGTCTATAATAGAACGCAATGGATATTAGACCGTTTCGTTCTATGATAATTAAACTTCGATTTTACAATAATAAAATCTTTATTAATGAACACTTAAAGTCGATTATCGTATAACACTACATTTATTTCGATGTTTCGTCGTCTCGTTCGCAACAACGAAACGAACGTTAACAAGATTTCATTTAGTTCAGTTTCGTTGCGTTACATTCGTTCGACCGTCGCGTGTCGTTTCGTTGCATCACCCGGCCGCAATCAAAACCAGTTGCGAACGAGAACCGTTTCGAGGACTAGCCGACTAGTTTTCGTTTAAGAAAAATCGGTTGCGTTTCGTGGTCAGAAAATTTGAGAACGACCCACCTAGCTAGTATGATTACACATTCTCTTAAAAGGCTGGGTCGATTTCTCTGCGTGCATTCTAGTGGGTGGTTTACGTCCCTGGTAGGTTTAGCTTTGGCCCGATTTATAAATATGTACGTTGTCTTGGTTTCCAGGCAGGCAAAGTGTGTCTCAAGCGTTAGGCTATGGACTCATGGAAAGAATAGAATAGAAATACATTTATTAGCCTTAAACACAGTCAGATTTACATAAATAAAACAAGACAAAATAGGCCAACTAGGTCCCTGCCTCAGCTTGATACTACAGCAACACCAGGGCTGCTGCAGCGCTGATAATTCTGGCAGGGCCTATGGTTGATGACACAGATAATAAAAAATAAAACAACAATAATACACCAAAAGAAACAAGCATACCAATAAATACATATCAAAGAGAAAAAAAAATGGAATGGCTGTATAATTTTATAATCTTTGCCTTAAGACAATGCAAAGATTTAGTAAAAAAATAAAATAAAAAAAGGTTTTTTTCCGCGCCCGCCGTGAAGGGTCACAGCGTTGTTTTATTTCTTAACTTACGAGACCGCAGTTTTCTGCAGGCCAGCAGCCGCCGCGGCTGCGAGATAGGGGGAACTCGCCGCCTCTACGGGAAATCGCGTCCAGCGCGCTTTGCAGACGTAAAGCACGCTGTGAAATTTTCTATGCAGTTTTACTTACAATTTCACATTCTACGCGAGTTGCGGTCTCGCAGCCGCGGCAGATCGATTGATTGATGGCCGATTACCATCAGAGGTCCAAGCACCAATTTTTGATAGCTCCGTAAAGTATCGTCATCGTCTAATTTTGTATGGAAAAAGTATAAGGAGCACCTTATCAAACGCATTCTACATCCTTAAAATTAATAGGTTAGAAACTGGCATATTGCAGGGCATCCTAGCCAACCCCCTATCGGAGGAGGCTGGTGTGCTTTGCAATATAGCAGCAAAAATTTTATGTAATAGATAAGTTATTAAATAATTTTAAGAAAATTGTATGGTCAGGTTACGATGGGGCTGGTATGGACATTTTGGTCCAAAAGTCCCTAAAACAAAAAACAAAGGTGCTCCTAGTTTTTGTAAACTTTGACGATGTTATCCGTTACGGCGTTGTCAAAAATTCGTGCTTGGGCCTCAGGCGGCTCGTTTGTATGTAAATTTTCATTAAAATGTTAAAACCAAGAAAAAAGATAGGATTCGATCTCAATAAGATAGGAAATATCTGACCTATTTAAATAAGTACGAGGCCCATTAACTTTCGGAACAAATTTATACAAAGCGGATTAATTTTTCCGCACAAAGTAATACAGCAAATCCACTGCTCATGGATTACCCACCTTGCCTTCGCTAGGTAATATAATGGACCCCCATACGATCAAAAATATATCTAAAATATTTTCTTGCATTTGTAAGTCACTTTGATTTCAGGACTGACTCTGATTTCAAGCCTCTAGAATTTGTTGCAAGCGACACGAACGGAAAAACAAAATATTATTTTTAAATGTTTCGAAAAGGCACTTGAATAGAAAGCCTCTCTGAGTTTGTTTCACCGGTTCTTCTCAGAAAGGTCTCCCAATTTTGGAACCGGTGGTAGTTTACGGTAGTTAGGGTCAAATAAATAACTCAAAATTACAAAAAAGAAATTTAAATAAAGTACTTTATTAACTAAATTAGCTAATAAATACATACATAGACAATCAAGTTTTAAAAATCTTCCAATGAAATATCCGAACGCTCAATAAAAGTCTTTCGAAGGTAGCTCAAGAAAGTAAATAAAAGAAAAACATTATTCTGACGATGCAGACCTGAAAAGGCTGCGAAACGTCAATAAAAAAATAATTTCGTGCATTACCCCGTTAAAACTAGTTTCATTTAATGAGTGATGTGCGTGAAAACCTAAGTAACAAATACACTTGAATAGACTTTTAAATTTTTGTTTTTTATTTATATGTATTCTGAATTTGTTTTCGATTATAATGATAGCATAAAAACACAATGTTAATACAATACATCGAAACATAAGGGCTTCTCAGTCATAATCCATCACATTTCACGAGGAAAGAACACCTTTTGCCAATTTACGGCGACATATGGTTCTAAAGCCTAATGCACACTAAACGCGCTGACTTGTCTGTAATTTTTACCGTACCCTAAGCTCGAAACATAATATAGAATTCAAATATTTAAAATCTCGATACGCGTCCAATGCCAAGAAGTTGTGTATGGATATTGGAACAACGTCACAACAGACGTAACGAGAAATCATATTATTGAAACGCGATGCGACACCACGTATCAACACCCAATGTGCACCGTGCATGTGTCGTGTGTGGCGGGTCGTTGCGTTCCCTAAAAAATGGTTGAGCGAAGCGATGGCTGGTTCATGCGTCATGCTCGTGAACGGGTGCTGCCAGCGGAGATGAGTCTGCTCTTGCTTCATTGGATACTATTAATCGTTGTACTAAACTTTAATCGTTCATTTTCTTTTTGCCTAAACAGGCATTCCTAAACTTTGTTAAACCAGTTTTTATATAGTCATAATTTTTATATTATTTGCATTTGTAATGGAAAGTGACTTTATGAGTTACCTCATATTGAATTCATTTTTCAATTTGACGACTCTGTATCTATTACAGGGAGAAAAAAACAGCCCTTGCTGAGTCCCGGTTCTTCTCAGTACAAGGTCTCCCGCCGTAGATTTGCAAACCGATGGCGTAGCTTTTCGACACTCACAAGTGCTTGTAACAGCCTAGACTGAATAAACGATATTGAATTTTGAGTTTTTTTTGAATTTTCTCATTATCAACACGCGATGATACGACACAGAAGCAAATTTTGAATACAGTTGTCTGATAGCAGTGAAAGCGTATGGTCGTGTGCCATGTATCAAATAGCGAGTCAGATAAGATTGTCAAGAAGATTCGAAATTCTAAAACGATTGACACGTGGCGTCGAGTGTTACCTGAAAACACACTGCGTGTCGCGTGCCACGTCGGGTGGCGCGATTCCCCCACTACCATCAACACGCCGACCTGGATAGATGGGATCGAGTATCGTGTGCATACATCGCGTCGCGTCGGATGTTCCTAATGTGATTCTGATCACAGAAAATAGTAGATTTGATTTGTCCCAACACGCGTCGTGTGGCGTTTCAAAAGTCTATTTCTCCTTTTAGAAAACTTTTTGACATTTGACGTGTATCGAGATCGAATTCAACTATTTGAATTCGATATTGGTTTATTGTACAGGTGTGGGCTAGTTGGAAGCTTCCCTCATTGCAAGTCATTTATGTTAGTCGCTGGCTTGTCGCATGGCGGTGACTCGAAATGGTCAACTATTTGATAGCAAACGATTTACGATTTACGTTCAAGTGTCGCTGGGTAACCTTAGCTGCACTAACTGCCGAGGCCGAAGACAATAAAGAATCAAAGAGGCCGTATTGCGAATTCTAAACGTGATCCAAATTGTAACGCTGTATTTTTACAGCTCCCTATGCAGAGGATGCATGGAGGCAGAAGAAACAGCTACTCACGTTCTGCTGGATTACAATGGAGTGGCTGAATACCGGGCGAAATACATCGGCTCATCGGGAAACCTTCAAGAGGCAGTCACCAATGTGAAGGCCCTGGGGGCGTTCCTGATGGAGCTGGGCTGGCTGGAGCGATTCCGTCTATACACCCTCCTAACGCAAAACAGGCGCCACAACGACGTCGATTTGCGGAAACGCCCGTTGGAAGAAGAAGAAGAAGCTGTATTTTGAGCAGGATGCCGTCCTACAATGCCTGTAGAGCTTGGGTTCCGAACCTGGGGGTAATTACCCCTCCAGGGGTAAATCAGCCATACTTCAGGGGTAACAAAGAACCTAATTAGAAAATACTTTATAATAATACTATTAAATAGAGCACGCGCTCCTTCTTGCTAGCGAGCCCGCGGGGTGCTGAGTGTGGGAAATGGGCGAGAATTTCTCCTGATGATGACATTATTAGAGACGAAGATGTAGCGCCCAAATTGGAATTTCTTGGACTGATGATAACATTTTAAAGTCGGGGTAAAATCTGTTTTCCTAATAGGTTACAGGGGCAGCAGTATTGGAAAGGTTAGGAAACACTGCTATAGAGGTATCCCACTTTTTCGAGCCGAAATGAATAGCTGTAAATGATCATGGAAGAGCTCGATGGCGCAAGTGCTTAGCATGCGATCGTGCAAATTAAGGAACTTTCACGATAGACGGTCATTGGATGGGTGAACTTACTATCTCGAGCTCCTCCGTGCGTCGGTAGGCACGTTAAGCCGTTGGTGCCGGCTGCAACTGTAGTCGTTAGTATCCATCAATCCGCACTAGGCCCGCGTGGTGGGTCACTGCCCAATCTCTTTATTCCAGCCATAGGGAAGGTCTGTTCCGCAGCAGTGGGGACATTATTTAATAGACTGATGATGATGATCATGGTTCGGCCCCAGATATCGAATCGCAATGTAATTTTACCTGTAGATAATTTTTCAAAAGTTATATTAAAACTGAGGCTCCCAGCCTTAGAAAGAGTTTTGAAGAGAACCTTGCACTTACTCCCTTTCATATACTTGTTCATTTTGTTTTGAAAATTGTTTTTTGCTATTTTGGGACTTATCTTTGCACTTATTGTTAGTAAATTCGTTGATTGTCTATTGTTACATATTTGACATTATGTGATGGAAGTTGACCTCAACACATGTTTGCAAGTTTGATGTCAACTTTCAATTAGACGACACTGTATGAAATAAAACAAGGAGAAAAAAGCAGCCCTTGCTGAGTTTCTTGCCGGTTCTTCTCAGTACAAGGTCTCCCGCCGTAGATTTGCGAACCGATGGCGTAGCTTTTCGGCATTCACAAGTGCTTGTAACAGCCTAGACTGAATAAACGATATTGAATTTTGATTTTTTTTTGAATTTTTTCAATGACGATATGCCTAGTCTGTCATCCTATCTGCTAATATACAGAAAATGAAATACTCAGTCCCCCTTATAGTAGGGGAGCCCAAGCGGAGATTTTTGGATTTACTCGAGCGCGGCAGAATAACATATGGGGAGCAACCTTGCACCTAGTTAAGTACTCCCACTATACCTGAGTCCTCTATGTAGGGCCGAACGTCTAGGGCAGCAAAAACAAAATTTCAACGAACGGTCATGAATTTTGGTCGCGCCTAAATCGTCAGTCTTTTGAATATAAACTAATAGAGGGTTCATGTAACGTTTCTAAGAACGAAAAAAATAATGATCTGCCGCGGTTTGCATGATATGGGGGTGGCCGTACGAAGGGGTAGAAAATAGGAAAAAATAACCGAGCGCGTCAGACATTGAGAAGGGATGTTACGTGAACCCTCCAGTAGCTCCTATTCAAAAGACTAACGATTTGGACACGACCAAAAGTCATGGCCGTTTATTGAAATTTAGTTTTTGCTGACCTAGACTTTCGGCCTAGGTATAGTGGGAGTACTTAAGTAGGTGCAAGGTTGCTCCCCATATGTTATTCTGCCGCGCTCGAGTAAATCCAAAAATCCCTGCTTGGACTCCTCTACTTTTACTATTAAACAAGGAATAAGCTTGGCTAGTTACGCCATATTTTGTTCATGTCACTCAAATGCCATTTGTCATTCAATAGATAGAGACAAACTATGGAGTCACTAATCTTAGCGTATTTTTCGTTTATTAATAAGGAGTTTAGAGATTAATTCACCTTCCTATTTGTGTTATAATCTAATCAAAGTAGACGCATATAAAAAAAACGACGGGTTGCAATCCGGGAGTGCCGGCAGAAGTGAAAACTTGAATATTAACGTTGTGCATTTTTGATATTTTGGAATGGTTAGGGAATAATTTTGCACGAATTGCTTTAATTATCAGTATAAAAGTACTATCATGTATGTGGTAGAATACAATATTTATTTATTGCGCTATCGTACACAAACACGACAATTTATATTACATTAAAAAAGTTTATCTCCCAGAAAAATCAACTTACATGAATCACGTTTAAGCGCACTTAGCGACATCTATTGTAAAGAAATCAACTTACATGAATCACATTTAAGCGCACCTAGCGACATCTATTGTAAAGAAATGCATTTTTTCGCAATAAAGCTGCCACGTGGTCATCCTAGATAGAGACGTATAATCATAATACGATAAAATAAAATATTACTATGTTTCGTCCAATATATTGAAAGTCAACAACCTTTCCAATTTTATTATGTGTCATGATACGATCAGCCCACGTGTTTAACCTGACGCGAGTTTAACATTTTTTACCCATACAAAAAAAAGTGTACAACGCCGCTAAAGAAGTTTTCACTTCAAAAAGTTAGATCCAAATAAAAACTACTCAATTTCACAATCATGATTATGAAATACTTAATGTGTAAATCTAAACATCCGAAGCAATCTCTAAAGTTTTGCTTTTTTACTTAACAGTGGAGAATGCAGTGGTAATCTCATTTTTTATTTTCGCCCGGTTGCTCGAGGCGCGCCTCCTCGTCTGAGGATTACGCGCTCGCTGCAGTCGGAATCAGATTGCTTCCAGATAGAGGCTGCATTCGCGGATGCCTATGTTTTTCCCCGGGACTCACAGATCCCGGGCCGTACGGACGAGGACGTATATTGAACTCGTGTGCAGCCACCGGAAGATTAAGATAATGCAAAACCTGTACGCCTTTCCAACTGAAAATGTATTATAGGATGCTGAATGAATTTTCATTCAACAATATAATATTGATATTATCGCAGAAATCTGCGGTTCATATTAGGTATGTGTTTTAAATCCAAACAAATATAAAAACATCTTAAATTATATTTTAAGCATGTTTAAATATAAAGAAAATATAACTAGAAAAAAAGCCACGCGGCCCAGGCTATCCGGGCGAAGAAAGCACTAACCATTATGCTACCGCGGCCCTAATGGCCGTTTCGAATTCTTTCTAGCCTTTCTTAATTCAATAATAATAATAAGCATTTTTTTCTAGTAATATTTCCTTTAGATTTAAACTTCGAGCTGCTATTTCTTCTTTCAAATGTTTAATACTTGTAAAGGTATTCATTTGACATTGTGGGTTACCTAGAACGCTTTCAATGGCAAATGAAATTGCAAACAGAATAAAATTCCTCATTTGCCTGCTTACTTCAGACGTTTGCCCTGAGAAACTATTGTCAGAAAGGGTAGCATTAAGAGAACCGACTTTCACAAAAATATAAACATTTTTACACTTACAATATTAGTATGCACAGTTATAATATTAGTATCCAGGGCTTGAAACCGGTTTCGAAAATACCGGTAAATAAAGGTTAATACCGGTTTTACGGAGCGCGTCCGAAATGAAAGCGGTACCTATAATCTTAATAAACCGGTTTCATCCAGAGAGACACGTGCACGCGTCAGCATCGCTTGAAGTTTGTTTTGTTTGAACTAATCAAGTCACAACTTGTTAATGCAGAGAGATTGGCGCATTTATTGACACGTTTGCTAGCGTCTAGTGAGTCAAGTTATTCATTTACTTTAAAAACCGCTAAATTGATTCAAAACCTATTTGATTTCGCTCTTTAGGAAAACCGGTTTTTTAAGGTTAAGGTAGAGCCAAACCTAAATAAAACGCTCCTAATGTACTTGACACTGATTTAGGTTTGAAAATTAACCGGTAAACAAGCTCTGTTAGTATCAGGATGATTTGGTCCGACAATAACAAAGTTAGTTAAACAGAATGACTTCCCAGTAATAATGTATCACATCACACCGAGGAAAGAGGTGTGTTTCCAATTTGGGCAACGGCGCCGGAACAATTTAGGCGAATCCCGCGGGAACGCCGCAATCCCGCGAATGGGATCGTCAGGATAAACATGTACGGACGTGTGCTTAACCGGTCGCACTCCTACTGAGGACGATTAAGCTTTGCTTTTTTTTTTTTTTTTTTTTATATTACTAGGTAGGCAAATGACTCTACCCCACCTGATGTTAAGTGGTGATAAAGTCCAAACGCGAAGATAGCTGGTACAGCAGTTATTAACTGCTACACCAACCATCCTCACCTTGCCGGCCCGCAAAAATGCTTCTTCACGCCTCTCTTAAAGGACCCCAGATTATAGGAAGGAGGGAACACGTGCGCGGGTAAAGAATTCCACTTACGAATAGTACGACAAAGAAATGAGTCGCCAAATTTCTTTGTTCGTGTAGGAATAGTGGCCACAGTAAGTCGATGGCAACGTAGGCCAGCGCGCGTGGTCCTCTGAAGAAAAGGTGATGGAGGGATAAGCAAGAATAGCTCCTCAGAACACTCGCCGTGGTATATTCGGTAGAATGCGCTTAATGATGCCACATCACGGCGTAATTGTAGAGACTCGAGTTTCTTAGCCAATGATGCGGGCAGCGCGCCGCTGCAACCTATCCAAGGCATCGAGTAAGTACTTTGCGGAGCCATCCCAGAGGTGCGAGCAATATTCCACGCAGGACCGCACTTGTGTTTTGTCTTGCTTTTAAAGGGTGTTACAAAAATACAAATAAAGCTTGAAGGGCGTTGAAGTACGTCATATAAGGAGTCTTCTCTAATTTTCTTAAAATATTTGCATGAAGTTTTAACTTTTTATAAAAACAGTTATTTTTAATGATTTACAAATATATCGATCATTTTAAGACACGTCACTAGTTCGAGGATCATTAAAAATAACTGTTTTTATAAAAAGTTCAAACTTCATGCAAATATTTTAAGAAAATTAGAGAAGACTCCTTATCTGATGTACTTCAACGCCCTTCAAGCTTTATTTGTATTTTTGTAACAACCTGTATAAATGGAAATAAATAAGACCTCACTTTTCTCGGCTGGGTGGAATAGGAAGCAATTTAATCTTCCCAAATTCGTATGATCATCAAAATATTATCTTGCCTAAATTGTCTTGGAACTGGTTGGGTGTAATGCGATGCAGTGGTTTTCTCTTAGTCTTTTCCATAGCAGCGTGCTACAGTTAATTGAATCAGAATAATATTAAATTAAATAGATAAGGGTGCCATGTAATGGCTGAAGTGTTGAAGTAGCAAAGCAACCAGCAACGATTTCACAGACTTTTCAGACTCCAAAAATCAAGAGGTTCATTTCTGGGTTGTAGAATTGCATTGTTTAATAAAGTTCCCCTAGATCTGATTGAGCTTCCACTGACTAAATTTAAATCTCAGATCAAA
Organism: Chilo suppressalis; assembly: GCA_902850365.2. Lineage (NCBI taxonomy): Eukaryota > Metazoa > Arthropoda > Insecta > Lepidoptera > Crambidae > Chilo > Chilo suppressalis. The sequence continues at coordinate 26,118,920 of OU963905.1, read as the reverse complement.
AATACTCTTATGAATAAGGGCTATTATAAAGTTGATGATTATCTAAATGATCGTAATGCATGGACATAGTGTTTCTTATAATTTGATATTAAATGGGTATTAGTCATTTTTCATAACAGTAATATTGTACCTATCTAATGCCGCTTCCTATATACTAAATATAATGTTAACTATAAAATTAATTGTAATTATATATTTATATTCTAAATGATGTAATGGAAAGTGACTTCAGACGTATTTCTGAAGTAATTTTTCAACTTGACGACACTGTATATAACAATACAGGGAGAAAAAAACAGCCCTTGCTGAGTTTCTTGCCGGTTCTTCTCAGTACAAGGTCTCCCGCCGTAGTTTTGCGAACCGATGGCGTAGCTTCTTGACCTTCACAAGTGCTTGTAACAGCCTAGACTGAATAAATGACTTTTCATTTCATTTCACACATTCTTCCCGACAAAATTAAAACCCAACCCAAACGACAATCACGAACAAAAACGACACCCGAGCAGTTTCCGTTTGTAGGTTTTTCAAAGCCGCTGATTTAAGAACTTTATTTGTTTCATAGCAGACATGATTGTAACTATTGTTTCACAAATTTATTGGTATGGTACTGTAACGTCCGTTGCGTTACAGCTTCCTTGTTTAGGTAAACTCTTTGTTCATGTAATGCCTACGGCTGGCAGTTATATTAAAAAGGTAATGTCATGATTTTAAAGTTTTGAAATTGGGAATCTTCTGTCGTTTGACAGAAGATTACAAGAGATAGACTTCAGGCACCAAACCATAAGTTGATAGATTAAGCTCAATTATTATATTCGCCTGATTTCTAATAAAATAAAAGAGTTAAAACATATTACCTGTTTGCCATTTGATAAAACTACGCCCCCAGGATCTATCCTTTCAGGGCAGGTCGCCGCAGTACCTACCTGATTCGATTAAGTCCATGAAAGTCAAATATTTATTCATGCTCGTAACATGTTTGATAACAAACTCTGATGTCGCTGGCAAAAGCTAGTTCTCAGAATGAAGTTGATTAAGCCGTAGCAATTAGAAAACAAATATTCATCTCATATAAAAAAGCGATTGACAAATAAAATTGGTGTATTTAAATTCCACCGCTATACACACCGTTTAAAGAACTCCTGTTCTGGATGTTAAAATACCCCAAGAAATATACCTAGATGATGCAGATCTTTATAAGAAAGAACTTCTTTGTGGGATAATAATCCGAATGGGGAAAAGGGAATTAATATTTAACGGGAACAGTTAAAACTACCCGCGTTGGTTTAAAAAAAGAGGTATGACCACGATCCCGTAATGAGATACACAATGCAGAATTTGAATCTTTACCTTGAATTATATAAATATAAGTTTTTGGCGCAATTTCTTTGAGCACTATTGGTGTCATATTCTAAACATCGACATATTAGTGTTACTTATTATTATTCAAATGGTTTAATATCTCCCGTTAAATATTACGAGTAGGTATATCGCTAAATATGTAGGGTAGGCTAGACAAGCATATAATAGACATTGCTCGTTCCCCGTACATTGAATGCCCTAGAACGCACAGCAATGAGAAAATGCTAGTTGTGTTCGGAATCATTCATAAACTCTAATTAGGCATTTGTTGAGATACGGACAACTTGAGGAACCGTGACCTACTACAGAATGTATTAGATTTTAAGGTTATAATTATTATACTTAATCGTAAAAGATGTACACTTTATATATTCTGAATAGATTTAGTGTTTACCTCTATGTAAGCACTTAAATAATATGCATTAAATGAACATAAAATGCAATTAATAATATAAATAAAAAATGCTTATATTCATATTCATTTATGAGTGTTGGTAGTTGGCACCTATGATACCTATACCTACCTGTTGTAATCATAGATTAAGGTAAACAATCTTGGCACAACTTTTTAACAAAATCACCCATTTAAAATTAAATAATAACGAAGCCAATAAACTATTAATATAAATCGTCATTATAGACAGAAACCTAATCAATCCAGTTATTAGTTGATTTTAATGCTGTATTTTCAATAAAAAGAGTGCCAAGATTGTTTACCAAATAGGACAAGTTAGAATGAACAGACTGTAGTATCTAGTAACAGAACTTTAGTTTTTGAAGTTATACTTCTTTAGGCGTGTTATGAAAAAATGATGAGAGTGAAATTTTAAGATGCGCGCGCATCACTGTAACACAAAAATTAAGAGCATGAATATTTACTTTTGTGTTTACCGCACATTAAGAAAATCTACCAACAAAATAGAAATAGAATCTCTATTTAGTGGGTGCTAACGACTGCATCGTGAAGGCCTATCAAAAGTATTTATTAATCTGGAACAACGGAACCAAAGCGCGATTCAGGAGACTACAGCGCCATCTCTTGACCATTGGTGTAGTAGAACCAAAAACCACATCTTTATTTTTTGTAATAAAGTAACAGTTATAGGTATTCATATTTATAATATTTATCCACATGTTTCTAGTTTGTATATTCGGAATACGTGTTTGAGTTTCATACAAGTGCAAATCACATATGTTCTAATAAATTATATTCAGTAGCGATTTTAATTGAATATTTTGATTATTTATTTATTTTTTCAAATTAAAACTGAACTTTATTGACTGTGTCCTTTTCCAGACTTTTTATTAATTTATTGTAATTAATTATTTGCATGCAATTAAAAACTAATTTTAAACGATGCCAAAGAAGGATAACTTCTCACGCGCCTACATAAGTACACGCACCCATTTTTTTATTTTTTTAAACTGATTGTCCGTTTACCATGATTATTTGCTAAAAAATTAAAAAAATAATAGAAAAATAATAGTGAAGGACATTCTTTTGGGCATGCTAGGGCCGATTTCGTCGATGTCCTGTAACCTAATTATATAATCCTCGAATCACGCAATTCGGCATTCCTTTTGATGTTGCAATGTTTTGCACTTCTTGCGGAACTTTCATTAGCACGAAATAAACTCGATGGCCACATCGTACGAATTCAAAGTTTATTAACAAAGTATCTCTGCTCGAATTCAAAACTCTCCATCCAATTTCTTCGAATCTGGGCGGTTCATTTGGGAACTTGGGCGACGACAACAGATTTACATGAAAACAGCACATCAGCGATACGGTACCAAACAAAAACGCAATTTCCACACCATTAAAACTTACCCACTTGTTCGGAGCTGGTCTCCAGTTATAGCTGAACCCTAACACACAGAAATCTGCCCTGGATCTAGTTCGTTTATAGCCGGAGCGAAGGGTCAGGTTGTACTGGCTGTGATATTCCGTTTACAAGTTCTTTAAAAAGAAATGGGGCAGTATTTCGGAGCTCGGGTTTATTTAAGTAAGCGTGGTAATGAGAGAAGTGCCCTCACAGGAATCGCTGCATAAGAGTTTTCAGTGAGGCATCAGCGGTATTTTTGAATAATTTTAGGTTTGTTCATGTTTTTATATCAAACATAATAATTATTGGAGTTTACTCCTTAAGAATCGATTTGCATATATAAGGGGCCCGGTATGAGAAAAATGTGAGGAGTAAAATCTATCGATGAATGACATTAATGACCTCGTTACGTTTTTGTGCGCAACCTCATCTGCGCACCTTTCACTTTTAGCCATGGCAACGGATGAAAAACATTAAGTTGTCACAAATGTCAATAAAATAAATAAACTAAAAATAGATAAAATCGGAGCAAAACTAATGAAAACAAATAAATAACAGAATATATAGAAATGCCGGTAAGTGTCCAGCACTCTGGAATAGTGACTTTCAGTACAAATGGAATTATAATACATATTTACAAAATGATGACTAGTGTGTGATATTTTTGAAATTGTGTGTTTCCAGAAATACATAATAAAATATATGATGAATATCGCTGATGTTAGATGATAAAATGTGTGACATGGAAACTATGATAGTCGATACCATGTGACGATTCCTGAGGTATCTCTACTTGTAACCGACTTCTTCGGACTTGAATTTGTTTTGTGTCTGTTCAAAGACAATCGTTTTTAGAGTGTAAACTCCGGTCGTGCGTCGGAGCTGACACACACATTTTTTTATGATCATTCAGTCCAAGAGGTTGTTGAATGGGGGGAAAAATAGCAATTAAAATAAGCACTACGCTTCGTGACTTCGATCTCTTAAGTAGAACACTTAAGCCTTCTCACAGTAATGTCCTGTCATACGAGCAGACCGAAGAATTACTTCTTATTTGTAAATAAATGAACGTAACTCCATAATTTACATTTACCAACATTTATATAATGATTACTTTAAGTTCTGTTTTAATTAATTTGTTAATTTATTAATCATTCAATGTATTATTTAGATCATAAAAGCCTGAAATACAGGTACAATTTTAACTGTAACCTAGTTCAGGCATCCATTATTTTTTACTTTATATTGTTACTAGCTGACTCGGCGAACTTCGTACCGCCCAAAAGTAATAATTTGCAATAAATTAAAATTGCGACTATAATTTGAGATTTAAACTATCCTATCTCTCAAGTTGGATCGAACTGCACATGGTGTGCGAATTTTATTATAATCGGTTCAGTGGTTTAGGAGTCCATTGAGGACAAACATTGTGACACGAGATTTATATATATTAAGATTAGTATTATTATGCAATGTATGACCTTATTTGAATAAAGATATATTTATTATTATTATATTATTATATATGCACGACCTGGAAATTTTCCTAATAAATATAAGAAGCCGCAAACACTGACCAGCGTATGAAAAAAAATGCCATAAGCCTGGGTTCACCCATTGTCTGGTCGCCAATTCATGGTTTCTCTACGCGATACGATTCCTCGCTACGCGCATCCAGGTCTTGACCAATATCTTGGCTATTTCTAGACTTGCAACGAATAGTATATTCGGCAGTATACCGAATACCGAATATTCGGCGAGGCCCCTGACCGAATAGCCGAATATTAGGCAAAAGTATTCGGCTGGATTTTAGCGCCAAAAACTTGTACAGACGTGATTGTTTCGCGCTCCTTTGTTTTGTTCTAATCTACCGTCCTCAAGCTAAAATGCGGCTAAATGACTTAGACAACTTTTGAGATATGGCCAAAAACGGCGCGTAAACTTTAAATTATTGCTATTATGTAACCATTCATCACACGACTGAATGAATTAAAAACTGTTGACTGGTTTAATACAGAAAATGATTAAATTATGTACCTGTTTTACGTACCAGTGACTACTTAATAAATGATTATAAAAGAAATGAGAACCTATCCTTCTAAATTTTGATTACCACAATAATTCAAGTACATAGAATCCTCCATTTTTCCAATTCAGAAGATGATTATGTACCCGTGTTATGTACCAATGACTACTTAAATGATTATATAACAGAAATGAAAATATGAATACATACGTAATCAATCGATTTTAATTTTTCATTTTACCAATTATTTCTCTATGACAAAATATATTATTTAAGTATTCGGTATTCGGCCGAATAATATGTAGATATTCGGTATTCGGCCGAATATAATAAAAGCAGCCGAATAGGCCGAATACCGAATAGTAACCGAATAGTCGTTGCAAGTCTAGTTATTTCATCAGTCCAGCGCATAGGTTGTCTCACTTATCTTCGGCCAGTTCTTGGTCTCCACTCGGAAATGTTACGAGTTCATTGGCCATCGCCATCGGCTATTATGAAAAGCGTAATGAATATAATAATAATAATAATGAACTTTATTTCTCTCCACAATCTTATACATGCTTCATGAGTAACAGATTAAAAAACTTAGGTCTAAGATTGAGAGAGACTGGTGACCAAACTAAGCTGACGCCTGTGTCTCAGTGCACCAGCCTCTCCCCGCTTAAGAGAGTGTTCAAGCAAAAAAAAGGAGAACAACGATAAAATCTAAACTTAAATTTATATTATTTTGCATGATATGGAATATGGTAGTGCTAGTTGTGAGTATGGTGTTTATGTGCATGTGTGGAGTTTGTGTGTGTGTGTGTGTGTGTGTGTGCGTGTTTATGTGCATGTGTGAGGTGTGTGTGTGCGTATGTATGTGTGTTAATGTGCGTGTGTGGAGGGGGCGTGTGGGACTGGCTCGTAATTCAAGAATTCATAAGGCTTTCTGTTTCAAAATAGTTTAGGTTTTGCAGGAAATTGGTGACTTTCCTCTTGCAGCAGAATCTGGTGAGTAAATGTATTGACAATGAATATGAATGAGGCGAGGTACTCACTGCAGTCGGCCTCGTCCGTGCCATCCACGCAGTCGACGTGCATATCGCAGCGGTAGTGAGGCGGGATGCAGTACGTCTTGTTCCACACGTACTGCCCGCATGTCAGCTGGCCTGCCTCACATTCTGGCGGCGCTGCAGACAAAAAAAGGCACAGTTAAGAAAAATGATTTAATGTTTGTATTATACGTACGTTAACTATTCAAATACTCGAGTAAAAAAAAATGTGTGCGTGTACTAGTGTACACACGTAAGAAGTGAAACTTCTTTATGGCCTTATTTTTCGAAAAATGATCCACATGCAACTTTCCAGAAATTGGTTAAATAAATTTAAATTAGATAAAGTTTAAACAAAAGGATTTTATTATCATAGACATGAATACAAATTACTGCCTATGAAACTGTTATGATTACACGGCTCAGAAATCTAAGGCACATGTTCCACCTCCGACGATGAACGATAAGCCAGTAGAAACTAGAAACGAATTGGCAGTCCTGAGTTAAAATGCACGCGCACGGCTTTTGACAGCCAAGCCAGCTTAACCGAGCGAGTATAGCTGAGCGAGTATCGCTATGTGAGTTTGGCTGAGCGAGTCTTATCTTTAATAACTATTGTCACTCAGCTACAAACGAGTAGAGAGAGTTCTCGCCGGCGACAGTGTGATCATTCAGCTATCAACTATTAATATAAAAAAAGATGGCGCGTAACGGAAAAATGTGACGCGTAACCGAAAAATGTGACGGTAAATTTTTTTCCAACGCCGATAAAGAAGTTTCACTTCAAAAACATTTATGTTGATTTGAAAAAACATTAATGATTTATAAATTTAACCAAATAGCTTTGTGAGCTCCATTGCACATTCATCTGTCTTCAACACGTTCAGAGACATAAATAGATTTTTGAGTTTCATTAAAGCTCATGCTGTCTGTCACTTTCTTGCTTTAGCAATATAACAGTGACAGACAGCATGAGCTTTAATGATAATATACAAGTGACTTAATGTGAAGTATTTCAATTTTATGACGTTTCCGTGTCCTATAGTCTCATAAGTTTGATGCTCCGCCAACCCCGTATATAAATACGGGCGTAAAATTATATTCACGATTATAATTTTTATTATTTTAAAGCATATAACTGCTTGATGTTTAAATCTAAAGAAAATATAACTAGAAAAAAATCCACGCGGACCAGGCAGCAGGCGGGACTCGAACCCGCACCCTTCGCAATCCGGGCGAATGCACTGACCAATTATGCTACCGCGACCCTCACGGACCGCGTCGAAATTCTCCTAGCCATTCTTAAGCTGCAAGGCAGCGCCATCTCTTCGCATTATAGGTAACCCACAATGTCAAATGAATACTTTTACAAGTATTAAACATTTGAAAGAAGAAATAGCAACTATAGTTATAATATAACTTCACGATATTAAATTAAGATGCATACTATTTTTCACAAAAGGGCGGTCTATTCCCTAAGCCCATTATTCACTGAAGCGGACAGCTGACCCCAACCGTTTTCTGTGTACAAATCCGAAATATAAACTTTCGGCTCCAACAATCGGAATCAATCTACCCGCTATTAGTGTAAGGAAGAGGAGGGGAGGGGAGGGGGGGGGGGGAGCAGGGCCGCAATCAGCGAGGCATCAATCAAGGCGGTCGAGGAGGCTCGAGCCGCGCGCGCGTGTATGCGACCCTTAATCGGGCTCGCTCAGGTGTAGGGCTGGCTGTAATAAATAAAATAAATAAATATATATATTTCCAACACTAACACCAATGAGGGCTATCGCGTATGAATCCGCCGCTAGAGGCGCTAGTGTAGCGTGAGGTCTCCGAAATGTCAAATGTTATTGCTTGTTGGTTGACTACGCGGGTTTATTTCTTATTAAAATAATGTTGTGAATAATTGGTAACGATTCGGCTTAATTATGGCAAATATGAGTTATGTGGCAATGAATGTCAGTTATTAAAAATTTGAGTTTAGAAAAATGATTATGTTCCCATCTTTTCCGAATAAAACGGAACTGCGCGTCACTGTGGCATGGCCTATTATGTTTAGGATATGGTTCTTTTGTGTTAAAATACGATCTAAATGTAACCTTTGATTTCATGTGCGTATTAATAAACTTTAAAAGTTACAATTTAGGACCTCACTCAACAGTGGCGCCATCTGGTGAGACAGAAAACGGTAGCCCTCATTAGCCTAGCCCCAAAGTAAGCACTATAAGGCTTGTGTTTTGGGATACTAGGATAACGGATAGAATACATATACTTTACATATATAAGTATATTTATATAGAAATACATATTAAACATCCATGACTGGAGTACAAATGCTCGTGTTCATCACACAAACATCCCCCACCGGAATTCGAACCCGGGACCTCTCGAGTCGGCGACGCCATGAAACCCAGCGTACCAACCACTCGGCCACGGAGGTCGTCTATATTAGTCTATTAACTTTCACGTTTTATTAAAATATAATGTATATTAGCCAGCGACTTTAATAATTAAGAATGGATCTTAATGTTCAATCAAGTATCATGTTAAATTAGAAATGCTCTATATGATTTTCCAAAGGACAATTTAAATATCTTGAGATTTAGAGAGATATAGATAGATAGATAAATCATTTTTCCCATCAGTACAGCACACAAATTCAAGTAAACAAATAGAACAATTAATTACTAGGTATGTAACTGTGTGCCGCAACGACAGAAAAAGGGAAAAACTCAGCGATACCTTTGCTCTAAGAGCAAAGCACTTTTCAGTTCTGCCTAGAAAGATTTGAATTATTAATATTCATATATATTATGTGATATTTACTGTAGCTTATTTGTCATCGACTTATGCCGGCATATAATTTTACGCGTTTACAAAATTTTACAATTATTGCATAAAAAAATATTTGTTTGCTATCCACAGACATCTTTCTTATTGGTTACTTTCAGTCTTATAGAAATGTTTTATTATAAAAGCTAATAGTCAAATGAATTGACAACCCTGCCCAGGTGGAAATACAGGGGGAGAGGGGGGATGACTATGTTAAACGTTACTCGAAATCTTCATAACTTTATCTTATTACACTAAAGTTTTAGTTTGCCTAAGACAAATAATATTGAGATATATTTTTACTTGGATTTGTATGAAATAATACAGAGAAAATATTCACAAAGTTTCCTCTCTAGATTTATGACATATTACTTTTTGAAGTTATACTTCTTTAGGCGCGTTATGAAAATATGATGAGAGTGAAATTTTAAGATGCGCGCGCATCACTGTAACACAAAAAATTAACTGTTACTTTTGTGTTTACCGCACATTAAGAAATTCTACCAACAAAATAGAAATAGAATCTCTATTTTGTGGGTGCTAACGACTGCATTGTGAAGGCCTAACAAAAGTATTTATTAATCTGGAACAACGGAACCAAAGCAAGATTCAGGAGACTACAGCGCCATCTCTTGACCATTGGTGTAGTAGAACCAAAAACCACATCTTTATTTTTTGTAATAAAGTAACAGTTATAGGTATTCATATTTATAATATTTATCCACATGTTTCTAGTTTGTATATTCGGAATACGTGTTTGAGTTTCATACAAGTGCAAATCACATATGTTCTAATGAATTATATTCAGTAGCGATTTTAATTGAATATTTTGATTATTTATTTATTTTTTCAAATTAAAACTGAACTTTATTGACTGTGTCCCTTTCCAGACTTTTTATTAATTTATTGTAATTAATTATTTGCATGCAATTAAAAACTAATTTTAAACGATGCCAAAGAAGGATAACTTCTCACGCGCCTACATAAGTACACGCACCCATTTTTTTTTATAGTGAGGTAGGCAAATGACTCTAGCCCACCCGATGTTAAGTCCAAACGCGAAGATCTTTCAACCGATCCGCGGATTGTGAGACAAAAGTATTTATACACTTATAATAACGCTAAAGACTTTGTAAAAGCTAAACAATACCAAATAAATGACTCCAGGAGTTAACTCACTATTGCTTATATTCTACGTCTGCTGTCTATATAACTAATGGTACAGACGAACGTATTGCTGGAGAGCAGAGGCCCAAAAACCATTTTTTTTAACTCCGCAAATCCGTCCGTCATCGTCAAATTTTGTATGGAAAAAGCTAGTATGTTCATACGCCCGATAGAGGCTTTGCTTAGGTTTTATAGAAACTTTGAAGATGCGACACGATAGAAATCAGAAATCAATATATCTTTATTCAAATTGGATGTATAGTACAACACTTTTGAATCGTCCAAACATTTTTTTCCCTACCACTCGTTATTGGACATATTTTTTAGCTGCGGAGAAAAACGAGCGAAAAAAACTCCACAACATTAAAAGCATAATGTAACAACATTTACAAATCATTATGTTGTTACAGCTAGGGCTTTCAATACTGGTATTCCGGGATCCCGTAACGTCGTCGTCCGCTACATCGTTGGATGGTTATACCGCCATCGGTCGGTTTGCCAGAACCTCGTCTGTTGGTCAACAGGGTGCACCACGTGAAGGTGAGGTTGGTTTGGGTTCTTGCAGGTGTATTTAGAAAGTAAATGAATATATGATTGTTAAGTAATCTACCCATATAAATTATTTTTAAATGTTGATTGACATGCGAAGTTTAATAAATGAGACGGTATATTCGTTGTATTTTTTTCTTTAATAGTTTAATTCTTAGTCCCGCCGAACTATTAATAAAACACTAACCGTTAAGGGTGGACACAATAATGTATGTTTAATATTCTGTTTTTCATGTAGTACCTATTATGTAACAGTAATAAAGACTGATTAGAAATAAAACGGGCGTTTTAATATCCTTTGATTTTGAGTTCATATTCAATACCGTGATCCCGTGATTACGGTATTGAACATGCTAATACCGGTATTGATACCGGTATCGAAAAAATCCGGTATTTGAAAGTAGCTAGTTACAGCGTCAATGATATGTAACGGAGCGAACAAACATTCGCGCTTGGGCCTCAGAGCGTTAGTATAAGTAATTATAATAGGCATGATGACGGGGTAAAGTAAACGAAATTCTATTTAGTCCGTCATTTAGATGATCAAAAAATAATGGACACGTATTAAGATAGATAGATAGACATTTAAGATAAAGCGCGTCAAAGTTTGGGAGTAGGGGCTCGTGACGTCACTTTTAAGTGAAAATTGTGCCAAAACGTGACGTCATGCGACTTTTCAAATCAATATATCTCTGCAATGTTTATATTATGTGAAAAAAGAAACAATACGTGTCCAATACTTTTTGATAATCTACCTGATGAACGAAGAAAAAAAAATAGTCATCATCCCTATTAGACACATGTTTGGCTGCGGAACCCAAAAAAATCGTACGCTTTGTGGTGGCTGTATAAGTGGTTGGTTTACACGCGTCAAGAGTAGTGTATAACACTTATTTGACGGCTGACAGCGCCCACTCCGTTTTTCTGCGCGCAAGCGGCCATTTTGGACGCGCGGGAAATCAAGCTTAGTGCTCGAAAAATTGCACCGCCATATTTCATGTGCAACAGCGGCGAGTAAGGGCTTGGTATCGTGTGCTGACGCTTTCGGGTGAGATATAGCAGTACCGTTGAATGTGAGATTTCAAATGTGTCAATTATCCAATCACGACTCAAATGCTACTTAAAAACGGATTCCAATTTTTGTTGCCGTGATATGTTTGACACGCTTTTAATCTATATTTCATAAAACTCAAAGGTGACTGACTGACATAGTGATCTATCAACGCACAGCCCAAACCACTGGACGGATCGGGCTGAAATTTGGAATGCAGGTAGATGTTATGACGTAGGCATCCGCTAAGAAAGGATTTTGATCAATTCTACCCCCAAGGGGGTAAAATAGGGAATGAAAGTTTGTATGAAACTTTGTCAATTTTAATCCGATCGGGTTGAGACTTTGTATGCAGGTATAAGAAGAATCATCGATGAATGTCATTGTGTGTAATACAAGCCTGAGAACAAAAACTGTAGTCTACACTTCAGCTCTACACCGAAGCGAAGCGAGGGCGGACCGCTAGTTATTAATAATTCGTAAAAGAAAAACTTAAAACACTTTAGTATCATATCTCGGAATGTTGAAATCTATCAAGTATAACAGCAAGGCTCTGTAGTGGCCTAGGTATCAATTTGCTCGAGTATGCAGACGCGGGACACGTGATGCGGCGATAAGCGCAAAGTAATTGACAGTAAGCCTGTTTCCCGCGCTCGTTGCCCGTAGCACAGACTAAATAGAAAAATATGGCGGGAAAATTACACTACCATTCACTGTAAGCGAACCGTGAGAAAAAGAGTTGTTGTTGTTTAATTGCTACTGTGTGTAATTGATAAGTGATAAACCTTATTAAAACAGATGCCAGATGGGATAAGCTATTTTGTAGTTTAATAAAAAAATCAGGTAATTATGAATAAATCACGAAGTTAGATCCTAATCCGAAATATCTTCTAGAATTATGTTAAAATTTTCTAATATGTTTTTAAAGTTTTATTTCTTCGTTGGTGTGGATGGAAATACTAGAAATATAATTTATATTTTTGCAGAAATGTTTTTGCCAACTAATGAGTTTTCACCTTAAACTTTTTCATATCAAATTCTTTTTCCATTATAATTGCAATTTATATTAGGTCAACTACTTAATTGATTTTTTTTTCAAAGCTTTTCTTTCAAGTTACCTGAGTTTTTTTAAGAAAATAATTACTTACTAGAATATAATCGACGCTGTCCAGGCTACAGGCTACTGGCTACAGGCTACTGGGACATTTATATGACGGGGAAAAAATCCTATAGATTTAAATATCTAGCAGTTAAATGCTTAAAATAAAAATATATAAACTTTTTTAGACAACACTTAAATGGAGGCTTGCGATGCTTATAATTATTACTAAAGCATTATAATAATTTCAAGATAACTTATTCAGGAGTATTTATATTAACATTCTGGGAATGATGATAAATAAATAAATATTTCCAACACTCACACCAATTAGCCTAGCCCCAAAGTAAGCACTGTAAGGCTTGTGTTATGGGATACTAGGGTAACGGATAGAATACATATACTGTACATATATAAGCATATTTATATAGAAAATACATATTAAACATGACCATGACTGGAGTACAAATGCTCGTATTCATCACACAAACATCTGCCCCCACCGGGATTTGAACCCGGGACCTCTAGAGTCGGCGACACCATGAAACCCGGCGTACAAACCACTCGGCCACGGAGATCGTCAAATAAAAAAAAAGGTAATGAATTAAATATGACGTTTTTTCTGTCATTGTGTATCATTAATAAATTGTTTTTTTGTTTTTACAAGTATACTCAAAAGTCAGAATAGAATCAGCGATGACTTGTTTGAAAGTACTACAATAAAAGTCGTTAAAAAGTTATTTCTAAATCAAAATCTGAGATCATTTTAAGATTCTCAAAAATGTGTTAATCATTTGAATTAAGGACGTACAGTTTATAGAGCATATAGTCTATCTCTTTTAAGGCATCATCTTTTATCTATTAGACAAGTCCGTCCGTCCGTCTGTCTGTGGTGCTGTTTCAGCGGCCAAACCGTAAGAGATAGATAAAGAGAATGTTTAAGTTATAAGTTAAGAATAGTCTGATAAGACTACAAACCGGATTTGAGCAACGTAGCACTTCCGGTTTTCGAGAAATCACGAATTTCAAACGAAACCACACAAAATCTCCGAAGTTCTCAATTAATTAAATACATTTTTTTTTTAATTCAGGTTTTGGTGAACATTTGGTTCACTGGTTTGCTAGTATCATAATATATAGATACTTATATAGCGTCAGTAGTGGATCAAACGACCAAAAACTTTTTGGCCTGTGCCAAGATTAGTTCTATACGGCTTATATGTAACTTAAGTCTTCTTTGGCACCTACGAAACTTCTTGTCATCTTGAGTACTACGCTAAATTGTTACATGAGATGACATCTAAGACGTTGTACTACACTTGTAATATAATTTGAGCTATCTACACTCTAATCTTTCACGTATCATTGCATCGTCCATAATATGGGAACTATTTTATCCTAACGCGCGTGTCACACATATAAAATACAAAATTTAGAGACATAGATAGTAATATAAGTTGTAAGTAGTTGAGGAGCTCGATGGCGCAAGTGGTTAGCGCGTTCGGCTGCGATCGTTGAAGTTAAGCAACTTTCGCAGTGGTCGGTCATTGGATGGGTGACCAAAAATTTACTATCTCGAGCTCCTCCGTGCTTCGGAAGGCAAGTTAAGCCGTTGGTCCCGGCTGCATCTGCAGTCGTTAGCACCCACCAATCCGCACTGGCCCGCGCGGTGGGTTATGGCCCAATCTCCCTATTCCATCCATAGGGAAGGCCTGTGCCCCAGCAGTGGGGACATTAATAGGCTGATGATGATGATGAATATAAATTATTTACGGGATTGTTACCATGTACCTTGTTTTTAGCGAGTTTCCGATATTTCGGCACTGTTGCAAGCGCCATGGTCACGGAGTAACTGAAGTAATTGCGGGTAGGCTGTTCTTGGCAGACATATCGGTCTACCCTCCGACGAAGTCTTTTATTGCGTTCGATACCCGTACCACTGTTCTCACTATTCACTCGAAACTGTCCTCGACACACAACACTTACAGTATCGGATCGCGACACGACACGTTTTTGATTGTTTCTGGTTTTACACATACGAACCACAGGATTCCAGACACTCGACAACACCTTGTACTGAGAAGAACCGGCAAGAAACTCAGCAAGGGCTGGTTTCTTCTCCCTGTATTATATACAGAGTCAAATTGAAAAATGACTTCAATATGAGGTAACTCATAAAGTCACTTTCTACTTAAGAGCTACCTTCGAAAGACTTTTATTGAGCGTTTGGTTATTTCATTGTTCGATTTTTAAGTTTTATTGTCTATGCATGAATTTATTATTTAATTTACTTAATAAAGTATTTTATTTAAAATTCTTTTTTGTAATTTTGAGTTTATTTATTTGACCCTAACTACCGTAAACTACCACCGGTTCCAAAATTGGGAGACCTTCCTGAGAAGAACCGGCGAAATAAACTCAAGAGAGGCTTTCTATATCCTTCTTATGTTAAATTATGCAAACAAAAAGAACTTATAGTATCTGATGGTCTTGCAGTGTGTGCTCGGGGTTGGGATTTTATCTCCTGTATAATAGGTTCCCAAGCTGGTGGTATATACCGTCAAACGTCAATAAATAAATAAAGTTTCGTGCATTAACCCGTAAAAACTAGTTTTATTTAATGAGTGATGTGCGTGAAAACGTAAGAAACAAATATGTTTTAACAAAGTTTAGGAATGCCGAATGAATAATGAGAATTGACCGTAAATATACGTAGACCCAGCTAAGGAGTCGTGCTCCTGGTCTGTGCATCGTAAATAACCGCAGGGAACACGAGGCCAGCGCCGGTGCTGAGCCAATAACTAAGCTCATCGGCCGCCTCTGAGAATTTACGAGGCGGCCCGACGGCTCCAACTAGCCGTTTGAGTAGCTAAACGTAACCAAGGGAGTACGGGAATTTGAGAACATTTGTTTTGTTGAAAGAATATATTTTTGCAGTCAAACGCACGCTTGACTTGGGGGGTAAGCTGGCGAATGCGTTAGGCGTTACGAAAAGTGTGTTCGGGCGAGGCGAACGGGTGTTGGGTGGGGGATATAAGCAAGAGATAGCAGTGCGCGCGCACAGTTCCTTTCTCTCTTTCTCATGTAGCTAGTAAATAAGTAATAACTATAGTAAGCAAAAAAATAAAAAGGCAATTTTCTGGTGACGACAATAAATTATTTAATCATTGTAAAATATTACCTTTTAAAAACTTTTTTAACGAATTTCTCAAGCAAAAAGTGAATCATCCTGTTTTTATTCGTGCTATTGCTGGAAACCAGCTTTTAAATGACAATTTATATTACATTAAAAAAGTTTATCTCTCAGAAATAACAACTTACATGAATCACGTTTAAGCGCACTTAGCGACATCTATTGTAAAGAAATCAACTTACATGAATCACATTTAAGCGCACCTAGCGACATCTATTGTAAAAAATGCATTTTTTTCGCAATAAAGCTGCCACGTGGTCGTCCTAGATAGAGACGTATTATTATAATACGATAAAATAAAATATTACTATGTTTCGTCCAATATATTGAAAGTCAACAACCTTTCCAATTTTATTGTGTGTCATGATGCGATCAGCCCACGTGTTTAACCTGAAGCGAGTTGAACATTTTTTACCCATACAAAAAAAAGTGTACAACGCCACTAAAGAAGTTTTCACTTCAAAAAAACGACCGAGCCTTACACATAAAAAAAAGTGTACTGTAATGATTAAAAAGTTATTTTATGATACAGCTAGCAGTAGTATAATGAGTTTTATTTTTAATTTTATGTATTTTTAATTTCGTAATTCGAATATTTCTTGTATATAAAATTATTTAAAAGCTTAGCTACGAACGCATCAAACTTTATCTCGTAGTAGTATGCTACGATCGATTGCTACGAAAATCCGACTACGAATGTCGTAACGGTCTCGCCACGAGTTACAATAAAATTCATAAGATTTGATTTCACCAGTGGTCGTAATTTAGCTGGAATTAGAAATATTTGAGGAGCTCGATGGCGCAGGTGGCTAGCGCCTTCGGCTGCGATCGTTGAAGTTCGCAGTGGTCGGTCATTGGATGGGTGACCAAAAATTTACTTTCTCGAGCTCCTCCGTGCTTCGGAAGGCACGTTAAGCTTCTTCTTTCCGGCGCTGCTTCAATAGGCAGGTGAAGCACTAATCCTTATCCTGGTGCCCCTCCTGAGAGCGTGTCTTGCATTTAGATACACCCCGAAGCTCTGGAGGGAGGTCAAGGTAATCTTCATACCAAAACCGGGTAAGGCAGACTACAACGAGGCGAAATCTTTCAGACCAATAAGTCTCTCATCATTTCTGCTAAAGACCCTGGAAAGACTGTGCGACAGAGAGCTGAGAGACAACCAACTAGTCAATGTTCCACTACATCCGAACCAACACGCCTATAGTCCAGGCAAGTCGACAGAATCTGCACTACATGCAGTCGTAAGTAAAATAGAGGATACTCTCAGACGGAAAGAGCTATGTCTGGGCACCTTTATAGACATAGAAGGCGCGTTTGACAAAACAAGCTTCGCCAGCATAGTAGACGCACTTGGCAAACACGGAGTCGATGAGACCATTATATACTGGGTAAGTAACATGCTCCGTAACAGACTAATCAGACTACAAGACGACAACCATCTCAGAGCATTGGCAACTAAAGGATGCCCTCAAGGAGGAGTACTGTCGCCTCTGCTATGGAATGTAGTTGTAAACGACTTAATTACCAAACTAAACAACCTTCACTACCACACGGTGGGCTACGCGGACGACCTTGCAATCATAATTCCAGGTAAGTTTGCGAGCACCGCCTGTGATGTTATGCGGGGGGCAATGAAGGTTGTTGAAAAATGGTGTGACGACTACGGCCTTAAGGTGAACCCAGTGAAGACGGAATTGGTCATGTTCACGAATAAAAGATCATTAGGCGACTATCGGCTACCGAAACTATTTAACACGACACTGAGGCTCTCCAACGAGGTAAAGTATCTAGGAATAACCCTAGACTCCAAACTGAACTGGGGATCCCACATAGACAAAACTACAACGAAGACTAACATCATTTTCTGGCAATGTCGCAAAATGATTAGCAAAACTTGGGGACTATCACCGCTCATTGTTAAGTGGCTATACACGACCATAATTAGGCCCATCATCAGCTATGCAGCAGTAGTATGGTGGACCAAGACAATCCAGGTAACGACAATTAATAAGTTAAGACGTCTCCAGAGGCGGGCATGCTGTGCAATCACCGGCTGCATGAAAACCACTCCCACATCAGCACTGGAGACAATACTTAACGTGAGACCACTCCACTTGTTTATACAACAGGAAGCTGCATGTACAGCCACGCGCCTAAGCATGCTGGGGCATTGGAGAGACAACAACTCCCCGCACACCAGCATCTTGGCAGACATACACAGGCACTTTCCGTACTTTGCAGCAGTAAACGACCTTATTCCTAAGACGTACGTATTTGACAAAAAATACAAAATTCAACTTTATGAAGACACCCCGGACCGTTGTCTGCATAAGGAGTTGAGGGTCTACACAGACGGTTCAAAAACCAACTGTGGTACGGGCTCGGGTGTCTTCTCCGAAGACCTGAATATACACATCTCGACAGCTTTGGGTGCCTATAACACGGTCTTCCAGGCAGAGTGTGTGGGCATCATCAGAGCTGCTGAGGCGATAGAATGTCGCGGGGTAAGAGGTAAACACATTCGTATCCTCTCTGACAGCGCTTCTGTCCTACAGGCACTGGACAACAATATAATGACATCAGGCTTAATTTACGAATGCCACAGTAAGTTGACTAATATTGCTAACGACAATAGATTGACCCTACAGTGGATTAAAGGACACAGCGGCTCAAGGGGTAACGATGCGGCGGACTGCTTAGCCAGGGAGGGGCCTAGCAGGACGGCCATTGGTCCGGAGCCAATTTTACCCATACCCTATCGGCAGCTGCGAACCTGGATAAGGGAGCGCTCTCAACGACAACACGACGATTACTGGTCAAAACTCACGGACTGCAGGCAAGCCAGGGAAGCCGTTCCTAAGGTAAACCTGCAGCTAACACGTAAGTTAATCAGACTACCTAGACAAGCCCTGAAACAAATCGTGGGTATACTCACGGGTCACGGCTACTTTAACAAACACCTTTGTAATATAGGTATTTCTGACAGCCCTCTGTGCAGAGCCTGCCTGGAGGCGGATGAGACGAGCGCCCATGTCCTACTGGAGTGCAGGGGCGTTGCAAGACAAAGGACTTCTCTGATGGGAAGCCCGAAGACAATAGTAGAGGCCTGCAGCAACATTCGGGGACTGCTGAGCTTTCTGGAGGAGCTGGGATGGCAGGACTGATGCCAATCCCCACGCAAAATAGGCACTAGGTGTCGAGTTGCGGAAACAGCCCGCCGTACTACTAAGACTAAGACTAAGACTAAGGCACGTTAAGCCGTTGGTCCCGGCTGCATCTGCAGTCGTTAGCACCCACCAATCCGCACTGGGCCCGCGTGGTGGGTCATGGCCCAATCTCCCTATTCCATCCATAGGGAAGGCCTGTGCAGCCCCAGCAGTGGGGACATTAATAGGCTGATGATGATGATGATGATCATCCTTAGATAGAGATAGATAGATTAGATATGTCGAAGTATTCGAATTACGAAATTAGTAGATAAAATTATTTAAAGCTTAGCTACGAACGCATCAAACTTTATCTCGTAGTAGTATGCTACGATCGATTGCTACGAAAATCATATTATTATTAACAATTTATCATATTATTAACAAGCGATTTTAAGCAATAAAATCGCTTGTTAATAATATGATAAATCTACCTGACAAACGAAGAAAAAAAATAGTCATCATCCCTATTGCTGGACTGTCAGTTTACTATGAGCCGGTAAGTAGGTCAGCGAGGTCGCGGCTTCTTCTGAGGTGTACATTTTTATCTGGACTCTCCATTAATGTAATGTTTTCAGTCTCCTCTTATTTTAGGAAATTTATAGGCCATAATGATTTTATTAATAAAATATTTCTAATGCATTATTATATTACATACTACTGTATAAAAATTTCATGTAATAAAACTAGTTTTTACGGGTTAATGCACGAAAACTTTATTTATTTATTGACGTTTCGCAGCCTTTTCAGGGGTGCATCGTCAGAATAATGTTTATTAATTTCATGTGTTATTCTTATGCAGAATCTCACATAACGGAGAAGCATTAACGAAATGTGTTAAAATAAGTTACGAATGTTTCTTCTTCACGTATTAATTTATTCTTGAATTTATAGATAAATCTAGTAGTTCTTGATCATCTGATTCCAAGCACTTCATGGTAAATTAATTGTTAAGAAACTGGTTTTTACTTTCATGAAATTACTAGCGGCCCGCCCTCGCTTCGCTTCGGTGTAGAGCTGAAGTGTAGACTACAGTTTTTATTCTCGGTATTTATTCTCGTATTATACACAATGACATTCATCTATGATTCTTCTTATACCTGCATGCAAAGTCTCAGCCCGTGCGGTTTAAAATTGACTAAGTTTCATACAAACTTGCATTCCCTATTTTATCCCCTTGGGGGTAGAATTGATCAAAATCCTTTCTTAGCGGATGTTTACGTCATAACATCTACCTGCATGACAAATTTCAGCCCGCACCGTCTAGTGGTTTGGGCTGTGCGTTGATAGATCCCTATGTCAGACAGTCACTTTTGAGTTTTATATATACAAAAGATATTACCTGAATTTCCTAGCATAAAAAAATCAAATCTTTTATGGAATACTAATGAATTATCAAATCCTTAAACGATCATGAATGTTAATAAATCAATCGATACCTATATCACGTTTGTTCTATCTTAATTACAAAATGGCGGCACGTTGAATAACAGCCGAACACAAATGAACACATTTAAATACATCAATTAAGGAATGAAACAATCCGAGCGCGTCGTATTTACTTATTAGCATTCAATTATTCATCGCGCGAACATTAGTACAACACTGTTGTGTTGTGTTGTGTTGTGTTGTTGTGTTGACGCCGCAACTCTCGTCGCTAAACAATGAGTTGTAGCCGTGCTCAACTGAACGTCTGACATGTTTGCTTGTTAAATTCATGCGCAAAATTTGCCGCGATGTAGGAAATTAGATTGTGCAAGTCGACCTCCGTGGCCGAGTGGTTTGTACGCCGGGTTTCATGGTGTCGCCGACTCGAGAGGTCCCGGGTTCAAATCCCGGTGGGGGCAGATGTTTGTGTGATGAATACGAGCATTTGTACTCCAGTCATGAATGTTCAATATGTAATTCTATATAAATATACTTATATATGTACAGTATATGTATTCTATCCGTTACCCTAGTATCCCATAACACAAGCCTTATAATGCTTACTTTGGGGCTAGGCTAATTGGTGTGAGTGTTGGCAATATTTATTTATTATTTAAGTATATATACAATACATGCGGATTTTTTTTAGAGAGACGTACCTATAGAGTACAAAAGGAGAACCCTATTGCTGTCACTCTGTGTAGCTGTCTGTCTATCCGTAAGCCTGCCTGGAGGACGAGGAGACGAGCGCCCATGTTCTCCTGGTGTGCAGGGGCGTTGCAAGACAAAGGACTTCTCTGATGGGAAGCCCGAAGACAATAGTAGAGGCCTGCAGTAACGTTCGGGGACTGCTGAGCTTTCTGGAGGAGCTGGGATGGCAGGACTGATGCCCATCCCCACCGTTCTACTAAGACTAAGTCTATCCGTAAGCCACGGGTCTCTAGATCGTAAGATGGAGGTTTGTTTCTCCAGATGGGTGCTCCAGGTCGAGTGGAAAACCTAATCTATGTTATGCCCTATCTCTCTTGGTTTGCAGTTAGTTTTCAATTCTTTCAGACTTCCGTAAGGTGACTTCCCCAGACAGGTTTTTGAATTCAAGCCTGAACCTAATAATCATTCATTTCTTAAGGTGTATAGGTACAATAGTGGGGGTGTTACATCTATATATATAAAACTCAAAGGTGACTGACTGACATAGTGATCTATCAACGCACAGCCCAACCCACTGGTCGGATCGGGCTGGAATTTGGCATGCAGGTAGATGTTATGGTATCCGCTAAGAAAGGATTTTGATCAATTCTACCCCCAAGAGGATAAAATAGGGAATGAAAGTTTGTATGAAACTTTGTTAATTTTAAAGTGATCGGGCTGAGACTTTGCATGCAGGTATAAGAAGAATCATAGATGAATATCAAAGCCTGAGAACAAAAACTGTAGTCTACACTTCAGCTCTACACCGAAGCCAAGCGAGAGCGGGCCGCTAGTTAATGCATATAGTTTAGCTGTGTCCTGAAATACGGGGGTACAATTACATATAATATTGCAATCTTATTAAATGTCACAACTTGATTATATCAATTTTATTAATTTCATTTCTTATAGATTATCCAAATTAAATCTATGTAGCAATATTACATTAAACAAAATACAAATGTAACACTAAAAATTAGGGACACATGGCTAAATTTTCTCTTGTCAGATAAGAGTTTTGTTATTGGGTAGCAGCATTTGTAACCTATGAAATTCTTTAATTTATGTTTAAAACTGAAAACATTCTCATTAGATCTTATTGGACCAGGGATTTTATTATATACGCAAAGGGCGTTACAGAACCTGCTATATTCTACCTCTGTCTTCTATCCAAGAATTATAATGACAGCTCGAATTTGCTTCTAATTTTGGTTTAGTTCAACCATTATTCCATTATAACGTCTATGGCACACACACACAGAGAGACGCTCGCACAGTATATCATGCGATTAATTGCAGATTCGTTAACAATCCGATGAATAATTCGCCCGGTATAATGTTGCGTCAGTCCCGCTCCATAGTTCGTACACCTCACGCGAGTACGAAACAGGCATCGCTTGTGTTTGCCTAGCTAATCTGTGCGTAAACATCTGATTGATTAGATTATATGGGACCATTTGAATACTCTATTAGTAAACTAAAGTTCGAATAGTGACGAATAATACACAGTGTTTGTAGCATAGCGAGCGAGAAGTATTATGAACCATGCGTGTGTATAAAAATAAATAAATAAATAAATATTTCCAACATTCACACCAATGAGGGCTATCGCGTATGAATCCGCCGCTAGAGGCGCTAGTGTAGCGTGAGGTCTCCGAAATGTCAAATGTTATTGCTTGTTGGTTGTCTACGCGGGTTTATTTCTTATTAAAATAATGTTGTGAATAATTGGTAACAATTCGGCTTAATTATGGCAAATATGAGTTATGTGGCAATGAATGTCAGTTATTAAAAATTTGAGCTTAGAAAAATGATTATATTCCCATTTTTTTCGAATAAAACGGAACTGGGCGTCACTGTGGCATGGCCTAATTATGTTTAGGATATGGTTCTTTTGTGTTAAAATACGATCTAAATGTAAACTTTGATTTCATGTGCGTATTAATAAACTTTAAAAGTTACAATTTAGGACCTCACTCAACAGTGGCGCAATCTGGTGAGGCAGAAAACGGTAGCCCTCATTAGCTTAGCCCCAAAGTAAGCACTGTAAGGCTTGTGTTATGGGATGCTAGGGTAACGAATAGAATACATATACTGTACATATATAAGTATATATATATAGAATTACATATTAAACATCCATGACTGGAGTACAAATGCTCGTATTCATCACACAAACATCTGCCCCCACCGGGATTCGAACCTGGGACCTCTCGAGTCGGTGACATAATGAAACCCGGCTTACAAACCACTAGACCACAGAGGACGTCAGTATAAAATAAATATACTAAAGAAAACTGTTTCTAGTAAAAAAATCTCTAGAATTATTATAATTCTGTCAAAGCAGCCTAAAAGGGATGCGAAATGTTATAAGTAACTAAATCATTGCATCTAACCCGTTGAAATTTGTTTTATTTAATGAGTACTGTACGTGAAAACTTAAGCAACAAATTCCTTAGATTTATAAATCGAGAAGATTAATGATTAAAAAATAAAATAATATATATTTGTTTCTTAGGTTTTCACGCACATCACTCATTAAATAAAACTGTTTTTTTTTTTCAACAAAATTTATTTATTTATTGATAGCAGATCGCAGCCTTTTCAGGTCTTTAGGTGAAAAGGCTGCGAAACGTCAATAAAAAAAATGGTTGCCTGTAAAGTCGGTTTTACGGGCGAAGATTTTACGTGACAACGTCTTTTTCTCGGTAGAATATTTATTGATATGAATATAATTAAATTGCACAATAGGAACAAGGAATTGAATGAAAATAAGAATTGCACAAATTTTAACTATAGAAATATATTTTGTTTACTAAAACATTGTACATGTAAACTTAAACTTAACACGAGAGACTCATCGTAACGTTACCGAGCGTTACACTTTTTCATAAGTGACTCCCAGCCGCAACCTAATTTAAGACGTTGTCACGTCAAAAATAAAGTTCGTGCATTAACCCGTTAAAACTAGTTTTATTTAAAATAATAATCTTATAAAGTGAAACTATGTATGACTATGTTTTTTTATTATAAATCGCAACGAAACACTTGGTTACTTAATTTTAACGTTAAATAACGCCCGAACCCAAATTAAACGCATGATTTTTGACGTGACAACGTCTTAAATTAGGTTGCGGCTGGGAGTCACTTATGAAAAAGTGTAACGCTCGGTAACGTTACGATGAGTCTCTCGTGTTAAGTTTAAGTTTACATGTACAATGTTTTAGTAAACAAAATATATTTCTATAGTTAAAATTTGTGCAATTCTTATTTTCATTCAATTCCTTGTTCCTATTGTGCAATTTAATTATATTCATATCAATAAATATTCTACCGAGAAAAAGACGTTGTCACGTAAAATCTTCGCCCGTAAAACCGACTTTACAGGCAACCATTTTTTTTTTTCCATAATGAACAAAATTTTGTTGAAAAAAAAAAAACAGTTCCGTGTTTTGTAACAACAAAGGTTTGATTGTCGAATAAAGGAAAGCGTTAAAACGAAACCCGATGCTTCGTTAAACCCTTTCAGAAACGAGTCTGTTGGAAATACGATAAAATTAACATACATTATTATTTTGAATCGTTATATTTTTCCCGCATAGGTATCTATGAGCCATACTCAAAAGCGTCAAATTAATTGATCGCTTCATTCAGTCGGGCGTTCTCTCAGTTTACAGATTAAGAAAGTTTATAGTTATGTTTTTATTTATTTTTAAGCATTTAACTGCTAGATGTTTAAATCTAATCTGTCCGTTGCCCTAGTATCCCATAACACAAGCCTACAGTGCTTACTTTGGGACTAGGCTAATTGGTGTGGGTGTTGGAAAAATTGAAATTTTATTATTATTCTTAAATCCTAATTAGATTATGCCGTTACGTAACGCGGCAGTCGGATTTTTATATTTAATCAGGCAGAAAAACGTACGATAGTCACATGATAATTTATTTTTAACGAACTTTTTGAATTTTTCTTTAAGTGTAGCTTGCATTTTATTCATAAGATTTTTTTTCAAATTTATTTTAGTGTGCATAGGTGATTAATTAATTGGTGGATTGTTTTTAAAATTTTATTTATTACATGAAGATGATGTCTCCTAATATTAAGTTAAGTCACAAATTACGGAATTGAGCCATCAGGTAGGGTTTCACAAAACTAAACTTTTATTTATAACTTTATTTCTAAAGAAAAGTTTACTAGAAAAAATCCATGCGGACCAGGCAACGGACGGGACTCGAACCCGCACCCTTCGCAATCCGGGCGAATGCACTGACTATTATGCTACCACGGCCCTATTCGCCGCGTCAAAATTTTCCTATCCTTAAGGCTTAAGCTGCAAGGCAGCGCCATCTCTTCACATTGTAGGTAACCCACAGCTTAAGGCTAGAAAAATTTCGACGCGGCGAATAGGGCCGTGGTAGCAAGAAAGTTTATATTCATCATTTTAATCTATCTATACTTATAATAAATCTGTAGAGGGGTCAATTCTGTACATGAAATATATTTTCAAAATAACTATCAGGGGGTGATTAGTGATCAATACTGATGCCAAAAATGCAATCAGTAAAATTTTTGTCTGTCTGTCTGTGTGTATGTTCCTTATAGAAACAAAAACTACTCGACAGATTTTAACGAAACTTGGTACAATTATTCTTCATACTCCTGGGCAGGTTATAGTATACTTTTCATCACGCTACAATAAATAGGAGCAGAGTAGTGAAGGGAAATATTGGAAAAACGGGAGAAGTTACTCCATTTTTTAAGCTTCCGTCGCGTGTGCAGCTTTAATGGTTAAAGTTACAAAGATATTATGTATGACGGAAATATTCTACATAAAATTGTCTAAAAAATATCCCGCAACAGCATATGTCTATCTTATATGGTTGACTCACAATAACACGTGTAATTATATAAATAAAGTTATTGTTTATAACACAAGCCTGAGAACAAAAACTATAGTTTACACTACAGATCTACACCGAAGCGAAGCGAGGACGGGCCACTAGTTGTTAATAAAGTTGCAAAATAACTTAGGTAAACCAAAAAGTCGGAGGGGTTGGGGGAGTCGGGTCCCTAACTTCACCTCACACACAGACGTAAATGGAGTGCTCTGCCCGCTCACGTGTTCCCTCCCTCTTACAACCTGGGATCCTTTAAAAGAGGCGTGAAGAAGCAACATGCAGGCCGGCAGGGTGAGGATGGCTGGTGTGGCAGGTAGAACTGCTGTATCAGCTATCTTCGCGTCTGGAATTCACCTTCACTTAACATCAGGTGGGGTGGAGTCATTTATCGGACCTATCTATAAAAAAAACAGACGGCGGAACGGTGGACTAACTCGTGACAACGTGACATGACGTCACACTTGTTCCTGCGTGCAGCCGGTGTTCATTAATTTATAAGACGCTATTAATCATGTCAAAAATAAGTGTCCATTTTATTTTTTGATAAACTAACTTACGGACTAAATAGAATTTCGTTTAATTTATCCCCACATCATCCTTATTAACGAAATATGCATAAAAAATATGTGTGTGTATTAAAAATGTTGCAGCTACAGTCGCCTCTTAGGCGGGTCAACCACTGCACCACGCTCGGTCGCAAAGCGCGGGAGCGCAGGTTTTAACGTTGTATGCAATAGGGATGATGACGGGGTACAGTAAACGAAATTCTATTTAGTCCGTCAGTTAGATGATCAAAAAATAATGGACACGTATTTTTTCTTTCGGCAATCAACCAAAAATGACAAAGTTATAGCGCGTCAAAGTTTGGGAGTAGTGGCTCGTGACGTCACTATTGAGTGAATTTTCACTTATAGGTGTACTCAAACGTGACGTCATGCGACTTTTCAAATCAATATACCTCTGCAATGTTTATATTATGTGAAAAAAAAAATACGTGTCCAATACTTTTTCATAATCTACCTGATAAACGAAGAAAAAAAAATTAGTCATCATCCCTATTATCTCAGATCGTATAGAAATTGCGCGACCTACAACAAACCAGGGCTTGTTTACCGGTTAATTTTCAAACTTAAATCAGTATCAAGCACATTAGGAGCGTTTTATTTAGGTTTGGCTCTACCTTAACCTTAAAAACCGGTTTTCCTAAAAAGCAAAATCAAATAGGTTTTGAATCAATTTAGCGGTTTTTAAAGGGTTTCATTTCGCTCTTACTGACGGCATCACCTTCGCCGTTTCAATTCAAATTTTATCGATCGAGTGAGTAAAGTCTAGACGCTAGCAAACGTGTCAATAAATGCATCAATCTCTGAACATTAACAAGTTGTGACTTGTTTAGTTCAAAAAAACAAACTTCAGGCGATGCCGACGCGTGCACGTGTCGCTCTGGATTTATAAGGTTTTAGGTATCGCTTCCATTTCGGACACGCTCCGAACGAAACCTTTACTAAAAACCGGTATTAACCTTTATTTACCGGTATTTTCGAAACCGGTTACAAGCCCTGCAACAAACTAACAAAGCGTCAGCGCGCGATGACACGTCTCGCACGCAGAGCATCGACTTATTATAAATAATAATAATAAATAATAAATATTTCCAACACACACACCAATTAGCCTAGCCCCAAAGTAAGCACTATAAGGCTTGTGTTATGGGATGCTAGGGTAACGAATAGAATACATATACTGTACATATATAAGTATATTTATATAGAATTACATATTAAACATCCATGACTGGAGTACAAATGCTCGTATTCATCACACAAACATCTGCCCCCACCGGGATTCGAACCTGGGACCTCTCGAGTCGGCGACACCATGAAACCCGGCGTACGAACCACTCGGCCAGGGAGGTCGTCTTAATTATTAATATGCATAAACCCTTTTACATATGTAGTGTAGTGTGTGGTACTCACGACATGACTGGTACTCGTCCTCGCCCTTGTCGCAGTCGCGCTGGTAGTTGCACACCCATAACGCCGGTATACAGCGCCCCTCGGGACACCGGAACATGCCCGTCGGACATATTGTGTCGCCTGCAAACAAAACGCAAATTTTAAAATCAAACTCAAACATTGCAGCAAGAATGCAACACAACTAATCTTAAGAAAAGTTTTACTAGAAAAAATCCACGCGGACCAGGCAGCGGACGGGACTCGAACCCGCGACAGCCGTGGTAGCATAATTGGTCAGTGCATTCGCCCGGATTGCGAAGGGTGCGGGTTCAAGTCCCGTCCGCTGCCTGGTCCGCGTGGATTTTTTCTATTAAAACTTTTCTTTAGATTTAAAATTCTAGCAGTTAAATGCTTAAAAAAAAAATGGTTGCCTGTAAAGTCGGTTTTACGGGCGAAGATTTTACGTGACAACGTCTTTTTCTCGGTAGAATATTTATTGATATGAATATAATTAAATTGCACAATAGGAACAAGGAATTGAATGAAAATAAGAATTGCACAAATTTTAACTATAGAAATATATTTTGTTTACTAAAACATTGTACATGTAAACTTAAACTCATCGTAACGTTACCGAGCGTTACACTTTTTCATAAGTGACTCCCAGCCGCAACCTAATTTAAGACGTTGTCACGTCAAAAGAAAAACATAACAACTACTCTTTCCAAAAAAGGAAAATGCTTTTTTCTACACATCATGATAAAAATGCACACATCTTAAAAAGCTGTAAAAAGAAACAAAATACTTTAAACTACACATTTAAAGAGAATATAGGTATAGACAAAATTAATATAGAAACACTACATCCTGTAAAATAAGTAGAACGAAATGTTACTCAATCCGAGACAAGAACTATGAATTGATGACCTTGCATCACAGAGCACACACAACAGATCATCATTCGCAAATATGAAGACAAATGCTTTTATTGCAGAAAACAGGACAAACACCTTACATTAGAATTGCACCTTGTACGGACACATTATATTTTGTTGGGTTTACGTAATTCTATGCCCTTGTGGCGGCGACATCTATATGCCCCACATATAGACAACGGATGGAGGAAATCATTACTCACCATCCTCAAGAGATGGCGTTACCTGCACTGCGATCAATAACAGTATGGAAGCCTACATCGCGCAAATGAAATTCGGAAGCTAACTCTTCATATATACGATGCCCGACCAACATCAGTTGGGCCGCGGCCCCCGAGCTAACATCACCCAGCTCGGAGGAAGATCTTCCCCTTTGGCCTTCCTACACCCTTCATAATACCTATACTATACCAAATGTATTGCGTATATATGTGCGTGTCGGTAGCTACGCCTGCCGCAATAAAGCTAATTTCAGTCACAATAAAGCTGTTGAACCTTATTGCGTTTTTCTTATTTTCCAAATCTTTCTGAATACGGACTTATAGTACTGCAATCTACTATATAAAAATAAGTCGGGTTTTCCTTCCTGACGCTATAACTCCAGAATGCACGAACCGATTTCCACGGTTTTGCATTCGTTGGAAAGGTCTCGGGCTCCGTGAGGTTTATAGCAAAGAAAATTCAGGAAAAATTTCAAAAAAAAAATCTTCTTTTAATCACCAAACGAAATGTTACATAAAACGAAGCCATCTGATGGCGAAACGGAGTTCGCCTGGTTTGCTAGTATGTAATATAAACCGTTACCGTACACAATCTATATATATAAAACTCAAAAGTGACTGACTGACATAGTGATCTATCAACGCACAGCCCAAACCACTGGACGGATCGGGCTGAAATTTGGCATGCAGGTAGATGTTATGACGTAGGCATCCGCTAAGAAAGGATTTTGATTAATTCTACCCCCAAGGGTATAAAATAGGGAATGAAAGTTTGTATGAAACTTTGTCAATATTAAACCGATCGGGCTGAGACTTTGCATGCAGGTTTAAGAAGAATCATAGATGAATGTCATTGTGCAAGTATAATACAAGCCTGAGAACAAAAACTGTAGTCTACACTTCAGCTCTACACAGAAGCGAAGCGCTAGGGCCGCTAGTAAATAAATAAAAAAGAGCTTTTAATTACTATGTAAATACAAAGTCACTATTTATATTTTAATAGCTAACCAAATAAAGTGGTTATCATCAATTAGGCTACGTAAGAGCGGAAAGCGCGACACCGCGTCTGTACCAGCAGTTGGATTTCCCGAGAGGGCTGTGGGAGGGAGGCAGTATTGCTGGTCGAAGTTTGATTGGTCTCATAATGCGCTTTGACGGCGATACTGCGGGACGACTCGAGTCTCGCCTGCTCATAGCCCTTCTTATTACATTCAATAGGTGATTCCTTTAATTTGTACTCCCTTAGCGGAGGCTCTTCCAGATTATTACAAATTCCTTATCGTTTTTACAAGCTTTTATTTAACTTGCTATGTATGTTTGTTACGGTCAAATCTTACAACTCAATTTTAAAGCACTTGCTCTCAACCGATTAAGCTGAAATTTGATATGCTCGTTCAGTTCGGATGACAATGCATGATTAACAGTGTGACGTCATTCTAAATCCA
The DNA here is from genome assembly GCA_902850365.2 of Chilo suppressalis. Lineage (NCBI taxonomy): Eukaryota > Metazoa > Arthropoda > Insecta > Lepidoptera > Crambidae > Chilo > Chilo suppressalis. Next base: position 26,088,008 of record OU963905.1, on the reverse strand, counting down.
ATATGGCGGCATACCCAAAATGGCGGACCAATCATTTTTAATGCATTCCTACAATATGGGTATCAAATTAAAGGGCTTGCTGAGAGTAACTCGAAAAAAATGTGACGTCACTCTCAATCCAATATGGCGGACTTCTGAAATTTGAAAATCTATTTAGAAACACATATCTTTACCTAATTTAGTTGAAATTTTCTTTTTTTCTTTTTAGCGCATTTGAATAAAAGCTTGTTTTTAAAAAGGTTTTTTTTACCTTAATTTTATTGAGAATTATGCACACTATTTTTGCTTATCAAACAGAGGGTCATTCGCCTAACGGAAATGCTTTGGAAAACGCTAACGCTTACAATTTTATTTTGTTATTTTTAGCCGCCTGAGGTTTTCAAATGCCTCGCGCTCTTTTTCTTTCTTTTGCATTGGTAATAACAATAATGAAAATAAATGGGCGTGAGGTATTTGAAAGCCGTCGGCGGTTAGAAATAACAAAATAAAATCGAAAGCGTTAGCGTTTTCCAAAGCATTTCCGTTAGGCGAATGGCCCCCAGGTCTGTTAATTCATAAAGATTAGGTAACTGTTTTTATTTTGTTATAAATTTAGTTTCGTCTCAATTTGCTAAAGGGGATAATTGACGAAGATAATGAAATCAGAGACTGAAAAGTGCTGATATAACATTATTGTTGTTCGTTTCATTTTAGAGAATGTCATCATCATCATCATCATCATCGACCCATGCTCGTCCACTGCTGGACATAGGTCTCCCCTAATGCACGCCTCTGCTCCCGATTTTCTGCCACTCTCATACAGCTCACGCCAGCCAGCCTACGAATGTCATCATCCCATCTTGTCTTAGAGAATGTACCAGCACTTAATTATTAAAGTGCCGGTACATTCTCTAAAATACAAATCTCTTTGTTTTATACCTTTCAGTACTCGAGTGGTGCTCCGTATTTTTTTTAGATTGATTGTTATTGACAGTTATAATACTCATTATGACAAAAAAAAGGGGCCGACGTTTAATCTTAATACAAAGTACCTACTAAATTAGACGTCAGATGAGCCAACCCTGTAAGACATATATATTATTGCATATTGTTATGTATGATTTTGTTCATGGTTGTAACTTTAGTAATTAATTAATTTATACAGGTTGTTACAAAAATACAAATAAAGATGGAAGGGCGTTGAACCACATCATATAAGGAGTCTTCTCTAATTTTCCTAAAATATTTGCATGAAGTTTAATTTTTTATAAAAACAGTTATAACAGTTTTATCCGTGCGGTGACGGAGAAAGAATACAACTCACCGCCCCTTTTCTTCCCGTGGGTGTCGTAAGAAGCGACTAAGGGATGTCGGAGCTTCCATCCGCTCTTCTGGTGGTAGGGTGCCTAACACCCGCCTGGTTTGTTACCACCGTGCGCATGGTGAAAAACCCGTGAAGTGCTTCTCGCGCGTTTCGGGGTCAGCCAGCGTACAACCAGAGCTCGAGTGGAAGTTGTCGCGAAGGATTCGGTCCAGGGGAGGCATCCGTGGAACCGATGCCGGGAGGACTGCATCGACCCGCCGGCCAGGGAGACCCGTAGAAACGGCTGTCCCGCTGGCCGCCCGTGGCACAGTACAGGGGCCCAAGCGTTCCTAACCAGTTCGCGAGGCTGCCCAATCATGTCACGCATAATCTCGGGGTGGACCGTCGTGCCGGTTGGTGACCGGGGCGTGGGGTCCCGGCGGCCACTCCCGGGGGGGTGCGGGGGCCCTTCCGTCCGGCGGGTCGGCGCATCTCCACTGCAGGCAGTCAATCGGGAAGACAAACCCCCCTTATTTGCCCGGACTCTTCGCGACGGCGTCCGCTCGTTTTCGCGTCTCTTTTTTTTTCACTTCCACCATGGCAGCCTCAATAACAAAGTTTGGACGTACAGCGGTGCACACCCCCACGCCTTAAACGCTGTTTGAGGTCGAGTTCTGCAACATACGCGGACTCCACTCTAACCTCAACGCTGTCCACCACCATCTCGAGACAGCACGGCCAGCATTGTTGTTCCTGACGGAGACACAAATACTTCCGCCTGCTGACACAGGCTACCTTAATTATCCCGGCTACGTGCTTGAAGAGTCCTTCAAAGCGAAAGCCGGTGTATGCCTGTATGTTCGGGCGGATGTTTGTTGTCGCCGTCTCCGCTGCTTGGAAGATCCCTCCTTCTCCATGCTGGGGGTACACGTCGACTCTGGCCCCCGGGCCAGAGTCTACGTGTGCCTCTACAGATCCCACACCGGCGATGTTGAGACAACTCGACTTTTTGAACACCTTAGTCGGGCAGCAGATGACGCGCAGGAGCGATTTCCCAATGCAGAATTGGTGTTTTTGGGGGACTTTAATGCTCACCACAATTTGTGGTTAAGTTCTTCCAAAACTGACCATGCAGGGATCTCTGCTCACACATTCGCTCTCACGCATGACTTGAAGCAACTGGTTGATCAGCCCACCAGGATCCCAGATATTCCATGTCAAGCGCCTTCTTTACTGGACCTTCTGCTCACGACCCATCCACAGGGCTATCAGGTTGTGGTAAGAGCCCCCCTGGGCTCGTCCGACCACTGCCTGATATCTGCCAAAGCACCACAGGCCAAGCCTCCGCGTCCAGCAGTGGTCAAGCGCCGTATCTGGCATTATGGGTCGGCAGATTGGGACGGTATGCGTGATTACTTTGCGTCCGTCCCTTGGAAGCAGCGCTGCTTCAGTGACAGGGACCTATCGGGCAGTGCCGTTGCCATTACTGAGGAGATCATAATGGGTATGGAATACTATATTCCTCATTCTGATCTCATCAGTAAGGGCACACGTAACCTCTGGTTCAATCACGACTGTGCTGAAGCTGCTTCGCGTAAGCAAGCGGCATATCGTGCTTGGATCAGAGGCCGCGCTCTCAAGGATCCCGGGGTCGATTCACTCAAAGCAGCCTACAATTCTGCTTCCAAGGCCTGTAAGAAGGCTTACATCAGAGCGGATGCCCAGCGTGTTGCACGTGTTGGCCAGGAACTTATAACGCATCCTGCGGGCTCCCGTAGCTACTGGCGTTTGGCCAAGGCCGTGCAAAAAAACTTCTGCCAGCCCTCGCTGCCACCTCTGAGATGCCCAGACGGAACACTAGCTCATAAGCCGCAGGAGAAAGCCGATTTACTGGCAAAACTCTTTGCGGCTAACTCCCGAATCGATGATTGCAATGCACTGCCACCATCATTACCTCACTGTGGCACAACGATGCCTGATATTAAAATCAGGCAGCGTGAGGTTCGTGCCGAGTTGCAATCACTCGACGTCCGGAAAGCTAGTGGACCTGATGGCATCCCAGCAGTAGTACTTAAAAAATGTGCAGCGGAGTTGTCTCCCGTGCTCACGCGCTTGTACCAATGCTCGTATTCTTTGGGGCGTGTGCCGGAGACTTGGAGAGATGCTAACGTGCAACCGGTGCCCAAAAAAGGGGATCGCTCGGACCCGGCAAACTATCGGCCAATAGCAGTCACCTCAGTTTTATGTAAAGTTCTAGAAAAGGTCCTTAATAACCATCTGACCCGCTACCTAGAGGATCACTCCTTGATTAATGATCGTCAATATGGATTTAGACCGAAACGATCGACGGGTGATCTTCTAGCGTACTTAACTCATATCTGGGGTGAGGCTATCGACAAGCGTGGCGAGTCGTTGGCTATCAGCCTTGACATTGCCAAGGCGTTCGACAGGGTCTGGCACAAAAGCCTTCTCTCCAAGCTTCCGGCATACGGTCTGCCAGCCCAGTTCTGTTCTTGGGTAGCTGACTTCCTGCATGAGCGTAGAATTCGTGTCCTTACGGATGGTAGCAGTTCGCGGTTCATGTCAGTGAATGCCGGCGTTCCCCAGGGCTCCGTCCTATCCCCCACTCTCTTTCTGCTGCATATCAATGACCTGATTCCTCTTGGGAATATTCATTGCTATGCAGACGATAGTACAGTGCATGCGGAGTATCTCGGACAAGCAGCGGCTGGGCATGCAGTAACCACGGAGAAACGGGAAAATCTTGTCATTGAACTCAACCAGGCTTTGGAACACATTTCCGAATGGGGTACCAGGAACTTGGTTGGGTTCAATGCCAAGAAAACTCAGGCTTGCGCTTTCACGGCAAAAACATCGCCATTCCTTCCCCTTCCATCTCTTCAGGGCACAACACTACCGCTGCAGAGCAACATTTCCATGCTCGGTATGGAAGTTCGCTCAGACCTGAATCCAAAGGACTACATCGAAACCGTGATCAAAACAGCTTCACGCAAACTCGGAGTCCTGAACAAGGTGCGGCGTTTTTTCACGCCCGATCAACTGTGCTTGTTGTACAAAACGCAAGTGCGGTCCTGCGTGGAATATTGCTCGCACCTCTGGGATGGCTCCGCCAAGTACTTGCTCGATGCTTTGGATAGGTTACAGCGGCGCGCGATCCGCATCATAGGCGATGAGGAGGTGACTAAACACCTTGAGCCTCTTCAATTACGCCGTGACGTGGCGTCACTAAGCGCGTTCTATCGTTTGTACCACGGCGAGTGTTCTGAGGAGTTATTCTCTCTTATCCCACCTTCCCCTTTCCTTCAGAGGACCACGCGCGCTGGCCTACGTTGTCACCGTTTTACTGTGGCCACAATTCCAACGCGTACAAAGAAATTTGGTGACTCATTTCTTTGTCGCACTATCCGTAAATGGAATGCTCTGCCCGCTCACGTGTTCCCTCCCTCTTACAACCTGGGATCCTTTAAAAGAGGCGTGAAGAAGCAACATGCAGGCCGGCAGGGTGAGGATGGCTGGTGTGGCAGGTAGAACTGCTGCATCAGCTATCTTCGCTTCTGGACTTCACCTTCACTTAACATCAGGTGGGGTGGAGTCATTTGTCGGACCTAACTATAAAAAAAAAAAAAAAAAAAAAAGTTATTTTTAATGATCCTCGAACTAGTGACGTGTCTTAAAATTATCGACATATTTATCAATCATTAAACAATCAATTATCGATATATTTATCAATAGAATGAAAAGGATACACTGTTGTCTAATTTAATTTTAGGTTTAAAAAATCATGCCAGAATATACATTAAATCTGCAAAATTCTATCTACATGTTCATTCATGCAGGTAGGTTTAAGCACCTATACATATAATTATTATTATGTACATTTTCCGTTTCAAATTCGCCAAACGTTCTATCCAATTTGCCATTATTTGAACTTAATAAAAGTACTCTTTATTAAATTTACAGTACATACATGCCCACACGTCTGTATTAATATGCAAATGAGCCGCGGCTCGGACACGCGCGTCGCGGAAGCGCCGCGAATAAATTAGCCCCGTGTTTACCCCCCTTTATCTCTGTTTGTTTGTTTTAAACATTAATTGTTAACTTCGAACAATCGCGCTGCAGCAGCGCTTCGATTCCGCCCGTTCCCCCACTGCGAAGCGTCCCTATTCATTGGGTTTCGTACAAAACGATGAATAAATGTATTCCGTTATTTTGTACACATGTAATATTTCAGCTTTTACAAATACTGGGGCCACTATTCCTACATGAACAAAGAAATTTGGTGACTCATTTCTATGTCGTACTATTCGTAAGTGGAATTCTTTGCTCGCACGCGTGTTCCCTCCTTCCTATCATCTGGGGTCCTTTAAGAGAGGCGTGAAGAAGCCTTTTTGCAGGCCGGCAAGGTGAGGGTAGTTGGTGTAGCAGTTTATAACTACTGTACCAGCTATCTTCGCGTTTGGACTTTATCACCACTGAACATGAGATGGGGTAGAGTCATTTGCCTACCTGGCTATAATATATCTATATGTTATTATTAATTTTCCTTTAAGCATTGAAGCAAAAATTAATTCATTGCACTTTTATACGTAGCAGCAAACTGATTGGGCAAAACCACAGACAAACAAACTCGCGAAGCAGACATTTTTGTATGTAAAATTGCTATTGCGCTAGGCTCCCTTGTCCATGGTAGTTGCTCAAGAAGTTTTCGGGGTGTATGTGTTTATATATGATAACGTTGCAATCACAAGTAACTCACATGTACCCTGTTAGAGTATCGTAATGTCTTTACTAACTCCAAATAACAAAAATTCAATAAAAACACGCAATTTTAATTTGTAGGTATAAAATATCTCTGGTCATGGACATCTGTGCCTGATTTGATTGATTTGTGGTATCCGTAATAAACTTCACTCAAAGCTCGTTGTACGACATATTAATTATTGAAAGAAGGTTACTATGAAATTCTGGCCAGCGGCAAAACCCATCAATACAGATTTATAGCTTATGAATCGAAATATAATTAAATAAATATTCCGACACTCACACCAATAAGCCTAGCCCCAAACTAAGCACTGTAGGCTTGTGTTATGCGATGCTAGGGTAACTAATAGAATACATATACTGTACATATACAGGCTGTTACAAAAATACAAATAAAGCTTGAATGGCGTTCATGTACATCGTATAAGGAGTCTTCTCTAATTTTCTTAAAAAAAATGCATGAAGTTTAAACTTTTCATAAAAACAGTTTTAATGATTAATAAAAATATCGATCATTTTAAGACACGTCACTAGTTCGAGGATCATTAAAAATAACTGTGTTTATAAAAAGTTACAACTTCATGCAAATACTTTAAGAAAAAATTAGAGAAGACTCCTTACATGATGTACTTCAACGCCCATCCAGCTTTGTTTGTATATTTGTAACACCCTCTATAAGTATATTTATATAGAAATACATATTAAACATCCATGACTGGAGTACAAATGCTCGTATTCATCACACAAAACATTTGTCCCCGCCGGGGTTCGAACCCGGGAGCCTCCCCGCAATCTCTCGAGTAGGCGACACCTTGAAACCCGGCATACAAACCACTCGGAGGTCGTCGAATTATGATTTTTTTTATATGTAGGCAAATGACTCTACCCCACCTGATGTTAAGTGGTAATAAATTCCAAACGCGAAGATAGCTGATACAGCAGTTATAAACTGCTACACCAACCATCCTTACCTGGCCGGCCTGCAAAAATGCTTCTTCACGCCTCTCTTAAAGGACCCCAGATCGTAGGAAGGAGGGAACACGTGCGCGGGTAAAGAATTCCACTTACGAATAGTACGACAAAGAAATGAGTCACTAAATTTCTTTGTTCGTGTAGGAATAGTGGCCACAGTATATTTGTTTCATTTTTTATCCTAATTAATCGTTTTAAATGCAAATCTTAAAATAGGTACAACAATTTCATTGGCCATAATTATTCTAGTAACGGTGGAGAGAACTAATCAATGCCCCAGGGTGAATTACTCAGCCTACGGTACTGGAATAGGTAATCCGTCCGAATCTGCATTCAGGTCAGCAATCAAACCATTAGTCGTTTCAGATGCTGTACCTTTAAGTGGTGGTGTGTTCCTGTCGGTGAGTAAGCCCTGGAGGCTCCACGGGGTAGTTCAGGGTAGGCAACGGAGCGAGGGATATATTTTTTATCGCAAGCATCTATAATGCAATTCAACTAAGAATAGGACCGACTGGGCGCCATATTGTGACGTCATATCTGTCAATTCGAACCAAATGGGTAGAGTGAGCAAAAAAAAATATTTTGTTAATATTTATTTAATAAGATTGAGAAAAAAACAACCACTTTTTAATAATATTTATTTATTAAGACTGTGTGAGAAAAAACAGTAATCAGAATCTAGCTCTTCAATTCCGCTCATCTCTGCATTACCGCCGGAGTAGTTATGAAAAATCATGCACTATTTCTAGGTCACATACGAACATGCATCCTTTATGTAAACGAAAGTTTCAAATTGAGTTTTTGAACGCAACTTAAAGTGACATTTGGTTGACGATTTAGGTTATAAACCATTCATAGCCAAACTTTAATAAATTAAAACAAAATTAACCAATATTAATCATCAATATTTGTTATTGTTTGTTTACAAATGTTTGGTTATTATTGTAGAATTAGCAGTGTGCTAAAAAAGGGTTCCAAGTTTTTTTTTGCAAACCGTACTTTCAAGCGACATTTGACAGATGGAGGTCATTGGCTTTCCTATTCTTATTTGAATCGCACTATATATGCTAAAGTGGCCTCTTACCAGCAGGCAGGAAAAATTGAGTAACAGACACAGCAACTTTCACATATATAATATTAGATGATAAAATATTAACGAGGAGCTCGATGGCGCAGGTGGTTAGCGCGTTCGGCTGCGATGGTTCAAGTTAAGCAACTTTCGCAGTGGTCGGTCATTGGATGGGTGACCGAAAATTTACTATCTCGAGCTCCTCCGTGCTTCGGAAGGCACGTTAAGCCGTTGGTCCCGGCTGCATCTGCAGTCGTTAGCACCCGCCAATCCGCACTGGGCCCGCGTGGTGGGTCATAGCCCAATCTCCCCATTCCATGCATAGGGAAGGCCTTTGCCCCAGCAGTGGGGACATTAATAGGCTGATGATGATGATGATGAAAATACTAACGTAAGTTTAAGAATTATTCCTAAAATAGTTTTACCCCCGGTCAGTTACTACTACCAATAACAATACACTAAAATCACCAATAAAATAACACACTGCGCTATAAAACAGCAAAAATATCACACACTTTACATACGACCTCCCTGGCCGAGTGGTTTATACGCCAGGTTTCATGGTGTCGCCGACTCGAGAGGTCCCGGTTTCAGATCCCGGTGGGGGCAGATGTTTGTGTGATGAATACGAGCATTTGTACTCCAGTCATGGATGTTTAATATGTATTTCTATATAATTATACTTATACTAGCAAACCAGTGAACCAAATGTTCACCAAAACCTGATTTAAAAAAAAATCTATTTAATTAATTGAGAACTTCGGAGATTTTGTGTGGTTTCGTTTGAAATTCGTGATTTCTCGAAAACCGGAAGTGCTACGTTACTCAAATCCGGTTTGTAGTCTTATCAGACTATTCTTAACTTATAACTTAAATATTCTCTTTATCTATCTCTTACGGTTTGGCCGCTGAAACAGCACCACAGACAGACGGACGGACGGACTTGTCTAATAGATAAGAGATATGTACATTATATGTATTGTATCCGTGTTACCCTAGCATCCCATAACACAAATGTTGCAGTGCTAACTTACTAGCTCTAGGCTAATTGGTGTGAGTGTTGGAAATATTTATTTATTTATTTATAGATACAGACAAATTTAATACAACAAACAAACATTCTTATGAACATCAACGAGGCGGCGATAGCGTAAAGTACGGAAACACAAACAGCATTACGGATACGCGCTTGCCAATTAGCACTTAATTACCCGTTACGAAAACAAGCACTTGAAATTGTCTTTAATTTAACTCTTGCCTCGATAAAAAAAAACAACATATTTGCTCAAAAAATGCATTAACGGTGGTTGTATACATTGAAAAGAAATGAAATGAAAAGTCATTTATTCAGTCTAGGCTGTTACAAGCACTTGTGAAGGTCAAGAAGCTACGCCATCGGTTCGCAAAACTACGGCGGGAGACCTTGTACTGAGAAGAACCGGCAAGAAACTCAGCAAGGGCTGCTTTTTTCTCCCTGTATTGATATATACAGAGTCGTCAAGTTGAAAAATGACTTCAGAGATACTTCTGAAGTCACCTTCCATTACATTATTTAGGATAAAGATATATAGTTACAATAATAATTTTATATTTAGTATATAGGAAGCGGCATTAGATAGGTACCATATTACTGTTACAAAAACTGACTCATATCCATCAAATAACAAATTACAAGAAACACTATGACCATGCATTACGATCATTTAGATAATCATTAATTTTATAATAGCCCTTATTCATAAGAGAATTCTTGATCTGAGATTTAAATTTGGTTAGTGGAAGCTCAGTCAAATCTTGGGGAACTTTGTACGAAAGTTCAAAATTATGGGCCATACAACAGAGAGTGCGGTAAAATTTTACTGCACGCTTCGGTATGTGGTAGCGTGCGTATCCTTCAAGGTTTTTTGAAGTGAAAACTTCTTTAGCACCGTTGTGGTTTAAAATTCGGTGAAACGAAACTTGACCATTATTTGACACAAGGTATCCGTAATTTTGTAACTCTCTGCAAGAGACAGATAGTCGAACGTCAACGGTCTTGGGGTCTACACCACTAACGGTCGGTGGTTCGATCCTCAGCTCGGTTATTTTATTAATTGTTTCTTTTTATTAAGCTATTATTGTAGAATATTTAATTTTGTCCAGTATTTTACAGTACCTAGTCATGAAGGACTATTACGTGTTCACATCTTTGTAGGTTTCACTTCTATCGTAAGTGAACAGCACTTGTCCATTTTTTTTTAATTTCGATCGAACCTCCTTGTCAGAATTTTGACCTACACATTTATCTCACTTTAATACTAAAAAAACGAAACACTGATGATGAAAGATGTACAACGAAAGATGTAGTTCTAATTTTCACCACTAGCACGTGGTGCTACGTGGAAATTACTTAAAAATAGGGGTGATGACGGGGTACAGTAAACGAAATTCTATTTAGTCCAAAGAAAATATAACTAGAAAAAATTCCACGCGGACCAGGCAGCAGACGGGACTCGAACCCGCACCCTTCGCAATCCGGGCGAATGCACTGACCAATTATGCTACCGCGGCCCTCACGGACCGCGTCGAAATTCTTTCTAGCTATTCTTAAGCTGCAAGGCAGCGCCATCTCTTCGCATTATAGGTAAACCCACAATGTCAAATGAATACTTTTACAAGTATTAAACATTTGAAAGAAGAAATAGCAATTATAGTTATAATTTTTTATTATTTTTAAAGCATGTAACTGCTTGATGTTTAAATCTAAAGAAAATATAACTAGAAAAAATTCCACGCGGACCAGGCAGCAGACGGGACTCGAACCCGCACCCTTCGCAATCCGGGCGAATGCACTGACCAATTATGCTACCGCGGCCCTCACGGACCTCGTCGAAATTCTTTCTAGCTATTCTTAAGCTGCAAGGCAGCGCCATCTCTTCGCATTATAGGTAAACCCACAATCTATCTATCTATTTAGTCCGTCAGCTAGATGATCAAAAAATAATGGACACGTATTTTTTCTTTGGGCAATCAACCAAAAAATGACAAAGTTATAGCGCGTCAAAGTTTGGGAGTAGGGGCTCGTAACGTCACTTTTGAGTGAATTTTCCCTTATAAGTGTACTCAAACGTGACGTCATGCGACTTTTCAAATCAATATATCTCTGCAATGTTTATTTAATGTGAAAAAAGAAAAAATACGTGTCCAATATTTTTTTACTTTCTGATAATCTACCTGATAAACGAACTAAAAAAATTAGTCATCATCCCTATTATACTGTTTTCTCGCAAATGTGTTGAAAAAAGTTGTATGATATAAAAAGTAAACTCTCGACTTCGTCTCAGGCTTACATTTGTCTACTCGTTTGTAATAACCAACTTACCGCACTAATATCATAAATAACTAAGAACGCTCCTATTACAATCGATCCTCAGAAAATAATCCTTAGTAAATTGTGTTTTGTTCCACGAAATATAACTTATTTGTTTAGTCACTTGCACCAACATTTTAAAAACAAATTAAGTCTAACAATCGTATTTTTGAACAAGTACAAGTAACCGAAAATCGAGGAGCTCGATGGCGCAAGTGGTAAGCGCGATCGTTGAAGTTAAGCAACTTTCGCAGTGGTCGGTCATTGGATGGGTGACCAAAAATTTACTATCTCGAGTTCCTCCGTGCTTCGGAAGGCACGTTAAGCCGTTGGTCCCGGCTGCATCTGCAGTCGTTAGGACCCACCAATCCGCACTGGGCCAGCGTGGTGGGTCATGGCCCAATCTCCCTATTCCATCCATAGGGAAAGCCTGTGCCCCGGCTGATGATGACAAGTAATCACTTCGTTACTAAGTAAGCAATTCCTTATTTGACACCAGAATTCTACAATAAAACAAATGGTAACTTACGAACGAAAATGGTTTCTGTTATTTGGTTGAGATTTTATTCTCATTTTTGACAAGTTATGATCAATTTCGTAAGTACGAAATGAAAAATGTTGCTCAGGTAATTACTTCTGCTTGAGTTAAGTAAGTACTTCTTTATAAATACGACGGTTAGTCCGGTTTAACAAAGCATTCCATCTTTGTCAATTGTATTAAGACAACTAGAGCTAGAGTGACGCTTAAAAATGATAAGCATTTCAATTTGATTGAGGAACTTTAGCGCAAATTGGGCTTAGCTGGCATAGTGGAATAGAAAAAATAACAAAAGATATATATAGATTTAAAAAGAACCTCCTTGAATTCTAAATCTACCTTTCCGAAATAACAATTCATGGCCGTTATTCAAATACATTAGATCGAGTTCCACTAGCGCCAACTTTAAAAATACATTCACTTTATATATCCGGAAAGTGCATTTTGCAACAAAGGTTTGGCGTAGGTGAAAGACCAAGTCAAAGCCGCAGCGTTCCATTTTCAAACCGCGGCCGTTGAAAAATCGCACCAATCCCGCGCTCCCTTTCCATTTGAATTTGAATTTCGAACAGAAAACACGTGATTGATTTACGGCCAGCGTTCGACATTGGTACTTTTTCAATTCCGCACATGTAAAATATGCATCCTGCTGATGTAAAAACGTTCGTCATTTTTTAGTTTTTATTTTACACCGTATTTCCTGTGTCCGATAACATGTTTAAAATAGTAGGAATTTTTTTCAATATACACAATACGAATAAAACGCTTTTAAATCCAATCATAGCTTATAATAATAAAGCATGCTTTGTTGCATATGCGTTTTGGAAATGCACTATTTATGTTAATAATTAAAATGATGTATATTTTAAATATTTATTTAACACGTACAATTTTTAGTAGGTATTGCGAAACACATTTATCACCTTTTCAATATTACTGGATTCATTTGTTGCAATGAATAAAACAGGTATGCCGTCCGAATCGAAATCACTTTTTCCTCGATAAATCTAAATAAAACAATCCACTCAAGGTTTATCTTCTAGTCTGAATAAAATTGCTTCATTGCATTTCAATTGTAGAAAAATAGGTCCTATTGGCCCGTCTTAGGGTCTTATTATCAGAGTGGCATTGGCAGGTTCAGTGAGTGTCGTCAATCTGAGCTCACGTTCACTCGCTCATCGGTCTGTTGAATAAAAGATGGCGGTCGCCCCTAGGGACAACTAACGAGGCGGGAAAATGACGCTGTATTAAGGTAAATAGTGGCCATCAAGATAGCAGAAGGATACTCTTTTTAAGTGAGCTGTATTGAATTAACCCTTGTCTGGATAAACATCCTTGATTGTGTGAAAAGCTTTAAAAATCTTATATTGGATTATGAATCATAGTAAAACAAAACGAAATTAGTTACGTAAAAACACCTTTTGCAGTTTCAAAACTTTGGCGCCCAATGTAGCACTGACTCCACGTTAGGGCGCCAACAACACTAAGATTTCTTCATTATTATTTATAACAACAGTGTATCACTTTAGCAATGTAACTGTTCCCGTTTATGACACGAAGTTCCACTTATTATGTGTTTATATCATACACCATTTGATAAGAGGCGGTGTCGTAAGTGTACGTTGCCGCTCTTTTTTACGACTAATAACGCGAGATACATTATAGTTTCTCGTAAGTCGCGAACTTATTACTGATGACTTGTTGAGACTCGAGTCTTGAGAGCTTTAGGACCGTGTCTGTTTGTAAGCCGCAGAAATGGGGTGGCTGCTAGGACAACTTCCAACTAAAGATAGAAGTTATGCAATGTGAGATTGCGTTTAGTAATTTAATCAAAGTTTTTTACGTTATTAATTCTATGATGCCTGAAGGATAATTCGAAGAGACCGTGAAGACAAGTGTGAGCAGTTTAAATACATTATATTATATCGTCATCACCAGCAAATGCCTATTAATATCCCCACTGCTGGCACAGGCCTCCCCTGTGGATGAAATAAGGAGATTGGGCCATGACCCACAACGCGGGCCCAGTGCGGATCGGTGGGTGCTAACAACTGCAGATGCGGCCGAGACCAACGGCTTAACTTACCTTCCAAAGCACGGAGGAGTGAGAGATAATAAAATTTTGGTCACCCATCCAATGGCCGACCACTGCGAAAGTTGCTTGACTTCAACGTCCGCAGCCGAACGCGCTATCCTCTTCCGCCATTGATCTCCTCGATGATCGCTTATATTATATAAATTTTATATAAATAAAGAAAATGGGAAAGTGTAAAAAAAACAAAGTATTCTTCAAGGACGTAGTATTTATTACGCGTGCGGTCGTTACACAAAATTATAACGAAAGACCGTCATTACTTAGAAAATATAACTAATATTCATTAATACCAATCTATTTAAAAGAAAAATATTAAGAATCTTCAATGTTTACGTGTAATATTGTTTATTACAACGCCTGTAGTGCCCGTGTGACTGACAAGTTCGGTGTCAATGACAATGTTCAATACAATGTGTCGAGGCATCGCAGTTATAAAACTAGTTTTAGTGTCGTCTGCTGTCACGACAGTTATCGTAAATGTTTGCCGTAAAACGGTGAAGTTGAGGATATTTTTTTCGAAATGACCGACACTGGCTGTGTATATTATTACTAAACCGCATTGCTTTATAGCCTGTTAGAATCCAATTCGTAGAAAAGGTAAAGGTCTTATTAAATATATTTTTGTTGTAAATTAAAAAATGGATTGCGTTATTAAATTAATAGTTCCGCAGATGGGTCTAACCTTCTAATGTTATAAAGGTGTAAGTTTGTATATCTGTTATTTAACCACGCAAAAATGGCTGAACGGATTTAGATAAAATTGGCACACATATTTTATTACCTGGTTGAGACATAGGATACTATTATCCCGGGAAAATCTTATGCTTGTATGGCATTGTGAAGAAACTCTTTGAAACTTTCTCTTTTGAAAAACCCGTTGAAACATGTTTTATTTAAGAAACTCTAGTTAAAGGGGGCGAAGACGCGAGCTATATCAATCAAACAATCTTGACAGCTCTGGCAGTTAACATATTTTATTTAAAAATAATTCAAATATGAAAAGAAAAATATAAGCGTTAATATTAACACATCTGATGTTTAGTGTAAGTATTGTCTGGAACTTGCATGCCTTACTGATCTTCTGTTCTATTCTAATATTCTGTTATAAATGGATTCGGGCGTACGAACTATGACAAAGTTTTAAACTTATTTAAAGTAGGTAATACATAGTGTGGCAAGGAATCGGAAAGTACAGAGGTAAAATTTCGAAAGAAAAAAGTTTTCAGCGATTGGTTCTGGTCAAGTAAAATAACACGATTGATGAATTTACAAATATTTTTGAATATACTGCTGTTCCTGTAATAATTTATCATTCACTGTTAACAGTTAACGAACTTCTAAGCTTTAATGGGGGTGCGGTTACCTTTGAAATGGGCCTTTTGTGAAATAATCTGTGTAATAAGGATGCACTGTTTGATGAAAATCCACCGAAAATACATAAATAACAATGTAGAGACAGGATGTGATCTAGATAAGTGCAAAATAATGTTTATGATTATTAAATATATTGGAATGACATGATTTAACTCCTAACCAGATCATTTAATTTAAAATATAAAATGTTTAGGTTAAGTATATGTTTTTAATGATTTGAAATAATAAGATAAGGAGAAAGGCTAGTGAGAGACCTTGTACTTTATTTTCTAGTTGTAGACAAATAATAAAGGTAATGCAGTCCTTCTATAAGTAAAGGCGACATTTTTATACCGTGCATTTTAGGACGAGACTCGTCGGGCCGAGTGTATTTCCCTAAGGTACTCTTTCTGTGTTGTCAACTCGATGTCACCGTAAATTGCTGACCTGAAGAGGAGGTCGGAGGCCTTTGGTCGAAACAACTTGGCAACAGTCTAGGTAAAACAATCAGAGCAATGAAACTAAAAGGCTTTTGTCTCTTTTTACGTAATACAATAAAGTGTTTCCATTTTTTGACGATGTCGAATGTTTCATATAACATTTAATATAATAGGCTAGTTGACCCTTTTTGGGAAAAGGTTTTAAATGATTAATAAATGTTCTATAAGACCGAAAAAAAATGTATTGTATTTTTTGAGACCTAAAAAGCTACAAATCTTTAATTTTAAAATAGATTTTTCATGGACATACAAAAACGCTGTCGGCCATTTTAATCTATAGATTATCTATGCTATGACGTTAACTTACTGGCAATTAACTGCAGTAAACAAAAACTCGTAAGCACGTAGAAAATAACTTATTTGACTTAATAATAAAAGAAACATGATTTCTAATAAATACCACGAAAAATAAAGTAATTATCATTATTGCATTGTACGAGAATATAAAAGCACATCCTTGAAGACTCCAGAAATGTTGTGGATTAAAGTGCCGAAAGAAATTAACCTACGCAACTTTATTACACTTATTCATATGTTGTATCAGTTTTATGTTTATTACTACATTGTAATACTAAATGCACTGTACTTACATATATGCCTTGTCGTTTCTCTACTCCGCAGAGCAGAAATCACGGTTTAGTGCAAAAAAATCACCAACCATCAATGCGTCAATTCTTGGCAGATTTGTGCTTTCTGCTTTCACAAAGCCGGCATCCATAATTAGTTTTGTCAAAAAAACAGTAAACGGAAACTTTTCTAAAGTTAAAAGTGTTTTAAGATAAATTTAGTCAGACGAAAGAATCCATCCACAGTAACACGCGAATGACATTTAGTTGTTAACCATAACAGACGTCACAATCATGGTGGATGTGGCGAACAGCGTTTTTAGTGTTTAAAAAATATAGACTAAAAAATATTTTTTTAAATTAAATTTCTACAACAATCTTCTGCTTTTATGCAGTGAAATCGATATATTTAGGTTCCTTAGACCAAATACTTTAAGAAATAAACATTTATTTAATACAATTCGACATGAGTCAACTAGCTAACTGTTAAGTGATTATGTATTCAATATGACACTGATAAAATACAAGAATAGCATCATTAACTGGAGTGACACGAATGCAGCGATGATAATTATGCTTTTACTCATATTAACATCGGCGATATTATGCTAATGATAAGCAATAATAGCACACTGGCAATTTAACATAATAGATTTTTTTAATCTGGAATAAATAAATACTTTTACTAACTTTCAATCGAAATATTTTCCGATGTTATTTCTACGATTAAGATTCCGACATGTTTCAAAAAAACGGCTATTTTTTGAGGACTTACTTTTGCGGAAATGAATTTACATGTAGAAATGTACATTTCACATTTTGCAGAATATATAACCTACCTATCAATAAAACAAATGTAAACACATCAATATCATTAATAATCATAAGCGAGAGTTAGCCTTTATACTAATTAAATTCAAACCCTTTAAATTACCCTGCGTGTGGAGATCGTAGTAAAGCATTGAACATACTGCATTAGCACTTAGCTCACGTCCGCTCTCGGAGAGAGCTAGCGCGATAATAGATGTGGCTAGCCCCCACCACTGCCGTTGTGCCGCCGCGCCGGAAATGTTGGGAGCGAGGGAAGCGTTAACCCGCTTCCGTACCGACGCACATCCGGTGCACAATACTGGATATGGTGCAAGTTGTTGCGAATTAATCGCCTAGAAAATAAATGTGTTACTCCTAATTGTTAACAAAACACTTCAAATCGAGATTTTTGAAAAGAAAAGAATTCGAAATGTTTAAAGTTTCTTCCGCAATGGAAATTTAATTAAAATCCAAGCTATTAGAAACTAAGCCTCTTATCGTGATCTTAGAGCTCAATTTAAATAATTAGTTCTGTCTGACATTGATAAAAAAGGCTATAATTATAAGTTTAACTGCATGTTGCAAGTTAAACAGCAAATGGCTCAAGTAGTTAGCGCGTTCCGCACAATGGCCGATTATATTAAGATGGGTGACCAAATTATCCCTAGCTCCTCCGTGCTTCGGAAGATACTTTAAATTCTATGAGTTTAGGCGGTGCTGGTCGGGTGCCGGGTGGGTGCCACTACATACACGAAACGATTGATCGTAAACGATTCGTCGCTGCGATCGATCTGAAGGAAATCGTTAAGATCAATACAGACAATTGGTACAGATCAATCGTACCGTATATGGGACACTGACGATCGATCGTTTACGATATTCATGATTGCATGGGTTTTTGTTGCGATCTCCGATATCGTCTGCGATTAAGTAAATCGTTAACGATCTTGACATACACTGTCGATCCATCGTTTCGATCGGTCTGAAACGACGGATCGTACAGATCAATCGTTCCGTATATGGGCTTCGCTGTCCGTCAAGTCAGTGACCAATCGTATTAATTTAGGTCTATTTTTAAGTTTTTATTTTATTTCGTTTTAATTTTTTTTTTGGGTTTTTTCTAAGAAGAATCAAATATGTATATGTGATTTACGCGCGGTATTTCGCAATATGCTGAAGCTTTTATTTTACATTATTGAATTTACATGGAAATAAACAGTGTTTAAACAACTACAATGATAGTTTTCGTTTGTTTCGTACAATGACTTTCCCTTACAATTATCTGCCACTCTTCTCAAATACTGTAGACACACTACACCACCCAAAGCATCGTCGCACAGGCGTGGGAGAAGCATAACAAACATAAATAACGCCGTGAAATAATGTTTATGGAATCGTGGTTACAAATAGATGTACGTAAAGCAAAGATTTTAGTTTATACTCTAAGTTTTATGATAAACTCTGATAAAAGTGCACGAGACTGATATGCAGATGAAGGAAGAATGTGTAATTTAAAATATGAACTGGAGTTGCTTTTGAGATGCAAATTCTAGGAATGGGTTTTTAAGTAAGCTCCTCTCATGTGAACTGGAAAAGAGATAAAAAGAAGACTCGTCTGTGTGTGTGCGAGCAACTTATGTGTTGTATCTACAGAAGAGGAGAATCTATATATATAAAACTCAAAGGTGACTGACTGACATAGTGATCTATCAACTCACAGCCCAAACCACTGGACGGATCGGGCTGAAATTTGGCATGCAGGTAGATGTTATGACGTAGGCATCCGCTAAGAAAGGATTTTGATCAATTCTACCCCCAAGGGGATAAAATAGGGAATGAAAGTTTGTATGAAACTTTGTCAATTTTAAACCGATCGGGCTGAGACTTTGCATGCAGGTATAAGAAGAATCATAGATTAATGTCATTGTATATAATACAAGCCTGAGAACGAAATCTGTAGTCTACACTTCAGCTCTACACCGAAGCGAAGTGAGGGCGGGCCGCTTAGTCATATTTTAAATAATAGAAAGTTTTCTTAAAGCCTGCAGTTAAAAAGCAAAGCAATTTTGTGTCCTGTTGTTAATTAAGATGGAACGAATAAGAATACACATAACAAAATATGAATTTGATAAAATAGTTCTGTTTACATTGACGTTAATTAAACTCAAAGTCAAACGTATTGCATATCATCATCAGCCTATTAATATCCCCACAGCTGGTGCACAGGTCTTCCCAATGGATGGAATAGTGTGGGCCATAACCCACCACGCGGGCCCAGTGCGGATGGGTGGTGGCGGGTGCTAACGACTGCAGTTGCAGCCGGGACCAAACGCTTAAAATCACTTTCGAAGCACATACTGTACTGTACTGTACTGTATAGCACATATGTAGGTACTGAGTACTAGGAGCTCGATGGCGCAAGTGGTTAGCGCGTTCCGCAGCGATCGTTGAATTTAAGCAACTTTCGCAGTGGTCGGTCATTGGATGGGTGACCATAATTTACTATCTCGAGCTCCTCCGTGTTTCGGAAGGCACGTTAAGCCGTTGGTCCCGGCTGCATCTGCAGTCGTTAGCACCCACCAACCCGCACTGGGCCCGCGTGGTGGGTCATGGCCCAATCTCCCTATTCCATCCATAGGGAAGCCTGTGCCCCAGCAGTGGGGACATTAATAGGCTGATGATGAGGTACTGGGCTGTATCTTTTATACGCTAACTTAGAAGTTTGATTTCTTCAGAGCTCCAAAGGACCATAGACCTGAGTATATGGTTTGAATTTCAATTCGATAACACCATGCGTTTTCTAAATAAAGGGTTTTCGCAGACGGAAGGACAGAGTGATCCTGGAAGGGTTCCTACATTTTAATCCTGATAGTCCACAAACGTTCAGCAAAGTGGCCGATTATACTCTTCGGTCTTCGGAGGTAGATATTAAATTTTTGGTCATCTATCCAATGACCAGTTGCTCAACTATCACAGCCGAACTCGCTAATCGCTTGCGCTATTTAAGCTCCAATTAAATTAAATTATCTTAGTTCTTTTCGACGTATTATATTTGGTTGTAGTAAATAATAACTGAAAGTATAATGCGATTCAAATAAGAATAGGAAAGCCAATGACCTCTATCTGTCAAACGTCGCTTGAAAAGTACGATTTGCAAAAAAAATCTTGGAACCCTTTTTAGCACTCCGCAAATTCAAGAATAAAACCGAACATTTATAAACAAACAATAACAAATATTGATAATTAATATCGGTTGACATTTTTTTTTCACTTATTGAGCTTTGGCCATGAATGGTTGACAACCTAAATCGTCCGTCAGCCAAATGTCACTTTAAGCTGCGTTCTGAAACTCTTTACATAAAGGATGCATGTTCGTATGCGACCTAGTAATAGTGCATGATTATTCATAACTACGCCGGCGGTAATGCCGAGATGAGCGGAACAGAAGAGCTAGATTCTGATTAATGTTTTTCTCACAGTCTTACTAAATAAATATTAATAAATATTGGTGTTTTTTTTTTCTCAATCTTAGTAAATAAGTTTTATTAAATGAAAAACTTTTTTTTTGCTCACTCTACCTATTAGGTTTGAAGTGACAGCTATGACATCACAATATGGCGCCCAGTCGGTCCTATTCTTAGTTGAATCGCATTATAGGTACCACAATGCTGTCAATGCAAATGTCAAGGTTGAATCGTCTATTCGTTAAGTTTACGCACCGACAATCAATAACAGATCTGATAACTGCCAGGTACTTGAACTGACGCAGTTAAAGGCTTTGGACGAGAACATTACCCTTACCAAGAACTAATATCGAATCCGAATAGTTTGCGAGGTTTGCGAGTGCGAAATGTCCACAGAACACAAAAAGAGGTTAGAAGGGTTATAATTAAATAATTCATCTTATCAATATTAATGATAAGTCACCTTGGGCTTAACATAATAGACTGTCGTTTTACTTTGCTAATTTGGTTGAAAATTGTTTAATCGCCACTTCTAAATTTAAAAATAGTACCTAGTTATACTTAACTTTTGTTAATTAATAATATTAATGTGATGGAAGTTGACATCAACACATGTATTCATTTTTTGATGTCATCTTTCAATTGACGACACTGTGTGAAACAAAACAGGGAGAAAAAAATAGCCCTTGCTGAGTTTCTTGCCGGCTCTTCTCAGTACAAGGTCTCCCGCCGTAGATTTACGAACCGATGGCGTAGCGTTTGACTTTCACAAGAGCTTGTAACAGCCTAGACTGAATAAATGAGTTTGAATTTGAATTTGAATTAGACTTGCAACGAATAGTATATTCGGCAGTATACCGAATATTCGGCGAGGCCCCTGACCGAATAGCCGAATATTAGGCAAAAGTATTCGTCTGGATTTTAGCGCCAAAAACTTGTACAGACGTGACGTGATTCGCGCTCCTTTGTTTTGTTCTAATGTACTCATCGACCGCGCGCCCGCTGTTGTTCTGATCTTTTCTTAAATCTTAATATATATAAATCTCGTGTCACAATGTTTGTCCTCAATGGACTCCTAAACCACTGAACCGATTATAATAAAATTCGCACACCATGTGCAGTTCGATCCAACTTGAGAGATAGGATAGTTTAAATCTCAAATTATAGTCGCAATTTTAATTTATTGCAAATTATTACTTTTGGGCGGTACGAAGTTCGCCGAGTCAGCTAGTATTAGATATATATCACGTCATGACAACCCGTATACATGGTGGTAAGCAAAGAAATTTGAATTTCCGTGTTTGATTAAGATTGCAGCGAAATATTTGTCGGCGCCAGGAAGTAGTGTTTATTCAGAGCGCCTTTTCTCTGAAGCTGGGATGGTCTACGAGAAAAGAAGAAGTAAAATACTTCCTAAATATGCAGTAAAGTTAGTCTTTCTGCACCATAACCTTCCCCCTACTAAATTTTGATTATGAAAATAATTCAAATGCATAGAAAATTTCTTAACTTGTTTAATACAGAAAATGATTAAATTATGTAGGTACCTGTTTTATAAACCAATGACTACTTAATAAATGATTATAAAAGAAATGAGAACCTTATCCTTCTAAATTTTTATTACCACAATAATTCAAATACATAGAATCCTCAATTTTTCCAATTCAGAAGATGATATTATGTACCTGTGTTATGTACCAATGACTACTTAAATGATTATATACAACAGAAATGAAAATATGAATATATACGTAATCAATCCATTTTAATTTTTCATTTTATCAATTATTTCTCTATGACAAAATATATTATTTAAGTATTCGGTATTCTGCCGAATAATATGTAGATATTCGGTATTCGGCCGAAGATAATAAAAGCAGCCGAATAGGCCGAATACCGAATAGTAACCGAATATTCGTTGCAAGTCTAGTTATAATAGACCGTTTGTACGGGAACCATTTCGCCGGCTTGCCTCCATTACACATTCACCTAATAGATAATAGCCAATCAAACGACGCGACATCAAACAATCGAACCAATCAACGCTCACACCCGAAAGCAACGACGCAATCAGAACCAAGTTTTGGTCAAGTTATGAGCGTTTGCTCACACATAACCTAACTCTTGCTTTGTTCCGTCCAAAAAGGAGCTTAGTTCGAAAAACGGGTTTCCATCAATGTAACGTTATTTCGCCTGAAATAGCTTTTTTCACTTGAGTTTTAAATATTGTACTATATTACGCAACATCAACATTCGCAAGTCCGTCTCGTACTTAGCCTGTTTCGTTACGGCTAGCATTAACGTTATTATTTACAGCGTATTAGCTGCCAGCATCACTGCAGGCCAGATAGGCGGCGGCGGTAGGAGATAAGGTGACGCTAAACATTATGTACGGCGCTTTACTTCATCGCCGCCGGTAACGAGAAAAATATCTGCCGACAACGTCTAGGAGGAGGATTTAATGATAATATTATAGTTATAATTTTTACATTTTTGAACTGAAAACTTCTTTAGCGGCGTTGTACACTTTTTTTGTATGGGTAAAAAATGTTAAACTCGCGTTAGGGTTAACACGTGGGCTGATCGCATCATGACACACAATAAAATTGGAAAGGTTGTTGACTTTCAATATATTGGACGAAACATAGTTATATTTTATTTTATCGCCACGTGGCAGCTTTATAGCGAAGAAAATGCATTTTTTTTCAATAGATGTCGCTAGATGCGCTTAAATGTGATTCATGTAAGTTGATTTCTTTACAATAGATGTCGCTAAGTGCGCTTAAACGTGATTCATGTAAGTTGATTTTTCTGAGAGATAAACTTTTTTAATGTAATATAAATTGTCATGTTTGTGTACGATAGCGCAATAAATAAATATTGTGTTCTACCACATACAAGATAGGACTTTTATACTGATAATTAAAGCAATTCGTGCAAAATTATTCCCTAACCATTCCAAAATATCAAAAATGCACAACGTTAATATTCAAGTTTTCACTTCTGCCGGCACTCCCGGAGTGCAACCCGTCGTATTTTTTTTAAGCATGTAACTGCTTGATGTTTAAATCTAAAGAAAATTTAACGAGAAAATTTTCACTCAGACCCGGCAGCAGACAGGACTCGAATCCGCACCCTTCGCTATCCGGGCGAATGCACTGACCATTATGCTACCGCGGCCCTAATGGTCGTATCGAATACTTTCTAGCCTTTCTTAAGCTGCAAGTCAGCGCCACATCCTTGCATTTTGCATAAGAAAGGCTAGAAAGAATACGACACGGCCATCAGAGCCGCGGTAGCATAATGGTATATATGATATGGTATAGCATTCGCCCGGATAGTGAAGGGTGAGAGTTCGAGTCCCGTCTGATGCCTGGACCGCGTGGAATGATTTCTAGTAATATTTTGTTTAGATAATATTACAGTTAAAAATTCATATATAGTTACTGCATATACCTCGCAGAGGTTTTCAGTGTATAAGATAGTCGACAATTTAATTATTCTATCGTCAATTGGAATGAGGAGCTCGATGGCGCAAGTGGTTAGCGCGTTCGGCTGTGGTCGTTGAAGTTAAGCAACTTTCGCAGTGGTCGGTCATTGGATGGGTGACCAAAAATTTATTATCTCGAGCTCCTCCGTGCTTCGGAAGGCACGTTAAGCCGTTGGTCCTGGCTGCAACTGCAGTCGTTAGCACCCACCAATCCGCACTGGGCCCGCGTGGTGGGTCATGGCTCAATCTCCCTATTCCATCCATAGGGAAGGCCTGTTCCCCAGCAGTGGGGACATTAATAGGCTGATGATGATGATGATGATGATGATCGTCAATTGGAATGTGGTATGTGTCAGGGCTCCTCCGGGAAGATTAGTCGGTTAGGGAATGCAAAGAGTAATACTTTTAAATTAAATAAGTTTCAACGGGTTAGATGCACTGATTTTATTTATTTATTGACGTATCCTTTTCAGGAACACGTCGTCGGAAGGATATATAAGGATGCGAAACGTCAATAAATAAATAAAATCCGTGCATCTAACCCGTTGAAACTTATTTTATTTAAAACTATTACTCTTTGCATTCCCTTGTGGCGGCGACATCTATATGCCCCACATATATACAACGGATGGAGGAAATCATTACTCACCATCCTCAAGAGATGGCGTTACCTGCACTGCGATCAATAACAGTATGGAAGCCTACATCGCCCAAATGAAATTCGGAGGCTAACTCTTCATATATACGATGCCCGACTAATATCAGTCGGGCCGCGGCCCCCGAGCTAACATCACCCAGCTCGGAGGAAGATCTTCCCCTTTGGCCTTTCTACACCCTAACCGACTAATCTACCCGGAGGAGCCCTGACACATACCACATTCCAATTGACACTTAAAAATATTATAATTATAGTAAAGATATGAGGAGCTCCATGGCGCAAGTGCTAAGCGCGATTGGCTGCGATCGTTGAAGTTAAGCAACTTTCGCAGTGGTCGGTCATTGGATGGGTGACCAAAAATTTACTAACTCAAGCTCATCCGTGCTTCGGAAGGCATGTTAAGCCGTTGGTCCCGGTTGCATATGCAGTCGTTAACACCCACGAATCCACACTGGGCCCGCGTGGTGGGTCATGACCCAATCTCCCTATTCCATCCGTAAGGAAAGCCTGTGCCCCAGCAGTGGGGACATCAATAGGCTGATGATGATGAAAGATATGACTGTATCGGTCCACGACTATATTCAATACGCGACATTCGCCCAAATTTCGTACATGGATTGAATTTCGTTGTTGGCGATACATCTAATATATAAAATTCTCGTGTCGCGGTGTTTGTGGTTAAACTCCTCCTCCTCCGGCTCGACCGATTTTCGTGAAATTTTATATGCATATTCAGTAGGTCTGAGAATCGGATGTAATCAATTTTTCATCCCCCTAAATGTTAAGGGTAATCCACCCCTATTTTTTTTTTCAATTTTAGATATATATTTTTTTAATTTTTTTATGATACATCATACAAAAATACATACATCCCTAAATTTTCACCCTTCTACCACCAACCCCTATTTTTTTATGGCGGTACGAAGTTCGCTGGGACAGCTAGTGTTACCGATCACTAGCGCCATCTAGTGAGACATCTGCGGACGAACGCGAAGAACCGAGTGGAGAAACTTAAACGACACACACATCTCTCGACTACCGTACGAGACGGCACGCATTTTTAAATATTTAATTTAATTTTGTAACTTATACGAATAAAGCAGTGTAAACGTTAAATAAACGATTTATTAACCAAAGGAGTACCCAAGACCCCCGTTCCCCACCAAATAGCTAGTAATACATAAATACCTCACTTCAGTAATGATAACAACACTCATACCTTCCAACGCACCATATTTCCCAATTGCAATGATGATAATACATAAAGTATGAAGATTGTAATGTAGTAGGGTTTCGTGGTGGTGATTTAGTTGCGGGACGCGTGCGGGCCGCGCCCGGGTCGTTACCGCGCCCGTAACGAGGCCGCGCCGTAATAACACCGAGAAAAACAGCAAATGAGGAGTTATGCAGTTTGGTGCGCGGTCGCCGGCCGATAGAAATGGTTGTAGCCACAGTGTAACAACGATCAGTAGTAGATTAAAGTTTACTTATTAGTCAAATAAGATTTGGTGGCAAGTTCTTGTTAAAAGTAGCAATGTATATAATGCGATTCAAATAAGAATAGGAAAGCCAATGACCTCCATCTGTCAAATGTTGCTTGAAAAGTACGGTTTGCAAAAAATCTCGAAACACTTTTTTAGCACTCGGCTGATTCTAGAATAAAAACCAAACATTTTTAAACAAACAATAACAAATGTTGATAATTAATATTATGTGGTTTTTTTTCATTTATTGAGTATTGGCTATGTAGATTCTGATTAATGTTTCACACAGTCTTAATAAAGAAATACTATTAAAAATCGGTTGTGTACCCTCTCAACTTTAGTAAACTAATTTTATTAAAAAATCTGATGTTTTGTCTCACTTAATCTTAGTAAATAAGTTTTAATGAATAGCAAAACTTTTTTGCTCACTCTACCTATTTGGTTTGAATTGACAGCTATGACGTCAAAATATGGCGCCCAGTCGGTCCTATTGTTAGTTGAATCGCATTATACAGTACTTTCAAACATCTTAGCGTTCGAGTTATTTTATTTTTAACTAGGCTTGCAACAGGCATTTACAAATCAAAATGAAAAGTATGCCCTACATCGCCCTATTGCTGATTTTAATAAAAACAACTTACAAAGTAAATAACTTTTATACCTTGTTGGAAAGCTTATGAAACTAGTATGTCATTTCACTAATTTGTACGCCAAATTCCATGCAGTTATTTTCCAATTATTTACGGCGAAGTTCGGGAAAAAAAGAATAAATAAGAATTATTGTTACTAAAGTCATTTTATTTCTGAGATAATGTAAGTTTTGGGCAAGCGCTTTATTTTAAAATAATCACTATGTTTTCAGCTTTCGGGAAAGTATTAATTCAATGTTCAGAGTGGAGTAGTTTACGCACAATTACTGATTTCTAGGCAAGTCATATTGTTTTTTAAATCTAAGAAATTGCACAACTCTTTAACCATGCAGTATTGACTCACTGGACTTAATAAGTTGCTAATGACCTCTAGTAGAACCCATTTCAAGGAATAAGTCGAGTTTTCCTGTCACCCTGTATACACAACAATGTCATTTATATTCTACATGAATTTTGCTCAGTAAACATTTTTATCAGCGGTCATATTTAAACAAAAACATTACTGTTTTTACTGCTAACTGTGGCGTACTTCCTCAGATGGGATCACATTTGCTTTATGGACTCTAACAATGGCAGGGGAATTACTTTGAAATAGTGAGACACGGATGATTTACTCCTCACACACTTACTAAACACCTTCTATAAATAAATAAATACTGGACAAGTATTACCTTTTGTAAATAATACAGGGCCTAACGGATTTCCACCACAAAACAGATAGTACATATTTTCATTAAAATTGAAGTGCACTTTAAGTAAAGTGGATTAGAAGAAGACCACAGAGAAATAATACTATCTTTCGGTAGTGTTGTGTTCCTGCCCTTGGTGTTGTGGTGAGAACGGTTTCGGTCATATTCGAGGTAGAGGATTCGATACATGCCAGAAACTACCGCTGCAGTTCATATATTCTGCAGTAATCAATGTTATTAATACATTTATTAATGGAGAAACATAAAACTGTTTATTTTGATCCAAATCGCAATAAGAGGAGAAAATATGTTGACATCAAACCTATCACTAAAACTGCTTTTGCTAGACACCAGTATAAAATGCAATCATCATTGATATATAATAAGGTTAATAGACTGATAAACATTTGTTCATTAACATCATGTGAGCTAAAGAAACAAGTAACTGAATGGCTTTTGAATCTTACATATGACGAGGTGGAAAAACTTATGCAAGTTGACGTATGAGATTAGGCTTAATAGTGGGTTTTTACATGATTTTTGTTATTTATTATTTAGTTTGAGATATGTATGTATATTGTTTGTAAACCAGTTGTGATGTACGAGAGAGCGAGGCATTCTAATACAGGTATATGTTTACCTAAAAGAGTGCTTCAATAACTTTTATGTTAATTTAATTTGGTTACAGAATAAATATTTTTCATTTTCCTTTTTTCATTTTCATTAAGTATAAAACCAGAAGAATTACATTAAATCGAATCGAATTAAGCATATCATCATGAGACAAAGTAATCACGGTGATAAGTTATAAAATCGAAATTTCAAGTCAAGTTGAAACGCAAACAAACAAATGTGATTGAACGCTATTCCTGCGTGATACTTTAACATATGGGTGGAATATGATGTGTTCATTGACTCGTGGTACCTGGGCTAAGTTTTTGTTTGCTTTTGTTGGCTATGAGCAATATATGTAGGCCGGACGAACTCAATTTTGGGAAGTTTGCTTTTTCATCTACCAGAACAGTTTTATACGTAGTGGTCACCTATGTGGCAAACTGATAGCGGCATAATCAAAGAACGCGCTTTCTTATTGTGGCGGCGACATCTACATGCCCCACATATAATGAACATAGAGGAAATAGTCACTCGCCTCCTTAAGAGATGGCGCTGCCGGCGCTGCGTTCACAACGTATGGAAGCCTACATCGCGCAAGAGAAATTCGGAGCCAAACACTTCATATATACGATGCCCGACCAACATCAGTCGGGCCGCGGCCACCGACCCACCATCATCCAGTTCATATAAATGAAATTATACTTATTCAAATAACTCTTTAGAATTGTCCAATATTTTTTAACCTATGGGTTTTGTCTTTCAAAGAAGCTTCTCTTCCTTCCAAGACTTATTAATAATATTCCAGTAATGAAATAAAATTATACTTATTCAAATAACTCTTTAGAATCGTCCAATATTTTTTAACCTATAGGGTTTGTCTTCCAAAGAAGCTTCTCTTCCTTCCAAGACTTATTAATAATATTCCAGTAATTAAATGAAATTATACTGATACAAATAACTCTTTAGAATTGTCCAATATTGTTTAACCTATAGGGTTTGTCTTCCAAAGAAGGTTCTCTTCCTTCCAAGACATTAATAATATTCCAGTAATTAAATGAAATTATACTGATACAAATAACTCTTTAGAATCGTCCAATATTGTTTAACCTATAGGGTTTGTCTTCCAAAGAAGCTTCTCTTCCTTCCAAGACTTATTAATAATATTCCAGTAATTAAATGAAATTATACTGATACAAATAACTCTTTAGAATTGTCCAATATTGTTTAACCTATAGGGTTTGTCTTCCAAAGAAGGTTCTCTTCCTTCCAAGACTTATTAATAATATTCCAGTAATGAAATGAAATGATACTTAATTCAAACAACTCTTCGAAATCGTCCAATATGTTTTGCCTACCATGTTTTTATTCATTCAGATGCCTCTGTCCAAAAACAAATAAAATATCCTAAGCTACAGAGATATATTACCATGCTCGGTATGGAGGTTCGCTCAGACCTGAATCCAAAGGACTACATCGAGACCTTGATCAAAGCAGCTTCACGCAAACTCGGAGTCCTGAACAAGATGCGGCGTTTTTTCACGCCCGATCAACTGTGCTTGTTGTACAAAACGCAAGTGCGGTCCTGCGTGGAATATTGCTCGCACCTCTGGGATGGCTCCGCTAAGTACTTACTCGATGCCTTGGATAGGTTGCAGCGGCGCGCTGCCCGCATCATTGGCGATGAAGAGGTAACTAAGAAACTCGAGTCTTTACAATTACGCCGTGATGTGGCATCATTAAGCGCAGTCTACCGACTATACCACGGCGAGTGTTCTGAGGAGCTATTCTCGCTTATCCCTCCATCACCTTTTCTTCAGAGGACCACGCGCGGGCCTACGTTGCCACCGACTTACTGTGGCCACTATTCCTACACGAACCAAGAAATTTGGCGACTCATTTCTTTGTCGTACTATTCGTAAGTGGAATTCTATGCCCGCGCACGTGTTCCCTCCTTCCTATAAGTGAAGAAGCATTTTTGCGGGCCGGCAAGGTGAGGATGGTTGGTGTAACAGTTTATAACTGCTGTACCAGCTATCTTCGCGTTTGGACTTTATCACCACTTAACATCAGGTGGGGTAGAGTCATTTGCCTACCTAATCATATAAAAAAAAAAAAAAATGGTGTGTAGTAATAATCATATTTTTAACAAAAGTGTCGTTGAAAAGAATAACTTAAGTCGATCACTCACATGTTTCAATCCTATTGAAAACGATTTTATTCAACCAATCCAATAAGATTCAAACATGTGAGTGACCTAAGAAAAATATCCAGAGGGCGTTTTCAGCATTCCCGATGTGACAGTAATAATATTACCGTGTAGGTGTGAGCGTTCTAAAGACGAACCGGTTTAAAGGACCGTTTTGTGTTCCGCGACGATAGAACCGTTTTACGTTTCGGATCAAAACAGTCTTCGTCGAACAACTAGTTTCGGATTGTCTGCATGCCAATATGTTCTTTATGACGAAGTAAATACAGTCTATAATAGAACGCAATGATATGAGGCCGTTTCGTTCTATGATAATTAAGCATTGATTTTACAATAATATAATCTTTTTTATTGAACACTTAAAGTCGATTATCGTGTAACACTACATTTATTTCGATGTTTCGCCGACTCCTTGGCAGCAACGAAACGAACGTTAACAAGATTTCATTTAGTTCGGTTTCGTTGCGTTCATTCGTTCGACCGTCGCGTGTCGTTTCGTTGCGTCACCCGGCCGCAACCAAAACCAGTTGCGAACGAGAACCGTTTCGAGGACTAGTTTTCGTTTAAGAGAAAACGGTTGCGTTTCGTCGTCAGAAATTTTGAGAACGACCCACCGCTATTACCGTGCCTATGTGCCGCGTTCGACCGGGACTACAGCCGAGCTATTATTTCGACGTTCTACAACGGTTTTAGGAAGGTGGCATATTGCGTAGGAGCAAGCGGGAGAAACGCAACGAGTGCAAATGTAAAAAAAAACCCATTAACAGTTTGCTGAGCGAGTTTTATTTTAAGTTTTTTATATTTCAAGATTTGTCTAATAGAAATGCAGAAAGTTCTATTATATATTTTTTTATATCATTTTAAACATAGGTATTACTTATATGGAAAAAAACTTTAGTTTGTTTGATTATCTGTTTGTTTAGTTGAACGCGCTAATATCAATTTATACCGGTCCGATTAGAAAAAAAAATGTGTTGGATAATGTATTTATCGAGGAAGGCTAAAGGCTATATAAACAATACATCATTAGCCTATTAATGTCCCCACAGCTGGGGCATAGGCCTTTCCTATGGATGCAATAGGGAGATTGGGCCGTGACCCACCACGCAGGCCCAGTGCAGATTGGGCACAGCCGGGACCAACGGATTAACGTGCCTTCCGAAGCACGGAGGAGATCGAGATAGTAAATTTTTGGTCACCCATCCAATGACCGACCACTGCGAAAGTTGCTTAACTTCAACGATCGCAGCCGAACGCGCTAACCACTTGCGCCATCGAGCTCCTCGATATAAACCTATGAACAATACGCTAGGAACTATAGGATCGGAGCATCGAAAAATGGTTACTCTAGATAAACGGTTAAAGTTACACAATAATCATGTATGATGGAATAGTTCAACATTAAAATTCGCGTTCAACAAAAAAAATACAAAGAAACAAATTCTCCAGCTCTTTGATATAAGTGAGTATATCTAATTTTCACGGAAGGTTCACAATTATATTAAGAAAGTGATTGTGTTTAATACAAGCCTGAGTGCAAAAACTTTAGTCTACACAACACCCTACACCGAAGCGAAGCGAGGGCGGGCCACTAGTATTATAAAAGTTTGTTACTCGATAACTCGAAAACTACTGAACGGTGTTGGATGAAATTTGATACGCATATAGTTTATGATATGGATTGAGACAAAGGATACTTTTTATCCCGGAAAAATGTTATGTTCCTGAGGGATTCTCAAAAATTCTAAATCAAAAGTTAACGCAGACAAAGTCACGGGGAAACGGTAAAACGTATGATTTAAATCAAGATCGCATGTTAAATACATCAAATTTTAGTACTTGCTCAGGCCAGATCGATAAAAAAATGAAGTTTTGAGGTACTGACTGCGTTTCATTATTGGTTTCAATATACAGCCATATACCATTACTAAATATTTATTTTTTGCCATTCATCATCATCATCATCATCAACAGCCCATCCTAGTCCACTGCTGGACATAGGCCTCTCCAAATGCACGCCACTCAGATCGATCTTGGGCTACTCGCATCCAGCTCCTGCCAGCCACCTTGCGCAAATCGTCACTCCATCGTGCCTGAGGACGTCCTACCTACACTACGTTTGTCTAGACGGTCTCCACTCCAGAACTCGTCTACCCCAACGGGTATCGGTTCTTCGGCAAATATGGCCAGCCCACTGCCACTTCAACTTGCTAATCCGGTGGGTTATGCCATTATTAAGTCTGAATTACGGACACCGCTAAAGCCTGAACTGTGACCGCACCTTAGTCAAACGAGTGCTGGCTGAGACAATCTCGTCGACAACAGAATAAATTGCGAATGCGCCTCGCGAGGATTGTTTTAAAATTTCGTTACACAAACTTCACGGCCGGAGACGATCCGACAGATCGGAAAGAGACGGAGATATGCACGTTCAAAACTAAAGAAAGGGACGGAAGATATGATAGTTCTAAAGTCCGACTCGGTCCGGCAGTTAGCGTACTGACGACGAAGACAAACTTGCAAGTTGGCGTATAACAATGCCGTCGGCAAACTTGGCGCCGTGCTGCAGAGGTGCCCAAAGCGCTAGCTGGTTTGTTAAAGAAGCTTTCATGGCATTGTTGTTGTTGACAAAATGGGATATTATTCTTTACGAGGTTAGCAGAGCGTCAAAGACGAAGTACGTGAAAGATATTTGTCTTTTACATGCTGCATCTTGGTCGTATGCGGTATTTATATTCAAAATTCAATATCGTTTATTCAGTAGAGGCTGTTACAAGCACTTTTGAATGTCGAAAACTACACCATCGGTTCGCAAATCTACAGCGGGAGAGGGAGACCTTGTACAGAGAAGAACAGGCAAGAAACTCAACAAGGGCTGTTTTTTCTCCTTGTATAATATATACAGAATCATCAAATTGAAAAATGACTTCGATATGAAATGACTCATGAAGTCACTTTCCATTACAAATGTTAATGATGTAAACATTATTACTATACAATAAAAATATATAAAAAAATAAAGATGTGGTTTTTGGTTCTACTACACCAATGGTCAAGAGATGGCGCTGTAGTCTCCTGAATCGCGCTTTGGCTCCGTTGTTCCAGATTAATAAATACTTTTGATAGGCCTTCACAATGCAGTCGTTAGCACCCACTAAATAGAGATTCTATTTCTATTTTGTTGGTAGATTTTCGCTAAAGCGACCAACTTCATGCTGTTAAAATTTTGTGTTACAGTGATGCGCGCGCATCTTAAAATTTCACTCTCATCATTTTTTCATAACGCGCCTAAAGAAGTATAACTTCAAAAATAATTTAACAAAATTTAAGTTTAGGAAAGCCGTGTCCCATTGTTTAGGCATAAAAGATTTATTCTCTTAGCCACATATTAACCATGGCTGTATTTTGGTTTTGTTTAGTTTAAGGATGTTGTCCACGGCCTAGACGTTTCTTTACTCATGTGGTTGTCCAGGAACAAAAATATAAAGCATGGTTAGATGTGATTTTATTATGAGCTAAAGAGAATAATTACAAATCCACGTAATCGCATTTTAATTTTATTGAGAGTAAGATAATAATATTTAGTAATAGTCTATTACTAGCAAACCAGTGAACCAAATGTTCACCAAAACCTGATTTAAAAAAAAATGTATTTAATTAATTGAGAACTTCGGAGATTTTGTGTGGTTTCGTTTGAAATTCGTGATTTCTCGAAAACCGGAAGTGCTACGTTACTCAAATCCGGTTTATAGTCTTATCAGACTATTCTTAACTTATAACTTAAATATTCTCTTTATCTATCTTTTACGGTTTGGCCGCTGAAACAGCACCACAGACAGACAGACGGACGGACTTGTCTAATAGATAAGAGATTATAGTTAATATGTTTCCTTATACAAAAATATGGATTTTCCGAATTGGGGCGCCGGCTGGGGAATTTACAGTGCCTTTTGTTGGTGTTGTGTGTTCTGGTGTTGTGTCCATGAGTGGTTCCAGGGCTCCACGGGATGCCTGCCTTGACCCAATCCCCTGATATTTTTGATATTATGATTGTCTATACTATAGGCTATGGTGACCGCTTACCATCAGGCGGACCATATGCTTGTTTACTTCCATTTTAACATAAAAAATTAACCAAAGGACATTGGGCAAAAATGTATGAACGCTGCACCCACGTCGGCCACGGCTTAAACTACATTTGTTTGAAAGGTATTATAGTCAAGATCATCCGTGCCAAAGCGCAGTTAAATGTGTACAAGTACTGTAACGAACGAACATGAATGAAACAAGGGAATTAATTTAGTTAAGTAGTTCGACTCTACATAGGGTGCTCAAGAATTATGGGAGTACTTCACATATTCTGCCGCGCGCATGGGTTGGGTTTTTTTAAATATTCTGTTCGTTATAGTAAATTGTCTGTTTTACATAGAAGATATGTAAAACAGAGCGACCACAGATTACACAAACTTGTCCACGCTTCGGAGAACACATAATTTATCCATACTAATTGACAAAACCGATAATCGTGTTCCAATATCCAAAGCGTGTTAGATAAAAATCAATTAAGTAGCAGGGAGCGCACAATCACAACGAAGTAAGACGAGTCGACTATTTGCAACTGCAAGTCCTTCATCATCCGTAAACCGTTTTGAAATGTCTCAGTAAGAGCAAGCGCAAGATGGTCGGCAGGCTTTGTGGTATTCTGGTTGTATAGTACGATATGGCATATTATTACGATTACTAATAATATAAAATGAAGGTACTCTAAAATGAATTTATTCAGCTATTTAAATATGGCCATGTGTCATATCTATTGACTACCAGGATATTTTTTACGGTGTCATATCTTTTGACCCCCAGGATATTTATTTTTGGTGTTATAATAAAAAAGGCTAGTTTTTCATAGATCTATCGATTCATATTAATTACATTGTTGGCGGAGCTGGGTGTTTTGCCCATTGTCCTTTACAAAGTATACTTGAATTCGTATATGGTATCAAACTCCTGATCAAAAACTTTCACAATCCTAGTAGCACGACTGATCATACTGACATTATAAAAATGTATCAAGGGCACTAAACTGGGGTTTCAACGAAAGCCAAGCAGATTATGGATCTTAATTAACATTGTGATTTATGTTTCCTAATTAGGCAAAGCGATTCGTTGAAACGAAAGTTTTTCTCTCACGATAATTATTGACCTTTTGCGTGTTATAAATTAATGTGCGCGGAATTTTAAATTTATGGACTGATTTATAATTTGCATATTTCCGAAATGGGATCGTTCATTAGAAAGTGTTTTTTTATATAAATACTAGCTGACCCAGCGAACTTCGTATCGCCATAAAAATATGGGTGGTAGAGGGGTGAAAATTAAGGGTTGTTTGTGTTTTTAATATTACGATACATATTTAACGTAGTTTTTTTTCTTCAGACGATTTAATAATTATTTTGAACACAAAATCGGTTATTGTGATTAAACCATGATAGCTAGATATATGTTCTTGCGGACTTTTTTATAGGTCTTAATGGGATCTACAAACCCGTAGTACATCATTTTGTTCTATTGTCAATAGTTTTTGCAGCGCACGCAAAAATAGGTTTTCGATTTTACACCTTTAACACACCCTAATTTTGAAAAAAATATAGCCTATAGCCTTCCTCCATAAATGGACTACCCAACACTGAAAGAATCATTCAAATCGGACCAGTAGTTCCAGAGATTAGCGCGTTCAAACAAACAAAGAAACAAACAAACTGAAGCTTTATAATATAAGTATAGATTCAATAGAGTCCTAAACAATAATCCATCGTAACTGACTAATATTTAAATCGAAGTACAACTCAATCAATCAATCAATCAAAATCATTTATACAGTTTAGGCTGTTACAAGCACATGAATGTCTAGAAGCTACGCCATCGGTTCGTAAATCTACGGCGGGAGACCTTGTACTGAGAAGAACCGGCAAGAAACTCAGCAAGGGCTGTTTTTTTCTCCCTGTTTTATTATTTACAGAGTCGTCAAATTGAAAAATGACTTCAGAGGTGATTCATGAAGTCACTTTTCATTACATAATTATTAAATATACATTAATTGTTTACCTGCATTTTGATTGCTGTGTCATCCAGTATAAATACAACTCAATGGCCTAATCGGTGACAATTAAACCTTTAATAGAATATGCCAATTATTTAGCTGGATTCACAATATAACTACGATTTCGAATAATATGGAATATTCTGAATTATTACTATTTAATTAGGAGATACAGGAGATAACACTAAAAGTGTTTTTTTTTTGAGATTGTATGCTGTTGGTCTTATACGATCTTTACAGCGTCACCGGGTTCGGGGACGGCGAGATCCTAATGGGATTATTCCAGGCGGATGGCATCTCCTATACACTATATATTTATATTCTAAATGACGTAATGGAAGGTGACTTCAGACGTATTTCTGAAGTCATTTTTCAACTTGACGACTCTGTATATAATAACAATACAGGGAGAAAAAAACAGCCCTTGCTGAGTTTTTGCCGGTTCTTCACAGTACAAGGTCTCCCGCCGTAGTTTTGCGAACCGATGGCGTAGCTTCTTGACTTTCACAAGTGCTTGTAACAGCCTAGATTGAATAAATGACTTTTCATTTCTCCCCACGGGGTGAGTCTCCTCTCCATCTGGATCCTCTAGACCACTTGAACCTGATGGGGTCGGCTCAACTAGAAGGCGTCTCTGACACTCGGACCTGGGCTGTAGTTAGCCGTTGTCGTGGGGGGATTTGGTGGTGTTGTATTTCTGTCGGTGAGTAAGGTTCCTGGACCCCACTGGGTTCAGGGTTACCATATCTCAGGATTTGCCCTGAGATTTCAGGATTTTTGGACTCTTCTCAGGATTGCCGCTGGATTTTACTATCCATGAGATAGTAAAATCAATCAATCAATCTCAGGATTTTTTGAATTTCCAATAAAATACAGCTTACATTTTAAAGATCTCTTTAATAAAAAGTTTAAAAAAAAATGTTCTGTTGGTAATAATTGTACATTTAAAATCAGTACTTTATTATCCAAGTAGGAACTTATTCAGTCTTATCATACTAAATATGTGAAGATACATTTTTAAGTAAGGTTTTTTCTTTAATTATGGATTCATATAATGCGCCACATATTAAGTTCTTCAAATTATATTGATTTAAAAGAATAAGCCGAGTATAAACGATAATATTACAAATTTTTTAAATTGTTAAGTAAGTTTGAGAGAATTTTCCCAAACTGTAAAAAATCTCAGGATTTTTCAATGGAAATCAATCCTTTTTTCCGGATTTTTGATTTTATCATCTGGTAACCCTGACTGGGTTAGAATCGGTAAGGGTAGGCAACGGTGCGAGTGATATTTTTGGATCATCAAGCTGTCTATGCGCTTGCTACCACGCTTTTAACATAAAAAAAACATAATTTAAAGAAATGTTGTTAATGATTATATTTTACTTTATCGTAAAATAATAATAAGTCTCTATCTAGCAAGTTCACGTGGCAGCTTTATTGCGAAGAAAATGCACTTTTTGTACAATAGATGTCGCTAGTTGCGCTTAAATGTGATTCATGTAAGTTGATTTTTCTGAGAGATAAACTTTTTTAATGTTGTTATTGATTACAGTAAATAGTACAATGAGATACCACTGAGTTCAGGCATAATCTCAGACAATTTAACAATACTAAATGACCTATAAGGGGGATTTAAATCAAGTTTGGTTTCAGGGTCGAATAGATCTGAGTTGCCGTTTACTTCTTGGGTAATATGTAACAGCAAATTCAAACGTACTTATAAATTTACTTATTTTTAAATGATTTTGTTTTTTATGAAGTATGTTTTTCCCTAAGCCGTTCACATGAGTCCGACGGCGAATCACTACAGACATTTTCCATTTGAGACGACTTCCATTCGAGGTAGTTTCGAAATGTCAGCCATTTCGCGGATGCACGGAGAACTCGACGGCCGTAAAAAATGACAAGAGCGAGTCGTGTACGAGGACTAGAGAGTCATATGAATATGTAGTTTTAACTATTAAGGGGTTTTCTTTATAAATACACAACTGCTTAGTACTGTACTAGTTGTAAGTGGAAACTTTGTTGATGTATGTTATTTTCTATTTTTAATTAAATCTTCACTAGGTACATAGTATAAAACAAAGTCGCTTTTTCTGTCCCTATGTCCCTTTGTATGCTTAAATCTTTGAAACTACGCAACGGATTTATAATATAGTAGAGAAACACTGATAATTTTAGAGGTTTTTAATATAAGGTCGTAAATAAACACTTTTTTTGCGCTTGCATTGCAAACGCTGGCTGAACCCAACGAGATAGATCAAAATAATGTACTACAGTATTGTACACCTTAAAAGGGTCTACAAAAAAGTCCGCGATGGCGTATGCCTATCTGTTTGGTATAACCCACAATAACCATTTTTTAATTACTTATTACGAGAAAATAATGGCTTTAAATAAAACTAGTTTTTACGGGTTAATGCACGAAAACTTTATTTATTTATTGACGTTTCGCAGCCTTTTCAGGTCTGCATCGTCAGAATAATGATTTCATTTAAAATTGTTGAGCTACCTTCGAAAGAATTATATTGAGCGTTCGGTTATTTCATTGGAAGATTTTTAAAATTTTATTGTCTATGTATGAATTTATTATTTAATTTACTTAATAAAGTATTTTATTTAAAATTCTTGTTTGTAATTTTGAGTTTATTTATTTGACCCTAACTACCGTAAACTACCACCGGTTCCAAAATTGGAGAGTTCCTTCCTGAGAAGAACCGGCGAAACAAACTCAAGAGAGGCTTTCTATCTCCTTCTTATGTTAAATTATGCAAACAAAAAGAACTAATAGTATCTGATGGTCTTGCAGTGTGTGCTCGGGGTTGGGATTTTATCTCCTGTATAATAGGTTCCCAAGCTGGTGGTATATACCAACCATCTTCCCTATTGAAATTTGGATATTTTTTATCTCAATAGCCTCGCGCATCATTCGAGGAACGAACCGCCGCTCAGCTGCAAGGATCTGTGGTCTATCAAATCTAATGTAGTGGTTTGGTCCCCCTAATGCATGTTCAATATAATTCTTTCGAAGGTAGCTCGACAATTTTAAATAAAATCATTATTCTGACGATGCAGACCTGAAAAGGCTGCGAAACGTCAATAAATAAATAAAGTTTTCGTGCATTAACCCGTAAAAACTAGTTTTATTTAATGAGTGATGTGCGTGAAAACCTAAGAAACAAATAAATAATGACTTATTTACGAACAAGCGATTTTAAGCAATACAGCATTAATCCTTATTCAATTAAGTACCTTAAATACATTGTGCGTGTAATATAGATCAATATAACCCTCTACAGCATATAATTTAAATGAATATTTTCGAAAATATTACAGATTTAAAATGCAGGAACATACCGGTTCGGGCAGTACTGGCCGGGGGGCCGGCGGCGGCGCGTGTCTTTAGTAATTAGGTATTTAAAGAAAGCCATAGAAACCTGAGAACAAAAATATAATCTAAACTACAGCTCTACACCGAAGCGAAGCGAGGGTGGGCCACTAGTAATGTAATAAAATATTGTTTTATTCCCAAATAAAAAAAAGACTAAGAGTTTATTTTTATTTTCGTTTGATATCAAGTGCCTAGCAACAAAGCCGCCAATATTGTGTATGTTCTATGTGTCGTGATTTGTTTCTTTTGTATGATGTGTCGAGCTCGATGGTGGAAGTGGTTAGCACGTTTGGCTGCGATCGTTGAAGTTAAGCATCTTTCGCAGTGGTCGGTCATTGGATGGATGACCAAAAATTTACTTTCTCGAGCTACTCCGTGCTTCGGAAGGCACGTTAAGCCGTTGCTCCCGGCTGCATCTACAGTCGTTAGCATCTGCCAATCTGCACTCGGTCTGCGTGGTGGGTCTTGGCCCAATCTCCCTATTCCATCCATAGGGAAGGCCTGTGCCCCAGCAGTGGGAACATTAATAGGCTGATGATGATGATGATGATGTATCATGTGTGGTGACTAGAATAAAGAGTATTATAAGGTGTTTTCAATCGACTGGTTTGTTTTGTTACGATTACGATTTCTCCGTCGAATTAGGGCCGATTTTCAAAATTTCATAATACATATATCAAAGTTCCATAGATTGTTGATAAGGTCTGATATTTTTAATAACCATTAAAATTTTATGCTTGACTTGCAGGCTTGCTAAACATGAAAGAAAACTCATTTGTTTCCCGTGGTCCACCTCGTACTTCACCCAGGTGGACCACGGGGATTATTTTTTTCCCGTGGTCTACCCGCATAGCCATATATGTTTCTAACAGTAAATTATGGATGTTCTTATGAACAAAAAAGCATTTTAAATTTTAAAAAATCGCGTATATTTTAAAATTATTTAATTAGCGTAGTTTTTCTAAAGCGATGCCTATAGAAATATTGTTGTTAATGCATGCATCTGAATATCTACTATATAAAAATAAGTCGGGTTTTCCTTCCTGACGCTATAACTCCAGAACGCACGAACCGATTTCCACGGTTTTGCATTCGTTGGAAAGGTCTCGGGCTCCGTGAGGTTTATAGCAAAGAAAATTCAGGAACAATTTAAAAAAAAATCGTTTTCTTTTAATCACAAAACGAAATGTTACATAAAACGAAGCTATCTGGTGGCGAAACGGAGTTCGCTGGGTTTGCTAGTCTTTTATATAATCATTGTTTTCAATTATTTTGCGCCTTTTTGATTTTGCAATTCGTATTGTTCTCAAGACACTCAAGTGCCGTAATAAATTGAGGAAGAGTCAGGTGGACCATGGGAAACAAAGGAGAAAATTGTAGCAATGTAATAAGTCTCACTTTAATGATAATATCAATTAGAGATTAGAAAACTCTCTGGTGTATTACGGAATCCTGAAAAATGTGTGTGTCCATATATCTCGTTGGGGCAGGGAGCAGGCGACGCGAAGAGATATACGGCTACACAGGGTCCTTTGATGGTCGTAATTCAGGGGTTATCCGCGGTTCATAAGATTTGAATGTTCACTTAAGTGAATATGAGGAAGTATGTTACTTAAAGCAGGGATGGTCTCATTTACATACATATAGATAAAGAGATAAAGTTACTCACTATTTATAATACAGCAGAAACAGCAAAGAAGAAGAACCAGTTATTTTACATACTTTGTCCTACGGATTTATCGATTAGGTAACATTCTAGTAGACTATGAATGTTAGAAAAAAACTTAGTTAATTTCTTTGGTTACTTAAAAAATTCTGATCTTAACCGTTCTAAATCTTAAACGTGGCTTTGGAATGAATCGAAAATTTGTTTAGCAGCTTTCACAAATTCTTCACAATTATTTCAAATACAAATTATAAACACATAGGTAGTATTTTCTTGGATACGCGTTATGGCTTATTCTTCAGGTGTCCAGATTGAGTGATCCAGTTAATTAGTTCTAACTTTCTTTGTTTAGGTTTCACAAATTTTATACCTTACCATTAAGTTTTCACAATTATTTCCTAAATCCTCTTATAATTTGGTTGTGGTTGGATGAGGTTTTTGAAAAGATCACTCAGTCCACACGCACATCAGCAATGTTATGGACGCTTAAGAGGGGATAGCTGCGTTAATGAATTTTTATTTGATTTTATTAGACTAGCACGTATTAAAATAATCTAAAATACTAATGTAAATACTTAAGATAAACCGCGCAGGATAAGCTATTTTACAAAAGAAGGATGAAATTATCTTTCAAATAACGTAGGATCATACGTTTGGAATGGCACTCAACTCATGTTTTCAGTTTTTGACGTCATCACTGTGTGAAACAAAACAGGGGGACAAAATAGCCCTTGCCGAGTTTCGTGCCGGTTCTTCTCAATACGAGGTCTCCCGCCGTAGATTTATGAATCGATGGCGTAGCGTTTGGCTTTCATAAGAGCTTGTAACAGCCTAGACTGAATAAATGAGTTTGAATATGAATTTGAACTCTGATGTTATTCTGAAGGAAGAATTGATGAAGATCTCAACAATGAAACTGCAAGGTGAAAATTAAATCTAAAATCAATTAGGTAATTGATTCAATGTCAACTAAATAAAATAGTGACTTAAAGTGAAAGGCTAATCTAGTCTGATAAAAACGATAGTGAATGTGACAAGGTCCAAGGATATTAAACACAATTGCGTTTTTGGTTGACTTGCTTTAAATTCTGAGGTTATTTGAAGCAAAATAAATAGTATTTGTTTCTTAGGTTTTCACGCAGTTTTATTCAAAATAAATAGGCTAAACGTTTATCGCGCAAAAGCAAAGGATTTTTCCGTACCGAAACTAAAATAACAAGTGT
The DNA here is from genome assembly GCA_902850365.2 of Chilo suppressalis. Lineage (NCBI taxonomy): Eukaryota > Metazoa > Arthropoda > Insecta > Lepidoptera > Crambidae > Chilo > Chilo suppressalis. Next base: position 26,045,053 of record OU963905.1, on the reverse strand, counting down.
TTCCCAACAATTTTACCTCAAGCAGTGAAAAGAAAAAATGCGCTAAGGCAGTTGTCATACTGCCGGCTATTTTCTCACTCAGAAATCGTACAATAGATAGGTATACATTCCGTGAGGAGCTCGATGGCGCAAGTGAAGTTAAGCAACTTTCGCAGTGGTCAGTCATTGGATGGGTGGCCAAAAATTAACTATCTCTCATTCCTTCGCGCTTCGGAAGGCACGTGAAGCCGTTGGTCCCACCTGCATCTGCAGTCGTTAGCACCCACCAATCCGCACTGGGCCGGCGAGGTGGGTCATGGCCCAAACTCCCTATTCCATCTATAAGGAAGGTCTGTGCCCCAGCAGTGGGGACATTAATAGGCTGATGATGATCATGATGAAATATGTTAATAGTTGATCGCTGACTATTCACACTGCTGGTGAGAACTCGCTCCACTAGTTTGTCACTGAGCGACAAGAGCTATCAAAGCTACTAAAAAAATACTCGCGCATTGATGCTAGCTTTACCATCAACACACGTGCTCATGTATTTTTGCTCACTGACTTCGCGAGCGAGTTGCGCGATGAATAGCGTATTGTACTCGTACACTTGCTTATAGCCCAGCTCGCTGCTCGCCAACTCATATCTAGTTTGTAGCTCTACTCGCTTCTGGTTCATCGTCCGCGGTGGGTGGGTGGGGCAAGTGCCCAACGTAACACAATTACTTCAGTCACCAAGTGATATACAAAAAGTGATGAAGCGAGACTTTTTGTTGTTTTTTAAGTCGATCGGGCCTATTGTGACGATGTTTATATAAGAAGAAATCTTAAGACTGTCTGAAATCGAAACGGCTTTTTTGTACAACAACTTGTCTGTAAGTAAAGTGAAGTGAAAGGAAAATTTTACACTAAAATATAATAATCGCCCTCGCTTCGCTTCGGTGTAGAGCTGAAGTGTAGACTAAAGTTTTGTTCTCAGGCTTGTATTATACACAATGACATTCATCTATGATTCTTCTTATACCTGCATGCAAAGTCTCAGCCCGATCGGTTTAAAATTGACAAAGATTCATACAAACTTTCATTCCCTATTTTATCCTCTTGGGGGTAGAATTGATCAAAATCCTTTCTTAGCGGATGCCTACGTCATAACATCTACCTGCATGCCAAATTTCAGCCCGATCCGTCCAGTGGTTTGGGCTGTGCGTTGATAGATCACTATGTCAGTCAGTCACCTTTGAGTTTTATATATATTGGTAGGAACGAAGTAAAAAATAGTAAATAACTATGTATAAACAATTGACGGTGGTGTAGGGTTGCCTGATGCTGCCATATCAATTCTGGGACATTTGCACCCCCCCCCCTGAAAAAATAAACCAACAAAACAAACCCCCCATCACCCCCCAAAATTAAAACACCAAGCAGGCCAACGGTGTCATTCGTTATTAGTTTATTTTGTTACGAAACTAGCACATTATCGGAATAATAATAATAATAACAATTTATTCATAACCCTCAACATTTTACATTTAAAGTATTAAGCTAATAAAGTCTACGGGTATTTATATAAAAGTCTGAAGAAACCAGAAACTAGTAAAAACTGTAATTATCAGGGTTAGTGATCCCTCGGTCGACATATTGCAAAAATATTTTAATTTTAAGTACACGCGAATAGGTTTGACTACATCTGTTGAGGTGAATAATCAACTAAACAAAATCTAAACGGAGTCCGGGATGATAAAGTCTATAATTACTGGAGACGGGACACCACGCAAATTCCGAGACAATCCCGGATTTCCGGGCCATCTGGCAAGCCTACGGCTGTGCCAAAAAATCTTAAAATATTTTTTGATTATCCCCCATCCGCAAATTGCGTATCGTCCGAAAAGAACCTTCGTTCCAACATTATTCAGCAGACATATTAATCTAAATGTTAAACTTTATTAATTCTAAAATATTAGGCTTTATTAAAGCTAAAATGTGGTTTTGTTTAGATGTGACACTCGAAATAAGATTCGCAGGTACTCAAATGTATTTCATAACTTCATAACTTCGGAAGACCCAAACTGCCAACACAATAAACAGACAAAAGTAAGCAGAAAGCCTTCTCTAGCCATTAATAACATTTTCTCGAACCCTCAAACATCTATTATAAATAGAGTGCCATCAATTTCTTGTTTATATAATGCCGTTGAACGCATTCATGAGGCTTTTTCCGCTGAAAAGTGACGCTTTTCACTCGTCAATGGAACGAAGATATGCAGACATTATTATCGCCCAAATACTTCTCATTCACGATGGGAAATAAATGGGTGTTTGCGTATAATGGGCCGAGTGCGGGACAGGGGACCCTCATCCGTAGGTAACAATAATATATTTATTTGTAAAAAATTGTACATGGTAATAATCTTATAAATATGATAAATAGATAATGCGTTTATTTTTTTTCTTCAACATACATATACATTTACAGACAGAGTAATACAATAAAAAAAGAGATACAAGAAATCAGCTATGAAATATCCATATGTATGCTGCAGAAAGCAAAAGGCCAAGGCTCGGCTAAACATTTGCCAGTTTTAAGGCAAAATACCGATTTTCAGCCATCACCTTTATGAGTGAGTAGACTAGCTTTATTAATAATAAACATTTAAAAGATTTCGCAAGGAGAAAAGAGAAAACAGCCATGACAATGCAGTGGAGACAAACACATATTTACTACAATATAGACACAAATAATGAAGTGATTGTTGGCGAGATAAAATTAGATGATATCATACATATATATAATAACTATAATTACACATGATTTATTTAAAGTATATACAAAAGTAGTATCCGGAAACTGTTTGGAAAACAAGGCTACCTGCCCTGCCACACATAAAATTTGGGGATGTCTAATTTTTGGATTTGCTATGGAATATGTTAAAACTAAGGCCATTATTTCACACAAAGTACCTACATATAGACAACCTCAGCCAAAATAGGAAGTTCATCGTGTATTTTGGCTTCAGCGCTCTTCCCGAATTTTATTTGCAATGTAGCCATACAAATAACATGAGTACCATAATTTCCTACATTAATCAATATTACAGTACATTAATATAATAAGTGTGCGTGTGTGTGCGTATGTGTGTGTGTACGTGTGTGTGTGTGTATATGTGTGTAGTGCGTATGTGTATAAATGTCACGCTCAAAGATCGAAAACGTTGGCGAAAGGTTGGCGATATTGTCCTTTCGCATCGCGCTTCAGGTTAGAAGTACTTATATGAAATTTCAATACGGAAATACCATCCGATTTGCTGAAAAAGTGCCTTGTGTCAGCGATCGTGGAAATGAAGCTACGGCCTATCTTATTTTATTTTATTTATTAGACACACCAATAACAGTATCACAATTATTACATAAAAAAAAAACAAATGGACCGCAGACCGATTGAGGGCAAAATATATATTATAGTATAGCTCCCGTGTGTGGTAGTTTGCTATAATATAATATATATTTCGATATATTAATATATATTATAGCTACGTCTGTGACGGGCTTCAGACGATTTTCATAATTTGCGCGATAGGGACAGTTAGGACTTTTGAATGCCAAAAATTTTGTGAACTGGCGCTGGATTCGTTCTATTCTTTCTTTATGAATTTTGTACTGTGGATTCGTGAAGTGAGTTTTTCATCCAGTATGACACCCAGATCATGAATGGCTTTGACCTGAGACAGTTGGTTGGAGTCAATTGAGTATGTAGGTGTGTGAATAATTTTATTTTTATTTATGTGTGAATAATTTTATCTTAAGATGGGTGACCAATAATGTATTATTTTTAGCTCCTCTATGCTTCAGAAGGCACGTAAATCCTATATTTACTGATCCTTATGTGCAAGGCTTATATTTACTGGTAAAGAATATTGAACGTTGTGATTTTAATACGTGAATGGTAGAGCTTTTCACGAGATTTTCCAGATTTTTTTTTTCACTTACACGAACGAGCGAATCCCTCAACGCAAGTGCGAGAATGGGGCTTGATACGATCTCCAAGTACATCGTAACAAAGTATATCTACATAAGATTCCACCCCAAGTATTATTTTAAAAGAATATTCAATGTACAGTTTTGACTTTGCTACCATTTTATCTTTATATTTGTATTTTCATCATCATCATCATCAGCCTATTAATGTCCCTACTGCTGGGGCACAGGCCTTCCCTATGGATGGAATAGGGAGATTGGGCCATGACCCTCCACGCGGGCCCAGTGCGGGTTGGTGCGTGCTAACGACTGCAGATGCAGCCGGGACCAACGGCTTAACGTGCCTTCCGAAGCACGGAGGAGCTCGAGATAGTAAATTTTCGGTGACCCATTCAATGACCGACCACTGCGAAAGTTGCTTAGTGTATATTTTCACTTTGTTAATATTTATTTCGTTTGAAATACATTTTCTTGATGTATTTGATAAATTACAATGTAATAATAATAATGGAGGTAATTTAATAATTTAACTAAAGAACAAATAGTAAGATATTTATAACTAAAAACCTTAAAATATATAATAACTAAAATGCATTATTAAAAGGAGTCCCTTTGGGCAAGGTTCCAAAAATACTGGCAGCGTTCCCTAATATAATAAGTAAAGTTTGGATGTAGAAAGTAATCTTAGAAATTACTTAAGTAAAAAAAAATATTCATGGTGTTTCGCGTATTACGCAATTATAAAATAAACCCTTACGAGAGCAAAGCCCTAAAGTTAAGCTAGTATAATGCGATTCAACTAAGAATAGGACCGACTTAGCGCCATATTTTGACGTCATAGCTGTCAATTCAAACCAAATAGGTAGAGTGAGCAAAAAAAAGTTTCTATTTAATAAAACTTATTTACTAACATTAAGTGCGAAAAAACATTAGATTTTTTAATAAAATTTATTTACTATGATTGAGAGAAAAAAACGACCGATTTTTAATAATATTTCTTTATTCAGACGGTGTGTGTGAAAATACATTAATCAGAATCTAGCTCTTCAATTCCGCTCATCTCAGCATTACCGCCGGAGTAGTTAAGAGTAATCATGCAGGTCACATACGAACATGCATCCTTTAAGTAAACGAAAGTTTTAAAACGAGTTTCTGAAGGCAACATAAAGTGACATTTGGTTGACGATTTAGGTTATCAACCATTCATAGCCAAAGCTCAATAAATGAAAAAAATCAACCAATCTTAATTATCAATTTATGTTATTGTTTGTTTAAAAAGTGTTTGGTTTTTTATTCTAAAATTAGCGGGGTGCTAGGGTTCCAAGATTTTTTTTGCAAACCATACTTTTCAAGCAACATTTGACAGATGGAGGTCATTGGCTTTCCTATTCTTATTTGAATCGCATTATACAGCAGTGTTTCCACTTTAATGATTTCCTTTCCCCACGCCTCAATTAAAATTTCCCCTTAGGACATTTTTCCCCTCAAAAATTATTCTGATGTTGTTTTTAGATTTTGGCACTAGTGTAGTAACTAAAGAAAAAAAAGGTCTTAATCTATCTTATTCTATAAGAGATAAATAAAATATATAAAATCTGCACGTGTTACCACAGTTTCTTTTATACGGCAACACTCTAGTCCACGGTATCGTTCCATATTTTTTTTTTCCGTGCCGCATTATTTTAGGCTAGGCTTTACCCATAATTTTTTTCCCCTCTGGACCCTAATTTCCTCTTAAAAGGGGAATTTCCCCTCATTGTGGAAACACTGTTATACAGTGGTAGCTTTGGGGCTAGGCTAATTAGTGTGAGTATTGATTTTTTTTTTAGCTATATATCACGGACTCGAATTAAATAACATAAATTTTCTTTTAAACTTTTACCATCGGGTACACTTACTTACTAAAAAAATAATAAAGATGATCAATTCGCTATGTGCGAAGTACATGGTGGGGGTATAGTGAAGCGATCGCAGCGCTTATCGTGGCAGAAATACGCAACAATCCGGGAAAGTAAAGTCAATTTGCACGGAGTTCGTAATAAACAAAAATTTTTTAAAATGCCTATTAATAGATGTTGTTGTGTTGTGAATTGCAAAAATAAGGGCACAAATAGTCTGTGTATATATTTCCTACATTGGACTGGAAATTAAATCAAAGAAATAAATGGATAGATGCCATAAAAAGAAATAAGTAAGCGAAATAACCTTAAATTATGATCAATTTTATTTGCGCTATATATTTTATGTGATATTCATTATTGTCTTTATTATTTTAGTGTTGATGGGTCGCCATGGTATCCCAAACCTGACGACACAATTTGTAGTGAACATTTTATGGGAAACAAAAAATCAGACGAGGAAGAAAATCCGAGTTATGCTCCTACGATATTCCCTGAAATATATCGAAAGAGGAAGGTTAATGATTCACAGGTCCTAGCTAGATATACACGCTTGACAAAACGAAGAACCACAAAAGTCTCAGATACCACATCAAGTCAAATAATAATTGAAGAAGGGAGTGAATTAAATCAAACTCAACCTTTTATGATCGATCAAGGATGTCAAGTCAATATGTTTTCTGAATCGAAATTAAGAGATACAACTTTTATTTGTATTAGATTAATTTACAGTGATCACTGTGATCCAACATCAAGAATTTTAATGACAAATAATTCAAGAAAGAAAGATAAAAGCTGTGGCACTGACAAAAAATCGTATGAGGATCAATCTACCGAAACAAAAAGTCAAGAATTTGTTGGTATTTCATCAATAACAAATGATCAAGAACTCCTAGATCCTTCTGGTGTGTCATTTAGCAATTTTGAGTTTTTATTAACAAGATTAACTATGAGAAAATGTACAGTTTCCACTAAAGGCCGACTTCTGAGGCCGACCCCAGCAGTGGGGCACAGTTTACAAGTAAGAAAGAATAGTGAAAGAAGAAATAGCAAGTATAGTTTTAATTATTTAAGCACTAGGTCATCATTTCACTACTTATTTATCGTTGGAAAAGCTTGTAGTACAAAGAATAATAATAATAAACAAAAAACCGATAGGTTGCACTCCGGGAGTGCCGGCAGAAATGAAAACTTGAATATTAATCTTGTGCATTTTTGATATTTTGGAATGGTTAGGGAATAATTTTGCACGAATTGCTTTAATTATCAGTATAAAAGTACTATCATGTATGTGGTAGAATACAATATTTATTTATTGCGCTATCGTACACAAACATGACAATTTATATTACATTAAAAAAATTTATCTCTCAGAAAAATTAACTTACATGAATCACGTTTAAGCGCACTTAGCGACATCTATTGTAAAGAAATCAACTTACATGAATTACATTTAAGCGCACCTAGCGACATCTATTGTAAAAAAAAAAGCATTTTCTTCGCAATAAAGCTGCCACGTGGACGTCCTAGATAGAGACTTATTATTATAATACGGTAAAATAAAATATTACTATGTTTCGTCTAATATATTGAAAGTCAACAACCTTTCCAATTTGCGACCAGCCCACGTGTTTAACCTGACGTGAGTTTAACATTTTTTACCTATACAAGAAAAGTGCACAATGCCGCTAAAGAAGTTTTCACTTCAAAAAACTAAAAATTTTATGCAATACATGGAACAAAAATAAGTATGTTTGCATCCCTGAAAACGTGGTTCGCTAACTATTAGAATTTCGATGTACAGTTATTAACCATTCAACTCGATACTATTGCAATGTTCTTGTTAAAACGATGCTCATAAGTTACATTATGCGTCGAACACTTGCGTTCAGTCAGTCATAAGAAATGCAAAAATCAATTTGGGTCGGGTGCTGGTATGGGATGCAACCTGTTCAGACACGCTGGCCCCTTCCCATCTACATGGAACCAACAACAGAGCTGGTGCGGCTTGTGAAGCGGCTGAAAAAGCAAAAGCAAGCAAATACAGGGGTCTAGGCTCCGAATATGATTTTGTCCCATTCGGTGTCGAGACCCTTGGTCCGTGGGGTCCTAGCGCTTTAAGACTATTTAGGGAAATAGCAAAAAGGTTAGTCGACATCACAGGAGACCGAAGAGCTGGCAGCTACCTCGGACAAAGAATTAGTCTAGCCATTCAAACCGGTAACGCTGCCAGTATCTTCGGATCCTTGCCTAAAGGGACTCTTTTTAATAATGTATTTTAGTTATTAATTTTATTTTTAAGGTTTTTAGTTTTAGTTTTATTGTTCTAGTATTTATATATATAGTAATTATGTAATTAGATTATGTTTTTTTTTATGTTTCTAGAAATAAATGTATCGTACTTTTTCATTCTAATAAAACATGATGTTAATCAAGATCGCATGTTATATGTGTGCACATTGATAAAACCCATAATAATTAGTGTATACCTATCTTAAAATATAATTGTGTATTCCTAGCCTTAACTATAATTTTTGCTATTTCCTAATTAAATTGTTTTTCTTTAAATTCATGTTACAGCGTCAGCAGATTAATTTCCACATACGTTGAATGCTGACACTGCAACACACATCCGTTCAATATTTAATCTTATTAGATTCATTATTATATCAACCGGCCTCCATCGCGGAGCTGCCGATAGTTGTACCTATAGGTTAAGTTATAAAATAAAGTATTTTTTTTAAACTCTTATCTCGGCTCTGCTTTAACTCGCACACAACAGCACTGACTGGTAGAATGTTGGATTTTCATATAAATCACATCTTTAATTGGACACATTTCTCAGCGGGACGGGACGGGAAATGCTGAAACTGCGACTGAGAACTCGGACGCTGAACGAGCGAAGTTCGACGCTGAATATTGCTAACGGAGTATTCCCAGGATAATACCAGTTCAGACATGTCTCGATGTTCCTGTGTGGGAGAGAATAATACTGAGATCTTACGAATTAAACGATTATTTTTTTTCTTTAGTACATACTATTGTAAGTAAAATCAGTAGCACATGGTACTCAGATTGTCGCTGGCTGTACAATAATTATAATACTCTATTGTTATATCATCATCAGCCTATTAATGTCCCCACTGCTGGGGCACAGGCCTTCCCTACAGATGGAATAGGGAGATTGGGCCATGACCCACCACGCGGGCCCAGTGCGGATTGGTGCGTGCTAACGACTGCAGATGCAGCCGGGACCAACGGCTTAACGTGCCTTCCGAAGCACGGAGGAATTCGAGATAGTAAATTTTTTGTCACCCATCCAAAGACCAACCACTGCGAAAGTTGCTTAACTTCAACGATCGCAGCCGAAATTGTTATTGTTATATATATATCTTTATATATATAATTCTTCTGTGAGTGTGTATGTCACTGAACTTCTCTTAAACGACTGGACCGATTTTGATGAAATTTTGTGTGTGTGTTCAAGGGGATCTGAGAATGGTTTAGATTCACAATTTTGTCCGCTGGACAACCCCTATTTTTTTAGGGCGGTACGAAGTTCGCTGGGTCAGCTAGTATATATATATCACACTAATATAATAAAGGCGAAAGTTTGTGAGTGTATGTATGTATTTTTCACGTCTAAACGGCTGAAGCGATTTAAATAATATTTTATATGGAGTTAGCTGACACCCTGAATTAACAGATAGGCTGCGTTTTACTGCGGGAAATATCCCTAATAAACCGCGGGTAACACCGCGGGGCACAGCTAGTATATATATATGTATATATTTATTATCTAAGTTACTCATACTTATCTTGCTAGAGGTACATATTTGTATGTCATAGTTTCTTCATGCACTATTATTAATTAATTTATACTCTTATGACTAACCCGTTATGTGTGTTTACTAATATATAAATTACAAATAACAAAAACAAGATTCATAACAGGATACGAATATTATTAGTTAAATCGCTTTAAAATTAAACTTCACAATTTATCATAAGAGATGGAGTCGAATTAATATTTGATTATAGAAACAGTAATTTTATAAAGAAGAATATACTACAACTAGCAAACCAGTGAACCAAATGTTCACCAAAACCTGATTTCTCGAAAACCGGAAGTGCTACGTTACTCAAATCCGGTTTGTAGTCTTATCAGACTATTCTTAACTTATAACTTAAATATTCTCTTTATCTATCTCTTACGGTTTGGCCGCTGAAACAGCACCACAGACGGACGGACTTGTCTAATAGATAAGAAATATTTTACCGTAGGCTATCTAAAAGTATCAAACAAATCAAATGTGTAGATTAGCACCAGTGCAATACAAAAAAAGAGTCGAAAAGACTATAAGTGACATATTTGTTTCTTAGGTTATCACGCACATCACTCATTAAATAAAACAAGGGTCAGATGCACTGATTTTATTTATTTATGGACGTTTCGCGTCCTTTGCAGGAATGCTTTTGTCAAAGTCTTTCGAAGGTAGCTCGTCAAAATAAATAAAAAATCATTTTTTTTTTCTAGTAAACTTTTCTTTAGATTTAAACATCTAGCAGTTAAATGCTTAAAAAATAAAAAAATCATTATTCCGACGACGCATTCCTGCAAAGGATGCTATAAGTCATAAATGAATAAAATCCGGGTCATTCGCCTAACGGAAATGCTTTGGAAAACGCTAACGCTTTTTTTTTGTTTTTCATTTATTTTGGCAACAAACACTCATTTACATTAGATTGAGGTACATGCATATATGTTAATATTAATAGACCAAACAGTGCCCAAAGTTTATTACATTTATAGCAGCAAATAGAGTCTCAACATAGTCAGATTTGCACGCGTATTCATCTAATGCTAACAATTTATTGACATTAAATGTTAACAACTTATAACACAAATAGAAATTTTCATAAACACTATTTTTTTGGTTTTTCCATCAATATATAATTTAGTTTTCTTTTTAAACTATTGATAGATATATTACAAAGATCCAAATCGGAGAACTCTTTGTTATAAACGTTGGTGGAACGACACATATAAGAATTACGTGTATGGTTTTTGCGTAACGGCGAAGGAACAAAAAATTGCAATTTAGCTTAGCTTAGCTTGCTTAACAAAATGAAATCGTAAGCGTTAGCGTTTTCCAAAGCATTTCCGTATTATTATATATATTAGGCGAATGGCCCCCAGTTCGTCTAACCCGTTGAAACTTGTTATATATAAATGATATGTTGAATGAAAACACAAAACATACATCATATACACCGTGAACTTTGAGTTACCCGAAAAATTGCACTAGCTGATTCACACAACGATTTAGATTATATTTCCGAAAAAAAAAATTTTTTTTCTTTTTTTATTTTTGTCCAAAAAAATCCACGTTATTTTTTCTAATTGTATAATAGGGATGATGACTAAATTTTTTTTCTTCCTTTATCAGGTAGATTATCAAAATGTATTGGACACGTATTTTTTCTTTTTCCACATAACATAAACATTGCAGAGATATATTGTTTTGCGAAATCGCATGACGTCACGTTTGAGTACACTTATAAGTGAAAATTCACTCAAAAGTGACGTCACGAGCCCCTACTCCCAAAACTTTGACGCGCTATAACTTTCTCATTTTTTGGTTGATTGCCCAAAGAAAAAATACTTGTCCATTATTTTTTGATCACCTAACTGACGGACTAAATAGAATTTCGTTTACTGTACCCCGTCATAACCCCTATTATAAAACCTTAACAATTTTAACTGTCACAAAAGATGATTCAAATAAATCTACTTAAGGATCTACGTACCTTAACGGATAATAATTCCATAATAGGTGTGTTAATTACAAATTGGCATCGTTTTAGAAAAAAATTGTATGAGGGTGATTTTTATTTACAATATTTTTAAGTTTCTCATGTAACTCAAATTTCACGATATATATAATTTTCCATTACTTAAGAAAAAATCTACAACTACAAAGCTACATAGGAGAAGAATACTGAGTTAAACACTTTTAAATCACATAGACGCAAATAAAAAAAAAAATGGGTGCGTGTACTTATGTAGGCGCGTGAGAAGTTATCCTTCTTTGGCATCGTTTAAAATTAGTTTTTAATTGCATGCAAATAATTAATTACAATAAATTAATAAAAAGTCTGGAAAAGGACACAGTCAATAAAGTTCAGTTTTAATTTGAAAAAATAAATAAATAATCAAAATATTCAATTAAAATCGCTACTGAATATAATTTATTAGATATGTGATTTGCACTTGTATGAAACTCAAACACGTATTCCGAATATACAAACTAGAAACATGTGGATAAATATTATAAATATGAATACCTATAACTGTTACTTTATTACAAAAAATAAAGATGTGGTTTTTGGTTCTACTACACCAATAGTCAAGAGATGGCGCTGTAGTTTCCTGAATCGCGCTTTGGTTCCGTTGTTTCAGATTAATAAATACTTTTGATAGGCCTTCACAATGCAGTCGTTAGCACCCACAAAATAGTGATTCTTTTTCTATTTTGTTGGTAGATTTTCTTAATGTGCGGTAAACACAAAAGTAACAGCATGAAGTTAAAGCGACCAACTTCATGCTGTTAATTTTTTGTGTTACAGTGATGCGCGCGCATCTTAAAATTTCACTCTCATCATTTTTTCATAACGCGCCTAAAGAAGTATAACTTCAAAAATAGTCAAGCTTTTTTATTACTGGGAATGTCTACAGTGAATAAAATGACTATAAATACGAAACGATATTAAAACGATGAAATTGGTAATTTTATTGTGAAACTCAGGCCGGTCTATTTCGATGTTAAACTATACAATATTCCGCTTTAGAATTCTATCGATTCACGGAAAAAGAAGTTGTTCCATCCTTTTTCAATCGAGTAAATTGCCTTTGGTAACTAGAAATAGCTTTGGTGTTGGTGGAGATGGTCGAGCAAAAGTTTGGGTTAGTTGAACGGAATTATTTAAACGAGTTAAATAAATTGAGATCGTTTAAATACGAAGAAAATTAATAACTTGAAGAAAACGCGAAGTTGATTAAGCTTTTCTGATGACAACTTCTGCAAATGTTATAACAATAAATGTAAATATTTTAAGCACATCAATCTTATTATACAAATATGAAAAAAACGTAACGAGCTCATTCATCGATAGATTTTACTCCTCACATTTTTCTCATACCGGGCCCCTTATATATGCAAATCGATTCTTAAGGGGTAAACTCCAAAAACCAAGGTTTTAAACTGTAATAAATGCTTAGATAGTCACGTTCACAGAAGCATCTCCGTTATTAATTTGCTCCGGCATTTCGCCATCACCTTTGCCATAAGGCGGTGGCTATTGGCCTTGGCCAATGTCCAGAGGAGCTCGATGGCGCAGGTGGCTAGCGCGTTCGGCTGCGATCGTTGAAGTTAAGCAACTTTCGCAGTGGTCGGTCATTGGATGGGTGACCAAAAATTTACTATCTCGAGCTCCTCCGTGCTTCGGAAGGCACGTTAAGCCGTTGGTCCCGGCTGCATTTGCAGTCGTGAGCACCCACCAATCCGCACTGGGCCCGCGTGGTGGGTCATGGCCCAATCTCCCTATTCCATCCATAGGGAAGGCCTGTGCCCCAGCAGTGGGGACATTAATAGGCTGATGATGATGATGAATGTCCAGTGTCCTATTGGCCTTACACGGCACGCACCTACGTACGTAATTTGTTCCCATGTTTTTTATAAATATATATTTTATTATTATAACCATTTTAATGTCAATATTTATGCTGTGAAGGTCAACAAAATGTTTTCCTTTCTTACTATTAACTCAATTCATACTAATATTTTACAGTTAAAAAGTTCTTATAAACACACATGTGAAAGTTTCAAACAAAATAACTATAAACGCTACAAATAGGCACTCACCCAAAACTGAGAGAAACCAAGAGGACAAGACTAAAACTACAAACAAAGAATAAAACGAAAACGAAATAACAAACGGAACTAGCTAAAACAACAATCGCTAACAGCCCTCTACGACGTACCTTTGAAGCGGATTTTTTTTAGGAATTGCTTTGGGAGTCGGGGCTTCGCTCGCCCCGGCCGTCCTGAAAATATAGCACAGCCTCAATATCGACACTTTTTCAACTTAACGTGTTTCAGAGCTATTCCGACATATTTCAGAGTACATAACTCTATACTGGATCTTGTTTTTTGCTTAGTTAAAACAGTTGATTCCGGTAAAGCTTTTGACACTCGTTAATATTGAAGTAGGGTATTTGACAAGTTTTAGAAAACGATCTCACGTTATTGACTAATGTTTATGGAGTCCGTAAAAAGTGGATATTCATCATTCCGTTGTGTATTTCAGTAAAAATAACTAAATCAAAAACTCCATTTTCAAGTTGCCGCGAAAACGTTTCTCTGGACAATATGGATGGCGTCTTACTAGTGTGTAACGTCACACGACTGTTCTTAAAACGTCAAACGATACAATGTAATGTCACTTTAACCGGAAGTTCATTTGCGTCATTTTAAGCTCCGCCAATCCCAAGCGTTTTGCGTCACGTGGCAATAGATAAGAAAACTATTATCTTTTTCATTGGTTTTTAGTAAAATTATGAATATTTTTTTTTTGTAAAAATCCCTGCCAATATTCATTCTAAACACAGATGCTAACAATTGGCACTTTATTTTTAACACTGTCAAATACGCTATTCTACATTATTTTCAGCACTAGATGCATAGTGAACATGTGTCAATTAGCCTGCATCATGCTCGTACTAATGAGGAACAAATTGAGGTTTTGACACCTAATTTTATATTTTAATCTGACGATTACGTTGGCATAGGACCCACAAGTATATTTGAAAAAAATAAAACACATATCATGTATTCTCAAAAACTTACATCTGAATTTTATGACGATGCTATTGAAACATAAAATAACACTCGTAAACGCAATCGTGTACTGTTAAAATTAGGACAAAAAATACATTTCCATAATAATATACGGAAAGGGTTCGATATAGACGAAATGTGTTTTCATATCTGTCACTACGTATAAAGTATTTCTCTTTATGTTAACCTTTTTAAAAATCCATTAAGAAGGAGTGAATTATTTAAACATGCAAGTGGCCATCATGAGCCAACTTCCAAAATGAATATTTCAGCAAAATTAAAGCCTTCCAACTTGTTTCAAGCGCACACTTAGGTATGGCAAAGGTATCTTTCTATCTGACAAACAAATTGTCTCTACAAATTATACTTAAATTAGTTTCTAGTCTAGATGTTACTAAAGTGTTCTTGAATGATATTTTCTTAGTCTCCAAAGTGATACGAAGATGAACCATTGTAGAATCGGGAGAAAGACTCGTTAAAAATACCTGTAACAAAGAAAGGGTAATTCAGTAAGGATTGAATTTTATTTAAATAGTGGTTACCCGCTACTTTTTCCGGGTAGAATATTGTCTTCCATACAACGAACGTTTATCAAATTTTCCAGCCCCTTACCAAATGTTTTCTTTTAGCCTATAAAATTGCGCCTTTTTAATAGGGATGATGACTAATTTTTTTTTCTTTGTTTATCAGGTAGATTATCAAAAAGTATTGGACACGTATTTTTTCTTTTTTCACATAATATAAACATTGCAGAGATATATTGATTTGAAAAGTCGCATGACGTCACTTATAAGTGAAAATTCACTCAAAAGTGACGTCACGAGCCCCTACTCCCAAACTTTGACGCGCTATAACTTTGTCATTTTTTGGTTGATTGCCCAAAGAAAAAATACGTGTCCATTATTTTTTGATCATCTAACTGACGGACTAAATAGATTTTCATTTACTGAACCCGTCATCACCCCTATACTCCAATCTCTAACTACAGATAAATTATTAATCTAAATTAACTGCTTAGGCATGATCCCATTACAGATAAACTTTAGCAGCTTATATTAAGAGCGATTTAAATATTTGGTTAAGTTTTCATCTCTCAATTGCGGCATGAAAATAAATACATCAAAAAGATGCCAAGTATTTACAGAGTGGAATGTGACGATGATTAAATTTCATATTTATAAGATATAATTTAACGTAGCTGTCTGTATCATTATGCTAATATTATTTATGTTGTTTCGTGTTTATTTTTCACAGAGTATATTTGCAGTGGTATCTATTACTGAGACATTACTGTGTTGTTAATATTTGTTTTAATTTGTTGTAGAGTTTCTTTCGCCATTTCTTCTTCGGAGCTTTAAGTAGCCCTGATACAGAGGTAGAAAAAAACAGCTAACTTCAATAAAATAATTATTTATTATAACGTGAATATGATTTTCTAGCGCTTCAAGGAAACATTTTTTAATGGTTCGTATAATTATTGTATAGTAAAATTTGTTTAGATTTAAAGATCTTGATTCGTTATTACTTAAAAAATCAAAAATATAACTACAATTGCTATTTTTCTTTCAAATGTTTAATATTTATAAAGGTATATATTTGGACATCGTGGATTACCTACAATGCGAAGAGATGGCGCTGCCTTCCAACCTTAGGCTATAGAAATTCGACACGGCCGTCAGGGCTTAATGGTCAGTGTATATTTTTTATCATGTACATTTGAATAGTAGTCGAGTAGATGCTTGGATATCGTTAAGTTACATGCACGTGCACAAGACCAAATTTATATTACTAAATAAATTTTCTCTAATTAAAAATTATGATTAGTGAATTTTTTATTACACCATCAAAATGGTCGCAAAATGGACGTCGATTTGCTAACTGAAAACTCCGCAGTCAATAAAATGGAGTGTAAATAAATTGTAAATGTAATACCCAACATCCTATGGTTGACTGGTAGTGAATGCCTACGGCATTAAGTCCACCATTGTACATTTTTGCATAAAGAATATATAAAAATATATAAATAAATAAATAAATATGGAACTTTATGGAGATTAACTCCCGCCAAAAGCATTGATTGTCTACTTTATAAGGTGTCAAAATAATTGTGTTTTGTTCCATCAGGTTCGAGTGGTCTAGAGGTTCCAGACGGAGAGGAGACTCCCGCAGAGTGGAAATGCCATCCGCCTGGAATACCTCCAGAGGCACTCTCCAATTCTCGGCTTGAGGTCCCCTTAGGATCTCGCCGTCCCCAAACCCGGTGACGCTGTAAAGGTCATCTGCGACCAACAGCATACACACTCACACAAAAACAAATTTTGTTTCGTATTTGGCGGCGTCTGAAAGCGGTTAGTCCGCCGTCCAGCGCGCAATAATTAGTTTATCTCTGTAGTTTTGTCCCCATCGTTTTAATCTGGACTCGCTCATAAAAATGCAAATTACTGGCTGCCTTTATTTCGAAACAGGCAATTTGCCTTTGAAAGAAAAGCCGATCTGGTGCATCGCTGATTCGTACAGTAAAGGAGGTCTGAAAAATGGGCGCAAATAACTTTACGGCAAAAGCGGTACGGTTTGTTTAAAAAAGAGATTTGGGGAGATCTTTACTCAGACGGAGGCTTCAATTTGTTTGAAGAACGACAACGACGATTTTTTCGTGTCGATACTGCAATTAATAAATTAAATTAGGGTACATTTTTTTTTATTTTTTGTTAAGGTATGCAAATGACTCTACCCCACCTGATGTTAAGTGGTAATAAAGTCCAAACGCGAAGATAGCTGGTACAGCAGTTATAAACTGCTACACCAACCATCCTCACCCTGCCGGCCTGCAAAAATGCTTCTTCACGCCTCTCTTAAAGGACCCCAGATTATAGGAAGGAGGGAACACGTGCGCGGGCAAAGAATTCCACTTACGAATAGTACGACAAAGAAATGAGTCACCAAATTTCTTTGTTCGTGTAGGAATAGTGGCCACAGTAAATCGGTGGTAACATAGGCCAGCGCGCGTGGTCCTCTGAAGAAAAGCTGATGGAGGAATAAGGGAGAATAACTCCTCAGAACACATGCTAAAGTTTGTCGGAATTAAAAAATAGTTTTATGAAGTGAAAACTTCTTTAGCGGCGTTGTACACTTTTTTTTTGTAATGGGTAAAAACTGTTAAACTCACGTCATGGACACGTGACCTGATCGCATCCGGACACCTGACAATCGAAAATTCGTAAGACGAAAACAGTAAAATTGGAAAGGTTGTTGACTTTCAATATATTGGACGAAACATGGTAATATTTTATTTTATCGTATAATAATAATAAGTCTGTATCTAGGACGTCCAGGTGGCAGCTTTATTAAGAAGAAAATGCATTTTTTTTACAATAGATGTCGCTAGGTGCGCTTAAATGAGAAATTCTGAGAGATAAACTTTTTAATGTAATATAAATTGTCATGTTTGTGTACGATAGCGCAATAAATAAATATTGTATTGTACCACATAAATGGGCAGGCCGTCATAATGATGTGTAAGCAAATGCTATAACTCTCGTTAACTAAAATAACTGTCGTTGCTCTTTGGTGTGAGAGCCGATTGATTCGAATGTTTGATGTCGCGTCGTTTGATTGGCTAATTATCTAATAGGTGGAAGTGTAGTTGGTGCGAGCCGGCCACATCAGTTCCCGTACAAACGGTCTATGATCACCCTTCTAACGTATTTCTTTGTTCTGTGGCACTACCACTATTACAACTACTAAAACTACTAGTTCTTTTACTAATACTTAATATTGTTTAAGTGAAAACTTATAAGGTTTGCCAGTTGCAACCAAAAGTACGAAATTATAACTTCATCATCATCATCATCAGCCTATTAATGTCCCCACTGCTGGGGCACAGGCCTTCCCTATGGATGGAATAGGGAGATTGGGCCATGACCCACCACGCGGGCCCAGTGCGGATTGGCGGGTCCAAACGACTGCAAATGCAGCCGGGACCAACGGCTTAACGTGCCTTCCGAAGCACGAAGGAACTCGAGATAGTAAATTTTTGGTCACCCATCCAATGACCGACCACTGCGAAAGTTGCTTAACTTCAATGATCGCAGACGAACGCGCTAACCACTTGCGCCATCGAGCTCCTCAATTTATATATAACTTATTTATTATAACTTAATTTTCAGAAAACACTACCCCAAATGTACACACATCAAAAGTGTCTAGGGATCAAGCATTTTTATGCGGATTTCTTGAGATTGAGATGTGGCTTTGTAATAAATTTATGATTTTATAAATTTATATGGATCCTTTTTGGTGCATTTCATAATTTGAATCAGGAACTGTGAATCAAATTCGAGTAAAAGATGAAAATCAGCTGTCAATATTTTCCCTATAAAAACATACAACGCATTGAAGACATTATTAGTGCTACTGTTTCCCTACTACTGATTAAAACCAACGTTATTATGGAGCGGCGACGTCATTTAAGCAGGGAAGAAATGCTCAGAGCCGTGGGAATGATAGAAGCTGGTTCCCGGCAACGTACTGTGGCTTTAGCTCTGAATACAAGTCAGAGTGTTATCAGTCGACTTTGGACACGATACCGAAGCACTGGTACCGTGGCTGAGCGCCATGGAGGACGGTATCGCTGCACCACACGGAGACAAGACCGATACATTCAAATCTTAACTCGAAGAGCTCTAACAATAACCGCCATGATGTTAGCCGTGAGGCTTCATCACTCTTCAGGGAACTTAATTAGCGACCAAACAGTCAGAAACCGCTTGCATGAAGTGAACCTTCATTCCCGAAGACCGCTACGGGTACCACCTATAGCAATGCACAATCGTAGGATTCGATATCAATGGGCTCTTGAACACAGAAATTGGGCAGAAGAACAATGGCGTTTCGTGTGCTTTTCTGATGAGTCTCGTTTTGGTATGAGACCGGATACAAGACGTATACGACACTGGAGAACCCCTGGACGCCAACAGCGATTAAAATCCTGCCAGGAAGTCCATCCTTATAGTGGTGGAACCATCATGGTATGGGCGGGTATTTGGATCGGCGGAAGAACTGAGTTGATTTGGATCAGAGGCAACCTCAACGCTCAAATTTATGCTGAGACGATTGTATCAGACGTCATCGTTCCTCTACAAGTGCAAATCGGTCCCTTATTTCAGTTAATGCATGATAATGCACGACCGCACACCGCAAGAACAGTTGTAAGACAAGAGTTGTAAGACAGACTCTCGCCGCAGCTAACATCAATGTCCTGCCCTGGCCTGCTCAGTCGCCAGACTTGAACCCGATTGAGCATGCATGGGATATGCTACAGAGAAGAGCTCTGCCGAATATGGAGGGTATCCAGTCGCAAGAAGACCTTTTTTTGTTGTTGCAACGAACATGGGCGGCCATTCCACAGCGTGATTTGGATGAACTCATTTTGAGTATGCCAAACCGATGTTCTTGTGTTGTTAGTGTTCGCAGTAGAAATACGGATTATTAATTGTTTAAGTTACCCAATAAAATTTTAGAGAAAACTGTTATTTCAGTCTATTTTTCGAACTTTTGTGTTAGTGGTTCAAATGTCAAAAATCCCTTTATTAGGAAAATAGCAAATTTCTTTATTAATGCAAAGGTGACTTGGTTTATCGTTACTGTGACAAACGAAAACACTTTATTTGATGAATCCTTAAAGAAAATTTTAATTAATATCAATCAGGAGAAAAGTTATTGCAAAAATATATGTTGATCCCTAGACACTTTTGATGTGTGTATATTCAGTCCTGCGTAGTTGCGTGCTCCTAGCAAAGGTACCAGACGCCGGCGGTCGTGGCGGGTTTAAATTTATTGTTTTACTATCCCGCCCTAAAGTTGTCAACTTGTACATTCACCATCCGTTCGCGTTGGTTCCGATTCTGCACGAAGGATATTTAAATATAAGGAGATTAATTAAAGTTACTTGTCGAAGGCGGGTTTATTTAGAAAATGACATTAATATGTCGGCGGATGGCGTCTCGCTCGCTCCTGCGAAACGTAAAACCGACAACAAATGTCATAAGTCATTGTACCATTGCTTTGTGAAACGTCAAGTTATGACAGTGACAGCTGTCATCACTTGGGAGTGGTCTATGCTAAGGGTAGTATTTAAGGGGGTAACGCTTCATTGGAAGGGGCATTCGGCATTCGGCATTCAGACGTGAGCCGCGATAGTGAACGGACGTTAGCACAGAACTCTCCGCTCTTCACAAAGCAATCCGTTTGTACCTTGGCAATCATAACTGATTTTGTAAAGTAATAAGAAGATTCAAATTAAACGTTAGCTTGGTCACTAGACTACAGTTTTATTTTCGGGAAATATCATTGAATAACCAAGATGGCGGATCAAGAAAAACCACGTGGCCAACCGCCTATTACCGCTCGCCCTCTCCGACAAATACATAATTGGTCAGTGCATTCGCCC
This sequence comes from Chilo suppressalis, assembly GCA_902850365.2. Classification (NCBI taxonomy): domain Eukaryota; kingdom Metazoa; phylum Arthropoda; class Insecta; order Lepidoptera; family Crambidae; genus Chilo; species Chilo suppressalis. Next base: position 26,023,856 of record OU963905.1, on the reverse strand, counting down.
GGATTGCGAAGGGTTCGAGTCCCGTCTGCTGCCTGGTCCACGTGGTTTTTTTTCTAGTAAAACTTTTCTTTAGATCTAAACATCTAGCAGTTAAATGCTTTAAAAAAAACATAACTATAATTGCTATTTCTTCGTTCAAATGTTTAGTACTTGAAAAAGTAATCATTTGACATTGTGGGTTACCTACAATGCGAAGAGATGGCGCTGCCTTGCAGCTTAAGGCTAGGAAAATTTGGAAGCGGCCATCAGGGCCGTGGTAGCATAATTGGTCAGTGCATTCGCCCGGATTGCGAGGGGTGCGGGTTCGAGTCCCGTCCGGTGCCTGGTCCGCGAAGATTTTTTTCTTTAGTTTTAAACATTTAGCAGTTAAATGCTTAAAAAAAACATAAATGACGTTAACTTGTCTGGTTCGTTTTTTGATGCTGCGAATTGATGCCTATTGATGCTGCGAAAATATTACTCGTACCGTTGCTTACCATAAGCTCTATTTTGCGTTACATATCAGTGCATATGCAGCTGTTCCATCCTGCCAATATGCATTCTGCAAGCGTGGTGAGTCATAGTTCTTTCAGTTCTTTCCAAAAGGAAGGCTGAAGGCTTTTTCTCTAGCAGTGGAATAATAGCTGATGATGAGGCCTAGTGGTTAGAGCTGGGTGATGGTGGCTCGAGGGCCGCGGCCTAACTGTTTTCTTAGGGTGTATGCTGTTGGTCGCAGATGATCTTAACAGCGTCACCGGGTTTGGGGACGGCGAGATCCTAAAGGGACCTCAAAGCCGAGAATTGGCGAGTGTCTCTAGAGGTATTCCAGGCGGATGGCATCTCCCCACGGGGAGAGTCTCCTCTCCGTCTGGATTAAGTGTGAGCGTTCTAAAGACGAACCGGTTTCAAGGACCGTTTTGTGTTCCGCGACGATAGAACCGTTTTACGTTTCGGATCAAAACAAGTCTTCGTCGAACAACTAGTCCTCGGATTGTCTGCACGCCAATATGTACTTTATGATGTAATAAATACAGTCTATAATAGAACGCAATGATATGAGGCCGTTTCGTTCTATAATAAATTAAGCTTTGAGTTTACAATAAAATAATCTTAATTATTGAACACTTAAAGTCGATTATCGTATAACACTACATTTATTTCGATGTTTCGTCGTCTCGTTCGCAGCAACGAAACGAAGTACGAACGTTAACAAGATTTCATTTAGTTCAGTTTCGTTGCGTTACATTCGTTCGACCGTCGGTTTCGTTGCGTCACCCAGCCGCAACCAAAACCAGTTGCGAACGAGAACCGTTTCGAGGACTAGTTTTCGTGTAAGAGAAAACGGTTGCGTTTCGTCGTCAGAAAATTTGAGAACGACCCACCGATAGAAGGCTTTTTCTCCAGCAGTGGAATAATAGCTGATGATGAGGCCTAGTGGTTAGAGCTGGGTGATGGTGGCTCGAGGGCCGCGGCCTAACTGTTTGCTTAGGGTGTATGCTGTTGGTCGCAGATGATCTTAACAGCGTCACCGGGTTTGGGGACGGCGAGATCCTAAGGGGACCTCAAGCCGAGAATTGGCGAGTGTCTCTAGAGGTATTCCAGGTGGATGGCATCTCCCCACGGGGAAAGTCTCCTCTCCATCTGGAGCCTCTAAACTAGAGAGCGTCTCTCAGACTCGGACCTCGGCTCTAGTTAGTCGTTGTCGTGGGGGGTGGCCTGACTGATGTGGGTCGGACATTGCACTTATGTAGTGTTAGCCTCCGAATTTCACTTGCGCGGTGTAGGTTGTGAGCGCAGCGCCGGTAGCGCCATCTCTTAAGGAGGCGAGTGGTTTGTTTCCTCCGTGTTGGTCATATGGTCGCATACATTTATGAAAATTTAATATATGTAAGAAAAAACTATGATGCATTTGCAAAAGAAAGTCAAACCCATAACTTTAACACGAGATTTAAAAACAAGCTTGCCGTTCCATGTTTCAGACTCCAAAAATCAAGAGGTTCATTTCTGGGTTGTAGTATTGCATTGTTTAATAAAGTTCCCCTAGATCTGATTGAGCTTCCACTGACTTTTAAATCTCAGATCAAAAATACTCTTATGAATAAGGGCTATTATAAAGTTGTTTCTTATAATTTGTTATTTAATGGGTTTTAGTCATTTTTCATACCAATAATATTGTACCTGTCTAATGCCGCTTCCTATATACTAAATATAATGTTAACCATAAAATTTATTGTAACTGTATATTTATATTCTAAATGATGTAATGGAAGGTGACTTCAGACGTCTCTGAAGTCATTTTTCATCAAAAAAAAACAGCCCTTGCTGAGTTTCTTGCCGGTTCATCTCAGTACAAGGTCTCCCGCCCTAGTTTTGCGAACCGATGGCGTAGCTTCTTGACCTTCACAAGTGCTTGTAACAGCCTAGACTGAATAAATGACTTTTCATTTCATTTCATATGTGGCGCGTGTGTGGCCGCCACACTTTTATTCCCGGCTACAATGTGCGTCCTTTACGATGTCTCGAACCGTTGCAGAGCAATCATTATAATGCTATTAGGTTGTTCCGAGTACCCGGGAACAGACGATAAAACTAGACGCAATCTGATTAGATTGGTCCATTAAATCGACTGCTCGTTGCTATAACACACATCATAATAAAGTATACAAATTGATATTTCATGTGGAACGGGAGTGGGTGAAGATAGCGTAGTTATTTCCAGTAATACAATTCGATTGTATGGATTTTTAAAACTATTGTTAGGTTATTATTATACTAAAACGTTTAAAACGAATATTTGCTAGATTTTGTTGTTGTTTTTACAAAGGCTATTCTGATACGATTATTCGGACGACTTTTTTGTAGACAATGTTCTTTTGTCTTTATAATAATAATATACATACTTGACAATATAAAATATTATACAATTAATATACGTATAAGAAATAAAGTGTTCAACTGAATACTCATCCAAAGTTATCTTACTTCTTGACTTTGCTATGCCCAACAGGATCCAAAATTGTATCTTTATTTATATTCCTACCAACCTTGTAACATTTTGGAATGCAAATAAATTTAATTGAATTGAATTGAAGGCATAGGTAGTAGCGAAGTAGATAACAATATTTTTAATCGGAATATGTTACGTTGCATGTATTAAGAATTCGCGATGTGGGTCATGGCCCAATCTCCCTATTCCATTCATAGGGAAGGCCTGTGCCTTAGCAGTGGGGACATTAATAGCCTGATGATGAGGCAGCGGAGCGAATGATATTGTTGGTATCGCAAGTAGTGTTGCCGATCGATAGTCGACTATCGATGATCAATCGATAGTCTATCGATAGCCAACCAATCGTATGACAATCGATCGGCTTATCGATACTATCAATAGTATCGATACTATCGATAGCACAGAAAAAGCCAACACTATCGGATGAATTAAATACTATCGATAGTATTGTAGTTTGTTAATAACAAACTATCGATGGTATCGATTTTATTTGCAACCATACTATCGATAGTTTAACAATTTGCAATAGCATTGTTTACAATTTTCAGGTATTATAGTCAATCACAAACTTTAGTCTAGGACAATCGCTAGTGTCGATACTATCGATAGCATTGTTGCAGATAAAATCAACACTATCGATAGTATCGATACTATCAATAGTTTGTTATTAACGAACTACAATAGTATCGATAGTATTGCCTTGTTCTGAGCTATCGATAGGCCAATCGATAGGGTACATGATTTTCGATGTAAACTGTCGATAGTTTTAATATCGATAGTTCGGCAACCCTACTCGCAAGTGTCTAAAGGCGATGGTGGCCGCTTACCATTACCACTGAATAAAATCTGGTTGTGGTGGGATGTTCAATTGAAAGGCTGAAGTATATCCAAATGCCACATAACTTTAATATGGCAAACGGCGAAAAAAGCACATCAACAAAGTTTAAAAAATACTTGTATAAACACCGAGACAAAACAATATCGCAATTCACAATAAATTAGCGCCATCTATGACCAGCGTTATTAACTAATTTTATCCTAATATCTAATCTTATCCGAAACAGAACCATATCGCATTTCACCATGCATCAACGCCATCTATGAGAGGTATTATAAAGTAATTTAATATTTTAGTTTGTGTTTATCTTTTATTGTTTTACATTAACATTTATTCGTTAGTACCTATATTACTAGTTACAAAACTTAAACACACTCTTTTAACATAAAAAAATGGAACCATAATAAACAACGTTGTAACTTATAGTACGACTAACGGCCCGCCCTCGCTTCGCTTCGGTGTAGAGCTGAAGTGTAGACTACAGTTTTTGTTCTCAGGCTTGTATCACACACAATGACATTCATCTATGATTCTTCTTTTACCTGCATGCAAAGTCTCAGCCCGATCGGTTTAAAATTGACAAAGTTTCATACAAACTTTCACTCCCTATTTTATCCCCTTGGGGGTAGAATTGATCAAAATCCTTTCTTAGCGGATGCCTACGTCATAACATCTACCTGCATGCCAAATTTCAGCCCGATCCGTCCAGTGGTTTGGGCTGTGCGTTGATAGATCACTATGTCAGTCAGTCACCTTTGCGTTATATATATATATATATATATATAGATTACGAAATTAATATATTAATTTTAATAGTATGCCTTCACACCTCCATGCATACAATAAACACGTCTTAAGTCAACGGATGAGAGGAGTTCATCAACGGCCCGGTACCCAGGCGCGCGATAATTTGCGGTTCCTATTGCCGACGATAAATTTCAGACAATCGCAAAACTTGCTCTAGTTGCGTGGTACGGGGTAAGTTCAATAATATGTTCACTGTTAAGTAGACAATCCTGAGTCTCAGTAACTACTTCATATATTGTGTTGTGAGTAGTTGATTCTGTATCTACTTAGTAACTTCAAGCATAAGTACCGTTTGTAACTTCTCGAGTACTTACTATTAAGCTTAATGAATTATTCGTTTACGAAATGAAGATATTGCGTATACTCTAAAGTAGTTTAAGAATTGAATATTGTTTATAAAATAAATAATTTAAAAAGAATTTAATTAGTGAATTTATAAACGTAAACAAAATTTAACTAGAGAAGAAATCACTCTGTCTATGTATCACACGAGATTCGAACCCACGCTAACAAACCAATCATTCATAGTTAAGGTCTCCGTAGCAATATTGATAAGTGCGTCTGCCTAGATTGAGGAAGCTGCGGGTTCGAACCCCATTTGATGCCCGCCCGGACTGCGTGATTTTTTTCTAGTAATATTTTCTATTGCTTAGTAATGTTTTTAAAAGCATGTTAAAATCATCAACTACCTTATACAACCAAGTACTCTGCTCTGTTTATACTGAACACAATACGGCCTCTAACTAAAAATAAATTTTATTAAATAAAACTAGTTTTAAGGGTGCACGAAATTTATTTATTTATTGACGTTTCGCAGCCTTTTCAGGTCTGCATCGTCAGAATAAAAAGTTTTTTATTTACTTTGTCGAGCTACCTTCGAAGGACTGTTATTAAGCGTTCGGATATTTAACAAATAATTTTTATTTTATTAGACCTACTAATAGATCTATTGAATCATTCTTCAATATTTTACTTCTCCTACTGACTCAGTTCATCTTACAGAAGTCAGAAAAAAGAGATCTGTTTATTTCCACATTTAAAACGTCAAGGTATTTATTAAGACAAAATCATTTAACGAAAACAACAATTTACATTTAGATATTAAACTAAAACTACACTAAAACTAGCCAAAAATTAAAAATATTAAAAAAATAGCTGCCCTAAGTCTTCCCCGTCGGCAAAGGTTCCCAGAACGCTGGCGGCATTTCCCCGCTGAACGGCGAGGCTTATGCGCTGGGCGAAATAGCCGCCAGCTCTGCGGTCTCCAGTGGTCTCCACCAATCTTTTTGCGATATCTTTGAAAAGATGGTGGGCGGAGCCCCAGGGTTATCCACTTTTTAAATGACTTTATGATCTCTCAAATCTCAGATTTAAATAATCTTGGGACTTGATGGCACCCCTGGCTCATTCGATGACTACGTCGAATCTAATTTAATAAAAAATCTTTACAAAGTTAATAAAATTGGTGCAGACGAAATCGTGCGAAATAAAAAGGGTTTATTTTGAAAATTCGATTTGATTAAATGGTCTGTGGGTGGGTGGGTCACTGCAGTGCACTGCCCGAAGAATACTAATGAAGCCAATTTCACTGATAGTCCCACATGGTTCTTGTCTTATTGAAAACTTCATTTTGAAATAACTTAATTACCAACTTACGTGGGAATTAAGCAACTATTTTCATAGCTTCTAGACATTCATGATTGCTTGTAACAGCCTAAACTGAATAAATGATTTTGATTATGATCATTGCTATTTAGTGATCAGATAGGAAGCCAAAATTAAGCAGAAATCATTGTCATAAACTTCGATGAATGCACGCAGCTAAGAGGCAGAATATTTTTCAGTTTGGTTCCTGTAGGTTCCTGTGGGATTGTCGAAAAACTGAAGTCAACGCGGACGTAGTCGTGGGCGGCCACTAGTATGCTTATAATATTTTTGTGCATGATTTTAATCTCGAGAGGGTTGTTTCGTATGCTATTTTTTTAGCAAAATTGTTTAAACATATTATAAAATTACTAGCGGCCCGCCCTCGCTTCGCTTCGGTATAGAGCTGAAGTGTAGACTACAGTTTTTGTTCTCAGGCTTGTATTATACATAATGACGAACATCTATGATTCTTCTTATACCTGCATGCAAAGTCTCAGCACGATCGGTTTAAAATTGACAAAGTTTCATACAAATTTTCATTCCCTATTTTATCCCCTTTGGGGTAGAATTGATCAAAATCCTTTCTTAGCGGATGCCTACGTCTTAACATCTACCTGCATGCCAAATTTCAGCCCAATCTGTCCAGTTTGCCAGTTTGGGCTGTGCGTTGATAGATCACTATGTCAGTCAGTCACCTTTGAGTTTTATATATATATAGATGTTCATCTTAAGCGACCCTCCAACTTGATGCAGTTATATGGCGGCCTTTAGCCTTTAAGTTTTAAAGAGCCACAATTTTTTACATAAAATTTGATTTGTTTTATTCAAACATTGTTTTTCAAAAGCGATCGTTTTTCAGAAGATCATTCATAAGCCTTTGATTAGTATGCAAAGTTTCACTTCAATCTGACGAATTGAAGTCGAAAATAACTTTTAAAAGATACCGTTTTAACCATGCTTTAACACAAGCGACGCGTTAATAGGGATGATGACTACTTTTTTTTCTTCGTTTATCAGGTAGATTATCAAAAAGTATTATTGGACACGTATTTTTTCTTTTTTCACATAATATAAACATTGCAGAGATATATTGATTTGAAAAGTCGCATGACGTCACGTTTGAGTACACTTTTAAGTAAAAATTCACTAAAAAGTGACGTCACGAACCCCTACTCCCAAACTTTGACGCGCTATAACTTTGTCATTATTTGGTTGATTGCCCAAAGAAAAAATACGTGTCCATTATTTTTTGATCATCTAACTGACGGACTAAATAGAATTTCGTTTACTGTACCCCGTCTCACCCCTAATTAATTCTCCTTTCGAATAGGTAAAGAAAAACAGTTTTTCCTAGTTTCTAGTTAGTTTAAGTTTTTTCTAGTTATATTTTCTTTAGATTTAAAGAAAAACAGTTAAAGTAAACAGACAAAATCGACTTCCTGTCTTGTAAAAGAATAGTTTTTGCCTAGTTGCTCAACGAATTTCGAACCACTTCAATTGAAGTGTGCGTGTTTCTCAAAGCAGTTATTTAAACGTAGTTGAGAACTAACTTGTTCGGGAAGCGCCCGTATGGTCGACTGATACGGACGGACAAACGGACGGAAGAAAAACAGCAAGACTGAGGGAGCACTTTAATTGGTTTACTTAGGGCCGTATCCGAGTGCGACACATTGCGAGTGAGTTACACAACTCGCGTGACACAGGATGTGATGTGTTCCCGTTGGCCACAATAATATTGATGAGAAAAGGATATTATGTAGTCCAAGACTACTTGAATGATCGAAGTGTCAAAGTGTGTGATCGAAGAGATAGCTTTAAGCGATGTGGCGGCCCATTGCATAACTTGTACTAGATGTAATAGTAATAAATAAATAATTATTTCTAACACTCACACCAATTAGCCTAGCCCCAAAGTAAGCACTGTAAGGCTTGTGTAATGGGATACTAGGATAACGGATAGAATACATATACAGTACATATATAAGTATTTTTATATAGAAATACATATTAAACATCCATGACTGGAGTACAAATGCTCGTATTCATCACACAAAACATCTACCCCCACCGGGATTCGAACCCGGGACCTCTCGAGTCGGCGACACCATGAAACCCGGCGTACAAACCACTCGACCACAGAGGTCGTCGTAATACAAGTTATTTATGGGAATGTTACCATGTACCTTGTTTTTAGCGAGTTTCTGATATTTCGGCATTGTTACAAGCGCCATGATCACGGAGTAACTCACGTAATTGCGGGTAGGCTGTTATTTGCAGACATATCGCCCTACCCTCCGACGAAGTCTTTTATTGCGCTTTTAATATCGGAAACTCGCTAAAAACATGGTACATGGTAACAATCCCGTAAATAACTTATATTACTATAATGTTAGTGAACATAAAAGTTTAAAACAATATATTGTACAAGATGGTTTTGTTCTTAATGTTCTATGTTTTTCGTAAAAAGTTTTTTTATTGTATTGTTTCTGCGAATTAACAAGATTTCACTCATTAAAGTAACCAAATTCCTTTCAGTTAATTTACATTTATTATATATTTATAAACTATTATTCTATTTTTATAAACTTCAAAAAAAATATAAGTCAAACTTTTCTCTTTTAAAAGCTCAAATACCTAATATTTAGCTAGCATTCCTTCAAAACTACAACAAAATGTGTAACACATAGTTATTGTATCTAATTATTGTACTGTAATTGTAATTTTATGTAAATTTTGCTACTTCTGTTAAATGCCGATAAGATTCTTGGGCCCGTTCTTCCTATCAGTTAAAAGATGTCCTGAATGGAATCTCAACAAAGTATCTATTCATTTAATTTTAATAAAAAATGAATTAATTAAGCTATGAGTTATATAGCTATGAGCTATATAATCTAAGAAAAAATATATTTAATAAATTCTAACTGCACAAAGGTAAAGCAAAATAAATGGGTATTATTTATGAAAAAATGTTAATAAACTACGAATAGAAAGAATAAATCGTACCGTAGTCATATATTGGCAACCGCAGTACAGAGCTTCATAGCAGCAACAGACATTTTTATCTTAAAGCGTACTTCTAGCCTCAACGCCAGAATACGTTAGCATCTGAATTTTATCCAATAAAAATATTGATTTAGCATTCTCATCACTTCCTTAAAAATGGCATTAGTCAATTAAATTAGCTAAAGAATCGTTATACTAAAGTTATTAATAAAATAAATCAATTATCTTTATATATATAATTCTTCTGTGAGTGTGTATGTCACTGAACTTCTCTTAAACGACTGGACCGATTTTGATGAAATTTTTTGTGTGTGTTCAAGGGGATCTGAGAATGGTTTAGATTCACAATTTTGTCCGCTGGACAATGTTTTTTTAATTAATTTTTAATTTATTAGTAGTTGTTGATTTTGGAATGTTTTACATTGGATCCGACAAATGGCTATGTGTATATTCCTGTCAAACATTTGACGTTCGTCGTTTATCATTTCTTCCAAATTATTGTAAGCAATACGAAGTACGCTGGGTCAGCTAGTATATATATAAACTAAAAGAATCATTCGAGGTCATGACAAAAGATCAAATTCCTTACCTGTTTTGCTTGCATTTTTAAAAGGTACTATACGTACATTACATTGTGGGTTACCTATAATGCGAAGAGATGGCGCTGCCTTGCACCTTAAGAATGGCTAGAAGAATTTCGACGCGGTCCGTGAGGGCCGCGGTAGCATAATTGGTCAGTGCATTCGCCCGGATTGCGAAGGGTGCGGGTTCGAGTTCCGTCTGCTGCCTGGTCCGCGTGGAAAATTTCCTAGTTACATTTTCTTTAGGTACCATACGATTTGCCGTTCGGGAATAAACCGCAAGTGTTGGATCTACATCCGTGTTGAAAGCAAGTGGCTACAACTATAATAAACTTCACACTCCGGGACTGGGGGCAGGCCTCTTCGTAGACACTGAGTGCGGTCCAGCTATTTCGTTGCTAACACAATTACCTAAGACTTAGGCGGATAGATTCTCGGAATAAGACGAAGCTCATCACGCACTTGCTGCTAACTGAGGAGTGTTTTGAAGGGATAAAAGCCGGTCTTTTTGACGGAATTCGTTTTAGCAACAGGCTATTGGGTTTTTTGAAAGGTTCTAATTGAATTGACGTATTTGATAGATCGAGACAAACTTTGAATTGTCGTTTAGGTAGATAATTGAAAAGTATTGGACGCGTATATTTTCTTTATTCACATAATGAAAACATAGCGGCCCTGTACCGACTTAAAAAGTACCGAAAATTATACACGTTACGTACTTAATGAGAAAATCTTCCGTATATAAAAGTAATATGGTTTAAAAAAAATACGACGGGCACTCCGGGAGTGCCGGCAGAAGTAAAAACTTCATTATTAACGTTGTGCATTTTTGATATTTTGGAATGGTTAGGGAATAATTTTGCACGAATTGCTTTAGTTATCAGTATAAAAGTACTATCATCTATGTGATAGAATGCTATAATTATTTTTTGCGCTATCGAACACAAACATGACAATTTATATTACAATTAACATTAAAAGTTTATCTCTCAGAAAAATCAACTTACATGAATCACGTTTAAGCGCACTTAGCGGCATCTATTGTAAAGAAATCAACTTACATGAATCACATTTAAGCGCACTTAGCGACTTCTATTGTAAAAAAAATGCATTTTCTTCGCAATAAAGCTGCCACGTGAACGTCCTAGATAGAGACTTATTATTATAATACGATAAAATAAAATATTACTATGTTTCGTCCAATATATTGAAAGTCAACAACCTTTCCATTTTTATTGTGTGTCATGATGCGATCAGCCCACGTGTTAAACCTAACGCGAGTTTAACATTTTTTGCCCATACAAAAAAAGTGTACAACGCCGCTAAAGAAGTTTTCACTTCAAAAAATATACTTTTATGTCTATCTTATTTTCGGAACGTGATCCTGAACTATGATTTGAGGGGATATTTTAATTTTGCTTTAGGTGTAATTATTACAAATGGCAACAATGCCATTATTCAGTAAGATACAAATTCATCGAAAATGGAAAATAACTGAAACTTTTGCGACTTTAAGTATAACAGACGTCTCAACATTACAGATGTTAGCGAACTTCTCTAACAACAAAGTAATCTTGTTAACGGTGCTGAAAACCAAAGTAGAGAAATAAAAGACCCAACTTTTAATATAAATAAGCTGTAACATTTACATTAAAATGCGTTTAAAACAACACAAATGGTTTCCGATATCAGGGTGAACGCAGACGTGCAAGATAAACAAGAAAGGAAACATCATTAAGATTCCTGAAGCATCTCGCGTCCCTAAGGGTTGGGTACCTTTTCAGAAACAGTGGCTACGCCAGCTTCTGGAGTAGCGATATCAGACCGACTGCCATTACCTGCTTCTGCTTCAACAAAATACTAAATCCCACCAAAAATATTCTGTAAAAAAACTAGCCAAGTCTCGATGGAGCTGCTTGTTTATCTCTAAAAAGAAATTAAATCTAGACAAAGTCGTGCCAAATGTAAGGTTCCTTACACTTGCGATTTCTTTATTATTATAGTTAACTAGCAAACAAGTGAACCAAATGTTCACCAAAAAAAAATGTTTTTAATTAATTGAGAACTTCGGAGATTTTGTGTGGTTTCGTTTGAAATAGAAATCACGTGATTTCTCGAAAACCGGAAGTGCTACGTTACTCACATCCGGTTTGTAGTCTTATCAGACTATTCTCAACTTATAACTTAAACATTCTCTTTATCTATCTCTTACGGTTTGGCCGCTGAAACAGCACCACGGACGGACGAACGGACGGACTTGTCTAATAGATAAGAGATGTTGTGTGACTTGGCCGTTGAAGGGTACACAAGGGTACAAAACCAGGTGCTACATGACACCATTGGTCCCAGTAAAGGATGGTACGGCAGTGTTTGCTTCGCGCTCGACTTGGCGGGGGCACTACCGTGCCCCCCGGTAGTACTTTCAACTTTTACTTTATAACATAATTAGGATATAAAAAGTAACATACGACGACGACCTCCGTGGCCGAGTGGTTTGTACGCCGGGTTTCATGGTGTCGCCGACTCGAGAGGTCCCGGATACGAATCCCGGTGGGGGCAGATGTTTGTGTGATGAATACGAGCATTTGTACTCCAGTGTACAGTATATGTATTCTATCCATTACCCTAGCATCCCATTACACAAGCCTTACAGTGCTTACTTTGGGGCTAGACTAATTGGTGTGAGTGTTGGAAATATTTATTTATCACTAGGGGCCCGCCCTCGCTTCGCTTCGGTGTAGAGCTGTAGTGTAAACTATAGTTTTTGTTCTCAGGCTTGTGCTATAAACAATGACTTTATTTATATAATTACACGTGTTATTATGAGTCAACCATAAAAGATAGACATATGCTGTTGCGGGATATTTTTTAGACAATTTTATGTAGAATATTTCCGTCATACATGATTTCTATGTAACTTTAACCATTAAGGCAGCACACGCGACGGAAGCTTAAAAAATGGAGTAACTTCTCCCGTTTTCCCAACATTTCCCTTCACTACTCTGCTGCTATTGATTGTAGCGTGATGAAAAGTATACTATAACCTGCCCAGGAGTATGAAGAATAATTGTACCAAGTTTCGTTAAAATCTGTCGAGTAGTTTTTGTTTCTATAAGGAACATACACACAGACAGACAGACAGACAAAAATTTTACTGATTGCATTTTTGGCATCAGTATCGATCACTAATCACCCCCTGATAGTTATTTTGAAAATATATTTCATGTACAGAATTGACCTCTCTACAGATTTATTATAAGTATAGATATAGATAATGAGGATATTTCAATTTCCTTGTTTAAAAAGCCTTGGCGATCTTCCTCTATGCAGGAAATATCAAAATGTAATTTTATTGACATTAAGTATGGGAAAATTCCTTTCATGTAAGCAATTACCGTGGGAGGTAATTTTGTACAGAAAAATACAAACGTTTTATCTAACATAAAACGTTAAACACAATATTTCTGTGTAATTTCTCATTTTCAGCGTTGGAAGCTATTATTTTCAAAAGCGCGATTTGTGTATGCGGCCTCCTCAACAGATAACGAAGTTTGCCATTTCCATAAGCTTGGTTACCAGCGGGTCTCGCCTGTGCCACGTCCACGGCGAAATTGCATAATAAAAAACAATAAGAAAAGCAAAAATGAAATTCCCATGCAAATGATTATTCAATTCCGCGTTATAATTCACCATAATTCCTCGAGAAATCGTTGTGCAAAAAGCTAAGGGAGGCAAGGAGCCGGATACCGTTTAGTTATGATCATAAATAACTGGCAAAGAGCGAAATGAGCGGGAACAAGCCACCCGCTATAATTTATTTATTGTTATTTGATTCCCTTTCGTTAGAGCTTAACACGGTGCGGCGCGGCCACGAAAACTACAACTCCAGCTCGCATTTTTTTGGAGTTTACTCCTTGAGAATCGATTTGCAATTTGCAATAAGGGGCCCGGTATGAGAAAAATGTGAGGAGTGAAATCTATCGATGAATGACCTCGTTACGTTTTTGGTGCACATCCTGTTCGAGCCAAAATGACTCTTAACTCCGAGAACTTGGTGCAAAAGATTAAATTGAAACTTCAGTGTATTTTGTTGACGTTTTGCCTATATGTAGCTCCAAACATATTTACAAGCGTGATGCAACGAACTACAGCGCCATCTATTTTGATACATATGAACTAAAATTTTAAATGCACAAATGGCGTATACATAATCGGCCACCAAGGACAAACTTAATATTTAAAAAAATGATAATAGTCTGATAATAATAATTACATAATTTATCAACAATCCTAATGATATATTTATGCACATCTATAATTGACTATTGTAAAAAGTTTAATGTAAAATATTTCGTCGATTAGTTATAATAAATGTATATGAAATCAATAAATATATATTTATATATGTATATCATTTTCATTAATTTGTTAATTTACCCTTTCATACAGTATCAATCTTTTTTAAGTTAAATAAACTCTTTTTGCGTCTGGTTAGACTATCGAACTTAAGGAGTAAACTCCAGTCGTGCGTCGGAGCTGAAACACACAATTTCTTTTTTCTTCGTCAGGAAAATGCATGGCGCATACCCCGCCACCTTGGGAGTGGCAACGGGGTTATGTGGGACTCCTCCCGACCCGTCCTGCCCGTCCGCTCAGCCAGTCCTGGGACTAGCGAACGCCCAGGAGGGGGGGCCCTACCCACTAAAAACCTGACGATGCCCCTCGCCTCACTCGGTCCACGGTCCCAACCAGCGTGGTTGAGACAACGGCACTAGATGAGGCTACGGGAACCCTTACGGAATCTTCCGCGACCTCACCAGTGAGCGTCCGAGTCGAACGGACACACCCCTCTCCCCCCGGAAGAGGAGAGTGTCGAGGATGCCCTGGAGCATCATGGGCATCCCCAGTCATCAGCAAAGACCTGTGCAAGGCAGGATCTGAACTTCCCAAGTCCAAACCCCGCAGGCCTCTGCCAGGGAGAGCCTGAAGACGACGGGGGTTCCCCCGTCTCCTTGCCCTTACCCTACGACTTAAATGTTTTTTTTGATAAATGCATCATGATAAGTGAGTTGAAAAATAAACAAGAAAGTAGTGAGCACGGACTACGCATCTGAAGTGAAACTTCTTTAAATCTAAAGAAAATATAACTAGAAAAAAATCCACGCGGACCAGGCAGCAGACGGGACTCGAACCCGCACCCTTCGCAATCCGGGCGAATGCACTGACCAATTATGCTACCGCGGCCCTCACGGACCGCGTCGAAATTCTTCTAGCCATTCTTAAGCTGCAAGGCAGCGCCATCTCTTCGCATTATAGGTAACCCACAATGTCAAATGAATACTTTTGCAAGTATTAAACATTTGAAAGAAGAAATAGCAATTATAGTTATAGTTTTTATTATTCTTAAGCATGTAACTGCTTGATGTTTAAATCTAAAATTGTGGGTTACCTATAATGCGAAGAGATGGCGCTGCCTTGCAGCTTAAGAATGGCTAGAAGAATTTCGACGGGGTCCGTGAGGGCCGCGGTAGCATAATTGGTCAGTACATTCGCCCGGATTGCGTAGGGTGCGGTTTCGAGTTCCGTCTGCTGCCTGATCCGCGTGGAATTTTTTCTAGTTATATTTTCTTTAGATTTAAACATCAAGCAGTTACATGCTTTAAAATAATAAAAATTGAAACTTCTTTTCTTTAAAAACTTAACGTAGGGGGTGCATAAGGCATAAGGGAATAAAGCAGCCCGCGTCACTCATAAATATGTATCACAACATAGTATAAAGCAAAGTCGCTTCCCGCTGTCTGTCCCTATGTCCCTATATCTCTATGTATGCTTAAATCTTTATAACTACGCGACGGATTTTGAGGCGGTTTTTTTTAATAGATAGAGTGATTCAAGAGGAAGGTTTATATGTATAATGCATAATAGAGAAACACTGATAATTTTAGTGGTTTTTAATGAAAGGTCGTAAAACACATTTTTTGCACTTACATTGCAAACGCTGGCTGAACCCTACGAGACAGATCAAAATAATTTACTACAGTATTGTACACCTTAAAAAGGTTTACAAAAAGTCTGCGATGGTATATGTCTATCTCTTAGGTATAACCCACAATAGCCATTTTTATTCTATACTTTATACGAGAAATAATAGCTTATTTACGAAGCGATTTTCAGCAATATAACATTCATCCTTAACCAACTAAGTACCTTAAATACATTGTGTATTTAATACAGATCAATTTGGCCCTTAAAAGCATGTAATTTAAATGAAATCACATCTTTGAGTTACTTATAAGGGCTCGTTAATATATCATCTGTGCACAACTATAAATATAAAATTCCATTATACAGAGTACTCGCTCAAATTATGACCCGACAACCAACTTAGAGCTTAATCAAAAGTTGCTTAAACTCCCAGCACTACTTTAACGGTTGCACACCGAAAAATTCAGCTACAGGATCATGCCCGGGACAAGTTTTGGACTGGGATTAAACCAGGGAGCGTTGTTTAATCCCAAGAATAATCCCAGAACTGCAACGGACTTCTTAGTTTAAACAATCCGGGAATTATGATTTTATTTATTTTTTAAGCATTTAACTGCTAGATGTTTAAATTTAAAAAAAAGTTTACTAGAAAAAAATCCACGCGAACCGGGCTAATGCACTGACCATTATGCTAGCATAATATGATAATATGATATAATATGATAGCGAAGGATGCGGGTTCGAGTCCCGTCCGCTGCCTGGTCCGCGTGGATTAATCCGGGAATTATTAATATGGTTAAAAAAATAAAAGATTTGCGGATTTTGAATATAGGCTTTCATCGTGATTAATATAGAAGATTCGGTTAATTAATGGAGGTTATTAATTTGAAAAATTTTGCTTGTAATTAAAGGGTAGCTTTCATTAAGTGTTTTAATTTATTCATGATCCGTGTTTTTTGTTTATAAGACTTCGTTTGCAGAATTGTAATCATCTTTAGGGAATCTTTTTCCGAGACAGTTTAGACAGTACATAATGTTTTATTGTTAATAGTCGCTCTCGGAGACGTTAATTAATGTTTAAGTATGATGAAAGTTGACACTGACACTATCTTTGTGATAAAAATAATAGAAAACAAATCGTTACTTTAATATATTTTCTAAATGTATTTGACATGTCTGAATGCAGCTTAAATTGTATTCTTGCAATCAATTGCCGTGGAAGTATTTTATTTTTAGGCAAAATTATTATGTTTATGTTTAGTATGTATGTGCTAACTAAACACACTAAACAGTAATTTCTCTAATTTAACTGAAAGATCCGATAGGGGCACTTCTTTAAATACATCCATTTCTCTTGAAATGAGGGTTTGAAATCCAAGTAAAGATAAATGAGTCCTTCACAAGACTTCATTCAGAGGTTGCGTATCGACGTTTTTCCATCAGACCTCCTTAAAAGGTCATATATCAAACATCTCTTGGGTCATTTCCAATAGATTATGCAGTATATAGATCGGGGCCCAATAAAGAACCCTGGAAAGGCCCCGCCATTTTATGTTTACAGCCAACTATTTGCATAAGGGCCTGATGGAGTACGCTACCAAAAGGTGGAGGAACAAATATTTGAATAAATTGAGCAGAAATCAGCTGACACAAGAAAAATATAGGTACGAAGGTAATTGTGTACTTATATAGGTACATAGACTTCATGTAATTAGATAAAAATCGAGAACAAATTGCTTGCAAGAGAGATTTAAATATTTCTATTAGGTATAGATACGTTTTTCTTTCATACTAAACATTTGTGGTAAGTATTACAAATTAGGAGAGGTTCTTCCATCCGTCATCTAAAACAATAGCAATGTTTTAATTATCATGAGTAGAAACCGGATTAAATGCATTTGCATATTTGCATATGCATTTGCTTATTTAAGCCAATCTAATCGGTAATATCATATTTGACCTAATAATATAAATAAATATTTCCAACATTCACACCAATTAGCCTAGCCCCAAAGTAAGCAAGGGATACTAGGGTAACGGATAGAATACATATATTGTACATATATAAGTATATTTTTTATATAGAAATACATATTAAACATTCATGACTGGAGTACAAATACTCGTATTCATCACACAAACATCTGCCCCCACCAGGATTCGAACCCGGGACCTCTCGAGTCGGCGACACCATGAAACCCGGTGTACAAACCACTCGGCCACGGAGATCGTCTAAGATCTACTTATGATGAGTGCAGTGCACTCACCCTGTGTTCTGAAATGCGATAAAAGTGAAAATATCGCGAATTCGGCCCGTAACGCGGGGTCCGTAGCCAAGTGCATCTTTTGTTTTGACAGTCTCTTTCATTTGATTATCTTCTTCTATACTTATAATAAATCTGTAGAGAGGTCAATTCTGTACATGAAATATATTTTCAAAATAACTATCAGGGGGTGATTAGTGATCGATACTGATGCCAAAAATGCAATCAGTAAAATTTTTGTCTGTCTGTCTGTCTGTCTGTGTGTATGTTCCTTATAGAAACAAAAACTACTCGACGGATTTTAACGAAACTTGGTACAATTATTCTTCATACTCCTGGGCAGGTTATAGTATACTTTTCATCACGCTACAATCAATAGCAGCAGAGTAGTGAAGGGAAATGTTGGGAAAACGGGAGAAGTTACTCCATTTTTTAAGCTTCCGTCGCGTGTGCAGCCTTAATGGTTAAAGTTACATAGAAATCATGTATGACGGAAATATTCTATATAAAATTGTCTAAAAAATATCCCGCAACAGCATATGTCTATCTTTTATGGTTGACTCACAATAACACGTGTAATTATATAAATAAAGTAATTGTTTATAGCACAAGCTTGAGAACAAAAACTATAGTTTACACTACAGCTCTACACCGAAGCGAAGCGAGGGCGGGCCACTACTCGTAAATAAAATGAAAGAAACTGAACAGCGTCGCCCTCGCCACCTATTACGCATATAAATTGGTACTTGTTCATACTTGACTTGCGTGCTCATTGATCTGCAGTTCAGTTTTTCATTTAATCGTGTAAAATGTTATGCGTACCATGCCTCCGGAAAAAAAGTGTATCCTCGTGGATAACTGACTTTACTGGAACATTTACATACGACGAAAACATTTTATATTCATTAAAATTATTTCGCTCACTAAATAAATCAAATAGACCAACATATCAAAACAATTCTTGAGTAAATAACTCGCTAAAGTCATCATATCGATTTTTACCATACCTCCCTAGGTATTTACTGTACCCCGTCATCATCCCTATGATGACGGGGTACAGTAAACGAAATTCTATTTAGTCCGTCAGTTAGATGATCAAAAAATAATGGACACGTATTTTTTCTTTGGGCAATCAACCAAAAAATGACAAAGTTATAGCGCGTCAAAGTTTGAGAGTAGGGGCTCGTGACGTCACGTTTGAGTACACTTATTAGTGAAAATTCACTCAAAAGTGACGTCACGAGCCCCTACTCTCTTAAGAAAAAAAAATTAGTCATCATCCCTATTGCAAGCAAAACACAGTTGAATTAAAGACCCATATTGCACACACACTCGTGCTCCTGAAATCGGAGCTATTGAAATTCAAAATTGCCTCGCACTCCGTTCCCTCACGCGGCAAAATTGCATTCGGAAACGCATTCCGATCCACGCATTCAAAAAGGGAGATGCCTAATTATAGGAGGCGGTCAAAAGCAAATGCATTACGTTGACGCTGCGTAATTGGCGCAGGGTGGCCGCCTGGAAAATTGGCGGTGAGTCAGTGTTGCTACGCTGCAGGCTTTATTGTGGCCTCTGATTAACGGGACAGCGTTGATGTGCAGTGTTTAACGAAGCAACATTTTAACACGCAGGGCCCGGTCCAAGGGGGGGGGGCGAGCCGGGTATTTACCCAGACCGGAAAAAATTAGGGGCTGCAAAATTTACTTAAGCCTATTCTAGACGGATTTAATCCAGCGTACCAACCAAGGTGATCTTGGTGGGAAGTTGGTTTCCATCCCGCGTTATGATTTTGGACTACGCGGATGTAATCCACGCGCCAACACGCAATCGCGAGCCGGCATCTGACTGTAATAACCGTGTTGTAGAAATGGCTCCAAATTTGTCTAAATTTCAATATGTGGGCTTTGCTTTAACAGTTTTGTGTGCAATAGACGACGGAAAACAACAAAAAAAGACAATGTGGATGAAGCATTGGTTAAAACAGCGAATGAAATGAAATGAAAAGTCATTTATTCAGTCTAGGCTGTTACAAGCACTTGTGAAGGTCAAGAAGCTACGCCATCGGTTCGCAAAACTACGGCGGGAGACCTTGTACTGAGAAGAACCGGCAAGAAACTCAGCAAGGGCTGCTTTTTTCTCCCTGTATTGATATATACAGAGTCGTCAGGTTGAAAAATGATTTCAGAGATAGATCTGAAGTCACCTTCCATTACATTATTAAGGATATAGATATATAGTTACAATAAATTTTATATTTAGTATATAGGAAGCGGCATTAGATAGGTACCATATTACTGTTTCAAAAACTGACTCATACCCATCAAATAACAAATTACAAGAAACACTATGTCCATGCATTTCGATCATTTAGATAATCATTAACTTTATAATAGCCCTTAATAATATTCATAAGAGTATTCTTAATCTGAGATTTAAATTTGGTTAGTGGAAGCTCAATCAATGATTCTCAGCCATTCTAATTCATTCAAACTTATTGGAGTTATTGGACTTTAATGATATTCATAACTTCCTAAGAATACGTGTAGGCATACGTGCGCATCCGCCGACTGCCACAGCGCAACTAGGCTTGTTGAAAATATATCGATGTATCGATATATCGATATTTTTCGTTCGATATTTCGATATTTTTTACCGATATATTTTGATTCGATATATCGATACATCGATACAAAATAACCAATATCGAAATTCGTATCAACAACGATATCTTTTTAATTATTAGCGGCATATCACGATCTAACTAAATTCGTATCTGGAAAAATCGTAACTGGATCTCAGATTAATGATATTCAACATATCTATGATCTGTGCTGTATTGAGTATTGTCTATTATTTGTAAATCTGTTTCGCTGGTGAATTGGTTGTGCTGATTTCCATTATATTCTGTGAAGTGTGTGACTGTCTAGTCTTCTTAACGAAAGAGACCCTGCAATCATTTACCTGAGAGGCCCTGCAATCATTTTCATCATTCGAAAATAGGGTCTATTTTTAGGGAGATAATTTTCGTTCCATTATTATTCCGCGTGTCATATTTCGTGAGCTACTGTACGATATTTTTGGGAAAATTGGCCCGATATATCGATATATCGATGTTTTTTTCGCGATATATCGAAGTCAATATTGATATTTTTTAAAAGATCGATGTATCCATATATCGATATTTTTTTTAACTTTCGACATCCGCAACTGACTTTGGTTGAAAGTAATCCGCCGGCCAAACGGTTGTAATCCACGCGCTCCAACCGCGGATGTAAACACGCGCCCGTAATCCAAGGACGTTGAAGGTCAAATCAAAATTTGGATTACATCATTCGTCTAGATGGATGGCAACGGGCAAGGTCACCTTGGTTAGCACGCTGGATTACATCCGTCTAGAATAGGTCTTAGGGTCATCCGTGATTCCGTAAAGTACCTACGTTACAAAAAGGCGGCAAACATTTTTGGCCAGGGCGGCAAAATTTCTAGATCGGGCCCTGTTTGCACGTACTGTTATCAAAACTTCGAGTTACCCGCGGGAGACGAAATTCTCCAATGCATTTTTTTTTTCTTTAAACTTGCTTGATACAAGATTCACCTTATGTGTTTTTGATTGTACTGTACATAGCTATAGTTTTAAGCGATTTTAGTGCAGTGGTTCACATTATGAAGTTTGCTGAGCCCGTATAAATATTAATGACAATTCAATTCCCGTAAACAGAGCGAGCGATTTCAATAATACAAAACTATCTCGATGTAGCTGCTCCATCAATCTCGGATTATGTAAATCAACTTTTAATCTCCGCAAAGGCGCTTTGACCCGGTCCGCTCGCTCGCTTAGATTGCTCGGCAAATTGCTTCGCTCGCTCAGCTAGATTGCTCAAAGCTCGCCCGGACAATCAGACGGCCGCCCCATCGATACTCCATAGATAGTGGTGTTATGGTCCGTCTTAAACTTTTCACTAAAAGGCAGCCTTTTCTGCAAGTTGAGCTTACAGATAGCTTCATCAAGCTATCTTTAAAGACAACCACTTACATATTTTACTAATTTTGTTATTCCAATGCCATGCATAAAATATTGATCTTCCCGGAACATAAATCTCTTTCGCAATTGTCAAACAAGCAGCTCTAAGCATTTTGTGGTCTTTTTTTAAAATAAATTAATCAAACATTATAAAGAGATGAGCTGTCGTAAAAAGAAATAAATCTGTTTTGTTGACAAAGTGAACACTATTATAAATATAAACTGATTAGCTAAGTTCTAGTGGAAAACTGATTGAAAATTACTGGATACGGTGCAAGCAAAGTAATTAACTCAATATTAGATGATCTGGATCACAAAATATTATATTAGGCACTAAGTGGGCTTTATTGATTAATTAAAATTCCCACTTGTGGGGCATTAGCCTTTCCTATCAATACAAATTTAAAGATAATGGACATTATAACATATGATTATCATAGCTCAAGAGAAGCAGGGCATCTGGAAAAGTATACTCGACACAAGAGAACACTTCTGCTTACTTGATGGTAAGTGAAGTTCAAACACAATAGGGTATTTGACAGTATTAAAAATAAAGTGCCAATTGAAAGCATCTGTGTTTAGAATGAATATTGGTAGGGGTTTCTACCATTTTTACAAAAAAAAACATATATTTACTAAAAACCCACGAAAAAGATAATAGTTTTCTTATCTATTGTCACGTGACACAAAACGCTTGGGATTGGCAGAGCCTAAATTGGCGTCACACGCAAGTAAACTTCTGGTTAAAGTGACATTACATTCTATCGTTTGACGTTTTAATGACAGCCGTGTGACGTCACACACTAGTAAGACGCCATATTGTTCAGAAAAACTTTTTCACGGCAACTTGGAAATGGAGTTTTTAATTTGGTTATTATTAATGAAATACACAACAGAATGATGGATATCCATCTTTTTACGAACTCCATAAACATTAGTAAATAACGTGAGATCGTTTTCTAAAACTTGTCAAATACCCTATTACAGAACCGATTTTGTATCATAATAACTTCTCATGTTTTTTCTACTCATTTGGTAAAACACTTTTTGAACGGCTACGAACTGCGACTTTATACAGAAAAAAGCTCAGTGGTCGCAATACAATGTTCGAAATCAAGCAGGTTGCCGACCGTAATCTAAGCTATTTCGAAGCTGAACTAACCCAGCTTTACTTAGACAAGCTTAAATAAACTAAGACTATAGCCCCTGCACACCAAGAACTAAAACCAAATCTCAGTCAGTGTTGCAAAGTGCAATTCGGACGGTCGTAGCTCGCTATGAACATAATCGATGATATGAATGATTTGAATGAATGAATGATTTATTTATTTACATCGCGTTTTAAAATCGATAGAGTAGTAAATAACAAGCAGAGTATTAAATTGAAATCAAATCAAAAATCATTTATTCAGTCTAGGCTGTTACAAGCACTTGTGAAGCTCAAGAAGCTACGCCATCGGTTCGCAAAACTACGGCGGGAGACCTTGTACTGAGAAGATTCGGCAAGAAAATCAGCAAAGGCTATTTTTTTCTCCCTGTATTGTTATATACAGAGGCGCCAAGTTGAAAAATGACTTCAGAGTTACTTCTGAAGTCACGTTCCATTGCATCATTTAGAATATAGATATATAGTTACAATAAATTTTATAGTTAACTTTATATTTAGTATATAGGTAGCGGCATCAGATAGGCACCATATTACTGTTATGAAAAATGACTAATACCCACTAAGAATCCGGCTTCCCCACTCAGTGGCAGGACTTTTTCTTTCTTTTTGTTTTTGTATTTCTATTTTTTTTAGAGTTTTTCTTTTCTCTTTGTCTTATTTTATTTGTGCGAGCTATTCTTTTCTCTTTCATATTCTTTTAAATTTTTACATTTAACTGTTCTTATTATCTATTACATTTGGTTCTTTTTAATATTATTATTTATCTTATATTTACATTCTCTGCTCTTTCTTATTCTATACGAATTAGTATCCTCTTGCTTTCCTTCTAGTTAGTTAAACTTTACAATTGTTTTTATTTCTATTATTTCTTCTACTTGTTATTAAGATAAATTGGACTTCGAAGAAACCACCAAAGACTACAATTTTAGGGAAAATATAAGTAGAAACGGTGGGATAAGGTAAGATTAATAAAAAAGTCTATTTACTTCTGTTCGTACTTTTGTTGGAAATTAGTTTTTCGTTGTATTGTCCACGGAATGAGTTTGCGAGTAATATCGGTATGAGCACGTAGATCCGTTTGATGGCGTATTATTATAGTTTGCCTTCTGTATGTTGCGAAATGCCTTTAACTTTTCCCAATGAAATTTACTAAGAAGTCAAGGAGCAACTTTAATTTTTTCAGAAATCTTGACTTATTCTCTTATTCTTTTTTTATGATTAATCATCATCATCATCAGCCTATGAATGTCCCCACTGCTGGGGCACAGTCCTTCCCTAAGGATGGAATAGGGAGATTGGGCCATGACCCACCACGCGGGCCCAGTGCGGATTGGTGGGTGCTAACGACTGCAAATGCAGCCGGGACCAACTGCTTAACGTGCCTTCCGAAGCACGGAGGAGCTCGAGATAGTAAAGTTTTGGTCACTCATCCAATGACCGACCACTGCGAAAGTTGCTTAACTTCAACGATTGCAGCCGAACGCGCTAGCCACCTGCGCCGTCAAGCTCCTCAATTTTACAATTACTACATATTTATACTACTAATACTACTAAAGGCCGCGACTTCGTCCACATCAACTTTGGTTATTTGAAAATCCCTTAGGAACCTCACACTTTTTTCCCAGATAAAAAGTGGCCTATGAATGAAAAATGACTCAATCTCACCTAGATTACTACTCTGTTTCAACAAAAACCGAAATCTCGGTCGAATTTTGCACGTTCCTTACTATGTTTCTTTTTTCATTTTGGAAATTCGTTTTTTGCTCACTCTACCTAACTGGCTTGAATAGGGGTGATGACGGGGTACAGTAAATGAAATTCTATTTAGTCCGTCAGCTAGATGATCAAAAAATAATGGACACGTATTTTTTCTTTGAGCAATCAACCAAAAAATGACAAAGTTATAGCGCGTCAAAGTTTGGGAGTAGGGGCTCGTGACGTCACTTTTGAGTGAATTTTCACTTATAAGTGTACTCAAACGTGACGTCATGCGACTTTTCAAATCAATATATCTCCGCAATGTTTATATTATGTGAAAAAAGAAAAAATACGTGTCCAATACTTTTTAATAATCTACCTGATAAACGAAGAAAAAAAAATAGTCATCATCCCTATTGACAGCTAGGTCGTTACAATATGGCGCCCAGTATGTCCTATTTTAGTTGAATTGCATCGTATTAACTTCTCTAAGAGAGCAAAGTTCTCTAAACGCGTCCTGTCCCCTCCATGCAACGTAATCAAGGTTTGGTTGGACATTTCGTTGATTAACAGTAGCTTTGCCGTATGAAACCGAGCCTGTCCTGCGGTGGCGAGGCAACCTCAAAGGCTTCACAGATGAACCACAGCGGGTGTCTGTATCATTGGCCGCACTCATTACCCATATTTTACCCACGAATTAGACCTTAGAATACAAAAGTCCATGTGAAGTCATTATGGCATTTATTGGTCTTTTCAAAAACCCATAAGAAAAAAATGACAAAAATTTTATCCCCATCATCTTGATGCGTGGCTATCCACAACCGTGCGTTTTTGTCGAAATTTTTCACCACGTACGACAAAACTGTGGAATATATTGTCGCCAGCAGTGTTTCCGGACCAATACGACCCAAGAACCTTCAAAAAAAGAGCGTACTCCTTCCTTAAAGGTCGGCATCGCATTTGTGATACTCCTGGTGTTGCAAGTGTCCATGGGCGACGGTGATCACTATAACATAAAAAAAAACCTGAATACTTTGGAGTTATAAATGACCATGTTTCAATATTATAATGTAATTTAGGAGAGCGGATTTTCTGCTCGAATTGGCTGGAGAAGTCTACCTCACAGAGAACTTCAGTAAAATAACACTACATTTTGGTGGTGTTGCGTTTGTGCTAGTGAATATACTTCTAGGGCCCTAGAAGTAGAAATAGAGATAGGGGATTGGTTTCAGGCCGGCAAGGTGAGGATGACTGGAGTGGCACACCTTCTGCCGAATCACCTATCTTCACAACTGGACCTTACTTACACTTAACATCAGAGGAGCTCTATGACGAGGGTGGTAAGCGCGTTCGGCTGCGATCATTGAAGTTAAGCAACTGTCGCAGTTTTCGGTCTTTAGATGGGTGACCAAAAATCTTCTGTCGCGAATTCCTCCGTGCTTCGGAAGCACGTTAAGCCGTTGGTGCCGGCTGCATCTGCAGTCGTTAGCACCCGCAAATCCGCGCTGGGCCCGCGTGGTGGGTCATGGCCCAATATCCCTATTTCATCCATAGGGAAGGCCTGTGCCCCAGCAGTGGGCACATTAATAGGCTAATGATGATGATGATGAAGAGTTGTAAAGTTCATTGATTAGTGAAAATACAACAGAACAACCTAGAAAAGCGGTTATTGCACTGACAAATTGTAAACTGTATGATATCGGAGTAACCGAGTTGGCAAACACCTGTAAATGGGTTATTTAGTCGCCTTAGCGCCCGGGTAAAGGTTCGTCCTTGAATGCAGCGATGCGAGACATATTGGAAAGCAGTGAAATTTTAATAAGTTACAACTTCAGAAAAAAAGGTAGTTATTGCATTCGTAACGTTTGTAATAAGGCATGTTTTAATAAATAAATAATATTGCGATAGTCGCCTTAGCGCCCGGGTAAAGGTTCGTCCTTGAATGCAGCGATGCGAGACACATTGGAAAGCAGTGAAATCTTAATAAGTTTCAATTTAAGAAAAATAGGTAGTTATTGCATTCGTAACATTTGTAATTAGGCATGTTTTAAATAAATAAATAAGATTGCGAATCATTTATTGCGAATACAGGTTATTGTGTTGTGTACAAACATAGAAATTATATTAAGTTCAGCCATATTCTGTCTTGTTGACACGCAATTTTATTTCATTTAGATAACTATTAATTATATTATTCTAACAATGACAATTAAGTACTTATATTAATCTAAATTGAAATTATAATTTGATAAATGAGATGTCTAAGTCATATTTAAAAAAAATATATATATATATTTTCAACACACAACAATTAGCCTTGCCCCAAAGTAGGCTTGTTTTGTGGGATATATATATATATATATAAGTATATTTATATAGAATTACATATTAAACATTCATGACTGGGGTAAAAATTCTCGTATTTATCACACAAACATCTGCCCCTACCGGGATTCGAACCCGGGACCTCTCGAGTGGGCGACACCTTGAAACCCGGCGTACAAATCACTCGGCAAAGGAGGTCGTCAAACTATTACTAAAGATAAATAAAACACGCTTAAACAAATATATATATTGTATTGTTTTTTTCAGTACCGAAATATATAAACACTGTAATAAATTAATAATCACAAAGTATTTAATTATAAAGTAAATATTCGATATAGATTAACAAAATAATATTAAAACAGTTATATTGTCTGTTGCAACATGTTCATGCCTTATCATACCTTAATCAATTTTGATGATTTTTGAAACAGAGATAAAGAGAACATTGGAGAAGGGATAAGGCTACTTCTAGTCATATCATATAAACTTAAAAAGAGCGAATATGGATATGGATGTTTGTTTGAAAAACTTATTAATCTAGCAAATTCGTGAACATCGGTTAGTCTACGGAAATCACAATTATATATACTTACTAGCTGACCCAGCGAACTTCGTACCGTCATAAAAAATAGGGGCAGGTGGTAGAAGAGAAAATTTAGGGTTGTATGTATTTTTAATACCACATTATAAAAAAAAATGTCCAATAATTTTTTTAGGTGTGTGTAACGTAGTGTTCTATCAATTTCCTGGGATAACATTCCTCCTAACCCATATGAGAACACTACATTACAATACCCAATAGTTTGAATTTTGGCGCGAAGGCGCATTGTAGGTTTCAGAACACTACGTTACAGGTGGACAACCATTATCACTTGAGGATATGAAAAATAGATAGTAGCCGATTCTCAGACCCACGGAAGAACACATAAAATTTCATAAAAATCGGTCAGGCCGTTTCGGAGAAGTATGGTAACTAACATTGTGACACGAGAATTTTATATATAAGACTAGCTGTCCCAGCGAACTTCGTACCGCCATAAAAAAATAGGGGTTGGTGGTAGAAGGGTGAAAATTTAGGGTTGTATGTATTTTTGTATGATGTATCATAAAAAAATTAAAAAACAAAAAATATCTAAAATTAAAAAAAAATTAGGGGTGGATTACCCTTAACATTTAGGGGGATGAAAAATAGATGTTGTCCGATTCTCAGACCTATCCAATATGCACACAAAATTTCATGAGAATCGGGAAAGCCATTTCGGAGGAGTTTAACCACAAACACCGCGACACGAGAATTTTATATATAAGATATCGAATTATTTGCACACTTTCCCGCTACACGCTACTCACGAGACAGCACCCGACTAATGCAATTCCTGGCAAACTCCTTTAGCCCAGTCTCAACTGTCCGGGTCGTGATGCAAATAAGAGTTGGACAGTTCAGGAATAACGCTGTATAATGTGTTTAGTATGAATTAATAATATATTTAATGAAATCGCAGAATTGCGGAAGGTTTTCAAACTCAAACTCATTTATTCAGTCTAGGCTATTACAAGCTCTTGTGAAAGTCAAACGCTACGCCATCGGTTCGTAAATCTACGGCGGGAGACCTTGTACTGAGAAGAACCGGCAAGAAACTCAGCAAGGGCTATTTTTTTCTACTTGTTTTGTTTCATACAGTGTCGTCAATTGAAAGATGACATCAAAAATTGAAAACATGTGTTGATGTCTACTTCCATCACATTAATATTATTAATTAACAAGAGTTAAGTATAGATAGGTACTATTTTTAAATTTAGAAATGGCGATTAAACAATTTTCAACCAAATTAGCAAAGTAAAACGAGTTAGTCTATTATAGTAAGCCCAAGGTGACTTACCATTTATGAAATCTCTAACAGCATAGTAACCTTTCTTAAGGAGACATGTTTTTATACACACTTTAAACTTATTAAAAGGTAAATTAATTATATCTTATGGTATTTTATTATAGTAACATTCACCTTGACCCACAAATGAACCAAGAACCTTTTGGAGTTTCAACGGTGGTAATTTGAGTTTATCTTTATTTCTGTTATTGAAATTAATTAATATTTATTAAATAAATTAATTAAAATTAATTCGGAAAAATTCGGGGTCACTGTCAATGCTTCAAAATGCCAAGCCATTTTATTAGGGGGGTCAAGGATGATGAGCAAAATTGACATCAACAGTCTTGGTTCCATCATTCATGACGGCACTACAATACCTTTTTGCAACGTCGTTAAAGATCTAGGCTTGTATATGAGTTTTAAATGGCAGGACCTAGTTAGTAGTGTCTGTAAAAAAGTAACGGGAACCCTGCGTGCCCTTTATCGAATGAAAAATTTTTTGCCGGTCAATATCAAGGCAATGCTTGTGCAAACCTTAATATTTCCCATAATCGACTATGGTGATTTGTGCTACTTCGACCTGAATGCAGATCTACTCAACAAACTTGATCGTCTTCAGAATAACTGCATTCGATTCGTTTTCAATCTGAGAAAATATGACCATGTTTCCGCATACCGATCTCACTTAAAATGGATGCCCATTAGGCAGCGCAGAACTATGCGGGCTCTGACCACCCTGTTCTCTTTGCTAGATTCTCCAAATGCTCCCCCTTATCTCACTTCTCAATTTCAGTACTTATGTACCTCTCATAGTAAAAATCTTCAATCTTCTTCTAATCGTTTACTTATCGTTCCATCACACTGCTCCGATATTATTCACTCTTCCTTCTTCGTAAAAACGATACTTTTGTGGAATGATCTCCCGCTAGATGTCAGAATGTCCCCCAGTAAATATACCTTTAAAACCAAACTGCGAAGCTTTTTATTAGAACAGGCGTTTCATTGAGTGGTTTGTCGTCATTATTTTGTATTTATTTTGGAAGTATGTATGTATTTGTGTATTTATTTAAATGTATTAACTTATGTATGTGTATGTTTATATATTATTATTTTTATAAACTTTCTTTCCATGTGATTTCCACTTCAGTTGTGCACCCTACCACTAATAATCTCCACAACATCCTATGGTTGACTGGTAGAGAATGCCTACGGCATTAAGTCCGCCATTGTACATTTGTGCATAAAGAGAATAAATAAAAAAAAAATAATAAAATTATGTACATCATCGTACCTCGTATATAAATTTATGT
The DNA here is from genome assembly GCA_902850365.2 of Chilo suppressalis. NCBI lineage: Eukaryota > Metazoa > Arthropoda > Insecta > Lepidoptera > Crambidae > Chilo > Chilo suppressalis. Next base: position 25,993,349 of record OU963905.1, on the reverse strand, counting down.
TCTGTCGCATTTGCTTTTCATTGTCATCGTAGTTTTATTTTGTGTGCAAATTAAAAAGAATAAATGAACATTTACTGATTGAGCATATTAAGAAATCATTTATTCATTTAGGAAACATAAAGCGTTTAAAAAACTAGATGATAATTCTCTAATTATTTTAACATATTCACTTGAATTTAATATCCGTTGATGAAAGCAAACATCAAATGAACGCAAACTTATCAAAATAGAATTATCAACAAACAATACAAAACATAATAGTCATTTTATGTAAGAGCCGTTAAATTGTGGAACTCCTACCTTTAGATATTAAACGTGCACGGACGAAGGACTCCTTTGCTATTAAAATTAAGGATTATTTCCTCAAGCTGGACTCTGACTGATCTTTTTATATGTTCATTACTTTGTATTGTATTTTATAGCTTCCATATACTTTCTATATTTTATTTTCCTATATTTACGTTTATTAATTTATTTTTACAATGCACAGCCCGCTGTTTCTACTATTCTTATGGTATCGTTTCATTTAGCCAAAGGTTGCCTGGTAGAGATTGCTACCTTAGCAATAAGGCCGCCTTTTGTGTTTGCGTTCCTGTTTTATGTTTATTGTTTTTTTTTGTAATAGTGCAATAAAGAGTATTCATTCATTCATTCATTCATAATTCAGTCGATACACAATTTAGTCAAACGATGGCAAGTGTGAAATTCAATCGTTCCCTGTAATAATTCAAGACATTGCATAATAAATTAATCGGGAAATAGACGTGTATATCTAGTCTTCGCATCGACAGAGTTCACGCTATGGAAACTCAGTCAGCGCAACTCGAAGTTGCCCTAACTCAGGGATTGGCTCATAGCACATTCATCCCGCCCGCCCTAGCTATCGCCGCCCGCCCAAATCACCAACTTAGGTGCAACTTGCTGCATATAATAACTACCGAGTTTAATAGAAGCATTCAACTGGAGGGTTAGGTGCTTGTAATAAGTTTCTATAGAATATAATAATAATAATAAAAATAATAAATTATTTATTTGTTTCAACATACAATTGGTACAATACACAAATAGAATGACAGTAAATTTTAATTGAAACAAAAAGGTACGTGACTCAGTATGTGACATACACATATACAGGATGTCCCACGGTTACCTCACACGGAGGGAAAGTGTATTCAATATTGAAGATAGGATATTTTAATGAAAGAAGACATCGTTTTATTTTTAATAATAACTAGAACTGCATTTACAGTTTTTTTTTAATCGCCAACTATGTTGAACTCATCATTTCAACTTACTTTGAGGCGCATCCGATTTTGTATTCGTTTGTGTTAAATAATTTTAAATAAAATGTTGAATTTAATTACCTTTCTTTCATTTTAAATGCTATGTTATTTAGCAAAAGCTAATTCTTATGATTAACCCTTTGGATGGTTATCACAAAATATGTTGTGTTTATTTTTCGAAATTTCACAAGTTTGATTCCCATTTGTAACAGGCGATTTAAAAAAAAAACTGTGAATGTAGTTCTAGTTATTATTAAAAATAAAATGATGTCTTCTTTCAGTGAAATATCCTATCTTCAATATTTTATATACTTTCCCTCCGTGTGAGGTAGTCGTGGGACGCCCTGTATAGTGTTCACTACAAATCGTTTATTTGTGTCTGTTGTTGATGATTAAAGGAAATCCATACTAATGTTAAAAATGCGAAATTGTGTTATTCTGTCTTTCAGGTACCTCTTCCCGCTCGAACCGCTGAACCGAGTTAGATGCAATTTGGTGCAGAGATAATTTCTATACCAGAAAACATCCTTTAAGGGGATTAAAATGTAAATGCAAGATTGTATTAGAAACCATTTTTAACCGAAGCAAGCGTGCTCAGAGGAGCTACTGAAGTTCGACCGGAGTGAACCACGATCGGGCTCTGTGACGTCACACGTTTCGGCTGCCGGTGAATATTGGCTACCATAAAATTAGCTATAAAATCGCAACGAATAAACCGATTTCGATGATTTAAAAAGTATATAAATTGAAAAGCTTATTAGATTTGGAATTGGAACCTTATCTACAATTCAACAATAGGAACACAATATTACCAAAAAGTCATATATTGCTTCATCATCATCATCAGCCTATTAATGTCCCCCCTGCTGGGGCACAGGCCTTCCCTAAGGATGGAATAGGGAGATTAGGCCATGACCCACCACACGGGTCCAGTGCGGATTGGTGGGTGCTTACAACTGCAGATGCAGCCGGGACCAACGGCTTAACATGACTCCGAAGCACGCAGGAGCTCGATATAGTAAATTTTTGGTCACCCATCCAATGACCGACCACTGCGAAAGTTGCTTAACTTCAACGATCGCAGCCGAACGCGCTAACCACTTGCGCCATCGAGCTCCATATTGCTTGCTTTTTCATATCTTCTCATGTCTGTAGTGCCTAGTTATTTCTGCGTAAATAATCTAATATAATAAAATTCTCGTGTCGCGGTGTTTGTGGTTAAACTCCTCCGAAACGGCTTTCCCGATTCTCATGAAATTTTGTGTGCACTTTGGGTAGGTCTGAGAATCGGACAACATCTATTTTTCATCCCCCTAAATGTTAAGAGTAATCCACCCCTATTTTTTTTTTAAATTTTAGATATATTTTTTTTTATTTTTTTTATTATACATCATACAAAAATACATACAATCCTAAATTTTCACCCTTCTACCACCAACCTCTATTTTTTTATGGCGGTACGAAGTTCGCTGGGACAGCTAGTATAATTATAACAAACGTAAATAAAAAGTTGCATATACCCCTAACACATCTCGCAACAACTAAATATTGCGTTCGATCCTCATGAAATATTCTCTAGATTTGATTTATGTATTTATGTCTCACGTTTCACCCACATGAGTGGAATAGTGAAGTTCTAACCAAAGCTGATTCATTACTTTGATCGTTCGAACGAATTGATTGAGATATAAACACATAACTTGCATCATATATAAACATAAGCACATAATTTCTATACCAAGTTTGCCAGTTTGAAGTATTAAATTAATACTATAATGTCAAACAACTAACAACCAACTTATGGCACGCTTACAATTGGTTGTTAGCCCGAATACGTCCGTATTCCAGTGTAAATATGGCTTCGGGTGCCCGAATTCAAATGCATATGAACCTAAGATAACTCAAAGAAGAAGAAAATGCATAAAAATCTCTCAGCATAACACAGCCTTTGCTGGGCGGCAATTTGATATACAGAGCTGTAAAATTTACAACGAAGTAAATAAAAAGCTAGGTATATCTAATCTAAATATGCATGAATGTATAAAAATGTACTTACTTGGTTAAAAACAGCATGAAGTTGGTCGCTTTAGCGTGCATGCTGTTAATTTTTTGTGTTACAGTGATGCGCGCGCATCTTAAAATTTCACTCTCATCATTTTTTCATAACGCGCCTAAAGAAGTATAACTTCAAAAAAATAAATAAAAAAAAAACCACGCACCCACACACCCACACACACACATACATACACATACACACACACACACACACACACACACACACACACACGCACACACGCGCGCGCGCGCGCGCACACAAACATAACAGATATAATCACTAGAACACTTTAGACTTAACATACAAAATGTAAAAATCTTTATATATTTGTAACCAATATGGTATTAAGTTAGGAAAAGTTATGGAAGAGCGAGAGTTCCTGACACAGGCAAATAAACTTGTCTACTAGGGGTTCTCAAATATTGTATCACTAGCATAATATTTATTTTTATTTATTTAATCTTTAATGCCTTTACACTGCAAATGGCGGACTTAATGCCAATATGGCATTCTCTACCAGTCAACCGGAAAGAACAAACAGAGCTATAAAAAACGGCAGAATCAAAGAAGAGACATTAAAATCAAACAATGAGCAAATATACTGACACTTAACTATACATACAACCATACTTATGTAAATATACACACAAACACTATAAATAAATAAATATATATACATACACATACACGCACATACCTATAACACATATACTTTGTCGGATCACAGTATTCTGATTGTGGTTAAGCATTATGTAATTGCTTAAGGTAGTGTTCCCGCGCCAGTCTTAAACACAATCCTGCTTGGAGCGTTACGTACGTTCAAAGGAAGTGCATTCCAGAGCCGAACGGCAGTAACGGTAAAAGAGTTTGAGACAAACCTAGTGTGGTGACTGGGTACATTGAGTATCAGATTATTAATGGACCGAAGATTTAATATATGAGAAGACCCCAGGAACTGAAACCTAGATTTCAAATATCCAGGGGTACATGGATCGTATAATATGTTGAAAAGGGTGCAAACTGTCCTTAAGTACCTACGCTCTCGAACAGGCAGCCATTTAAGTTTATAACGGTATTCAGAGATGTGGTCGTATTTACGTTAACCGAAAACGAAGCGAATGGTATTGTTGAGAAGACGATCCAATTTAGTAAGAAATAATTGATTTACATCAGTAAAACAAACATCAGCATAATCAAAGAGGGGATGAACAAGGGATTGTACAAGGGAGATTTTGGTACACGGAGGGAGAAAATTCTTCAAGCGGTAAAGCGAACCAAGTGTTCCGTTTATCTTGCGGCACATATTTTCCATTTGGCCATCCCAACTAAGCGTGTGGTCAAGAACAAGCCCAAGGTTTTTCACTTTTGTAGAATACGGGATCACATATTGGTTATAGAAATAAAGTATTTTTGTTCTTTTTTGATTTTGTTTTGATTCATATAGAAAAACATATTAAACATCCATGATTGGAGTACAAATGCTCTATTCATCACACGAACATCTGCCGCCACCGGGATTCGAACCCGGGACCTCTCGAGTAGACGACGCCTCTGAGTTTGTTCGCCGGTTCTTCTCAGGAAGGTCTCCCAATTTTGGTACCGGTGGTAGTTAACGGTAGTTAGGATCAAATTAATAAACTCAAAATTACAAAAAAAAATTTTAAATAAAGTACTTTATTAACTAGATTAACTAATAAATTCATACAATAAAATTTTAAAAATCTTCCAATGAAATCTTCAAACCGAACGCTCAATAAAAGTCTTTCGAAGGTAGCTCGACAAAATTAAATGAAAAATCAGTATTCTGACGATGCAGACCTGAAAAGGCTGCGAAATGTCAATAAATAAATAAAGTTTCGTGCATTAACCCGTTAAAAACTAGTTTTATTTAATGAGTGATGTGCTTGAAAACCTAAGAAACAAATATGTTGTGATTTAATTAAAGAAATAATATATCGGGCCCAAAAACGGGATGAAATTTGAATGAGCTGTCGCTGTTAGATGTTTCACTTGTCCTTTATTACCCATTAATGATGACAGATGCATGATCGATACTAGTGAAAACAATCGGGAGCCGGAAGCTTTCATCTCAAAGGCACATCCCGATAAACGTCAATGAAGCATGAAGATGAACGACGAAGCATCGATAATGAAAGTAAAAATGAATCGTCTAATTTCAGCTTAACATCTCTTATCTATTAGACAAGTCCGTCCGTCCGTCCGTCCGTGGTGCTGTTTCAGCGGCCAAACCGTAAGAGATAGATAAAGAGAATGTTTAAGTTATAAGTTGAGAATAGTCTGATAAGACTACAAACCGGATGTAAGTAACGTAGCACTTCCGGTTTTCGAGAAATCACGTGATTTCTATTTCAAACGAAACCACACAAAATCTCCGAAGTTCTCAATTAATTCAAAACTTTTTTTTTTTTGGTGAACATTTGGTTCACTGGTTTGCTAGTTTGTTTTATAATGCCGCTACTGCTGGGCCACAAACTTTCCTTGTAGAATATGAAATAGGGAATACTGGATATGACCCACCACGCGAACCCAATGATAAATAGCGGGTTAGTTAGACCAAGTACGCAAGACCTCAAGACTAGGGTTGCAACGATATATCGGAATATCGCTAATATCGATATTTAAAATTCACTGATATCGATAATATCGATATCGGAAATTCCAAAATATCGATGTTTCGTAGACTAAATTTGAACACAATAATATCAATTAATTTACCTGCTATGACTATCTAAATTGAATAATATCGAAATAACTATTGCTTTAAATAAATAATAAATATTTCCAACACTCACACCAATTAGCCTAGCCCCGTAGTAAGCACTGTAAGGCTTGTGTTATGGGATACTAGGGTAACGTATAGAATACATATACTGTACATATATAAGTATATTTATATAGAAAATACATATTAAACATCCATGACTGGAGTACAAATGCTCGTATTCATCACACAAACATCTGCCCCCACCGGGATTTGAACCCGGGACCTCTCGAGTCGGCGACAGCCATGAAACCCGGCGTACAAACCACTCGGCCACGGAGGTCGTCAAAGCTTTGAAATCGCAAGAGCTTATAGATGTATTAAAAAAATCTTGAACCCCAAGAAATATACTAAACTCGTGTGGATTCTGGCATGATTCTCTAAACCTAAAATTAAATTTGACAATAGTGTATCAAGACATATTTTTGCTCACCCATTCATAACTGCACCATTGCGAAAGTAAATTTACTTCCTCGATCACCAACGAACTTCTCAACTAAATGCAGTCATCATCATCATCATCAGCCTATTAATGTCCCCCCTGCTGGGGCACAGGCCTTCCCTATGGATGGAATAGGGAGATTGGGCCATGACCCACCACGCGGGCCCAGTGCGGATTGGTGGGTGCTAACGACTGCAGATGCAGCCGGGACCAACGGCTTAACGTGCCTTCCGAAGCACGGAGCAGCTCGAGGTAGTAATTTTTGGTCACCCATCCAATGACCGACCACTGCGAAAGTTGCTTAACTTCAACGATCGCAGCCGAACGCGCTAGCCACCTGCGCCATCGAGCTCCTCTGTGCTAAATGCAGTGCTAACACTTAATCCGCAATCTAATTGTCGAAGCTTAGTTGGCTCCTAACTTAATCTGTGCTTGTGTTTCGCTCCGACTGCAGCTGACTTAGACGCACTTAAGTTAGGTTTAGCTTAGCTGTCCTTTCTGTAACATCTACCGGGAACTTTGGATTATAACATTAGATTAAGTATACATATTGCACCTGCTTTTTGACGATACCTAGCGCTTATCTAACTGGGTCAATAGTTACCATGACTGTTAATAAATTACCTGTGTTTATTCAAAGGATGCCTTACAGACCAACGCTTTCAGATTGTAATTAAATATTTATTCATAATGCTATGAATTAATGGTTACATACGATATTGTTCTCCATGTTCGTGTGGCGAATTTTGTAGAATTTACCTGTAAGAGAAAGGAATATTAATTAAATATGCGATATTTTGTAATTAAAAGTGACACTTTTCTCTACAATGACTTAAATACAATATGTACTCAATATTACCCACTTGTTGCATTTAGAGACGTATATATATATGTATAATATGATTTTAATAACAAAATAGATTTAATTACGAAATAAAACAATTGTGTTGCTCAGAAATGAGAAACAACATTTATAGCTATTATTTCGTACAATTTTTCGTGCACAAATATTATATTTTATTTATTGATTGACAGATGTCAAAACCATATCTTTTTCTATGGTCACTCACTATTTTACCGTCTGTATTGAATGAAGGGTAATGAGCCTCATTTACATATATATATACATCTTTATATATATAATTCTTCTGTGAGTGTGTATGTCACTGAACTTCTCTTAAACGACTGGACCGATTTTGATGAAATTTTTTGTGTGTGTTCAAGGGGATCTGAGAATGGTTTAGATTCACAATTTTGTCCGCTGGACAACCCCTATTTTTTTAGGGCGGTACGAAGTTCGCTGGGTCAGCTAGTATATATATATATTGCTTATCATTAGGTAACTTTATTCTATTGATTTGAAAAATAACGTGACAGCACAATTTAATCAAACTTGATAAGAGACAGATTTCAAGAGCTTTGAGGCTGTTTCAGGAAGCACAAAAGAAAAAAAAAAACAATTTGTAACGAGTCATCCGAAGCTCTTAAGAGCTCGAAATAAAAACTTTAAGGTCACCCATCCTACGTCTGACCATTACGCAAGTTGCTTAACTTCCACGACGGCATAACAAACACGACAACCATTGCACCCAGTGTTGTCTCCAGATAATACAGGTGATCTCCTGTTTTTCTGAAATTTCTCCTGTTCTACTGTTTTTCAATATGAATCTACTGTTATAATTTCTATTATTTTAAAGCATGTAACTGCTTTATGTTTAAATCTAAAGATAATATAATTAGAAAAAAATCCACGCGGACCAGGCAACAGACGGGACCCGAACCCGCACCCTTCGCAATCCGGGCGAATGCACTGACCAATTATGCTACCGCGGCCCTCACGGACCGCGTCGAAATACTTCTAGCCATTCTTAAGCTGCAAGGCAGCGCCATCTCTTCGCATTATAGGTAACCCACAATTTTTTCTAGTTATATTATCTTTATGAATCTACTGGTTTTCTTAGAATACGATTTGCCTTTTTTCAATTGCATTTTCCTCCATTAATAATGTGGGTAACAGGGGGCCAATCGCCTAACGGAAATGCTTTGGAAAACGCTAACGCTTACGATTTTATTTTGTTATTTCTAGCCGCTTGAGGTATTAAAATGCCTCGCGCTCTTTCTTTTTCTTTTGCATTGGTAATAACAATATTAAAAAAATGAGCGTGAGGTATTCGAAAACCTCAGGCGGCTAGAAATAACAATATAAAATCGTAAGCGTTAGCGTTTCCCAAAGCATTTCCGTTAGGCGATTGGCCCCCTGGTAAGAAGCCACAGAAACACATTCGTTACTGGCTTATATTTTGATTTGATTTTTCCAATTTTAGGGGGGGGGAGGGGGAGGGGGCTGAATGCACCACTCCATCGAGTTTCTTGAGCAAAACAAAGTCTTTGCCAGTGAAAACTAAGCACTGTTTGCACGTCGAGTTGGTTCCCGGGAATCTTCCCGCCGTTACGAGCGTCACGTTCCTCATTACTTCACGTCAAGTTACTAAGTTGCCAAGTTTTATGCCATATTTACTTGACACAAGGCTTAATAGATTCTTAAACAATGAACTGAAAATTTTCCCAAATAAATTATCTTTATTAAAATGCAACCTTTACTGACTGACGGATCTATCAACGCACATATAATGCGATTCAACTAAGAATGGGACCGACTGAGCGCCATATTGTGACGTCATAGCTGTCAATTCAAACTAAATAGGTAGAGTGAGCAAACAAAAGTTTTTATTTAATACAACTTATTTACTAATATTAAGTGAGAAAAAGCATCAGATTTTTTTAATAACATTTATTTACTAAGATTGAGAGAAAAAAACCACCGATTTATAATAATATTTATTTATTAAGACTGTGAGAAAAAACATTTTTTTTTCTGAGGAGCTCGATGGCGCAGGTGGTTAGCGCGTTCAGCCGCGATCGTTGAATTTAAGCAACTTTCGCAGTGGTCGGTCATTGGATGGGTGACCAAAAATCTTCTATCTCTAGCTCCTCCGTGCTTCGGAAGGCACGTTAAGCCGTTGGTCCCGGCTGCATCTGCAGTCGTTAGCACCCGCCAATCCGCACTGGGCCCGCGTGGTCGGTCATAGCCCAATCTCCCTATTCCATCCATAGGGAAGGCCTGTGCCTCAGCAGTGGGGACATTAATAGGCTGATGATAATGATGATGATGACTGTGAGAAAAAACATTAATCAGAATCTAGCTCTTCTATTCCGCTCATCTCTGCATTACCGCCTAATAATTAGAGTAGTTATGAATAATCATGCACTATTCACAGGTCACATAATGAACATGCATCCTTTATGTAAACGAAAGTTTGAAATCGAGTTTCTGAACGCAACTTAAAGTGACATTTGGTTGACGATTTAAGTTATCAACCATTCACGGCCAAAGCTCAATAAGTGAAAAAATATATCAACCGATATTAATTATCAATATTTGTTATTGTTTGTTTACAAATGTTTGTTTTTTTTATTCTTGAATTAGCGGAGTGCTAAAAAAGGGTTCCAAGGTTTTTTTGCAAACCGTATTTTCAAGCGGCATTTGACAGATAGAGGTCATTGGCTTTCCTATTCTTATTTGCATCGCATTATATGCAGACAAACGCTGTTGCCACGGAAAAATCGTCCGAGTATATCTTTGCACTTTCAAAACAGTTTTTGATAGTTATTTTGTGATGAAGTGAATTAAAACTTTAGATATAATTATGAATCTGTGTTCAAAAGTAAAGATTATTATTATACAGTTAACTTATGCCAAATGCAAGAAATCAAGGAACAAATGTACGACCTACAATCTAATATTGTGAGTACTCAAACTGTACTATGATAATAATAAATTGACGACCTCCGTGGCCGAGTGGTTTGTACGCCGGGTTTCATGGCGTCGCCGACTCGAGAGGTCCCGGGTTCGAATCCCGGTGGGGGGAGATGTTTGTATGATGAACACGTGCATTTGTACTCCAGTCATGGATGTTTAATATGTATTTCTATATAAATATACTTAAATAAGTAAGGTAGGTATATGTATTCTATCCGTTACCCTAGTATCCCAGAACACAAGCCTTACAGTGCTTACTTTGGGGCTAGGCTAATTGGTGTGAGTGTAGGAAATATTTATTTATTTATTTCATCATCATCATCATCATCATCATCAGCCTATTAATATCCCCACTGCTGGGGCACAGGCCTTCCCTATGAATGGAATAGGGAGATTGGGCCATGACCCACCACGCGGGCCCAGTGCGGATTGGTGGGTGTTAACGACTGCAGATGCAGCCGGGACCAACGGCTTAGCGTGCCTTCCGAAGCAGGGAGGAGCTCGAGATATTAAATTTTTGGTCACCCATCTAATGACCGACCACTGCGAAAGTAGCTTAACTTCAACGATCGCAGCCGAACGCGCTAACCACTTGCGCCATAAAGCTCCCCTTATTTATTTATTTATTATTAATTCCACGCAGACGAGTCCTGTGCACCTAATTGTTTTTATACAAAATCTAATAACGGCAACATTAATTTACCTATCCTAATTGATCTCAGATCATCCCGGATGATCCCTTAATGGCACCCGTTCAATACATTGGTTGGGTGTTGATGAGCCCCCTAAATTGGTTCAGCACGCACAGTTCAGTTATTAATGGTAACAATTTGGCCGTTCGACCCCATTTACATAGAGAGCACCCTTAAATAGGTCATATTAGAGCAGTGATTCCCGGGATTAACTTGTTGATAAACAGGTTTTATAATTTAATTAGTTACTTGTCGACACTCGGTAATTATAAGGAATGGACTACTAAACTAAAACTTTAATAGGCTAGTTGACTCATGTCAAATTGCACTATACAAATGTTTATTTCTTATAATTTTTGGTATGAGGAACCTAAATAAATCGATTTCACTTCATAAAATTAGAAGATGGCTGTAGTAATTTAATTTTGAAAAATAGTTTTTTAGTCTATGCTTTTTAAACACTAAAAACGCTGTCCACCATGATTGTGACGTCAACATAATAGCAAAACAACTAAACGTCATGGTCATGTTACTGTGGTTTCTTTCGTCCGACTAAAATATATCTAAAAACTCTTATATCTTGAAGAAAAGTTTCCGTTTATTGGTTTTCTTAACAAAATTAATGCTGGACGCCGGATTTGTGAAAGCAGAAGTGACAAAACTCTTTGACTTAGCAGGTACATTCATAACCTTAAAAATTGAAACCACAACATTTCTGGAGTTTTTAACGATGTGTTTCTTTATTCTCGTATAATACAATCATGATAATTACTATATTTATCATGAAATCTATTAGAAATCGTGGTTTTGTAATGTAAATTCAGATTAGTGTTTGTTTACTATTGTTCCCGTCATACCATAGATAATAGACTAAAATGGCCGACAGCGTTTTTGTATGTCCATGAAAAATCTATTTTAAAATTAAAGTTTTGTAGCTTTCTAGGTAAAAAAAAATTACAATACATTTTTTTTCGGTCTAATTGAACAATTATTAACCATTTAAAACATATTTCCAAAAAGTGTCAACTAGCCTATTCAAGGAGCTTTATGTCGGAGTTGTAATAGGGATGTCGAAAGTTGAAAAAAATCGATCTTTTAAAAAATATCAATATCGGCTTCGATATATCGCGAAAAAAACATCGATATATCGATATATCGGACCAATTTTCCCAAAAATATCGTACGTTACGTACGTATAAGTATCTCACGAATTATGACACGCGGAATAATAATGGAACGAAAATTATCTCCCTAAAAATAGACCCTATTTTCGAATGATGAAAATGATTGCAGGGCCTCTCAGGTAAATGCTAATAATTAAAAAAATATCGTTTTTGATACGAATTTCGATACTGGTTATTTTGTATCGAAGTATCGATATATCGAATCAAAATATATCGGCAAAAAATATCGATATATCAAACAAAAAATATCGATATATCGTTACATCGATATATTTTCAACAAGCCTAAGTTGTAAAAGCGCTTGGTTCTCTATTAAGGAAGTTAAGTTACTTTAGTTGTGGCCGGACATCAGATAATAGGTAATCAAAAATGTATCGTCTCCAGCTCTTCTATTTACTGGAAGGTATGTTAAACCGTTTTATGGCCTGCGCAGTCGATCAATCAATCAATACTTTACTGCGTTCTATAATGTTTTCTTAGATCTTATGATGATACTAGCTGACCCAGCGAACTTCGTACCGCCCTAAAAAAATAGGGGTTGTCCAGCGGACATAATTGTGAATCTAAACCATTCTCAGATCCCCTTGAACACACACAAAAAATTTCATCAAAATCGGTCCAGTCATTTAAGAGAAGTTCAGTGACATACACACTCACAGAAGAATTATATATATAAAGATGTAGGTACATTGATTTGATCATTGTTAGACCCTGAATAGGAGATCTACTCTATGTCTACGAAAAAACGCCAAATTTCGATCAAAATTATTGACACATTCTCAATCCTCGTGGTTTGCAGTAACTGCTTTAAATCCATATGTTATTCATGGTAATACACTATTCGTACGACGTGCTTTATAAAGTATCGGAGATTATAATTTTTATTATTTTTAAAGCATGTAACTGCTTGATGTTTAAATCTAAAGAAAATATAACTAGAAAAAATTCCACGCGGACCAGGCAGCAGACGGCTTGTAAAAGTATTCATTTGACATTGTGGGTTTACCTATAATGCGAAGAGATGGCGCTGCCTTGCAGCTTAAGAATAGCTAGAAAGAATTTCGACGCGGTCCGTGAGGGCCGCGGTAGCATAATTGGTCAGTGCATTCGCCCGGATTGCGAAGGGTGCGGGTTCGAGTCCCGTCTGCTGCCTGGTCCGCGTAGAATTTTTTCTAGTTATATTTTCTTTAGAAGTATCGGAGATGTCGCATCTGCGGCTTGGTTTCAGCAAATCGGAAAGTATAAAACCGTCTGAGTATAGAAAAAGTTACTTTGTGTCAATCTTGCTAGTGTGCTAAACTTTAATTTGTTTTCATGACTGAAATAAAATTTGTAATCAAATGAACAGAAACGGAACACTAGAAGAAATTAGACACCGCCACTAAGGTTGCGGTAGCTTTTTAAAATTGGTCAGTGTATCCGCCCGGATAGCGAAAGGTGCGGGTTCGAGTCCCGTCTGCTGCCTGGACCGCGTGGAAAACCGCTAGTAAAGTTATCTTAATCCTGATCTATTCTAGATGAATAATAAGGAATTACTAGATATCTTAATACTAGGAATAATTGTGTTACTCTTAACATCAAGAAGGGTGAGATCAGTTTCCAGTATTCGATATAAAAAAGCTGCGTATCATCATCATCAGCCTATTAATGTCCCCACTGCTGGAGCACAGGCCTTTCCTATGGATGGAATAGGGAGATTGGACCATGACCCACCACGCGGACCCAGTGCGGGTTGGTGGGTGCTAACGACTGCAGATGCATCCGGGACCAACGGCTTAACGTGCCTTCCGAAGCACGGAGGAGCTCGAGATAGTAAATTTCTGGTCACCCATCCGATGACCGACCACTGCGAAAGTTGCTCAACTTCAACGACCGCAGCCGAACGCGCTAAACACTGGCGCCATAGAGCTCCTCATCGAGAAAAAATCTGCGTATACTCACTAATTAATAATTCCCTTTGACTCTTGCTACTAAACTACCAGCCGCCACGGTATCGCATCAAATATTTGCAAATGGCCAATGTAAATCGGACCACAAAGAGTCGTCAGGTCAACCGAAAATTAGTTTGTTGATTAAATATTTGTCCGCGGTTCAATTAAACATCAAAAAAGGCAATTGGAACGACACGGTTCTGCGTTTTATTTATACAGAGAGAAAAAGGGCGCTTGTTCACATTCAAAGACGAAATTGAATTATTAAACATTGTTTGCAGCGTTAGACCAAGAGCTACTGAACCCTCCGAGTCACGGTCTGTCTGTAAGGCTAGAAATTCTTATGGTGATGAGTCATAGCATGCTTAGTACGGTAAGCATCGCCTGGCACTCCTCAGCCCTGCACGTCATCAAGCCGTATAATAATTATAATAAATATTACCAACACTCACACCAATTAGTCTAGCCCCAAAGTAAGCACTGTAAGGCTTGCGTTATGGGATGCTAGGGTAACGGATAGAATACATATACAGTACATATATAAGTATATTTATATAGAAATACATATTAAACATCCATGACTGGAGTACAAATGCTCGTATTCATCACACCAACACCTGCCCCCACCGGGATTTGAACCCGGGACCTCTCGAGTTGGCGACACCATGAAACCCGGCGTACAAACCACTTGGCCACGGAGGTCGTCAAATATATTTGTCGTATATTTTTGAAAGTGTCATTAAAATATAATAATAACAGAATAAAGTTTATTTTCATGTATATATTACACACCTTCCGGTTCGCCTGGCGGGTATGTGCTCATCGTAAACGCCTGGCAATATTTTTTAAACTTAAAAATGAATAAACTAAAGTGTATAAAAATTTCAAGCTTACAGCAACAAGTTTTTTTTAATATTTTTTTTTTGACACTTTCATAAATATATGAATCATCACAACCATAAGAATTTCTAGCCTTACAGACAGACCGTCACTCGGAGGGTTCAGTAGCTCTCCTACTACGTGGAGGTTAGAGAGACGGAGGACGATCGCTACGTGCTAAAGCATTATCCCGCCTGTCCCTGAAAATTTGTAGAATTTATAGTTCATTTTTCAGCCACCAGCAGCGCTGCCGTCGGTAAAGCCAGAAACATACGTGTCGTGGCGTGACGTGGCGCGCCAGAAGCACATCGGTTTCATACATTTACTATGGTTAGAGACATATTTACGTGTCGTGTCGTGTCGACGCTCTAACCTCTATCTCTCTCTAACCCATGATAAATGTATGAAACCGATGCGCCACGACACGCCACGACACGTTAATATGTTTCTGGCTTAAGTAGTATCTGTGAAGTTAGCTGTTTATGAGTACAAGTAGATGAAGTTAGTTGTATGATGTACAAATTTTCTTCGCGGCATTGGTTATTTCAAATTAGCGCACAATATCCCGCTTATATTGAGACAACTTAGCGATCACAGCGCCTCACTTATTTTGTCCATATTTCTGGGACACTATTTTCTACAGCGATCGATCTCCTTCTCTCTAACCTCCATGGTTTGCAGCAAGTGCCGACTGTTGACAAAACCAGGTACTACCTTAGATTAAAACAAAAAGGGTAGATACGGTACGCTCATACTAGCATCAAAGAAAATATGATCCGACTCAACTACATAAGCAACTCTCGCCACGCACACGTCTGTATATAAACATCAACCAAGCGAGCGAGACAGAACTATACGCTTCAACGCAGCGTACTGTTGTCCTTTTCTTGCTTACAAAATGGCGATTACGTAAATAATATTCACGACAAACCGTGATTTTTGAGAAAAAAATGTTTTCACAACAGTTTTACGAATGAAAAGTGTTGTCGGGGCACTTGATTTTGAACTATTTGTGTTCTTTATAAAAGCATCGAAGGCATTGTTATATCTTCATAACACAGAATATACGCAATATTGTTGTATTGAGTGTACATGCAGCGCGTTTGAATGTCAAATTGTGACTAAAGCGAATTATGGTCGTGGACCACAATTTAAGCGGATCACTTTTGGGCCGCGAATGCCGTATCTTCCCTTTTTGTTTTAATCTAAGGGTACTACATAGTCTGTGGTAAAGACAACTCTTAAAAATCAATGCCTTCTCCTAGCTTAGCTTATGAATCCGCCGTAAAGGTGGGACACAAAGCGGTACATCCGCCGATATTAAGTCTCAAACAAAAGCCTTTATATCCTGCCCGCTACACAACTCAAATAGCAGAATTACAAGGATTAAACGCTTTTATTGAGCTCAGTCCTACGCTAAGCGCGCTATATTAAACGTTAAAAAGATAAATATAACCATCATCTTTCACGATTGCCCTATTAAATTGTCTGTGGCAGTGTTTTTATCAGATTTTTACACACATTTCGAAAATATCTTTTCTTGTTTCACACCATACTCGTAGGTACGAAATTTTAATCTATGTCTGGTCTTTCATACTTCCATATCAGGAGATAAGCTTAGAAAGCTCATTTTGTTTACCAACACCAACACAACAGGTATTTCTATGTTAAGAAAGTATCACTAACATGTATATTTACAATAATTTTCATTCCAAATTGCATGGTTTTTTATCTATCATCATCATCAGCCTATTAATGTCTCCACTGCTGGGGCACAGGCCTTCCCTATGGATGGAAAAGGGAGTTTGGGCCATGACCCACCACGCGGGTCCAGTGCGAATTGGTGGGTGCTAACGACTGCAAATGCAGCCGGGACCAACAGCTTAACGTGCCTTCCGAAGCACGGAGGAGCTCGAGATACTAAATTTTTGGTCATCCATCCAATGACCGACCACTGCGAAAGTTGCTTAACTTCAACGATCGCAGCCGAACGCGCTAGCCACCTGCGCCATCGAGCTCCTCCTTTTTATCTATAGCTGCAAAAAAATCCTTGATTCGTTTGTTAAACTTTCAATGAGACTTTCATTATTATTTTGTTTTGTCACAAAAATACTATTCAGATTTTGTCTCGACATGTCAAGTTGTCAACGTAATTAGATGAGACAAAAGTAACATGGTATATGCTTATAAAGCGAGTACAATTAGTTCACTTACTTATAATTCTTGGCAAGAAACTCTAGCGCTAACCGATATTGCGCAGAAGTAAAAATGAAGGTCTTAGGGGGGAAACGGGGTGCGCGGGTGGGCGTAATAGAAATGCAAATCTTACTTATAATAAGACTTTTATAAATTTACAATGTTAAAAATAAAGAAATTAAAGGGCGCATTAAAAAAATTACATAAAACTTACCTATGTTTACGATATATAATCTTTCCCAGGTAGATTTTTGTATAAAACTCCAAAAGACAGTAAAAATTTTCACCATTAATCACATACACTCATTTAATTGCTGAACTTGTAACTTGTGTGAAGAAGTAAATTTGTAGTACTTTAAGTTTTGTTTCTATAAATAATACCAAAACCTTATTGTAGAATTTCGAAACCTACTTTTAAGAGTGATTTATAATAGCAAGTTCATCGCGCATAATAAGGGTAATTGGACATATAGAATGCATGTTCCTTGCTAGTATATGTCTAATCAGCATCGTGATTGCTATTTTATAGTAATTATAAGTAGGAATGACACATAATATGGTAACTTTAAAACAACTGTATGTGCCAAAACACGGTCATATAAGCCGTGATATGTCTACTACAAGGGCATTAATTTTAGCTTTATCGACCTTTAAATGACCAGTTTTTGCTAGTTGGGGTGCGTTGCGCCGATTAACTCTCCAGTCGTACCCATGCACAGCTATCCCCTCCGCGTTTTGCACAGCGCTAGAGTTATGTGCCGCGACCTGTACGCCCTAGTAAAACGATTGACACAGCAACTAAGTTGAGCAAGTTAAGTAGCCGAAATAGAATTAAAACTTGCCGCCACCGTCACGACAACTTTAAATTGGCTGGTGTCGGGAGCATTACTCTCACGCCCAAACAGCTAAGTTAAAACCGTAATAGAGCCGAAGCATGAAGAACTTACTAAGGGTCACTTGGACCAACATTTTTAAACCAAATTATGGCCTATTATATTGAATGTAAAGAAAATTTTATTAGAAAAATTCCACGCGGCCAGGCTACAGACGGCTCTCGAACCGTGTCGAATTTCTTCTACTACAATTGATATTTCGTCTTTCAAATGTTTAAGTTATTTCGTTTAACATTGTATTTGAACTATATAATGCAATAAAGAGTATAATAATTGTGGGTTACCTACAATTCGAAGAGAGTACCATCTCGGACCTAATTCTTTTTTAAATCTAAAGAAAAGTTTACTAGAAAAAAAAATCCACGCGGACCAGGCAGCGGACGGGACTCGAACCCGCATCCTTCGCTATCCGGGCGAATGCACTGACCATAGGAAAATTTCGACGCGGCTAATAGGGCCGTGGTAGCATAATGGTCAGTGCATTCGCCCGGATAGCGAAGGATGCGGGTTCGAGTCCCGTCCGCTGCCTGGTCCGCGTGGATTTTCTTTTCTAGTAAACTTTTCTTTAGATTTAAACATCTAGCAGTTAAATGCTTAAAAAATAAATAAAATCATAATTCTTTTTTACTAAAATTTTCTTTCTCAATAAGGCTTACTCTAGTTTAACACATCATTCCATATTTGACAATTATTCATCATCATCACCAGCCTATTAATATCCCCACTGCTGGGGCACAAGCCTTCCCCATGGATGGAATAGGGAGTTTGGGCCATGGCCCACCACGCGGACCCAGTGCGGACTGGTGGGTGCTGACGACTGCAGATGCAGCCGGGACCAACGGCTTAACGTGCATCCCGAAGCACGGAGGAGCTCGAGAAAGTAAATTTTTGGTCACCCAACCAATGAACGACCACTGCAAAAGTTGCTTAACTTCAACGATCGCAGCCGAACGCGCTAACCACTTGCGCCATAGAGCTACTCAATTATTATTGAAAGTCAAATAGAAAGACACATTAAACACGATAAGCGTTCAAATTTTATTTAAGGACATAGGCGCAAGTGTGCCTATAGATCTTTCAGTTATCAATATTACCGTGGATATATCATTATGCCATCACTTAATATTACGAAAATAGGTAAACCATATGTCATCTCTATTTCAGAACAATAATTTAGACCACACCTATTCATAACAATATGACGATAAGTTATGACAGTCATATTAATATTGGAACAGCCTGATATTATGTAGAAATAATTCAAGCTTAGTAGTTTATGACATCCAATGATTAAGTAAAGACTTTTAAGGAGGTGATGCGTAATGAATAATAATTCATCAGGTGATTTTTTTGAATACGTGAAAGTTTTTTGCAAATCTAATAGCCTTTTTTGAGTGTGTGTGATGACCTTTACAGCGTCACCGGGTTAGGAGGTTAGGGACGGCGAGATCACGGTAATATTATCTATACAGTATTGCGACTCCGCCCTGTCCTTGAAATAAATGCCTACGGCCGAGCGCTGCGTTAGCACGCGGTAGGGCCGCCCGCCTACAGTATTTTATGTAGTTTTGTTTTTAACGCGAGTGTAGGTAGATTACTCGTTTGTCTCATTTTTCATCCTAACCACTTATTTATATATTATTCCAGATATTTTGCCCGATGGAAAATTCGAAATACCTAAATATTAGAAACAAATTACGTACTAGTAGATAGGTAGGTATATAAAAATATTCTATAAAGGTTTGTTCTTTCCATATTAAATTATGTGGGTATCTACTTAATTCCATCAAATATTTACAATACAAAACGCACGTTTCAGCACTGCTAACTGCATAAAAAACAATTCACACCGTTCGGTCGTCGTTGCGGCGCGGCGGCGCATTCGCGACTGGGTGCCCGCCGAGAGCCCTTCGAACTCGAGTGGCGTAGGTATGACTCGCTTTCCGACCGTTTGTATGAAGATAGAATACTGTATGATATTATTACCGTGGCGAGATCCTAAGGGGACCACAAGCCGAGAATTGGCGAGTGCCTCTAGAGGTATTCCACGCGGATGGCATCTCCCCACGGGGGGAGTCCCCTCTCCGTCTGGAGCGTCTAGACCACTCGAACCTGAGGGAGTCTACTAGCCTGCGCAGACTAGGGGCTATTATTCGCGGAGGACTTTACTCCATTATAATAGATCGCTTTCAACTGCACCAAGTAACGCACACGCCGGACTAAAAAACAAAAACAACACAAGGACAAAAAGTCCATCCAATTACCACGGACACCGAAGGACCGGAGAGGACAAAAGTACGCGAGAGACCGCAAAAAAATAGAACCTTTGTGACAAGAGGCGATAACGCACACAGCGGACTTTAGTCTGCGTCCAAAAGAGTGATGTACCTACGTACGCACAATGGCGCGTTAAATCGATTGTAAAATTTTAACAAAAGAAGTCGAAAAAGAACTGCTTTAGATGATACATCAAAAGAGAATTTCACGACCAAACAAGTGGTTATTTAATTATCTTTTAGAAAGATCGCGAATGATTGTTTTATTCAATAGTATAGTAACAAAACAAATAAATTATTATCAATCAGAGTTGAAGGAATTTTCTCTTTTAAAACTTCTTCTCTTTTATTTACTTTATGTAAAAAAAAATACAATACATCGATAACTCAGAATATTGCTTCTATAGCGTGCACCTCACTATATTTTCGGGGGACAAATGTCCGCACACAGTGTGCGTTGAGTCCGTAACAAGTCCTCGGCGGACATATTTTTCATAATACGCAGACAAAAGTCCTCCTTGGGCAAAAAACCTCCGCGGACTAAATTCCGTTATCTGCGCAGGCAATATCAGATTATTTTATTTACTAAATGATATACTTCACCTTAACTTACTTTCATACATACATCGTAAATATGGATGGATAATATGTATATCTTACAGTATATAAGTAGAAAACATAATTCATGCGGTCAGCCAGCAAGAACTTTAAGTTGTTACATAGGATTAAGTCCAAAATTTACAGAGTTTCTTGGACATTGAGTTTAGGTCCTAAATCTTAAGTTACCTATCTTAAGTTAAGTAAGATATTGCGGATTACCGGTAACCTTTGAGTCTTAATCTATTTAAGTGCGGCAATTGAAATAGGTACTTACTAGTCGGATGAAAATAACTAGTGGTTTATTTCTAACTATGTACGTAATTTCTAATATATTAGGATGCTTATAAAATTATATTATTGTTTTTTTAAGTATTTAACTGCTACATGTTTAAAAAAAAATAGCACGCGGCCAAGGTCACGACCCGTCTGCTTCCTGGCCGGCGTGAATTATAATAATAATAATAATAATAACTTTATTTGGAACAAGTGCAATGTACATAAAATTATGAATCGTTAAAACTGCTTTAGTTTTACAAAAACTGTGTTGCAAAATTAACGCCCATTCCCGTATAATATGAAACAGTGTTCCTATCAATGTATAAAATTAATTAAAACAATCTGTATAGAGAGAAAATTAAAATGAGACAAAAATATCCACAATTTAAAATCCATCGAAGGTAATTTCAAAACAAAAAATATGTCCGAGTGCATTTTTATCAATATTATAACAAACCAATACTAAATTTTACCAAAAAATGAAAATAAGGACTAAAATATAACATTTGAATTTTTATGCTCACATTAGAAGGTAGGTAAACACAGATAATACAAATCTATTAAAATTACAATATTAAACCTACCTGGACACTACAAACCAATAAATCATGATATAGAATAGTTAAATTCAATATAAGACACAATTTCGCACACATCGTACCAACATCACTGCAAAAAAGTTAATTCAAAGCATACGAACATCATTATTTTGTTTATTAATAAATAAATTAAATTTTTCGTGGATCGGTCTCACTTTCAAAGGGTATATCTTTTTTTCATCATCATCATCAGCCTATTAATGTCCCCACTGCTGGAGCACAGGCCTTCCCTATCCATATGGATGGAATAGGGAAATTGGGCCATGACCCACCACGCGGGCCCGGAACAACGGCTTAACGTGCCTTCCGAAGCACGGAGGAGCTCGAGATGGTAAATTTTCGGTCACCCATCCAATGACCGACCACTGCGAAAGTTGCTTAACTTCAGCTATCGCCGCCGAACGCGCTAACCACTTGCGCCATCGATCTCCACAATCCATCTTTTTTTGCTGTATACAAAATAAAATAACTCGTGTACGCGTAAGTATGGTATTTTGATGTTGTACGAACGCCCTGTCTGTGTGTAGAAAAGACTCAGCGTTTGATTTAAACATGGCCTCACTGAAGAACGTCTGCAGCTGCGAGGACGGATTAGATTGCATGCATTTCGTTAAGCGAATACTCATAGAGCTACAACATTTATGGAGAATATGTACGTCAGTGCATCTATTAATTCTAACATCTTACTGATGGCGAATTTTAATTTAAAGGTAGGTTAGGTATAGCTTCGCGCGGCCATTCGGAGACGGGTTCCGCGACCACACCCGCCCTCTCGGCACGCACTAGGGGGACCGCGGTCCTCATAGTGCGTGTCGGGTGACGGTGCACGAGTATTGTCTGGTTTTTAGTGGCCCTGTTCAGTGCGTAGGTAGGGCCCTGTTCACATCAGCGAGCTCCAGGGCTGGCTGAAGAGGACAGGGAGGAGTCCCACATACCTTCTTTTCGCTCCCCCAGTGGTTGAAGGATGCGTAAGACATTTTCCAGACAAAAAAAAGAAGAAAAAAAAAGGTTAGGTATAGCTTTCAATTATATAATTACATTTTCATTTAGTACCTTTGTGTCACTACTTTTTCACGCAGGTTATTTACGTATATGAAATGACAGAATAATTTCAAAATACACTGCTTTCGATGACTGGTCCAAACAAATATAATTACAGCTCAACTGTACATTCTCGTAAAGGTTAAATTGGGCAAGGGGCCCAATCTACTTATCACCGCAGTTGTTGCGAATTCTTGTGTAAATAGCCTTTTGTTAATATTCTCTTTTGTACATATTTATTGTTTTATAATCTTTTTGGTTTAAATGTAAGAAGTAATCTTTGTTTTGTTGATCTCTAATAATATTGTCTTTTCTTTTTTTTTAGGCACATTATATATGTATGTCAGCACTGGATTGAGCACTACTTATTTTTTTCTCTCCTTTTAAGCTATCGAAATTTCCTTCACAGCAGTAATATTTAGATACATTTTATTTTAATTGCCATATGTTTTTGACCTTATAATTATATACATAATTATTAAATTATATATATATAAATTAAGACAGTTGTAATTTTGATGACGATAATATAATGTAATTCGCTTTTAAGAATTTATTAATGGTATGTGAAATTGATGGCATAATGATTGTTAATGATATTGATGTAATTAATGCAGTGTTGGATATTTGCATGCTATTGTAAATGGCAGAATGGGCCGAACTTCATATTTGTGACATCTCCAGTGTACCCCTATTCTTATGCAAATAAATAAATTCTAATTCTAATTCTAATTCTTAATAAATCACTCACTAACTAAGAGCTCACTTAGCGAACAGACGTTCCCACTATTCGCTGCCATCTAGCAATTCAAAGATAAATATAAAATTATTTATACCAAACTAAAATTTTAGAAAACTATTTTAGAAAAGCATTTCTTTAGTTTTTTTTAGACATCTAGCAGTTAAATGCTTAGAAAATAAAAATATAGCTACTATACTACTTCATGATTACTTCATTTCAGGCAGCAACCAAACTTGATGAAATTCTAATGATGCCTTGCAGCTTAAGGCTAGGAAAATTTCGACGCGGCCATCAGGGCCGTGGTAGCATAATTGGTCAGTACATTTGCCCGGATTGCGAAGGGTGCGGGTTCGAGTCCTGTCCGCTGCCTGGACCGCGTGGATTTTTTTCTAGTAAATCTTTTCTTTAGATTTCAATTCTAATGAATCAAATATAGGTTCCCAGAGCACAGCCTAAGATTCAAGTATTGTTGACCCTAAATTTGAACATAATAAATAGCCGACTGAATAATCGGAGCTCGCCGTTCGCTTGAGCGGTGTGTACGCAGCGATCCGTCTAGTTCGGCGGCGACAGGTGGGCTAACTTTGTGCCCCGCTGACCCATTTCCATACATTTCCCGGCTGCGACATACCGACACTCCCGCGGATTTCAGACAACAATACAGATTACTGTACATATTCAGTAGGATATAAGGAAACAATACAATAATGTATTAAAAGAAGTTTTGGGAATGTACTTTACCCCAATGTGTTTACCTAATACCGCCTATGGTTTTACGTATAAATTCTTGTGAATTTTGTACATTATTTAGTCTGTAAAAGATTCTTAAAGATACGAATAATAAAAAAATAAACAGAGTGCCTACACTTACTGGTGCCACTTAAGGTGTCAGTGCTCCACGGGGTCCCTGTGGAGCACTGACACCTTAACCACCAAGCACCAAATTATTTGCAAAACACAAAATTAGTTGAAATTATAATGAATATAAGCTTTTGTGGCGGCGACATCTATATGCCCCGTAATATACAACGGATGGAGGAAATCATTACTCACCATCCTCAAGAGATGGCGTTACCTGCACTGCGATCATAATAGTATGAAAGCCTACATCGCGCAAATGAAATTCGGAGGCTAACTCTTCATATATACGATGCCCGACCATCATCAGACGGGCCGCGGCCCCCGAGCTAACATCACCCAGCTCAGAGGAAGATCTTTCCCCTTTGGCCTTCCTACACTATCATCCAGATTTGATTTTCCGCCTACTAGCTTAGTAAATTAAACCTCCATAAGTGCAGGTAAAATTGAAACTGTACTGAAGTTTTGCAATAACAAAGTCAAAGTTAGAGAAATGTGTTCGAGGTACGTCGCTTATTAATAAGAAGTAACATGTTGAGTATGTTACTCCTTGTTGTACTTAAATTCAAGTTTATTTCTCTTTTGAATCAAAGTAAAACAATCATAAAGTTGTATAGTAGCTATATTTTTATGAGTTTAATTGCTAGATGTTTAAATCTAAAGCAAACGTTCCTAGAAAACACAAAAAGTGGGTTGCCCACAATGCGAAGAGATGGCGCTGCCTTGCAGCCTAAGAAATGCTAGAGAAAATTCGACACGGACAATGAAGGCCGCGGTAGCATAATTTATTTACTCATTTCTGTTACTCATGCTGGCTTACAGAAAAATCCAAAACGCCGGCAAGTCATACAGAAATATATTAAAAGTTCATAGGAAATAGAAAAAGAAAAAAAAAGAAGTCAAATTAGATAGGACATAGAAACAAAATCAGTCAAATCGCCCTTTGTAAAATTATGTATTTGTTAATAATCATAATGAAAATCATTTATTCAGTTTAGGCTGTTACAAGCACTCATGAATTTCTAGAAGCTACGCCATCGGTTCGTAAATCTACGGCGGGAGACCTTGTACTGAGAAGAACCGGCAAGAAACTCAGCAAGGGCTGTTTTTTTCTACCTGTTTTATTATTTACAGAGTCGTCAAATTGAAAAATGACTTCAGAGATGGTTCATGAAGTCACCTTTAATGTTATGATTAGGGACACGAAAAAAGTATCGATACTTTGTGGTATCGAGTACTTTTCCTTTCGATACCGATACTTTTGTACTCGATACTTTCTATACGATACTTTTACTAAATGAGTACTTTTTGGCAAGTATCGATACCTTTTAAAATTTGGATAAGCGCCTCATATTGATGGCAACGCCATCTTGTTAAATCATAGCAAACCTACTAAAACGTTCCATAGGGTATTTGACAAGTTTTAGGCAACGATCTCACGTTATTGACTAATGTTTATGGAGTCCGTAAAAAGTGGATATTCATCATTCTGTCGTGTATTTCAGTAAAAATAACCAAATCAAAAACTCCATTTTCAAGTTGCCGCGAAAACGTTTCTCTGGACAATATGGCGTCTTACTAGTGTGTGACGTCACACGACTGTTATTATAACGTCAAACGATACAATGTAATGTCACTTTGACCGGAAGTTTACTTGCGTGTGACGACATTTTAGGCTCCGCCAATCCCAAGCGTTTTGAGTTACGTGACAATAGATAAGAAAACTAATATCTTTTTCGTTATTTTGGCACTTTATTTTTAATACTGTGAAATGCCCTATTGCGTTGTTATAAAGTCAGTAACTGACATATTCAAATTCTTTCCAATCTGTGACTGTGTTTATTTTGCGCTTTGTTTTGTTTCATAGTTATTTATTTAGCGACCATATTGTTAGGAACTGTGATTGATTCGCCGTTTATTGTGCTTTTCGCTTGACTGTATTTGATTTATTCAAGTGTAACACTATTATTCTGTCTGTGCTGTGTATACCTATTTGAAACCACCTGAAAAAAAAGACGGACGTAACCTCTTCTATAATTATAATATTGAGTGAAGCATGCCAATGGCAGCCGTTAACTACGTGTCAGATTCAAGTTAAAATAAGTGGGTATAATGTTTTTTAATGATTTAAATTCAAGAAAAGTAAGTATAATTAGAAACAAATCTGAAAAGTTTCATACTTTTAAATTGTTTAAGATTTTGATCTTTTTAATTAACATTTTAATTATGAATGTAATATTAATGAACACTTTTTTAGTGTCAGAAATCACAGCTATTTTCTTTTTATTATATAATATAGCAATTTGTGAATTTACATGTCCTTTTTTTGTTTTTGATTATACGTATTATAATAGAATTCGATTGTTTTTCTTTCAATTTAAACACCCGGGGGGGGGGGGGGGGGGGGGTTGCTCATCAGGCCACAGAGGCTCCGATAAGGCCCTATGAAATGTACTCGATACTTTGAAATATCGATACTTTTGTTTCGATACTTTTACGAGTACGATACTTTTTTACCGATACTACTCATGAGTACAGTATCGATACTTTCTATTCGATATCGTGTCCCTAGTTATGATAAAATTAAGAATTATGTCAAATCCAACAAACAATTAATAATGTCTTAACATTTCAAGAAATAATGGCCAGTGCATCCGCCTCAATAGAGGAGGGTGCGGGTTCGAGTCCCGTCTGCTGCCTGGTCCGCGTGGATTTTTTTCTAGTAAAACTTCCTTAGTATAGTAGTTACCACCTTATTACAGATTCGATTTTTATTTCCCTTGCTTTGGTCGTCGAGCAGTATAGGAACACAAAGGTTGACATAAGTGACATGGTGATGGAGCCGACACAAAGGGAAATGGGGAACAAAAGTCAGGACAAAGACACGATGGCAAATTCCGTGAAACACAGCTTCCGACGACATGTCATCCCGGCGGCGCCGAAACATTATGTTTCTACGCAAAAAGTTCGGTGTTCAAAGCCGTAATAATTAATTAAACTTTTATAGAGTTTCATAATTGAATTTTATTTAGAGCTGTTACACAAGAACTTGAGGAGCTCGATGGCGCAAGTGGTAACCACGTTCTTCCTGCGATCGTGGAAGTTCAGCAACTTTCGCAATGGTCAGTCATCGGATGGGTGACCAAAAACTTATTATTTTGATATCCTCAGCGCTTCGGTAGGCACGTTAAGCCGTTGGTCCCGGCTGCATCAGCAGTCGTTAGCACCAACCAATCCGCAATGGGCTCGCGTGGTGGGCCACGGCCCAATCTCCCTATTCCATTCATAGTTCAACTTGTGCTTCAACAATGAGGGCATTAATAGGCTGACTACCAATCTCGCACTCCTTATTCCATCCATAGGTTCAGAACCCTTCTTGCGCGTGTCCGACTTGTACTTTTTTTATGTTATAGGTGGCATACGAGCAGACGGCTCACCTGATGGTAAGTTATCACCGTCGCCCATGGACACTTGCAACGCCAGGAGTATCACAAATGCGATGCCGGCCTTTAAGGAAGGAGTACGCTCTTTTTTTGAAGGTTTTTGGGGCGTATTGGTCCAGACACACTGCTGGCGACAATATATTCCACAATTTTGTCGTACGTGGTAAAAAAAATCGACAAAAACGCACGGTTGTGGATAGCCACGCATCAAGATGATGGGGATGTAATTTTTGTACGATGGCGAAATGCAGCAGCTGTTTTAGTTACATGTGTAACAAAATAAAAAAACTAACTTGAAAAAAGCTTGATGGAAATCTTTAAAGCTTGAAGGTATTTTGTTGTTTGTCAAACAAGGTTTCAGGGGAAAACCGAAACTAAAGACAAGTTTGTCAGGATTCTTGTTTGAGTTATCGTACCGAAGCGCGAAGTTTCAATAACAGTCAAACAAATAACCGTTTATAAATACCTAGTCCTTACATTTGTATTTACATTTCTAACATATGTATATTTATCTAATTTTTAGAATGTAATGAAACATGACATGGGTACATGTTTTCAAGTTTTGATGTCATTTTTCAATTGACGATACTGTATGAAATAAAACAAGGAGGAAAAATTGCCCTTGCTAAGTTTCTTGCCGGTTCTTCTCAGTACAAGGTCTCCCGCCGTAGATTTACGAACCGATGGCATAAGAGTTGACGTACACAAGATCTTGTAACAGCCTAGACTGAATAAATGATTTTGATTTTGACTTTGATCAAAAATATGTGCAATATTGAAGTTATTTTGCAAATTTGGCGACTCTGTATATGATAAATAATAGAGGGAGTAAAAATAGGCATTGTTTAGTTTTTTGCCGGTTATTCTCAGAACCAGGTCTCCCGCTGTATGTAGGCGAGGTTCAATTATGGAGGCCCAGTTGGTACACTCGCGGAAAGACCCGCTCTGTCACCCATAATGCCATAATCGCTTGCGGTAGCGGCGTAGTAAAAATTCATTCATACACATGTAATTATCGCTGTCTTACTTTTTCGTATAGCGCTGTCGCGATCACGATGCGGATGACAAATTGCAACTAAAACAAATGCAATTCAATTCATTATTCAATCAATGAAATGCTCTCTGTCTTAGTTTTGTGCGGCGGCCCGGATTGGCGCGTCCGACGCGAAGGCGGGGCGTAGTAAAAACTACTGTAGAAAACCGTTCAAGGCATTTTGTTCGCCAAGTGACAGAGCGCAAAATTCCGCGTTAGTACCAGGCCGATTTGCGAACCGTACCCTTAGCACGAACCATTATCAAATTCGAATAGGTGGTTTGCGAGTGCGAAATGTCACTGTCAAATTTTGTATGGATACTTAAACACTTTAACAGCAGGGCCACAAAGGACGTAACGAGAACTAAAAATCAGTACACATTTGACAGTGACATTTCGTACTCGCAAACGATACGAATTCGATGTTGGTTCGTGCTAGGGGTACCGCTGGCGTAGCTTCTAGACCAGGGGTTGGGAACCCTAACGTGTTATTGGTCAGGGACCACTTTTACATTATTTTTTTTGGGACGGACCACTATTCCATCACTAAATAACTAAATTTTAGTGTAATTAAAATAAACTGTAATACTTAAACTGAAACTTTAATTAAAAATCTAATATGAAATTAAATAAAAAGCGATAATAACATTTTTAGCGGGCGCCTGCTAAATTCAAATTCATTCGCGGACCATATATATTATGGCTTCTGCGGACCACTGGTTGGGAACCATTGTTCTAGGCATTCAGGAGTACTTGTAAAAGCCTAAACTGAATTCACTATTTTTTAATAAGAGTTAAAAAAGAACCGATTTAATGTCCTAATAGTGGCGTTAGTGTGAATCGCCAGGATAAATTACACCTTTTAGTAAACAAATGTGGCCGTTTGATGCCGTTACAGAGAAGAATTACCGCTCGGGGCTAAACCAAAATGTACAAAAAAGCCGGTCAGGTCAGAATCGGATTCTGACACTAACGGAAAAAAACTAACTAACTCATAGAAAATGATTAAGTTTTAAGATGCTATTTATTTGTTAGGTTTTCACGCACACCACATCTGTATATATAAAACTCAAAGGTGACTGACTGACATAGTGATCTATCAACGCACAGCCCAAACAACTGGACGGATCGGGCTGAAATTTGGCATGCAGGTAGATGTTATGACGTAGGCATCCGCTAAGAAAGGATTTTGATCAATTCTACCCCCAAGGGGATAAAATAGGGAATAAAAGTTTGTATGAAACTTTGTCAATTTTAAACCGATCGGGCTGAGACTTTGCATGCAGGTATAAGAATAATCATAGATGAATGTCATTGTGTATAATACAAGCCTGAGAACAAAAACTGTAGTCTACACTTCAGCTCTACACCGAAGCGAAACGAGGGCGGGCCGCTAGTATTAAATAAAACAAATTTCAACGGTATAGATGCACTGATCTATTGATTTATTTACGTTTCGCATCCTTTTAAGGATGATAATGTAGACGACGAATCCTGAAAAGGATGCCAAACGTCAATAATTTAATAAATCAGTCCATCTATACCGTTGCAATTTGTTTTATTTGAAGATGCGACAACAGTGGAATAAGACAATGTGACTAATGAAGTAATATGTTAATTTGACGTCTCTGAGGCTGTAAGTACTTAATAACAAGGTTAACGTTAGATAGACAGGTGTCAAGTTGAGAAAAATATTTTTTAAAAGCATTTATTTTCATATCATTAACCCTGAATGCTATGGGAACTAATGTAGTAACAGTTTTGGTTAAATGAAACTGATTTGCCTGACAATTAGTTATTATTGCACTATTCTTGGAATATTTTAAATGTGCAAATTAGATATTTTTAAATGAATAAAAATGATTCATAAATGGTCAAACTTATTTGTATAAAATATTACACACATTTTGGTTTATTTCCTGGCCAAACAAACACAAAAGATTCTCTTTGATTTTTACTTTTTTTTTTAAATAATATTAAACAAATGTATTCTTTAAAACCTATCAACGTGATGTAAGTTGTTAAAGATGTACCTAACTAAAATGCCTGGCAAATTTTAGGTACGATTTTTTTTTTGCGCCATCCTGTCCAGTATGGGAGAACCAAGAGATGTAATGGATTCTTCAATTCAAAGCTATAAAGATGCAAAACACAACTTTTTCAATACAGTTTAAATTCCATCATTGACATATCTAGTAATAATCGCTGTGATATACATAAAAGTCATATGTGAATGGGTGTTTATGTGACCATTTATGATTACATGAAAATGGCATGTAATGTGCTGTTAATGAAGTATTTGGCCTCGCTACTTCCTGTTTGGTCGGATAATAGGGAAGAATAAGCGAAAAGAGTACTATTAGCGGTGGACGATGCATCAATTTGCAACATATAATGTGATGACGGTGTTCCGGCAGTTAGATATACATATATAAATATGACACAGCCAACGTTTAATTTTGTAAGAGGATTAGGCATAACGGTTTTTAACTGGTGAAGTAACCCAAACCTTACAAAATAGGCTTGTTGAAAATATATCGATATTTTTTGTTCAATATAGGTATCGATATTTTTAGCCGATATATTTTGATTCGATATATCGATACATCGTTACAATATAACCAATTTCGAAATTCGTATCAAAAACGGTATTCTTTTAATTATTAGCGGCATATCACGATCTAACTAAATTCGTATCTGGAAGAATCGTAACTGGATCTCAGATTAATGATATTCAACATATCTATGATCTGTGCTGTAATTAGTATGTCTATGATTTGTAAATCTGTTTCGCTGGTGAATTGGTTGTGCTGAATTCCAATTTATTCTGTGGAAATGTGTGACTGTCTTCTTTAGTCTAGTCTAGTCTTGTTTACGAAAGATGGCACCTGAGAGGCCCTGCAATTATTTTTATCATTCGAAAATAGGTAATATATAAATTTTTAGGGAGATAATTATCGTTCCATTATTATTCCGTGTGTCGTCTTTCGTGAGATACTGTACTGTCATGTTGTGTAACGGCAATTTGGTACCTTGATAATTCTTTTTTTTATTATAATTTGTATTGTTATTATTACTGTGCTAGGCTGACCTAAATATATTTTTGGGAAAACTGGTCCGATATATCGATGTTTTTTTCGCGATATATCGAAGCCGATAGTGATATTTTTTAAAATATCGATGTATCGATATTTTTTCAACTTTCGACATCTCTATTACAAAATACCACAGCAAAATAACACTACCTTTTGGTGGTTTTGTGTGGTAAAATAAGATGGTGTAGAGCTGGAGTGCAGAAAAGTATTTTGTTATTCAAGTACGTCAAAATTTTATTAAATATTATTATTTACAAAGTGCCAACGTCAACTTTAACTTTAGAATTAAGATTGTAGCAAAGAGTATTACAACATTTTGTGTTACTGTTGGTGAGTAAGATGTAAGGTTCTAAGTGGTAAGCGATTAGGTGAAGGCCGGTAATGTTGGGATGTCACCTGCGGCACTAATTTCTGCTGCATCAGCCGTTTTTGCAACTGGGGGCCAATTGCCTAACCGGATTGCTTTGGAAAACGCTATCGCTTACAATTTCATTTTGTTATTTTTAGCTGCCTGAGGTTTTCAAATGCCTCGCGCTCTTTTTTTTTCTTTTGCATTGGCAATAACAATATTAAATAAAATGAGCGTGAGGTATTTGAAAACCTTCGGCGGTCAGATATAACAAAATGAAATCGTAAGCGATAGCGTTTTCCAAAGCAATAAAGTTAGGCGATTGGCCCCCTTGAAGGGTATTTACTGCCACGTTAACCTGGATTAAGACAATGGAATGACAAAAAGCTATCGAAAATATGTTAAGTCATTCTAAATTATCCATAGTAGTGTGGCGAAAAGATTTTTTTTTTCTTACTTAGCCATATTCATATCGATACTTTTACATACAGATTTTATGGAATTTTAATCCCAACACAGTTTGTGTGTGGAAAATTTGAAGTTCCAAGTCTTCGCGTCTAAATGACTTTCAGCTACGAATACAAGCCAATATTGCGACAATATGAATCACAACTCACGACATCAAATAAACCTATTAATGTCCCCACTGCTGGGGCACAGGCCTTCCCTATGGATGGAATAGAGAGATTGCGCCATGACCTACCACGTGGGCCCAGTGCGGATTGGCGGGTGCTATCGACTGCAGATGCAGCCGAGACTAACGGCTTAACATGCTTTCCGAAGCACGGAGGAACCCGAGATAGAAAAAATTTTGGTCACCCATCCAATGACCAACCATTGCGTAAGTTGCTTAACTTCAACGATCGCAGCTAAACGCGCTAACCATTGCGCTATCGAGCTCCTCCAATATGAATGCTATAATAAAATGTCTATATTATATATTCATTAAATCTCTTTTCACGTGAACTAAAGAACCGACTTTGATATTTTTTCGTATGGAGACAGTATTTATTCTAAACATGAAAAAGCATATAGGCTTCGTTTTCTCACAAAAACTAACTACCGGTAGGCTGTATACAAGCAAGGATTTCTTTTTTTATTTTTTGTCACTACATTGAAGACAAAGGGTAACCCGAATCAAAGTAAGACTTAAATATAAGTTGCATGGAATGTGCGCGGGCAGATTAAGTAAGTTAAGTTGACGGCGTTTCCGGCGACCGGTAATTGCATCCGGTCCGGTCCGGCGCCGGCTGTTTACGAGCTGCTTATTTATTTACTTGCGCTTTAGTAGATTCCATTAACAGTAGTACCGATTGAATGTATAGATGGGTAGAGATGACTCATACATGATTGATCATGAAATAGGTTTCTCAGCGGAATTTGATAGCTAACCAAAGTATAAATAATTCGTATCTGTCTATACGCCGTAGAATAATCTCAAGCTGTTAAAAATGTAGAGCGAAAACGCGAGTCGCCTCAGTAAGATTGCGAAAAGAATCGTTGATTTATTATAAATATTCTTAGGTTTTTGGGTTCAAACTAGGTAAGGTTAGGTTAATGACGACCTCCGTGGCCGAGTGGTCTGTACGCCGGGTTTCATGGTGTCGCCGACTCGACAGGTTCGAATCCCGGTGGGGGCAGATGTTAGTGTGATGAATTTGTACTCCAGTCATGGATGTATAATAGGTATTTCTATATAAATATACTTATATATGTACAGTATATGTATTCTATCCGTTACCCTAGCATCCTATAACACAAGCCTTACAGTGCTTACTTTGGGACTAGGGTAATTGGTGCGAGTGTTGGAAATATTTATTTATTTATTATTATTATTTATTAATGTTATGATCCTGAGCGCGCGAGCCGAGCAAGCGTAGCCCGCGTGCCGCAGTAGGTATAATTTACCATGACGTAAGTGTTTAATTACTAACTTATGACGTCTTTGATATAGTGATCAGCTAAGCGCATAATATATTCTTCAAGGATCCGCTCCACTGCAAAGGACCTGTCAACTTGCAATACTGCTCAAGACAAGGTGCAATGGTGTCATCTCGATTCGGAGCTAACACAGCCAGTGGCAAAATGTATTCATATTAATAAAAATAAGCTACTGTAACAGCATTTTCCGTTCCCCACACATAGCTACAATAGGACAGAATATATTAAAAGCCATTCGCGAAGAAATCACCAAGGCCCGCAGCGAGGTAGAAGAGTGGGTGCAATTTCAAAAATTGCCCGCTACTCGAGAATATGAAACGTGCACGGCGCGGCGGTTTGGCGACAACTAATAGAATTAAATATTTAATATTATTTCATTTGAAGCTGCTTCAATAAAATAGGTACCTATAGTGCGATTCAACTAAGAATAGGACCGACTGAGCGCCATATTGTGATGTCATAGCTGTCAATTCAAAACAAATAGGTAGAGTGAGCAAAAAAAAATTTTTTATTTAATAGAACTTATTTACTAAGACTAAGTGAGAAAAAGCATTACATTTTTTTTAATAACATTTATTTACTAAGATTGAGAAAAAAAACACCGATTTTTACTAATATTTATTTATTAAGACTGTGAGAAAAAACATTAATCAGAATCTAGCTCTTCTATTCCGCTCATCTCTGCAATACCGCCGGAGTAGTTATGAATAATCATACACTATTACTAGGTCACATACGAACATGCATCCTATAAGTAAACGAAAGTTTGAAATCGAGATTCTAAACGCAACTTAAAGTGACATTTGGTTGACGATTTAGGTTATCAACCATTCATGACCAAAGCTCAATAAGTAAAAAAAAATATCAACGGATATTAATTATCAATATTTGTTATTGTTTGTTTATAAATGTTTGGGTTTTATTCTTGAATTAGCGGAGCGCTAAAAAAGGGTTCCAAGTTTTTTTTTGCAAACCGTGCTTTTCAAGCGACATAAAATATGACAGATAAAGGTCATTGGCTTTCCTATTCCTCTTTGAATCGCATTATAGTCATAGATTGAGCGAACCTCATCATCATCAGCCTATTGAAAACTTCGTTGCTACGAAAGTGAATTTTCATTCTTTGATTATATAAACACAATATAATATCGTAACAAAACTGGATCTGGACTGGAAATTGGTTAAATAAAACAAGTTTCAACGGGTTAGATGCACTGATTTTATTTATTTATTGACGTTTAATTATTCCGACGACGACGCAAATTCCTGCAAAGGATGCAAAACATCAATAAATAAATAAAAAAGGTGCATCTAACTCGTTGAAACTTGTTTTATTTAACGAGTGATGTGCGTGAAAACCTAAGCAACAAATACAAAAATTGTATATTCAGTTAAGGTTGTTACAATCACTTATGAAAGTCTAGAAGCTACGCCATCGGTTCATAAATCTACGGCGGGAGACCTTGTACTGAGAAGAACCGGCAAGAAACTCAGCAGGGGATTTTTTTCTCCTGTATTGTTATAATTAAAATGTTTTAGTGCTGTATATAACATAATATGTTCATTTTCATTTTATTTAATTTTTAGCAACTTTCTCCCATCGCTATACTATTTGTCTCCAACGACCAACACTCATACTGGTTGACTGGTAGAGAATGTCTATAGCATTAAGTCCGCCGTTTGCTTATGTTTGGCAATGAAGTTTAAATAAATATATACAGACAGAGTCGTAAGTTGAAAAATTACTTCAATTTGAGATGATTCATAAATTGATCTTCCAAAACATAATGCGAAATATACATTGCATTTTGATTGTTGTGTTATCTATATATATATAAAACTCAAAGGTGACTGACTGACATAGTGATCTATCAACGCACAGCCCAAACCACTAGATGGACCGGGCTGAAATTTGGCATGCAGTTAGATGTTTTGACGTAGGCATCCGCTAAGAAAGGATTTTGATCAATTCTACCCCCAAGGGGATAAAATAGGGAATGAAAATTTATCAATTTTAAACGGATCGGGCTTAGACTTTGCATGCAGGTATAAGAAGAATCATAGATGAATGCCATTGTGTATAATACAAGCCTGAGAACAAAAACTGTAGTCTACACTTCAGCTCTACACAGAAGCGAAGCGAGGGCGGGCCGCTAGTACAGTATAAATACAAAATGGTATTTATATTAAGAATTCCTATTGAATAACTAACGAATACAATATGATTTAGCATGTTCATACAATGTAACAAAATGCACCACAAACATAATATATAAGTAGTGATGCACGCGAGCACTGAAGCTTCAATCCCTTGAAACATTCAATAGCAGACACATCTGCCACTCGCTGCCTGAATAAATCAGACACAGATGCGACCGGCTCCCTGGATATAGATGATAGTGGAAGGAAGAGACATTATGGACACGCCTGTTGTTTCGAGCGATCGTTCGAGGGTGTTGTTGCATTAAATAAATGACAAACTTCTCGAAAAGGACATTGGTATCGGCTCTGTGCATGTTGAGAATGGAACATACGAATTTTAAGACAATAATATCGACGGGTGCAATGTAAAAACAGACATCTGCAAAATAGCAACTTTACAGGAGAGCGAAAAGATCGAAAAAGTGTGTTATTTTTCTGAGTAGACAATAGTTCTGAAAATTTTATCATAATCAATTTATACTCTTACTAGCTGTGCCCCGCGGTGTTACCCGCGCTTTAAAGGTATGTTTTCCCGTAAAAAAACGTAGCCTATGTGTTAATCCAGTGTGTCAGCTAACTTCATACCAAATTTTACTAAAATCACTCCAGCCGTTTAGACGTGAAGAAGTAACAAACATACACACTCACAAACTTTCACCTTTATAATATTAGTGTGATGTATTTGTATATTAAGCTAGTTTAGCTAATTTCTTGATAATTTACGAGATATGATTTTATTTATTTTTTAAGCATTTAACTGCTAGATGTTTAAATCTAAAGAAAAGTTTACTAGTCCCGTCCGCTGCCTGGTCCGCGTGGATTTTTTTCTAGTAAACTTTTTAATTTACGAGATTTTGCAGATATCCGTTCTTACATCTTACTTTAAAAAATGCTAACTGAGCCAACTACCAGTTGGTCGTGTATACTCCGTCTAGTTATACATACCATCCGTATACGTACATAACGTCCGTCCGTATAGTTATACAAAGCAGCCTCAGTATCACGGCTATTATATTTTGTTATTTTTTATAGCCCATCGGTTCCTTGATGTCCAGTTGTTTTCTTATTTTTCCTAATTGCACCATCAGTTTGCGTCGTTCTTTATTCATTTTGAAATTGTAAGGAGTAATGCAAATGGAGAATAGAATAACACCTCGAAATTGCTGCCGTTAAACAAAAAACTTAAGATACGCGCGCGCCGGTGACAAGTGAGCCAACTGCCTGATGTCATTTTGCGCGCGCTCGAAGCCCGCCTCGAGCCCCGCGTTGCAACGACCAACGTTACTTGGTCGCATTGACTTCGTACTATTTGCAAAAACATGCGTAGATGGCTTTTTATACGTTCGAACATTGATTGAAATAAAGTGAAATCCGCAAAACAAAATATGTCAGGTTGTGGCGTCTTGTTTGATTAGTGCGAAAATGAGAAAAGAAAAACGTGAATTTGTAGTTGACTTTATTTACTTTGCACCCGTCGATATGGCGGTAACTTTGGTAATAAGATACCGTAGTATCGTCAGTTACGGTGCTATTCCGATTTCGCTTGCAGCCTGCAGCTGCTGTCGGTATTGATTCCGAAGCACGCTGCAAATACTGGCTTGTCGCTTCCTATGTTTCAAGAATGTGTGCTTGCAGCTATAAGAAGAGTCATAGATGAATGTCATTGTTTATAATACAAGCCTGAGAACAAAAACTGTGGTCTACACTTCAGCTCTACACCGAAGCGAAGCGAGGGCGGGCCGCTAGTTTTTAAATAAACATAAATCGACTTTCAAAGCCGAATAAGAAAAAACAACTATCATTATTTTTATGAAATTTATCATTTTAAATGTAGGAACTACAACATATAAAAGTATGACTAAACGTTTTCCTTCAGATCATTATGTGACCACAGAATCATACACCAAGTCATTCCTGGTAAAATACTTTATTTTCGTTTCCAGTTCTGGCTCAAACTATATTGAGCCAAAAGGAGACCCGGCACTTTTCATAGAAAAAATGCTAAACTTGAATTTGGTCTCAAAATAAAGCCATAATTATTTGCTGCATAAAACTACTTTTGCCTTATTTTTAGTGAATCGTCGAAAGAAGTTATATAATGATTAATATTTTTTGATATGGAAACCCTTAATCATCAAGGGATAGAATTTTACTTTAAAATATTACTCAAGTGACTGTAAAAACCATGATTCCTTTGATTTTCTAAATAAAAAAACCGAATGTCAATTTGACAATCCTAAAATACAAACAATAAAATCGTTCGCATTTCGCATCCGCTCCAGCGTACTGTGATTGAGAATGTTCTCTGCTGTGATTGCCTTTTTATCCGTTATTTCTCTTGACGACCCTGCTACATATATGAGGTTATATTGACAAACCTACGTATTTGACATTGACAGCTGCTGATGACAAATATTGCCAGACTGCGTTACCCAATTATGAAACACATATAAAAAAATTAAAAAAGTATACAACTTTGGCACAAAATGCCGGGTGTCCTTTATAACTTCCTTTCTTCCATCAGATAATTTTAATAATTCACAGCTCGCTGCTTAGATTCCTCGCTTAGCTTTAAGGGTACATTTTCTAGCCGACCTTATCTAGTTTCCCAGTAGGTACAATATAAGTTTGTCTTCCAAGTTCCAGCTCCACCAGCTGTTATGATTCAGCCAGTATTATCTATCACCAATAGTTGGGCATGAATTATGCATGCCTTGTTACACTGCACCGTGCAGCTTGACAATTGAATATTTTCGGAGCGGGTGGCTCTCGGCATACTGCCAATGGACTTAGGCACAATAGGTTTATTTTAGTGCTTTTATTAGCCAGCCTGTATTCTGTTTCATTTTTGACGACCTCCGTGGCCGAGTGTACGCCGGGTTTCATGGTATCGCCGACTCGAGAGGTCCCGGCTTCGAATCCCGGTGGGAATGTTTGTGTGATGAATACGAGCATTTGTACTCCAGTCATGGATGTTTAATATGTATTTCTCTATAAATATACTTATATATGTACAGTATATGTATTCTATAAGTTATCCTAGCATCCCATAATACAAGCCTTATAGTGCTTAGTTTGGGGCTAGGCTAATTGGTGTGAATGTTGGAAATATTTATTATTATTATTATAATTCAGTATACTTATTTTTCATGATGGTGGATTTTTTTTTTCTTTGTTTAATCTGTCATTGTAGTTTATTTGTATTTATGTGAACATGTATTCACCTATAAAAAAGCATATATTTAAGTATGATATTTATATATTTTTTCAAATTGTAATATAAAATTGTATTTATTCTGACGATGCAGACCTGAAAAGGCTGCGAAACGTCAATAAATAAATAAAGTTTCGTGCATTAACCCGTAAAAACTAGGTTTATTTAATGAGTGATGTGCGTGAAAACCTAAGAAACAAATATATAAAATTATATGTTGTTGGTGAATCTTTGTCAATAAAATAAAAAAAAAACCTGTCGAAGTTACTCCTCGATACCAGCTCGATACTGGCACATAAGAATGACACATTCTTTTGATTTAAGACAGAGAACAATACGGTGGCGATTGTATTATGCTTGAAGGTGACAAAATTAGCATCCACTTAAGACTAATTTCCATTTAACACAAAGATTACACATCACTATTCTAGAAAGACAGCTAAACAAATTGTCTGATTGTTAAGGCAAATGTAAGAAATAAATTCAGTTGTTTTTCTTTAGTTAGTGTTTAAATATCATCATCATCAGCCTATTATGTCGCCACTGCTGGGGCACAGGCCTTCCCTGTGGGTGGAATAGGGAGATTGGACCATGACCCGTCACGCGGGCCCAGTGCGGATTGGTGAGTGCTAACGACTGCAGATGCAGCCGGGATCAACGGCTTAACGTGCCATCCGAAGCACGAAGCAACTCGAGATAGAAGATTTTTGGTCACCCATCCAATGACCGACCACTACGAAAGTTGCTTTACTTCAACGATCGCAGCCGAACGCACTAACCACCTGCGCCATCGAGCTCCTCAATCTCAAGTGTTTAAATATAAATACGTACATATCACATGTTTCATTAACCACGCACACCAGTTCTGTAATAAACACTTTGAAATTAAGTGTGTCTAATAAGATTTTCCTATGGCTGCATTAGGCTGCAATAATCGCTTCCTTAAACCAAACTTGGTGCTTATTAAACACAAAATCTATCGATATAATTTCTATTGATTTGGAAAATGTAAACATTATAATTTTTATGTTTTAAGCATGTAACTGCTTGATGTTTAAATCTAAACAAAATATAACTAGAAAAAAATGCACGCGGACCAGGCAGCAAACGGGACTCGAACCCGCACCCTTCGCAATCCGGGCGAATGCTGCATTCGTCCGGATTGCGAAGGGTGCGGGTTCGAGTGTGGTCCGCGTGGAATTTTTTCTAGTTATATTTTCTTTAAATGTAAACATACTTATTGCTATATTTTTGTTTCTTAGGTTTTCACGCACACCACTCATTAAATGATACAAGTTTGAACGGTATAGATGCGATGTCAGAATAATGATTTTATTTAGTTTGTCGAGCTACCTTCGAAAAACTTAATAAAAGTTGTTTATGTTTTATTTTTATTTTTACTTAATGCGACTTAAAATTCCAATTTTAGAAAATGACATCGCTAACACGGTATTCCTTCCAACTCTGAAAAACAATTGTGAACGTGTATGTCTAATTAGGTAATGTGATTTGGCATGGCTAGGCGGCTGTCTATCACGCAATACACGAATGCCTTTCGCCTTGAAAACCGTTTAAGAAAAAAAATTACCATTGAACATGCATTAGGGGGACCAAACCATTTCATTAGATTTGATAAACCACAGCTCCTTGCAACTGAGCAACGATTCATTCCTAGAATGATACGCGAGGCTATTGAGATTAAAAAATATCCAAATTTGAATAGGGAAGATGGTTGGTATATACCACCAGCTTGGGAACCCATTATGCAAGAGATAAAATCCCAACCCCGAGCACACACTGCAAGACCAACAGATACTAAATTAGTTCCTTTTGTTTGCATAATTTAACATAAGAAGGAGATAGAAAGCCTCTCTTGAGTTTGTTTCGCCGGTTCTTCTCAGGAAGGTCTCCCAATTTTGGAACCAGTGGTAGTTTACGGTAGTTAGGGTCAAATAAATAAATTCAAAATTACAAAAAAGATTTTTAAATAAAGTACTTGGTTAACTTAATTAGTAATAAATTCATACATAAACAATAAAAGTCTTTCGAAGGTAGCTCGATAAAATAAAATAAAAAAAAATGATTCCGACGACGCAGCCTGTAAAGGCTGCGAAACGTCAATAAATAAATAAAGTTTCGTGCATTAACCCGTTAAAAACTAGTTTTATTTAAAACAATTACCGACAAAGATCTCGCGACGAAACACGACGCTTCAGCCTAGCTACTGGGGTATATCAGCAGGTACATATATTGCGGGCCAAATCATTAGTTTCCCAAACGGTCGCCTCCGGCACAGCGCGGGCTACCCCAAATTGTGGGGAATATATAAAAAACCGAGACGTATCACCCACTATTAGCGTCAAATTGGGGTCGGATAGGGGCCCGGATGAAACGGAACGGTAACATGTCAAAAACATTATAGCTACCGTTTTTACCGGCGTGACCTATCGCGAGATGGAACATTACTTTGTTATTATAATGAAACTGGATAGTAACGCTGAAGTATTTATTATAATGAAACTGGATCATAATACTGAAGTATTGTTCAGGATATGTCTGTGTCAATCTGCCATTGTGGACTAGAAGACAGCTGATATATAGCGGCCAGCTTTAACGTACGAGTCGATAGATTTTTAGGTAATACCGAGAGGATTGGATTTTTCCGGAATTGGAAAATGTTATGACGAGATACAAATTTATCACAATCTTAAATGCAGTACATTAAGTTTGACCATCGCTGAATTATGACCTTTTTTTTGACTGTATATGCTGTTGGTCGCAGATGACATTTACAGCGTCACCGGGTCTGGGGACAGCGAGATCCTAAGGGGTCCTCGAGCCGAGAATTGGCGAGTGCCTCTAGAGGTTTTTCAAGCGGATGGCATCTCCCCACGGGGGGTCTCCTCTCCATCTGGAGCCTCTAGACCACTCGAAACTTAGGGGGTCGGCTCAACTAGAGGGCGTGTCTGGGACTCGAACCTGGACTCTAGTTAGTGAGTCGTGGGGGGCGGGGAATTATGAGCATGGGATGTTTACAGATGCATATCTACCTTGTCTCGTGATAGGTTACTTTAGATACCTACATTTTCCACGTCATGTTTGACGTAAAATTACGTTTTTCGTTCTTTTCCATTACAATCAACTCTGAAGGCAGGGGCGTATTTACCCCAGGGCGGCAAGAGATATAATTATAAAGGAATTCGTTACTGACCTATATTTTTATTTACTAGGTCTGCTCTGGCAAGGGAATATGGCGTACATCTAAGCAATAACAGATATAAATAAATAACTTTGTTTGCATGATTTAACAGAAGGAGATAGAAAGCCTCTGTGATTTTGTTTCGCCAGTTTTTTCTCAGAAAGGTCTCCCAATTTTGGAACTGGTGGTAGTTTACGGTAGGTAGGGTCAAATAAATAAATAAACTCAAAGTTATAAAAATGAAGTCAATAAAGTACTTTATGCATTAAATTTTCTAATAAATTCATGCATAGACATTCATACGCTCAATAAAAGCTTTCGGAGGTAGCTCGACAAATTAATAGAAACATCATTATTTCGACGACGCATCCTGAAATGGATGCGAAACGTCATTATTTACTGACGTTTCGAAAAAATCAGTGCATCTGTATCGCTGAAACATGTTTTCTTTAATGAGTGGTGTGCGTGAAAACCTAAGAAACAAATTTAAATAAGTAGGTAATCTCCGAATATGATTTTGTCCCATTCGGTGTCGAAAACCTTGGTCCGTGGGGTCCTAGCACTGTAAGGCTTTTTAAGGTAATAGCAAAAAGGTTAGTCGACATCACAGGAGACCGAAGAGCTGGCAGCTATCTCGGACAAAGAATTAGTCTAGCTATAAGGGGGAACGCTGCCAGTATCTTTGGCACCTTGCCTAAAGGGACTCCTTTTATTGTATTTTAGTTAATATATATATATACATATTTTTTAAGGGTTTTAGTTATAAATATCTTACTATTTGTTCTTTAATTAAATGTACATACATGTACGAGTATATATATGTATTGTGAATGTTAGTAGATAATAAATAAATGAAAAACAGACATTTAAACTTTGGAATATTCTCAGTATTCAATTAAAACTTCTCAATGCGAATAACTAGTGTTAACAAAAACATCGTGCGTTTGCAACTGGTGCCTACTGTCTAGCAATCAGTTCCGCTACAGTCATTGTCAAGTCCAAGGTTGGGCCAATTGTTGAACACCTTCTCATTATATACCAACTTGTCATTATATAGTTCTTTCACCTCGTCATAATGAAGACAACAGAATACTGGTTATTAGATATAATGATGTTTTTAAAAACTGATTTAGTATAATCTATATATATAAAGCTCAAATGCGACTGACTGACTGACATAGTGATCTATCAACGCACAGCCCAAACCACTGGACGGATCGGGCTGAAATTTGGCATGCAGGTAGATGTTATGACGTAGACATCCGCTAAGAAAGGATTTTGATCAATTCTACCCCCAAGGGGATAAAATAGGGAAAGTTTGTATGAAACTTTGTCAAATTTAAACCGATCGGGCTGAGACTGCATGCAGGTATAAGAAGAATCATAGATGAATGTCATTGTGTATAATAGAAGCTTGACAACAAAAACTGTAGTCTACACTTCAGTTCTACACCGAAGCGAAGCGAAGGCGGGACGCTAGTATTTAATATGTATACAATAAATTTAAAAATCGTCGTCAATATAGTATTTATGTTCGCTGATAGAAAGACGGACGAACAAACGGATTGTGTTACTCCCTTTGGCTAAGAGCCCCCAAAAAATGTATCAATGGGTTGGGTTATAATTCCACCCGTGAATTCTCCCGCGTTATCGTCAGGTTTTTGAATCCCACATGAACCTATCACCTTTTAGGGATGAAAAGTATCAAATTACCTTTTCTAGGTATTGGAATCGGTTCATTACTCAACTACCTCGGTGATCGAGTGGTTTGTACGCCGGGATTCATGGTGTTGCCAACTTGAGAGGTCCCGGGCT
The DNA here is from genome assembly GCA_902850365.2 of Chilo suppressalis. Classification (NCBI taxonomy): domain Eukaryota; kingdom Metazoa; phylum Arthropoda; class Insecta; order Lepidoptera; family Crambidae; genus Chilo; species Chilo suppressalis. Next base: position 25,948,508 of record OU963905.1, on the reverse strand, counting down.
CGAATCCCGGTAGGGGCAGATGTTTGTGTGATGAATACGAGCATTTGTACTCTAGTCATGGTTGTTTAATATGTATTTCTATACATATAAATAAACTTATATATGTACAATATATGTATTCTATCCGTTACCCTAGCATCCCATAACACAAGCCTTACAGTGCTTACTTTGTAGCTAGGCTAATTGGTGTGAGTGTTGGAAATATTTATTTATTACTTTGAGCATGAAGAGGTAAGTAACACATTAACGCATTTATAATATTAGCATGGATATAAAAAATTTGGAGTAGTAATTTAAGTTCTTAAGTAAAAACATAATACAGTAACAGTCAAAACAATTTATGAAGAGGCCGTGAGAGCAATAATTAAAATAAAACTTGTTAAAAAATTAACATGCTCTATTTAGGAAAATTAGAAGAAAGGTCTTTGAAGTAATATAAATCAGGTAATTAAGCGAGTCTTCTTTCTTTGACGAGAAAAAGTTTTTTTTAATAAATTATCTTTATTAATTGTAGTCATTGTCAACAAGAGCCTCTTATATTTTCGCCATGTCTGTCCATTTATCTTTAGCGTTTAAATTTTACGAAAGCAAGAAATATGAAGCATTAAGGTATCTTTTAGTTCGCCTGTCTTTAACTTCTTTCTAAGTAAAATCTATCTATATATATATAAAACTCAAAGATGACTGACTGACATAGTGATCTATCAACGCACAGCCCAAACCACTGGTCGGATCGGGCTGAAATTTGGAATGCAGGTAGATGTTATGACGTAGGCATCCGCTAACAAAGGATTTTGATCAATTCTACCCCCAAGGGGATAAAATAGGGAATGAAAGTTTGTATGAAACTTTGTCAATTTTAAACCGATCGTGCTGAGACTTTGCATGCAGGTATAAGAAGAATCATAGATGAATGTCATTGTGTATAATATAAGCCTGAGAACAAAAACTGTAGTCTACACTTCAGCTCTACACCGAAGCGAAGCGAGGGCGGGCCACTAGTACTCAATAAATTATTAAATACAGCCAGCGTTATGCTCATAACTGTAGAAAACCACAAAATAGTTGTCTTCATATTATTATGTGGCGGCGACATCTACATGCCCCACATATAACTAACATGGAGGAAATAATCACTCGCCTCCTCAAGAGATGGCGCTACAGGCGCTGCGTTCACAACGTAAGGAAGCCTACATCGCGCAAGTGAAATTCGGCAGCCAACAGTTCATATATACGATGCCCGACCAACATCAGTTGGGCCGCGGCCCCCGAGCTAACATCACCCAGCTCGGAGGAAGATGCCCTTTGGCCTTCCTACAATTATAAACAAGAAACCAGAATTAAAATCTGGCAAATATAAAAAAATCATCATCAGCCTATTAATGTCCCCACTGCTAGGGGGCAGGCCTTCCTTATGGATGGAATAAAGAGATTGGGCCATGATCCACCACGCGGGCCCAGTGCGAATTGGCGAGTGCTAACGCCTGCAGATGAAGCCGGGACCAACGGCTTAACGTGCCTTCCGAAGCACGGAGGAACTCGAGATAGAAGAGATTTTTGGTCACCCATCCAATGACCGACCACGCTGTTCACCACATCCGCCATGATTGTGACGTCTCTTTTAGTAAACAACTAAATGTCATTCATACATAACTTTAAAACTTGTATTATTAAAACTGATAATAAATGAAGAGACTTAAAATATTATTCAATGAATACTTACATCAAAGTGATCTTCGCAAAAATAAATTTTACTATGAGTCGATAAAGTTGCAGGATCACTTTTAGCAAGTTCTAACCAGGTATTGCGTAGGTTAATTTCTTTCGGCACTTTTATCCACAACTTTCCTGGAGTCTTCAAGGTTTTTTTTTACATTCTCGTACATTACAATAATGATAATTACTATATTTTTCATGGTATCTATTAGAAATCATGTTTTTTTTATTATAAACTCAGATAGGTTATTTTCTACGTGCTTACGAGTTTTTGTTTACTACCGTCGACGTCATAGCATAGATAATCTATAGACTAAAATGGCCGACAGCGTTTTTGTATGTCCATGAAAAGTCTATTTTAAAATTGAAGATTTGTAGCTTTCTAGGTCTCAAAAAAATACAATACATTTTTTTTCGGTCTAATCGAACATTTATTAACCATTTAAAACCTTTTTCCAAAAAGGGTCAACTAGCCTATTACACGATTTTCGCCTCACAGTGAAACAATACTATGTTTCTGTGGGTTTGTAAGATTTTAAAATTTAAGTTCACCAATCTCTTAGGATTAGTAAGGATTAGGCATACGTAGGTTATCCGTATGTTTTGTGGGGTTGGCAGAGCGTGAAAGGTACGACGAGGCAATAATATAGCAACCATCTCCCCCATATCTAAACGTCAAAACGTGTTGCTCTAAACCACGCAACATTAAGTGTCACCGCACACGGGCCACACGCCACAGCCACAAACGCCGCCACGAGAAGCTAGAAGCGGCTACTAAAGTGGCTGAAGCGCGCGACTGCGGCCGACTAAGGTAAGGGAGAGAGGGGTGAGGAACCGCGCGAGTGACGTGTGGTGGCGTTTTGTATCGGCGCATTAAGTGGCCGGTGCGGGCCACAAGAAGCGAGCAACGACGATTTGTAGCGTGTGGCGGCCACCGGCGTATCGTGTGTGGCGAGTCCATATAAAATTTATGAAAACTACAAGAAATATGCCGGTGGCGGCGTTTTGTGGTTGTGGTCGGTGGCCCGTGTGCGGCGACAGTAAGGGTTATGGAAAAACAAATGAATAAATATTATTAATTAGGCTCACTTGCAGTTGATCCACTTGCAGAAATTTTGCTAAATCTCAATTTAACTAAAACTAGATTGAGCCCATCCAATAATGTCAAATTAACATTGATGCTTTGACATTTTTCTATGGGATAAAGCTAGGTAGTTTAAGTTGAATCGAAGTTTAGCGAATTTGCTGCAAGTGGGCCAAGGAAGAGCTTGACGGCGTGGGTGGTAGCGAGTTCGGTTAGTGCGATCGTTGAAGTTAAGCAACTTTCGCAGTGGTCGGTCTTTGGATGGGTGACCAAAAATCTTCTATCTCGAGTTCCTCTGTGCTTCGGAAGGCACGTTCTGCGTTGGTCCTGGGCCAAGTGCCCCAGCAGTGGGGACATTAATAGGCTGATGATGATGAGCCCTAATTTGCTAAATCTTGATTCAACTAAAACTAGATGTAATCCAAAGAAAAATTACAAAATGTCAATGTCAAGATTCCTGTAAGTGGTGCTTAGGCCCACTTGGGCCCACTTGCAGGAATTTTGCTAAATCTCAATTTAATTAAAAACTAGATTCATCCCATACAAGAAGTCAAATTGATATTGACATTTTTTAATTTCTCTATGGATCACAGCTAGTTTTAGTTGAATCGAGATTTAGCAAATTTACTGCAAGTGGCCCTCAGTCCTCTATATTTCTATATTGCATACAGTCTGTTCATAAATGTTTGTTTTTAACACTTGTTATTATTAAAAAGGCCATCCATCCTTTTGTGTTGTTTCACGTAACCTTGCCCTTGACATTCACGCGGCAGTCACTCGAGGCCAACGAGAACGCGCGAAATTGTCGTGAGAGCATAAAAATGGCTACCAACAAAATCAGTAATTGTTCTTTTCTCTCTCCAATTTTGTAAGGCAAAAGATTGTGCGTTCTTTCAGCCAAAGTTAAGATTTTTTTAAATAATTCTACAGGAGTGCATTTTTAATAGAACATGCATACTAATGCCAAATATATATAAATTATAGTATTTATAATTAACATATATTAATTATAGTACTTTTAAAAAAATGCTGGAAATCTCTTTCTGGCTCTTTAACCTTTCTGTTTCGTCTATCTTTATGTAGTGGTTCTTTTCCTGTCGATTGGAAGCGGTCTTATATTGTACCCGTACACAAATCTGGTGATAGGCATAATGTTCAAAACTATAGAGGTATTTCGAAAATTAGTATAATCCCGAAGTTATTTGATGTTTAAATGTGTTTATGATATAATTTATTCCTTTTATTATTGAACAGCAGCACGGCTTTGTAACTAAAAAATCTACTGAAACAAATCTTTGTGAGTTTGTGCATAAGGTACGAGTAGCTTCTTCAATGGATCAGTCCTACCAGGTAGACGCTGTGTATACTGATTATTCCAAAGCATTTGACAAAATGTCGTATTTTATTTAACTTTATATGTTTTTTTTAATAAATACACAGCTGCTCATAACTGTACTAATTGTTAGTGGAAATTTTGTTGATGTATGTTATTCTCTATATTTAATTAATCTAATGTTTCCCAAATTTTTTAATTATAAAAGAAATTTTTTAAGAGGAAAAAGGCTTAAAGTACTTACTTACTCGTGCCTGCTTCGACGCTTATTTACCCTTGCTCGGACACTTTTCATTAGGAAACGGTCGAGTACATACCTGAAACAATTAGCAATTAATCATTATTAACTAAATTTGTAATTAAAACGAGCGCAGCGGGACGAGCAAGTCCCGACAGGATTTCTGGTTAATTTGGGACTTCCAATTAATTGGCGCGGCATCGACGTGAAACACTTCTGTTTACGTAGTTACACCAAGATTAGGGAGGTTCTTATAAGAGTTGACGAACGACTACCTTGAATATTGACACACTGATATTACAGATTTTGTTAAGTAAAATACCTATATAAGCATTCAAATAACCCCTATCCTGCTTGAAAGTAACGCATTCTCTATAAAAGTATTGTTTTGTCAATTCTAAGCGAATTATAGGGTAAGTCAGTCAGGAATCAATTTGTTCCATGGTACATAAACGCAGAAAGAAACAAAAAACAGTCGCTTTACTAAAATATTTTTTAGAAGAAAACGATAATGTAACGTACCTTAATATGGTTTCGACCCATGGTTTCGATTATCATAGGTTCCATTTCGCACATTTTATCATATAACATCATCGATATTCATCAGGCATCATCATATATTTTATTATTTATTCCTGGAAACACATAATTTCAAAAATATCACACACTATTTCATCATTTTGTAAATAAGTATAATAATGTCTTCTGTACTGAAAATCGGCGTTGATGAAACGGCAGGAGTCGGTAGAAGGCGGGCTGAAGTAGTTGGAGGCTGGCCGAAGAAGCTGGAGTCCAGGCGCAGTCCCACCGATGAGGTTGCGAGTACGTGAAGAGTAGTAAAGTATTAGAGTTAGGAAGTTGTTTATAGAGCCAATAGGTGCTAAGAAGCTTTGAGGTCTTTCTTGAGTCCCGGGGCAGTCGGCCCCGGGACAAGGCCTTTTATTAATTTAGAGCTCGGTAGCGAGCTTTCAAAAGTTGAGTAGGCAACTTTTGCCGTAGAATTGAATGAATAATCAGGGAGGCTCGGCCTTTTATAGGTCCGGAACCATTTGAATTTAGACACGGTTCGAATCGAGCCAAAAAGAATCAAAGTAGGTGGTCTGTGGAGGTTGAATAGTCATAGACGTAGTTGGAGAGAGTATCCGTGTCATGGGTAGCCATGGCAACGGATAAAAAACATTAGGTTATAATTTTTATTATTTTTAAAGCATGTAACTGCTTGATGTTTAAATCTAGACATTGTGGGTTTACCTATAATGCGAAGAGATGGCGCTGCCTTGCAGCTTAAGAATAGCTAGAAAGAATTTCGACGCGGTCCGTGAGGGCCGCGGTAGCATAATTGGTCAGTGCATTCGCCCGGATTGCGAAGGGTGCGGGTTCGAGTCCCGTCTGCTGCCTGGTCCGCGTGGAATTTTTTCTAGTTATATTTTCTTTAGATTTAAACATTAGGTTGTCATAAATGTCAATAAAATAAATTAATTAAAAATAGATAAAATCAAAGCAAAATTAGTGAGAACAAGTAAATAACAGAATAAAGAGAAATGCCGGTGAGTGTCCAGCACTCTGGAATAGTGATTTTCAGTACAGAAGAAATTATTATACGTATTTACAAAATGATGAATAGTGTGTGATATTTTTGAAATTGTGTGTTTCCAGGAATAAATAATAAAATATATGATGATGCCTGATGAATAACGATGATGTTATATGATAAAATGTGCGAAATGGAACCTATGATAATCGAAACCATGGGTCGAAACCATATTAAGGTACGTTACAATAATGGATGTCGAAATGACAAATTTATTGCATAAAGCAAAATATGATTGCGTAGCAAGATGCGATGGAGAGAATCTTCGGCCGTGTAATAAGCAAATGAGAAAGACGGATATCAATTATGGCCACAAATACCTACCGGAGCTCTCCAATGTCGTCTCTAAATCCAGGCTCAATTAAATTCTTGAAACTGACACTCTTTCCATTAATTACAACATTTTCGATTCACCATCGAGCTGAGCCCGAGACGAAATTTCAAATTGTTCGAAATAAACAGGATTCCTTTAATTAAAGTCTCGGAAAGCTTCATAACTCGTGTAAAAACTTTTGTGGTTTAATATAAGTAAAGCTGTATTCATTATCTTATCGTATCTGGGTAAAGAAATACAGTTAATGTGTTGTAATTGATAAGTGTATACGATTTATATTTACACGGGAATTAAAAATAGCTACTCTAGAAATATCTACACAAAACGTGTACCCAACGATGTTGTACATTCTTATTTGAAATAGCAGTTATAACTTTTTAGTTCGATTTACTGAAATGAAATACCAGAACTAACGCGTTTTGTAAAGGAAGTCTCCTTTTAGTCTTAAATTTGGTTTTCTAGCAATTAGACAGGTATGGCTGCGGATTCTCCTTGAAATAGAGCATCTGTATGTTGAAATAATTTCCACAACCTTTAGTGCAAACACAGAATTATTCACTACAGCTCTCCTTATTAAGTCTAACTGAATAGTTGAGACAAAAGAGCCATGATAATTGGGATCTATATTTGGACCTATGCAAATAATCAAATAATACCAATTAAGTAGGTCCCCAGTAACGCCGCCTTTGTTTTAGTTAATCGACTCAAAAGTAATTAATGGTAATTTCGGGGCCTACTACTCTGTCTGCTCTAATTCATTAGTATTCTAGTATCACCGCAATAGATGTAAATACTTAATGGACCCTTTGGTGAATGGCAATAATGATTACATTGATTAACCAAAGTATTAAATGACATAGAATTTTTTTTTGATGGATCCTTACTTTGGTAATGATAATGCAGACGGGACCATGTCTTCCAAAGCTCGGTAGTGGTCCCTCCGTGTAAACCACTTGATTTATTTTCTTTACCTTTAAATAAATAAGAAAAACCAAAACAGTTGCCGGAATTAAGTTTTGTGAAGGTCCACCTGCTAAATGTGTCTGCTAGTTTCAGCTTCATGATAAAAATGTACTTAGGATAGCACGAATACATTATTATTAGCAGGTATAATGTTACACAAAATAGTTATTGTGAATGGATCTTCTATCTGCCACTATCTGTGGATACATTATGGGGACCTTGGCTATTGTGTGAGACTTACACGAGGTTCCCTCCCCAGTAAACACAAACAAAGACACATTAGGAAATAGATATCGCCCGAAACATGATATTAACACTTGAAACGTGTTGATCTCTAATATATGAAATGTATACCTATACTTACCTAACATTATGCTTGTTCCCCAGAGCCAAAGCGTTAAGGGAAAGATACACACAGTCTAAAAGAACATGCTTATGAGTTAACTTAAAATTAACAAAAAAAGCTAAATTGTTTAGCTTTAAACAATTTTCCTACAACATTTCACCCATTGAAATGGGGAGTGGAACTCCTTGCCGAGGTCTGTTTTCCCGGACCAATATAATATGGACATCTTCAAGGCCAGAGTCAACAGGTATCTTCTAAGCGTGTATCATCCTAGGCCTCATCATCGCTTTCCATCAGGTGAGATTGTGGTCAAACGCATTGCCTATTTTGCATAAAAAAATATATATAGACTAGACAGAAAGAGATGGTTTAGTCAAAGTGTCTAGAAACTATTGGCCGCAAGATCATTTTGTCTCTGCCACACTGTCAACCTAGAGGCCAAATTATATCCTTTTAATGCCAGAATTATATTGCTTATATTTTTGCAATTGATATATGTATGTGCGGTAACAATAAGGATGATGACGGGATAAAGTCAACGTAATCCTATTGAGTCCTTCAATAATAGACAGCTATTTTTTCTTTTGCCAATCAACCAAAAAATTACGAAGACAAAGCGCATCAAAGTTTGGTGATTTTCTTTACGTCACTTGACGATTCGTGATGTCACTTCTTAGTAAAAAAATTACCATGACGTTTTTAATAATCTACCTGAAGAAAATAAAGTTAGTCGTCCATTGACTTGCTATTATTAATTAATGGATTTGTGCCGCTACGTTTGAATCTATGAGATCCATAGGGACCTTGTGGTTTTCTGGCAGTTTGTAGATTTCTAACACTGTCATAGATTTATCAATTAATTGGCTGCCTTCAAAATCGCCCTCACGGGGTGGCAGCGTTGTGCTGTTAAAATTTTATCACCATTTTAAAAGTTTAAAGTCACAACTCATTAGACTTACCCGGCACCCGACCAGCGCCACCTCTATTCGTGTGGTTGATATTCTTTTATTTGGATTTCTATGGGTATATACTCACTACATCAACTCCGTACCGTCACCGGATCGCCTTGCTCGCAAGAGGTCCCCGCGCGGGCGGCTGGTGGACAACTCAATAACTACCCGTTGCTCGCACGTTTGCCGTAAGTAGGTTATTATTATTCATATTTATAATTAAATCAGATAGTGATAATCTAAATAAAAATTCAATTATAACAATATAAAATATAAACATATTATGAAACAATCTCTAACATCCAATTATAATTTTACTGTTAGTGTTGTTCTTTTGGGAAGTGCATCCTCTCTTCTAATAACCAATTGCGTGCCCATATTGATCATATTCATAATGATCCATATCCATCCATCCAAATATGGTCCATAATGATCATATTTATATAAGTTCCTACCACCTACTGTACACATTATGGTTGTGTATTATTACAAATGATTTGATTTTGAGTTTCAGGCCACTGGGCCACTGGTTTTTAGCGTGCTGCTCTTAAGGGGACCGCGTGCTGTATGTGAGTAGACAACTTATTTCATTTATTTTATTTATTTCATTTTCTACTTCATCAAGTGCGGTAGCTATTACAGCCAAATTCATAGTTCGTAAAATTCAACATTGTAAAAACACACGTGTAGAAATAGTGACGATCTCTAACAGTATTTAATTATATCTGATATCGCGGAGTCAACCACGCGGCGGCGCGGCGATCACCCGTCGACCACCTGACGTTTATTGGTTGACAACGCGGCGTCCACATGACCTTTAAGTTTGATGTTGAAAGGTGCAGCCCTTTCAACATCAAATTCAAAATAAGTAAACGCATAACCGCAGCCATTGCTGCATTTGTAATTATCTCATTGGTGTTTGGTTTGCGCATGACGCATGCTTCGCATCCCGTGGACTGCGCACCGAACCAATGTTTCGATTCTAAAAGAACTCCAAATTAAAAAAGAGGTTACCGTCGGCTGTGTAAATACGTATCCTCAAGTTCTTTGGACACATTACCCGTAACGAGGAATCTATGGAAGGATTGGTGGCGCAATATTCTGACCGGTACATGACCACGACCACTCTGACAAGAGTGAACGACTAAGAAGAAGTTTGGTTTACGCGATGTCTGAATTATTCCTTCGGAGAATACAGTCCAGAGCGGTCTAGCGTTTAGCTTGAAACGGCGGAGTCTCTGCATCTGAATGCATACCGCCTCTGTCTACAACATCCTCACTGGAGTAGTTTTTACGTTGCACAGGGCTGCCACAATCCAAATTGTGCATTGAATTATTATTGATCATACTCAGCTAAGATGGTTTGTTATTCCTTATTCCATCATCATTATCAGCCTATTAACTTCCCCACTGCTGGGGCACTGGCCTTCCCTATGGATGGAATAGGGAGATTGGGCAATGACCCACCACGCGAGCCCAGTGCGGATTGGTGGGTGCTAACGACTGCAGATGCGGCCGGGACCAACGGCTTAACGTGCCTTCCGAAGCACGAAGGAGCTCGAGATAGTAAATTTTTGGTCACCCATCCAATGACCGACCACTGCGAAAGTTGCTTAACTTCAACGATCGCAGCCGAACGCGCTATACACTTGCGCCATTGAGCTCCTCATCCTATTCCTTATTATTTGAATAGAAATATGGTGTAAACGATCTGATTCTCACCAAAAACTTATTTCATAAGATCTTATAACGCTGAGACAATAATAGCTCAATGATACTTGGTCGTTAGCCCAAATGGAATCGAGTATGCTAGTATTCGGGTAGTTTTCGTTTTGGTTACCCGACACCGTCTTCCAGCCCGTATTTCAGTGTAAATATTGCTTCGGGTGCCCGAATTCGAGTAATGTCTTTCGTGCACCCGAATATAGGCTAACGACCAAGTGCAATGGAGTCATGAGTCTAAGGATTCTTAGAGTAACAGTTAAAGATCATTAAGTTTTCAGTGAGCCGATAGAAAATTTACATCTATCTATACCAAGTAGTTACCTACCTATAAATATTTTCAAAAATAGCTTTTGATATCTTTCATCGGAGATTCTGTAATTTTCACAATTTAACTCAACTAGCTAAACTAAACCCTTCAATAAAACCTCAAAACAAAGTCACTGTTTACAATAATAAAAGGCACGAATTTAAATGATCTTCAAAAAAATATAAATGATCACCTAAAAATACAACTGATTTTAAAGGTTAGGTTACCAATTGTATTTTTTTAGGATTGATTACTATTGTTCGATGATCATTTAATAATAATAATAATAATTTATTCATAAATGACTTGGTTTACAATAGTTAATGGCAGGAGTCCCCTTTTAAGCAAATCAATGCTTGTGCCAGGCGACTCCGCTCCTCCATTACACATCCATTTTTTATGTAAATTTCACAAACTTAAACAATATATATGTCGGCGGATGGCGTCTCACTCGCTCCTGCGAAACATAAAACCTACAACAAATGTCATCAGTCATTGTACCATTGCTTTGTGAAACGTCAAGTTATGACAGTGACAGCTGTCATTACTTGGGAGTGGTCTATGCTAAAGGTAGTATTTAAGGGGGTAACGCTTCATTGGAAGGGGCATTCGGCATTCGGCATTCAGACGTGAGCCACGATAGTGAACGGAGGTTAGCACAGAACTTTCGGCGCTTCACAAAGCAATCCGTTTGTACCTTGGCAATCATAACTGTTTTTGTAAAGTAATAAGAAGATTCAAATTAAACGTAAGCTTGGTCACTAGACTACAGTTTTATTTTCGGGAAATATCATTGAATACCCAAGATGGCGGATCAAGAAAAACCACGTGGCCAACCGCCTATCCCGCTCGCCCCATCCGACATATATATTTTTTTTTTATTCTATTTAGAACTTACATATAAGTTTGCCTTTGCATGAATACGTGAATGTATGTATGCATGTATTTAAATATGCTTCTATTATTGTATACCGTGACTTTGTTTTGGGGTTTTATTGAAGTAACTTTCACTTTTTCATTTTCATTCATTATTCATTTCATTATAATTATTTGAGGAGCTCGATGGCGCGAATAGTAAGCGCGTTCGGTTACGATCGTTGAAATTAAGCAACTTTCGCAGTGGTCTGTCATGGGATGGGTGAACAAAAATTGACTATCTCGAGCTCCTCCGTGCTTCGGAAGGCACGTTAAGCCATTGGTACCGGCTGCATCTGCAGTCGTAAGCACCCGCCAATCCGCACTGGGCCTGCGTGGTGGGCCATGACCCAATCTCCCTATTCCATCCATAGGGAAGGCCTGTGGCCTAGCAGTGGGGACATTAATAGGCTGATGATGATGATAATTATTTTACAAATATTATTAATAGTTTTAATTAAATCTCAACTAAATTTTAAAATAGTCGATGTTTATTTATTTCAAATGCTTTTGACAACCCTAGCGTTGCAAAACACCCGCGGGAGTCAGTTGTTCATAGCATAAATTGCGGGTTGCATCTCATTTGAACCAATTATACTCAACTAGAGAGATTTCTTTAAACACTGATATTAATACTCAAAGAAAAGGAAATAGGAACTGCATTTTGTGAAAATTAGTTATAAAATTAAAACTGAAGAATATATATTGTTTTAAACTTTCATGGATATATGAAAAGAAATCTATTATTACACAAGTAGGTATAGGTATCATAGGTGCCAACTGCCAACACTCATAAATCAGTATGAATATAAGCATTTATTATTTTTGAAGTTAAACTTCTTTAGGCGCGTTATGAAAAAATGATGAGAGTGAATTTAGCGACCAACTTCATACTGTTACTTTTGTGTTTACCGCACAATATTAAGAAAATCTACCAACAAAATAGAAATAGAATCTCTATTTAGTGGGTGTGCTAACGACTGCATTGTGAAGGCCTATCAAAAGTATTTATTAATCTGGAACAACGGAACCAAAGCGCGATTCAGAAGACTACAGCGCCATCACTTGACCATTGGTGTAGTAGAACCAAAAACCACATCTTTATTTTTTGTAATAAAGTAACAGTTATAGGTATTCATATTTATAATATTTATCCACATGTTTCTAGTTTGTATATTCGGAATACGTGTTTGAGTTTCATACAAGTGCAAATCACATATGTTCTAATAAATTATATTCAGTAGCGATTTTTATTGAATATTTTGATTATTTATTTATTTTTTCAAATTTAAACTGAACTTTATTGACTGTGTCCTTTTCCAGACTTTTTATTAATTTATTGTAATTAATTATTTGCATGCAATTAAAAACTAATTTTAAACGATGCCAAAGAAGGATAACTTCTCACGCGCCTACATAAGTACACGCACCCATTTTTTTTATTAATTGCATTTTATGTTTATTTAATTCTTATTATTTAAGTGCTTACATAGAGGTAAACAATAAATCTATTCAGAAGATATAAAGCATACATGGTTTACTATTAAGTATAACAATTATACCCTCAAAATCTAATACATTCTGTAGTAGGCCACGGTTCCTCAAGATGTTCGTATTTCAACATATGCCTAATGAGAGTTCATGAATGATTCCGAACACAATTAGCATTTTCTCATTGCTGTGCGTTCTGGGGCATTCAATGTACGGGAAACGAGCAATGACTTTTGGCAAAAATCGAAGTTCTCACTTCATCATCATCAGCCTATTGATGTCCCCACTGCTGGGGCACAGGCCTTCCCTATGGATGGAATAGGGAGATTGGGCCATGACCCACCACGCGGGCCCAGTGCGGATTGGCGGGTGCTAACGACTGCAGATGCAGCCGGGACCAACGGCTTAACGTGCCTTCCGAAGCACGGAGGAGCTCGAGATAGTAAATTTTTGGTCACCCATCCAATGACCGACCACTGCGAAAGTTGCTTCACTTCAACGATCGCAGCCGAACGTGCTAACCACTTGCGCCATCGAGCTCCTCAGTTCTCACTTAGTTTAAGATTTAGAGGCCCAGGGAACACGTCAAACCTCATGCAAACCACTCGGCCGTAGAGGTACGTGGCATGACAATGGAAGACAATAACCTTATCAAACAAGATTAATCACAGTTTGAAAGTGCCGAAGGATCTCTCAAGTTAGGGCAAAGCAATGATCTCGCGGTGTTTATACGGAACCCTTAGGATTTAATTAACGCCCTCAATTTATGCCAAGTTGGACCTCCTCTCCGTTCAATCCAGAACATACGTCTACATTTATAACTTTGTACATAGGTAAAGAGCGGTTTCTTCCAATTCATAATGCATATTTCATCGTACAAATAGAGGATATTTTGAGATTACATGATGCTTTCGATTTAATAAATCATTCGTAAGCCTACTTCATGTTCCTTGTTTGTTGTTTATTTTAATCAACTAAATGATACAGTTTCTATTATTTTATAAATAGACTAGCTGACCCGGCGAACTTCGTACCGCCTTAGCGTAGCTTTGATGCACTACTTTATTTTGTATAGCTGACCTATCTTATGTATGAGTACCTATTCATTGTTAGCGCAGTTATGGATGTGTTGTCACAGATTACCACAGATTTTTTTGTTTTAAATTTAATGACGTTGACATTTGTCAGCGCGGTTATCGATGTGGTGTCACAGATTACCACAGATTTTTTGTTTTAAATTGAATGATATTGACATTCGTTACGTTATATTTTTCAATCTTTCTGAGAGATTTTCTTTATATTTTTTTCCGTAAGAACCTTGCACAGAGTATTAGAAAACTACAAAAAAAAAATTAGCCAAATCGGTCAAGCCGTTTTCCGTTGTCACGACATAACATGAAAACGGCTTGACCGATTTGGCTGATTTTTTTTTTGTAGTTTTCTAATACTCTGTGCAAGGTTCTTACGGAAAAAAATATAAAGAAAATCTCTCAGAAAGATTGAAAAATATAACGTAACGAATGTAAGCCGTTTTCATGTTATGTCGTGACAACGGAAAACGGGTTTCATTTTTATATATATAGATAAATAAAAAGCCTTTAATTTACCATATTTGACCTACCTTACAAAAATTTGTTAATTTTATATACTAATAATAACAGTCCCCCGAAAGGGTGAAGGCCTCCCTAATTTCCTTCCACGCGTTCCTATTGCTTTCTTGATTCAGTTCTGACAGGCTATGTTGACTATGTCATTTGCCCATCATTTGTCTCTTTTTTCCTATGGGTCCTGTCCACTTCGTTCCTCTTATAGACCATACATCTGTCAACTGTAGGGTGGCAGACATAAAAATATTATTTTATAACATCGATTAATTATCAAATAATTTATGGACACGAAACAAATTATCAAAAAAATCAACAAACTATAATCTTTAAATCCAAGTGATATTTCTCGGTTAGCTTTATTAATTCGATATAAGAGGCTAATGAATTAATGTTCGTGATGAAACGGTTGCTTAGATCGATGCATGCAATATAATTGTTGTAATTGTTAATTAATAGCTCCCTTAACACACGCCGCCACTTAATGAGAATTCTAAGATCAACAGAAACATAGTAATATGAATCAATAAATCAATTAATATTTAAATCAAACAACATCCTGTACATAACATTACTAAGAAAAACGAAACGCAAAAAAAAATCGTACATCATGCACTCACGGGATTACATAACAAAAAAATCCACGAAGTGCCAAGGTCAAGATCGCACAAAAAGTATAGAGTCGCGTTCCAAAGAAACCCAAGACTCGAGAACCAACAATCGATATAGCAATTTGTAACTGTATTCGAGCATGCGCAAGCGCCTGGCACGGCGTGGTACGAGCCAGCGTCAACATCACAAGCCTCGACAACGAATAACATACTTTACAACCCATTGATAAAGAACAATTTAATACGGCTGACTCAACTCATGTTGACACGATTGAAAGGGCACAACTGAGTAATGTCAAAGATGATAATATTGAACTTTACGATTGAGGCGTTAAAGTATATAATAAAAATAATGCAGTACTAAATAAGAAGAGAATCTCCAACGTGAAGAACGTTGAACCTTATGGTAAGTCAGTAAAATTTACATTGGATCCGTTATTGTCACGTTGTGTAAAAGACGTGTTTGCTTTGATAGGTGACAGAGAAACATTTTTAATAACTCGTTTCTCTGTGATAATTTAGGTTCATGTTTACGAGTTTATGTCGACGTTAATAAAATTTTCATGGGAATTGAGCCATTGTAAGAAACCGAAGAAATGGACATGTGAAATAATTATAACTAGCAAACCAGTGAACCAAATGTTCACCAAAACATGATTTAAAAAAAATGTATTTAATTAATTGAGAACTTCTGAGATTTTGTGTGGTTTCGTTTGAAATTCGTGATTTCTCGAAAACCGGAAGTGCTACGTTACTCAAATCCGGTTTGTAGTCTTATCAGACTATTCTTAACTTATAACTTAAATATTCTCTTTTTCTATCTCTTACGGTTTGGCCGCTGAAACAGCACCACAGACAGACACACGGACGGACTTGTCTAATAGATAAGAGATATTGACAATAACACTGTCAGTGATTTATTTATTTATTTAAACTTTGTTGCCAACATAAGCAAATGGCGAACTTAATGCCATAGGCATTCTCTGTCAACCAGTGATGTCATGTGAATAACAATTAATTATGAATAGTAATGGGTATCGAAATCGTAATTATAATTAGCTAATTTATTCTATTATCATAAAGTACGATTGAAATGCAAACTTTATTACGAACGCTTACCATATACAAAAATTAAAGCAAAATATATAATTGTAATATGTACCTAAGGAATCATTTTTAATTCTCTCGATCTGACTTTATAGGTAAATTATCAATCAATCAATTACTTATTTGCAAATACAGGTGATAGAAAGGTGTGAAATTATAATACTTTAGAAGATTATTCCATATTTCACCACAAGGCATGCAAATTAAAATAAACAAATAGGTACATCCATTTACAAAACTGTGTCCTCTAAAAATTCCTTAATACGCCTTTTTGAAGTTATACTTCTTTAGGCGCGTTATGAAAAAATGATGAGAGTGAAATTTTTAGATGCGCGCGCATCACTGTAACACATAAGTAACAGCATGAAGTTGGCCGCGGGCGCGTTATGAAAAATTCATTTGAGTGAAATTTCGAGATGCGCGCGCATCACTGTAACACAATAGTAACACCATGAAGTTGGCCGCGGGCGCGTTATGAATGTTAGTGTCTAATAATGGTGGATTATTAATCACTTAGTGGTTAATAATCCACCATTATTAGACATCTGTTCGAAAGGTACTTTGAACGATCCACGGAGCTCCATAAGATGATCGCGTTGTCAAAAACAATGTTGGCACGCTCGTCGCCTCTGATCACTGTTTTCATATTTATAATATTTATCCACATGTTTCTAGTTTCTATATAGACACAACGTGTTTTAGTTACTTACAAGTGCTAATTACATATGGACTAATAACTTAAATTCAGTAGTGATTTTAATTGAATATTTTGAATATTTATTTAATTTTTCAAATTAAAACTGAACTTAATTGACTGTGTTAACTATCCTTTTCCAGTCCTTTTATTATTTTATTGTAATTATTAATTATTTGCATGCAATTAAAAAATATTTTTAATGATACTTCTTTAGTATAACTTCTCACGCGCGTACATAAGTTACACGCATCCATTTTTTTAAGTAATACATTCTTTAATTTCGAACAAAATATATTGGAGCTTTCAGCTTTTCTTATTTCAAGTGGACTGTTATTATATACCTGAGGTGCAATACAAAGTACACTTTTATTCATAAGCCATGTCTTGTTAGATGGTAAACAAAGTCTGGTTTCGAATCTTCTACTATTAAAAGTAACATATAAGTGTAAATTTGCTCTAACAAAAACAGCAATTTCATGTACGTAAATACACGGCAATGCGGTTTACAACCGTCAGTTTGTTTAATTTTACAAATAGCCCTTATACATCTTTTTTGAGCTTTAAATGCATCATCATCATCATCAGCCTATTAATGTCCCCACTGCTGGGGCACAGGCCTTCCCTACGGATGGAAAAGGGAGATTGGGCCATGACCAATCACGCGGGCCAAGTGCGGATTTACGGGGCTAACGACTGCAGATGCAGCCGGGACCAACGGCTTAGCGTGCCTTCCGAAGCACGGAGGAACTCAAGATAGTAAATTTTTGGTCACCCATCCAATGACCGACCACTGCGAAAGTTGCTGAACTTCAACGATCGCAGCCGAACGCGCTAATCACTTGCGCCATCGAGCTCCTCTATGCTTAAATGCATATTATATATTTTTATTTTATATTCTACTAGCTGACCCAGCGAACTTCGTAACGCCCTAAAAATATAGGGGTTGTCCAGCGGACAAAATTGTGAATCTAAACCATTCTCAGATCCCCTTGAACACACACAAAAAAATTCATCAAAATCGGTCCAGTCGTTTAAGAGAAGTTCAGTGACATACACACTCACAGAAGAATTATATATATAAAGACTAGCACCCGTCCGCGACTTTATCCGCGTTAAAATCTCTCATTTGTGGGGCAGCCTATGACACTTACATGAAATGTGGCTTTCCTTGGTAAAAGAATTTTCAGAATCAGTTCATTAGATCCAGTAATACCCCCCAAAACCTCAAAAACTTAACCTCTTCATAATATACCTAGTTAGCTAAATTTATCAATTAGAAAAACACTAATAGACATGAATATCATCTTTTGAAAATTAATATATTATTTTTTTCAATAAAAACGTCAAAAACCCATTTATAATCAACGAAAACAAGAAATTTAGAAATACATTATAAAATAAAATAATTTGCCTTAATAATAATTCAGTAAACTAGTAATTTTAATTAGTTTACTTATTAACAATATTATTTTACTTCTTAAGGAAAATAGTTTGTGTCGTTACGAGCAAGAAAATTTAATGTTTTGATCTTTAATCACTTCGTAATTTTATTGTTTTTAATGACAGTTCGAAAGTTATTATTAATCTATACTAATATTATAAAGCTGCAGAGTTTGTTTGTTTGAACGCGCTAATCTCTGGAACTACTGGTCCGATTTGAATGATTCTTTTAGTGTTGGGTAGTCCATTTATCGAGGATGGCTATAGGCAATATATTTTTTAAAAAAATTAGGGATCCGTAATAAAATTGCTATTTTGTAACACAAGGTGTAAAATCGAAAACCTATTTTTGCGTGCGCTGCAAAAACTATTGACAATATGGTTGGTGGTTTAATGGTTTAATCACAATAACCGATTTTGTGTTCAAAATAATTATTAAATCGTCTGAAGAAAAAAAACTACGTTAAATATTAATCTTTATCGAAATAAAGCATTATGTTATCAAGAGTATTTATGTAGAAGTAAAATACATTTTGTTTCATCTCAATCGGATATTTCGTTTAAAAGTTATCACGTGTGTAAGATGTTAAGAGTTGGTACCTATTAATGAGTTATGGGCCATAGAGTTTTTTATCAACATAAAATCCTGTAATAATCTTTTTCGAAATATATTTGTTGATGATTGTAAGTATAAGATCTTTGAAGAGTATAATAAACGAGAAAAACGCGGGTGAAACCGCGGGGCACGGCTAGTTTATTAATAAAATACAGGATATTTTAATCCAAAAATCGAGTTTACGAGATCAGAAAGGGTTTTTTATCTTTGTTACAAATGTTTGAAGTTTAACTATTAAAACCAATTTGAAAATGATGCGATAATTCGTCCATCGAATCGACTTCCAATTTGTGTATTAAAATGCAAATGTCTCTATCCTAAATAATGTTTAAGGGTGCCTTTGGCTTTGTAACTTGCCATAAATCAACTTTGACGTCCCTAATTGCGTTATTGACGTTAATGAACAATTTCACTTGTTGTTGATCACAAGATGGAGCGATTTCTGTGTAATTTACATGTTTTGTGTATAGCTCATCATTATGATGAATTTGATCAAAGTTACTATATTTTTAATCGAATTCACCACCAAATACTGTTATGGTTCCTTTACAACCTCCATGGTCAGAAGACGGAGATGTCGGTCATCTATCTTCTATACATATAATAAAACTCAAAGGTGACTGACTGACATGATGTGACTGAGTGATCTATCAACGCACAGCCCAAACCACTGGACGGATCGGGCTGAAATTTGGCATGCAGGTAGATGTTATGACGTAGGCATCCGCTAAGAAAGGATTTTGATCAATTCTACCCCCAAGGGGATAAAATAGGGAATGAAAGTTTGTATGAAACTTTGTCCATTTTAAACCGATCGGGCTGAGGCTTTGTTCTTTGCATGCAGGTATAAGAATAATCATAGATAAATGTCATTGTGTACAATACAAGTCTGGGAACAAAAACTGTAGTCAACACTTCAGCTCACCGAAGCGAAGCGAGGGCGGACCGCTAGTACTAATATATATTCTAAAGAGGTAAAGTTTGTGAGGTTGTTGGGGGTAATATCAGGATCTACTAAACGGATATTGAAGATACTTTTACCAATGGAAAAGCGAAGCAAGGATCGACGGCTTTTTAATAAATTGTTTCCCAATTTATCATTTCATTTCCTTAGAACAAGTGAGTACTTAAATAATTTAAATGTAAAAACTATAATAAGAAATGGATACTTAGACACTTAAAAACATCATCAAGTGCCAATTCGTGATGTTCGTGCAGTAAGGATCGATCATGTCTGCGATAAGACTAATGAATAAACAATTGTGAATTACTACCAGTACAGCGGGTTCTAGCGAGTGGCCTTGAAGACCCAGTCACGATATTCGTCTGTGGGTATACCTATACCCATACTGAGAAACTGGATCTTACTGGACTTAATCTGACACTTTATGTAAAACTGTCTAGTGGCTGCCTATTCGCCTTCGCTGGAACACTCATATCCTTTCTCTTCTTTACAACATTTTTTTTTATGTTATAGGGGGCATACGAGCGGACGGCTCACCTGATGGTAAGTGATCACCGTCGCCCATGGACACTTGCAACACCAGGAGTATCACAAATGCGATGCCGGCCTTTAAGGGAAGGAGTACGCTCTTTTTTTGAAGGTTCTTGGGTCGTATTGGTCCGGAAACACTGCTGGCGACAACATATTCCACAGTTTTGTCGTACGTGGTAAAAAATTTCGACAAAAACGCACGGTTGTGGATAGCCACGCATCAAGATGATGGGGATGAAATTTTTGTCGCGTTGTACGATGGCGAAATGCAGCAGCTGGAATTAATCCGAACGATTCCTCAGAACACTCCCCGTGATAAATGCGATAGAAGATGCAGAGCGAAGCTACATCCCTACGCAAAGTCAAAGGATCAAGCTGATCGGAAAGTATACATATTGTTCAATCCCAAGTCCCCGCGGATCTTAAGGAAAGTTTTAATTTCCTGCATAATTCTAACACGTTATCTTTAAGGTCATCAGAAAATCTTGCTCTTATGACTCCTGTACGCGGCACAACTTTTTTCCATCGTTCGTTTGCAGTGCAAGCTGTACATCTATGGAATTCTCTTTCGGTTTCGATAAGACGTGCGGAAACTATTTATAAATTTAAAAACCGTCTGAATTCCCATTTTCTGACATTGTAATACTTTTATTTTAATATTTGATGCGCTTGCAACTGCCTCCTAACTGGACTAGATCAATGTATGTATTTTTATTTATACTTATTGTATGTATGTTTAAATATATATATATATATATTTTGCCAGCGATTTACACCGCCGTCTCTCCCTCTTCTTTCTAATCGTCTCCATCCAAAGGTTGCCTGGGAGAGATCGCTTTAAGTGATAAGGCCGCCCATTGCATCACGTGTACTAGATGGTTTTGTACTTAATGTTCAACGGTTTTTTGTGGTGTACAATAAAGAGTTTTTTGTATTGTATAGTAAAACTGTAAATTTGTAAGTGACTATGGTGGTCGAGGTTTGCCGCAGTTTCATTTGGCCTGACAATATCATTCAAGCTACATACGAGTAGGTATCAATCATGGCGTAGACAGAGCCATAAACAGAATGAAAAACTTCTTTTATTTTTAACTCTATTGTATTTATTGTTTTAAACTTTCATGGTCACTAACATTATAGCTATTAACGGGATTGTTACCATGTACCTTGTTTTTTATGAGTCTCCGATATTTCGGCACTGTTGCAAGCGCCATGATCACGGAGTAACTGAAGTAATTAATAATAAATAATAAATATTACCAAAACTCACACCAATTAGCCTTGCCCCAAAGTAATCACTGTAAGGCTTGTGTTATGGGATACTAGGATAACGGATAGAATACATATACAGTACATATATAAGTATATTTATATAGAAATACATATTAAACATCCATGACTGGAGTACAAATGCTCGTATTCATCACACAAACATCTGCTCGAACCCGGGACCTCTCGAGTTGGCGACACCTTGAAACCCGGCGTACAAACCACTCGGCCACGGAGGTCGTCGATTATAATTGCGCGTAGATGTTGTTGGCAGACACATCTATAGTATTTTTGTTATATTTTTACTCATTTGTACTGTTTGTACAGCGATAATAATGTAAAATGGAATTTTGAATACGGAACTTTAAAAAATTCAAAGAACGTGTGTGTTTCAATGTTTTTGTGACGATTCCAATACTAGGTACTAGCAGACTTACCAGGAAAATCAAAATATAACTTGAACGCGGGATTTCCCTTGTATTGAATAGGTTAAATTGGTATTCGGGTTAAAAGTCTAATTTGGTAAATACTTATAAAAAGGTAGCCTGCGGCTTATATTTGAAATGTGACCTGTTGAATTGTTTTTTTCATATAAGCTAGTCTCATGATATAATTGATCGATCTTTAACAGAATTAAATACTTTTATGATTGATTGACTGAACTTTTTGTTAGGGGCTCTCAATATTTTTCTCTACATAAATGTGGTAACATTTTTGTATAAACAGCATGATCATCGTCAGCCTATTAATGCCCACACTGCTGGGGCACAGGCATTGCCTATGGATGGAATAGGGAGATTGGGCCACCACGTACGACAAGACTGTAGAATATATTGTCGCCAGCAGTGTTTCCGGACCAATACGACCCAAAAACCTTCAAAAAAAGAGCGTACTCCTTCCTTAAAGGCCGGCATCGCATTTGTGATACTCCTGGTGTTGCAAGTGTCCATGGGCGACGGTAATCACTTACCATCAGGTGAGCCGTCTGCTCGTATGCCCCCTATATCTTAAAAAAAAAGAAAATGACCCACGACGCGGGTCCAGTGCGGACAGAGACAAACGGCTTAACGTGCCTTCCGAAGCACGGAGGAACTCGAGATAGAAGATTTTTGGTCACCCATCACATGACCGACCACTTCGAAAGTTGCTTAACTTCAACGATCGCAGCCGAACGCGTAACCACCCGCGCCATCGAGCTCCTCAACTACCTAACTAACAGCATAGCTACTATGAATGTGTCTCAATGAAGGTAATCCAATATCAGTCTTCAGATTACAGAAAAAAAAAACTTCTATACTCTGAGCAAAAGTCACTTTTGGTGTAGGTCCTTGCTTTTAGTAACTTGTTATGGATTTTTTTGAAGTTTATCCTCGTCTGTAAAACTTGAGGCCCATCGAAATACCCTAACTGGGTTGTTTTTTTTGATATTGCGATTCTTTTTAGTAGGTATTCAAATTATGTTTACATTTTCGAGAATACAAATATCCTAATTAAAAAAAAGTCTGATGGCGTATTCTTTTCTTAAATTAGAATCATTGAATACGTCACACACAACGATGGGGTTTTTGAGGTTTTTAATAGCGTTGATCACACAATAATGTATCTACGTTTTTTTATTTGAAAAAGATGGGAGAGACAATATGGCCACGTGAGAAAAGAAGGCGCAGAGACAATACTTCGTACTATTAGGCGTGTGTGATTGAGCACTGGGCGTTGGTCGCTTTTTTTTTGGGTTCCGATGATTATTCTCCGGAGAGTTACCAAAGAACATTTATTTGAATCAGATTATTTAGATGGTTTAGCATTTCAGCTTAAGGATGTTTGTTTTTCGCTATTTGATACGAAAAACGTAGGAGACTTTTATAAGTTACATTTTATTATGTAATTTACATTGGGGTAATTTTTGAAGTTATACTTCTTTAGCCGCGTTATGAAAAAATTATGAGAGTGAAATTTTAAGATGCGCGCGCAACACTATGAAGTCGGCCGCTAAACCGCACATTACTCGTAAGTCTCGAAAAAAAGCTTCCAACAAAATAGTAATAGGATCTCGTAGTCGCACATGTTGGGACGCTCGTCGCCTCTGATCACTGTTTTCATATTTATAATATTTATCCACATGTTTGTAGTTTCTATATTCTTAACACGTGTTATAATGTTATACAAATGCGAAATTTATATGTGCTAATAAATTTGATTCAGTAGTGATTTATTGAATATTTTGATTATTTATTAAATTTTTCAAATTAAAACTGAACTTTATTGACTGCTTTGACTATCCTTTGCCAATCCTTTTATTATCTTATTGTAATTAATTATCTGTATGCAATTAAAAACTATTTTTTAATAATTCCAAAAATAAGTATAACTTCTCACGCGCGTACTTAAGTACACGCACCCATTTTTTTTTTATGTTATAGGGGGCATACGAGCAGACGGCTCACCTGATGGTAAGTGATCACGTAATGTGTAAGTTAGTATTGTATTGTTTTTTTTTGTAATAGGTCATTTGATAATTTAAGGTTAGAGATATGTAAATTTAGATAGAGTGTAGTTTTAGGATTGGAGTTTAAGGTGTGATTTATTAGCTGTTATTATATTCTTTCAGTGTGTTTACGATGGTTTTACATAGATCGATAAATGAATTTAAGCATGATTTCTTTTGCATGACCTCGGTTATAGTATAAGGATCGATTTGATGGTATAAGCACTGGCGCTGGTGGCATTCGCACATGTACTCACTCACATAAAACTGAAACTAGCAGATATTGTACCAGACACATCCAGCAGACGAACACAAGACAGACGGATAACGTTTTTCTGGCAACTGTTTTGGTTTTTAATATTTATTTAAAAGTGATGGTAATTATTCAAATTGTTTTCACGAGGATATTAAACACTATTATCGGGTATAGCTAAGGTTAAATTTTCGTAAGAAGTCTATTAAGATTTCGTAGGTACTTCTCTTTACTTTTAAAGATAATATAAAAAGCGGGCTGTTCGATCAATTTACAATCTTAAGACTAGAGACTCATTAAGAGAAAAATTTAAAGAAATCGATATAATGACTGTTGCTTCGCGGTACATTTATGAAAATTTAATGTATATACAAAAAAGTATTTCATTTTTTCCTATAAATAATAATGATAAGAACTCGCTTAATACTAGAAATAAAAATAAATTAGCTGTACCAATTACAAGGCTTCTCAAAATCAATAATTCATTAAAAGTTCTTTGTGTACGCTTCTACAATAAAGTCTCTAGCAATATCCAAAAATTAAGCGTCAATAAATTTAAAACTACCATTAAAAGAGTTCTTATTATTAAAGCCTAATATAAAGTGTCTGATTATATTTCAGCCAAAAAAGCTTGGGTTTAAACTGTTCCAAACGTTCCTGCAGGCTTTTTCTGTAATTATGATGAAGATGAAATTATTTTGTATTGACACCGTAACAATATAATATTTTATAAAGATGTGAGCTGTGAAGATTATTTCGCCAGTTTTTCTCCAAAGCTAAAAAAAATGTCCTTAACTGATGGTAGGAAAAAAATTATGGACGATACAAAAGAGTTGTATTTTGCGTCCAATTTGAATAAAGATATTTTGACTTCTAATAATAATAATAATTTATTTGCCAAAATATGGTTACAATAGTTGTTACATATTTCTTTAGTTACCAGCATATTTTGTTGAATGTCAACGTGCAAATATTTCAGGAAATTTACATAAATAAGGTCCAGTGACGTCTAAATAAATAAAATTAATTCCAAAATATAGTTCCAAAATATATTAAAAATAAATATAAAGAAAATTATGGTGAGTTGTTTAACCATTGTAAAGTGTTGAGTGTATATGATAAAGTCAAATTTTGTGTTTTAACAGAATATAACAGTGCTCATAATCTACAGACTCACCATCGTCCAGAATACTTGCGTAACCTCAATTATAAAAAATATCTCCTACCGAAAACCAACAATGTATATGGTTCGAGAACACTAAAATATGTTATTCCTAAATTTCTAAATGAAATGCCCCCCAGTATTCAAGAATTGTATTTGAAAAATAATTGTAAACATAAACTTAAAAAATATTTGTTAGAGCGAATCGCTGTAGACAGATAAACCCATATTTAAGGGTTTTTAGATACAGCCCTTGTATATCAAAAATTTAATTGATTTGATTGAATAAATAAATAAATAATTTAAAGGTAATAATAATATTCATTGTCACAAAAAATACTACTACTAATCTATTCATTATTAAAATAGTCAAGAAAAATTGTATCAATATTGAATTAAAATGTCACAAAGTTACATATATTTACCATCTACATATTTTAAACTATTATATTAAATACACACGAATGTCAAACATACATTATATTTTGATAAGAAAAACCAAAAGAGTTGCCAGAAATACGTTTACCGTATCTTTTGTGAAGGGCCCACGCTGCTGAATGTATCTACTAACATGTCTACTAGTTTCAGCTTCATCTCACTCGGACACTGGCACAGCACTGCATGAAACTATACCTCTGTACCGTCTTTATTCACGTGATGAATCCGCTTGATAACAAGGGGTCACCTCAGCCAGGAGAATTATGCGTACGTTGCCTTCCATAAGTCCTTGAAGGTCAAGGTGTGAAGGTCAAAAACCTACAACCTTTTGTACATCAACTGCAGACTTATTTTGGCGAGTTTTCTGACGAGTTCTATTCCCCGTATCTCACTTCCTCTTTTCGGATAGATTGCGAATAAACTAACTTTTGCGTACAATTATTATAATGTCAAAAATGAAAGCTTTTTGTTTTTAATCTATAATATTCTACTTTAATGTGAATTGACCACACTAGCAGCAGTGGCCACCTGCTTATGACACCGCGGAACGTTTATAAGCGATACCGATCTTTATAATATCTACAAAAATAATTAAATTTATCTAAAGAAAAGTTTACTAGAAAAAAATCCACGCGGACCAGGCAGCGGACGGGACTCGAACCCGCACCCTTCGCAATCCGGGCAAATGCACTGACCATTATGCTACCGCGACCCTATTGGCCGCGTCGAAATTTTCCTAGCCATAAGCTGCAAGACAGCGCTATCTCTTCGCATTGTAGGTAACCTACAATGTCAAATGAATACTTTTTCAAGTATTAAACATTTGAAAGAAGAAATAGCAATTAAAGTTATGTTTTTATTTATTTTCAAACTGCGAGGATTTTTTTCTAGTAAACTTTTCTTTAGATTTAAACATCTAGCAGTTAAATGCTTAAAAATAAATAAAAACATAATTAAATTTATTTCACACCGCTTTCAGTGAGAAAGTGCTTCCCGCGTCTCTGTCATTCCGGTGTGAATTAAACTGCTATCGAATTTATGTCAGAAGAAAATTGTGAATACCCAAATCTTTTCTTCATTTTTTCTTCAGGTCAAACTTATTTATTATTCTCCTAACCATCATTAACCATACAGTTATGACAACCATCGCATCAGTCTGCCATATATGTTTTGTCAATTGCCACGAACCGAAATAGTATATTGGATCATTTGAAGATCTAAAAAAATGGTACTTGAAGCACAACTGTAAATGACAAAAGTCTAAAACTAACAGACTTCAGACAATATAATGATTACAAAATAATGGAAGAATCCATTCGAATCGCGTGAATGGAAAATGAGTGGCATATAACTAGCCTCTATTTCGTACGCCGTAAGGTCTTTACACAAAAGGCTCTTGTTTGGAGGAACAAACGGAATGTGAACTTTAACACCGAGTAGTAAGGCTAGTGTATTATATTAAGGAGGTGAAGGCTCTAATACCGTTGCTAGGTTACGGAGGTCATCGACCCCGCGTGTGCGCATGCTGCGTGGGAATTTGATCTTTCGCGATGTGCTGAGCTGAGCTTTGGAGAAGGTACCTAGTTCTGCTATTGGGCAATGCAATAATAGACTATAAAGAAGCACTTGTAACTGCAAGCTTACTTTCCTGCGCAAATGGTTTACACAATCTATTCAGAGTTCACCTATTTCTGAGATCTTATACCATACACCATACAATATCCGATAACTATAGTATGTCAAGCGGCGGCGATCTGGTTAGGACAATAGAAAATTATGCTAAATATGACATTGCTGAGAGCAGTGACATCCAATCCAATGCATAAATTTATTTGTCTAACTGAAAGTAGAGCACCATTGATACTTTGTCAATCTGTCAACGAAAGCTCAAGAAAGTTTTCCACCTCTTTAGTAAACTCAAACTAAAATTCATTTATTCGGTCTAGGTCTTCTAGCTTTTCTGAATGTCAGAAGTCTACGCTATCGACTAGGAAATCTACCGCGGGAAACCCTGTATTGAGTACCTGAGAGAAATGGGCAAGCCAGTCTTACGGGCTACTATTTTTTCCTGTTTTATATCATACAGTGCCTTCAATTCAAACTTAACATGTACTCATGTAAAGTTTAAATCAACAATTTAAAAGTGTCCAATAAACTACAGAATCTAAGACCGCGTTGTTTCATACAATAGTTGAAAGATGATGTCGAATTTCCAATGTTGAGATCCTACGTCGAGCTGGGAGGAAACGCGAACTAATGCAGATCATCAAACGAAGAAAGGTTGTCTATCTAGGTCACGTGCTTAGGCACTCCAGATACGAGCTTCTCCAGTAAATAATGATGAGCAAGGTGTTCGGGAGAGCTGTTGGACGGAGGAAGAAGCCGTGGCAGCTTAGATAATATCTGGGAATGGACCGGAATCACAAGTACCGTGGATCTTTTCAACCTCGCCAAAGACCGGGTGAAATATGCGGAGCTGACCGCCAGCTACACATGACACATTGTATTAGTATTTGACCTGATATTGACCAATAGTCAAATTTATGTATCAAACAACGCGGCTTTAGAATGTAATGAAGGGACTTTGAATCCTCCGAGGATCCCTACCTCCCATGTTTGTCATATATTTATATAATATTGCGTCAAGTTATCAAAGAAACTTAAAGACATCAGCGAGTAGCAAGTCATGGTTGCTCAACCACTTCTATTTACATGACAAGCGCGATGTATCAAAAGACTTCGGATAAAAGGCGTGCGGGAGCCGAGGCGCGGCAATGTTATAAGACCGAGTGTGCCGTAACTACGTGCGGCTCATTCATGTCATGGCACACTTGGAGGGGGCCTTCAATGGGGTCCGTATTGCTGAGCGGTTGAGGCGCAAGGATTAAGATATGGAGGAATTCCAATTATAAGTGTTGCGGACCTCTTTGCCTTTTTTGATAGCTGATGTAGTTTTTTACTCTTTGGTTGTTTTTTGACGTTGTCTGTTCTATTTACCTATTTCTTTCTGTTAGCTTAATTTTCTGCTTTTATTAAAAAAAAATATAATTCTTCAACTTGTATCATCGTTTTATTGTGGAGATCAATTTGGTTTGTTCATTTCAATAAGTATTTATTTAGACAAAGTATCTTGTCTGTTTGAGTGATTTTTTTTATTTGTTGTTGACAGCCTGAACAAGTTGTATCTACATGCAGTCGTTAGCAATAGGCCATTCAGTTAGTGGGTCAATGTTGTAGCCCGTTATCGCTATTCTGTCTACAAGGAAAGCTGTTGTGACATTAACTGGTCGATGATGATGACGAAGAATATCTCCCTAAACGATTATATTCACAGTGAAAACCTGGCTGAGGCGTATGTTTCTAAATAGAGATAAGTTTCATTCGCCCGTTCAAATAGCGGTTTCCACAAAAGTCGGTTAGCCTACTAAAACAGCTCTCTAATTCTGTCACTCCTAAAAAGTCTTTGCACCAAAAAAAACAAGTTCACTTTTTCATAGTAAAAAAACGCCTGTCTCGACTCAGTTACCTCCTTTGGAAGTAGCAGTTGCGAAGAAAAAAAGGGTCCCATTTTATCTATTACAGAGCATTTGCCGCTAAGCACCCACCTTGGTCCATTCAGTCGTGCCGTCCCAGCCTCCTTTGTGGACTTACGTCACATTTTCCGAGTCCCTCTCACCAACGAGACGAGGAAAATGAACCGGCCTCTCTATTCATATAATACATTGACAATCTTATTACTGAAGTCTTGTTGCTTGTTATAAAAGGAACAAGTTATGCGATGCACGAATTATAATCTCGAGCTCCTCGGTGCTTTAGACAGTATGTAAGGCGCTTTGCAGACGACGGGGCGGGGCGGGCTTTTTGTACGCGAAGCAATAAAAACCGCGTCTCCCCGTCGATGTCTGCGGCTGCCCTCGCCGCGTACACAAAGCACACGACGGGCAGAGGCAGTCAGTTCAGGACGTTCGTTCTAGTGAATAGTCCATCACTAAAAACCGCGTGGCGCGGACTGAGCTAGCTGCCCCGCGCCGCCGTCTGCGTTACTGCATATAAACTGGTTTGTATGATCCACGGCGGGCAGCCGCGGACATGCCGCGCCGCCACCGCCCGCCGGGCACCCAAGGTGCGGTCTTTTTGCCCTCTGTGTGCGTTTGTAGTATAGGATTCACTTTGTGCTATCGTTCGCGGTGAAATTGACCGGCCCGCTCCGCCCCGCCCTCTGCAAAGCGCCTAATTGTTTGTCCCTTAGCATGTAGTCGACAATAAGCATCAGGATCGTGATATGAATAGGGCGATGATACCTTAAAATTTAAAAAATGTGGAATATATACACATTTTTCACACGACACCATAAGAAAATGAATCTAGAAATATGTAGAACTATATAAGATGCCACATTTGGCACTAGTTAGGTTCAGGGCGAGAGATTTTACCAGAAATAGATAGTGTCAGTCTAGTTGATTTGACATGAGCCCTTATAAGAAATTCTCAAAGCAGTAACCCTGTTTATTATAAGCGGAATATTAATTAATAACATTACACGCAGAATAAATGCACCGTTTCAGCTCAACCTTAAGTTTTTATAATGCTGTCAGACGAAAGACCTTATTATTAACTTTAATAAATGTTCTTGACTTTTTTATAACATACATTCATAATCCTTAATAGCAAGAAAAGAAAAAATAGCGTCCATCCACACCATAAACAACATAGAATACCGGGAATGATGTCCGAGATGATAAAGTTCTTGATTTGCGAGTCATCCGTTGGCTTAAAACACTCGAGAAGCCGACATAACTTCAACTTTACCGAAACAAGGAGTTAGGCAACAATGGCGCCCAAGCTATTTACTATTTGCCCAAGCGCCTATAAAATCCCGGCCTGATTCTCTGGAAGATCAATCGTCCGGGTGCTACGCTACCAAATCCCGGAGCCCGCGGAGGTTACACGTTTCGATGTGAAGACGGCTATTCTCGATTTGTCCGGTTGCCGTAATCGCTCCCACAACATCCTACGTCGTTATCTTAAACATTCCGCTCGTTTCGGACAAAACATGTTTTTGCGCGGACGATACAGCAATTAATGAAAGAATTACACGTATCTAATTACAGAAACTGGAATTACTTTTGTATTCTGTTGTTGTACAGGCCTGACGAGCAGATATGTTTGGAACGATATCTGAATCTAAGGACCAGAAACTATATATATATATACAATTACAGTAGCAACGAAACATTAAAGCTTTAATTTGTCATTATAGGCAATCATTGAAAAAAAACAAAGACAGCGTAAATTTGCCAAGTTCAGTTTATTATTTCTAAAGATTTTACGCGCGCGGAAAGGGTTTGTAAATTTATCGAAGTTTAATTTTTAAGTATATTTTTTTAGTTACAATTTTAATTTTTTTAAAGCATGTAACTGCTTGATATTTAAATCTAAAGAAAATATAACTAGAAAAAATTCCACGCGGACCAGGCAGCAGACGGGACTCGAACCCGCACCCTTTGCAATCCTGGCGAATGCACTGATCATAAGCACTTGTAAAAGTATTCATTTGACATTGTGGGTTACCTATAATGCGAAGAGATGGCGCTGCCTTGCAGCTTAAGAATGGCTAGAGGAATATCGACGCAGTCCGTGAAGGCCGCGGTAGCATAATTGGTCAGTCTATTCGCTCGGATTGCGAAGGGTGCGGGTTCGAATCTGCTGCCTGGTCCGCGTGGAATTTTTTCTAGTTATATTTTTTTATCTGATCCAAAGGGTTTGTGGCAAATTAATAAAAGTATTTACAATGCCAGATTCCTAAACTTTGTTGATGTTCTTTTCAAAGAACACAGAAACCTTTCAAAGAAATAAAATCAAAACTTGCATGTGTTTATTTACAAAAAGTGTTTTTAGACGAATCAACACTCGATATTTCATGCCATTTAAAGGCTTCCCTTCCGTCTCATTGTCGTATCCTCAAATCGTAATTGTTCTTGTCAAGATTTCACTTGAACACATAAAAAAGAGAAATGAGAGACTAAACAAGTCAGTAACCTCAAAAGTCTTTGAGTGATAGTCGTCTTTCTTTTCTATTTGACATCAAACAGCTATAATTTGACGTTTTAATACCAAACCTAACTCGGACAAGCTCATTTTCATCGCATAAAAATGAATGTCCACTTTCGAGCCACCGCGATTCGCAACCACACACTCTATACCTGTCTTTGCCACACATCTGATTAGAGTTGCACACCCATCCTTTTCTGAATGACTGTTATTTTTTATTGCAATCAATATGCAAGTGAGCATCTTGCTTCAACATCTTCGATATTAGTTCGGAATAGTATTTTAAGTGTCTATGACATGCGAAGAATTTTAAAGAGAGGTAAGGCACCATTGCTTTTCAGTTCAAATTGGTGGGTTGAATTTAATTGATTCTATTTATAATACGATTCAACTAAGAATAGGACCGACTGGGCGCCATATTGTGATGTTAAAGCTGTCAATTCAATCCAAATAGGTAGAGTGAGCAAAAATAAGTTTTTATTTAATAATTTATTAAGACTGTGAGAAAAAACATTAATCAGAATCTAGCTCTTCTATTCCGCTCATCTTTGCATTACCGCCGGAGTAGTTATGAATAATCATGCACTATTACTAGGTCACATACGAACATACATCCTTTATGTAAACGAAAGTTTGAAATCGAATTTACGAATGCAACTTAAAGTGACATAAATTGGTTGACGATTTAGGTTATCAACCATTCATGGCCAAAGCTCAATAAGTAAAAAAAAAAATATCAACCGATATTAATTATCAATATTTGTTATTTTTTGTTTACAAATGTTTGGTTATTATACTTGAATTAGCGGAGTGCTAAAAAAGGTTAAAAGTTTTTTTTCAAACCGTACTTTTCAAGCGACATTTGACAGATAGAGGTCGTTCTTATTTGAATCGCATTATAACTTAACTTTAGGCCTGGATCGCGTCTGCTTTTAAAACCCGAGACCATTCGGTAGGGTAATTTGCCAAGTGTTGCTGCAAAAAAACCATGTGCACTGGGTCATTTGTTGAAGATTACGAACAATCAAATAAAAGTTAGAATGGTGAGACAAAATCAATATCAGACGGGATGAAGTAATTAATAATAATAAATAAATAAATATTGAACACACTCACACCAATTAGCCTAGCCCCAAAGTAAGCACTATAAGGCTTGTGTTATGGGATGCTAGGGTAACGGATAGAATACATATACCGTACATATATAAGTATATTTATATAAATACATATTAAACATCGATGACTGGAGTACAAATGCTCGTATTCATCACACAAACATCTGCCCCCACCGGGATTCGAACCCGGGGCCTCTCGAGTCGGCGAAAGCCATGAAACCCGGCGTACAAACCAGTCGGCCACGGAGGTCGTCTAATTCCAATAGGACTATCCCAGACGGGCAGATTATGGTCTTTTTTTTATAGATAGGTCCGACAAATGACTCCACCCCACCTGATGTTAAGTGGCGGTGAAGCCCAGTCGCGAAGATAGCTGATATAGCAGTTCTACCTGCCACACCAGCCATCTTCACCCTGCCGGCCTGCATGTTGCTTCTACACGCCTCTTTTAAAGGATCCCAGGTTCTAAGAGGGAGGGAACACGTGAGCGAGCAGAGCAGTTCTTTTACGGATAGTGCGACAAAGAAGTGAGTCACCAAACTTCTTTGTACAAGTTGGAATAGTGGCCACAGTAAGTCGCGTGTGGTCCTCTAAAGGAAAGGGGAAGGTGGAATAATAGAGAATAACTCCTCAGAACACTCGCCGTAGTACGTGTAAAGTAAAGGCGCTTGTTAACTAGACAATATTTGCCCGGTTTCTGGTCGAACCGAAAGAACTAGATTATGCATAACCTGCGCAGTGGCAATTTTACATAATTACAAAAACTTCAACTGAGCATATTTGTCTGCGGTTTTGCTGAAGAAGTTTGCCGCTACCTATAACGTCGCCGGACCGGACGTATACACGGTTTAAAACCGTGCGCACACCCGGCGGAACACCGTCTCGTGTTTCTCTGTATGTTAGACATAAAGGTGAACGCAGACTTGGCTGCACCGCAGTCTCCGCAGTCCCCGCAGTCATCGCTTTTTGTAAATGGCCTCGCACATCTATCTGCACCGAAGTCAGTGCAGTCGTTCCCGTCGCCGCACGCATGTCACTTGATTTCTTTCATTCAGTTGATGCGAATGACCTCATCCGCGCCGCGCTAGCTCAGCGTCCGCTGCGTGCGGGCCGGCGTTGGTGACGTCATCAGTTGCGGCTTGGGGAGTTCGATCGTTTCAGGGACTGCGGCGACTGCGACGCGGGTGGGTGTGCGAGGTTGCATAGAATTTCATATAAAGAATTCGAATGCGAAGACTACGGCGCGTGCGGTGCGGCCAAGTCTGCGTTCACCTTAAAACCACTGTGACTTTATTACAAAACAGCCGTCGTTGCCCCGAAATCATTTCTAAGTCCTTCATCTCCGCACGGTTGCAGTTGAGCTGGTTGATATCTGGCAACACCATCCGCTGTTTGTGCATCCGTTGTTGCTATCTGCCAGTTTCACATCCGCCATTATTCCCATTTTAGGCGCCAAGCATTTTGCGGCGGCCATTTTGTGTAGTTTCCCGCTAACTGCATTTTAACGGCGAAAATGAGATCTAAGTACAATTATTTGGTAAGCATACAAAGTGAAATTTAACTTCTTCACAAATTAATGATAAATTATTATTATCATTAGGTACGAGTTTTTATAAGTTTAGAACAGATTACAAAACATTCAAGTTTTTAGAATTTATTTTATTCGTGGTAGGTAGAATTGGTAATACACTGTCAAATTAGTCAGATTTTTAACTTAGACAGCAGCTTTTATAGACACAAAAACACTATGTATGACAGTAATTTAGCACATTTCATATTTATATTATTGTTAAAGTAATTAAATTCTGGCTTTTCAAAGCCATTCAATTTAAAGATTGGTCAACGTGTTTAAGAATCCCGTTCTTCGTGACCACGTTTGAGCCAAGTGAGGTAACGCTTTTCCTACCTGAATGGTCTCGGGTTTTAAAAGCGAACGTCATTTTTGGGTGACATTTGACAAGTATTTGAAAAAACTATTGCTGTCACGCATTGGCAAATACCGTGTGATGGGGACAACAGTAGTTAACGCTGAAAATTGCGTATAAAAATGGCAAAATTCGAGGTTTGGCTCTCGACGATTTCCTTCTCGAAAATTAGATATATATGTAAAAGAAATTTTACACGAAGAATAATAAGTAGTTATAATATGGCTCTCTGTTTTGATTTTTGTAAATGCCTATTAAATCTCCAAAAAATTGTTTCTATTTGGCCCTTTCGTGGGTTTTTAGTTTCTTTGAAACACAAGTTTTTGGAAAAAGGAAGACATAGGAGCATAGAATGAGTGTAATTATTTGTTTCTTAGGTTTTCACGCACATCACTCATTAAATAAAACTAGTTTTTACGGGTTAATGCACGAAACTTTATTTATTTATTGCCGTTTCGCAGCCTTTTCAGGTCTGCATCGTCAGAATAATGATTTTTTCTTTAAAATTGTCGAGCTACCTTCGAAAGACTTATATTGAGCGTTTGGTTATTTCATTGGAAGATTTTTAAAATTTTATTGTCTATGTATGAATTTATTATTAAATTTACTTAATAAAGTATTTTATTTAAAAATCTTGTTTGTAATTTTGAGTTTATTTATTTGACCCTAACTACCGTAAACTACCACCGGTTCCAAAATTGGGAGACCTTCCTGAGAAGAACCGGCGAAACAAACTCAAGAGAGGCTTTCTATCTCCTTCTTATGTTAAATTATGCAAACAAAAAGAACTAATAGTATCTGATGGTCTTGCAGTGTGTGCTCGGGGTTGGGATTTTATCTCCTGTATAATAGGTTCCCAAGCTGGTGGTATATACCAACCATCTTCCCTATTGAAATTTGGATATTTTTTAATTTCAATAGCCTCGCGCATCATTCGAGGAACGAACCGCCGCTCAGCTGCAAGGATCTGTGGTCTATCAAATCTAATGTAGTGGTTTGGTCCCCCTGAACATGCATTCCCCCTGAACAAGTTATTTACTACGCACCGTTGCCCTAACCCCTGGGTTCCGAACCTGGGGGTAATTACATCTCCGGGGGTAAATCAGTCATACTTCGGGGGTAACAGAGAACCTAATTATTTGGTCAAATCTAAATAATAAGAAAATACTATATAATAAAACTACTAAATAGAGCATGCGCTCCTTCTTGCTAGCGAGCCCGCGGGGTGCTGAGTGTGGGAAGCGGGGCGAGATTTTCTCCTGATGATGACATTATTAGAGACGAAGATGTAGCGGCCAAATTGGAATTTCTTAGACTGATGATAACATTTTAAAGTCGGGGTAAAATCTGTTTTCCTGATAGGTTACAGGGGTAGCAATATTGGAAAGGTTACGAAACACTGCCCTAACCACATAATGGTCGGCGCCACTGTGACTTGAGGTCTTTTGTATGAAATTTTTGGCGCAATCTAATCGAACAATCATTTAAATTTATTCATACTGGTAGACTATGAAGACATACGCAATTTGACGTATCAGTAGACTTGAGGTCTCAATGCTGCCACCTGATGCCCATCATTCCAGAAAACCCTCTTTGTAATAAATGTAATAATAAGAAGCATTACAGATTTTTTCGTTTGTTGAGATAAAACATTCCTCTATGTTACTGTTGTCACTGTTGAGATAAAAATCTACTACACCGTGGATCGCTAGAACTATACTTACCGACAGACACAACCTTACCCTAGTTCAAATGTTAATTTTGAATCTAAATGTATTCCAAGGAATTTCTTATTATGCAGCCATCTTATAGGTACCTACATTATTGTACAAAACTGGAGAATACTTATCTGTATCTATATGTTTCCTTGAAAAAATCATTGCTCCACTTTTTCCAACGTTAATTGTGAGGTTCACACTATTATAGAAACGTTGAATTTGTGACAAACCATTGTTTAGGTTTCTAACAACACTATTTACATATTTATTTACACTATATAAAACTATATCATCAGCAAAAAGAAGGCATCTAACTGATGAATCTGTTAGATAATTGTTAATTTGAGATGTGTAAACCCCAAATAATAACGGAGATATTGGGGAACCCTGCATTGTTCCTTTATAAACATTTCTAGGGCCATGTAATATATTATTATACCTAATATACATTGTTCTGTTGTATAAAAAGTAAAAATCCATTTACAAAATTTTCCAGGTATACCATTATCACTGAGGATTTGGATAAGAATAGATGGGTTCACATTATCAAAAGCACCAACAAAGTAACGTCTTATAGTACAGATAAAGAAAAAATTGCGAAAACCGTGAATTTTTTGGTAAAACATATAGGTAATAAAAAATATTTTTGAAAATTCATGTGTGTACGGAACCCTCGGTGCGCCAGTTCGACTCGCTCTTGGCCGGTTTTTTTTTTATTAGTGTAATGAGTGACCACCTCCAAAATTTCAGGCTGCGACC
This sequence comes from Chilo suppressalis, assembly GCA_902850365.2. Lineage (NCBI taxonomy): Eukaryota > Metazoa > Arthropoda > Insecta > Lepidoptera > Crambidae > Chilo > Chilo suppressalis. The sequence continues at coordinate 25,910,770 of OU963905.1, read as the reverse complement.
GCGCCTGCCTTCTATAAGGTGAGGTTACTTCCTGGACTTCCCCAAGTCGAGCGGAAAATCCGCTGTACCCTAACTCTCTTAATTTTCATACCTAATTGGTTCAACACGTTGTTCTTAAATGACCCCTCAGGTTCGAGTGGTCTAGAGGCTCCAGACGGAGAGGAGACTCCCCCGTGGGGAGATGTCATCCGCCTGGAATATCTCTAAAGGCACTCGCCAATTCTCGGCTTGAGAACCCATTAGAATCTCGCCGTCCCCAAACCAGGTGACGCTGTAAAGGTCATCTGCGTCCATAACACATACCAAGACACATACAAAAAACATCTTAAATGACAGAATGCCATTACAATATTTTTTTTTAAACACACCAATTAGCCTAGCCCCAAAGTAAGCACTATAAGGCTTGTGTTATGGGATACTCACGGATAGAATACACATACTTTACATATATGAGTATATTTATATAGAAATACATATTTAAACATCCATGACTGAAGTACAAATGTTCGTGTTCATCACACAAATATCTGCCCCCACCGGGATTCGAGCCATGAAACCCGGCGTACAAACCACTCGGCCACGGAGGTTGTCAAATTGGTTGTCCTATAGTCTTAGTAGGTACTTACAAAAATTTGCGATATTCCTTGATAGCATTTCTTAAAAGTGCGACAATATTAGCCAGTACAAAGACACGTTCAATAGCAATTAATATTTAATAAAGCCAAAGAAAGCTCCGTCTCACGTTTCAGGCTATTTTACGTCGAGGGTAACGGCGCAGATTGTGGCCACAAACCCATTAATTTCCCTCATAGACTTTTTAATTAAGAACGATTTTTTTTCAGCAGACGTTCCGATGTAAAAGATGGCCGCAATAAAATCGCTCGCATAATTAAAACGAGATTTCCGTTGGGGGAATGTCTAGTTTGGTATTTTATTGAGAAACTGCAATCGTAATCATATAGACAACAATATCAGATTATTAAACGTAAAGAAAAATTTTACTCTTAAAAATAACACGCGGCCTAGGCAGCAGATAGGGCAAACCATAAATTATTACTAGTAAGTAAATATTTGTTTAGATTTGATCATCTAACAGTTAAATGCTTAAAATAAAATACTTATCAAAATTAATGTTATCTCTGTTGAAAGGCTTGCCCCAGTTGCCTTCCCAAGACAGACTTCTAAGGACATCAAATCTCCGCGCGGGACCCGAGTTAGGGCACCGTATCGTTTCGCATCGTAAAAATTACTATGAAAACTAAGCAGCGCCTCTACCGGACGTAAAAACAAACTTGAGGACGAACTTATTTGACGCTGACGATACGATTACGGATCTGTCTAAGTTCGTGTGGCCCTCAGGTAGAGTTACCAGATGCTGGCTTATCAATTCCGGGACATTTGCAACCCCCTAACAAGATAAAGCATCAAATCAAATTTTTATTCATAATTGTTTTGTATTGAAGTTAATGTGATTATCAAAATTTTATAAGATTTAATTGCTTGTTAAGTGTAAATTGCATGTCGTAATCGCCTATAATTAAAGGTCCACTAATAAAGTGTCGTACTATAAATGTGTAAATAAGAAATGTCTAAGTGTAACTTTGTTGGTGATGAAATAAATAAATAAATAAAAATAAACCCCCCCATCACCCCCCAGACTACATACAAAATACATTTACAATTTATTACTAAAATTTATGGTTTTTGTTTTAGGTTTGCATATTAAATTTACATTTACAGTATTATACAGACATTGCTTCTTTTTATAGCAGGTATTGTGCAGAAGTTCATTCAGAAATTATTGGATATCATCCGTTATACGGTTCAATGTCTTAATTTATGTCGATGCTGTATCATTTGTAAAGCTTTTTGTTAGTAACAAACTATGTTACCAAGCTATATATTATATTGTATTTGATAATTGGAATAGAATAGCCGAATTGGTCCCGGCTGCATCATCATTACCACTCATCAGCTTTGCATTTTTTTTTCTTTTTGTTTAAGATTCAACCGTTTTAGGGAAGGCAAAGGAACAATGCCTATACAGCCTGGTCTTTAGTTAAATTAATCTTCTTTTTGTTTTTACATTAGAATGTCGGTGTGACGCATTCAAATGTTTCTTGGAGTGTTTGGCACGAAATGTATCGAGCTGGCTTTTTCGATAAGCTTCTGTGAGGTAGTCAACACTACAATAAAGTTCTCACGTCCACTTGACCGGAATAACGTATATTTTAACGGTTCTACTAATTCTTCAGTTACGCAGACGGTTGTAACACAAAATCACACCAATTTTATTTCCCAATATCCACTATGAAAGAATTTAAGTAATTAAAATAAGACGACAACCGCACTTGATGAAATCCCGCCAAAAACTCCGTCAGCTTTGCACTAAGGTTAGGGTTTCTAGATGGCCAGGAAATCCTGGTTTGTCCCGGAATTTTGCGTCTTGGCCCGTGTCCAGTCATCATCATCATCATCATCAGCCTATTAATGTCCCCACTGCTGGGGCACAGGCCTTCCCTATGGATGGAATAGGGAGATTGGGCCATGACCCACCACGCGGGCCCAGTGCGGATTGGTGGGTGCTAACGACTGCAAATGCAGTCGGGACCAGCTTAACGTGCCTTCCGAAGCACGGAGGAGCTCGAGATAGTAAATTTTTGGTCACCCATCCAATGACCGACCACTGCGAAAGTTGCTTAACTTCAACGATCGCAGCCGAACGCGCTAGCCACCTGCGCCATCAAGCTCCTCACTCTCCTCCTCGTGTCCAGTAATTAGACCTTATTGTCCCGGATTCCGATAATGTGCTAGTTTCGTAACAAAATAAACTAATAACGAATGACACCGTAGGCCTTCTTGATGTTTTAATTCTGGGGGGTGATGGGGGGTTTGTTTAGATGCTTTATTTTTGAAGTTATACTTCTTTAGGCGCGTTATGAAAAAATGATGAGAGTGAAATTTTAAGATGCGCGCGCATCACTGTAACACAAAATTTTAACATAATGAAGTTGGTCGCTTTAGCGACCAACTTCATGCGTTACTTTTGTGTTTACCGCACATTAAGAAAATCTACCAACAAAATAGAAATAGAATCTCTATTTAGTGGGTGCTAACGACTGCATTGTGAAGGCCTATCAAAAGTATTTATTAATCTGGAACAACGGAACCAAAGCGCAATTCAGGAGACTACAGCGCCATCTCTTGACCATTGGAGTAGTAGAACCAAAAACCACATCTTTATTTTTTGTAATAAAGTAACAGTTACAGGTATTCATCTTAATATATATAAATCTCGTGTCACAATGTTTATCCTCAATGGACTCCTAAACCACTGAACCGATTATAATAAAATTCGCACACCATGTGCAGTTCGATCCAACTTGAGAGATAGGATAGTTTAAATCTCAAATTATAGTCGCAATTTTAATTTATTGCAAATTATTACTTTTGGGCGGTACGAAGTTCGCCGAGTCAGCTAGTATTTATAATATTTATCCACATGTTTCTAGTTTGTATATTCGGAATACGTGTTTGAGTTTCGTACAAGTGCAAATCACATATGTTCTAATAAATTATATTCAGTAGCGATTTTAATTGAATATTTTGATTATTTATTTATTTTTTCAAATTAAAACTGAACTTTATTGACTTCGTCCTTTTCCAGACTTTTTATTAATTTATTGTAATTAATTATTTGCATGCAATTAAAAACTAATTTTAAACGATGCCAAAGAAGGATAACTCCTCACGCGCCTACATAAGTACACGCACCCATTTTTTTAAGAGGGGCGTGCAAAATCACTCACGCCTAACATCAGGTGGAACAAAGTAATGTCAGGCTCCGTATAAGCAACGTAATAAAACTTATAACTTGTTTTTCGTGTATGCTACTTAAGGTGTCAAATAAATTAAAAAAAAAACACGCAGTTTTTACTTTTTTTTGTGCTCTCCCTATAACCGCCTCAAGTATGTTTTTTCGTGAAAGTTTTGCACAACAAAGTTGGAGAGATATTGACTTTCTTATCTTAGCCGAGTGGAACTTTACAAGTTTCGAGGCTAATTTTATACAGATATGAAAATATCTCTTATCTATTAGACAAGTCCGTCCGTCCGTCTGTCTGTGGTGCTGTTTCAGCGGCCAAACCGTAAGAGATAGATAAAGAGAATATTTAAGTTATAAGTTAAGAATAGTCTGATAAGACTACAAACCGGATTTGAGTAACGTATCACTTCCGGTTTTCGAGAAATCACGAATTTCAAACGGAACCACACAAAATCTCCGAAGTTCTCAATTAATTTAAATCAGGTTTTGGTGAACATTTGGTTCACTGGTTTGCTAGTATCTATACTAACATTATAAAGCTGCAGAGTTTGTTTGTTTGTTTGAACGCGCTAATCTCTGGAACTACTGGTCCGATTTGAATGATTCTTTCAGTGTTGGGTAGTCCATTTATCGAGGAAGGCTATAGGCTATATTTTTTTCAAAATTAGGGATCCTTAATAAAATTGCTATTTTGTAACACAAGGTGTAAAATCGAAAACCTATTTTTGCGTGCGCTGCAAAAACTATTGACAATAGAACAAAATGATGTACTACGGGTTTGTAGATCCCATTAAAACCTACAAAAAAGTCCGCAAGAACATATATCTAGCTATCATGGTTTAATCACAATAACCGATTTTGAGTTCAAAATAATTATTAAATCGTCTGAAGAAAAGAAAACTACGTTAAATATGTATCGTAATATTAATGTGTCACTCTTTGGTATCGAATCAGAGCATTATTGAAGAAAATGACACTGATCCAGTATGTGAGTCCTTGATTAATAAATCTGTTCACTCAGAGACCACAATTAGATGTAATTCTTTTAAGCAGAGAAACTTTCATAAGTATATAATGTTATGTGACGAATTTGGTAAAGATCTGGGTTGCTTACTACAAAAACAGCTGGGTGAAAATACAATTAATTATTGTTTGCCAGGTGTCACAATGCACCAATTAATGAAGAAAATATTAACTCTTGAACTTGACAAAAATACAAGTTTAATTATTTTAATTGGTAATAGAGGTAATGTTGGCAAAAATGACATTATGACTTACTATAACTCTTTGTGTTCTCTAAATGTAAATAGAATAGTTATGTATACATTTCCTTATAGTAAGAGTCTATCAAGTGAAGAAAATAATATTAGGTACAGGCTAAATTTGACATTAAGTACCATGTCTCAGTATAGTGGTCAAAAAGTACATTTAATTGATATAAATAAATTAATATATAATTTTAAAATGACAAGAGATAAATATTATCTTTCATATTACCATAAGAGACAAATAGCTTCTTCGCTATTATTTTATTTTACACACATAGCCAAAAACTTGGCTAACACTACTGCTTCTATTGAGCAGCATAATTATGTGGATCAGACTTTGGAATTTGTTCCAAATACTGACATTAATTGTAATTTAAATTAGTTCGTAAGACAACAGAGGAGCTCTCTAGCTATATCATGACCAAGGAAAAGTCTAAATTTCTAAATATTGTTCACCAAAATATACAAGGCTTTTCTGGTAAAGACTTAGAACTATGCTTATTTTTAAATACAATGAATATAAACATTTTATGTATTACAGAGCACTGGCTCAGAAATTATGAATTAGTTACAGGCTTAGATAATTATACAGTTGTTAGTAGTTTTTGTAGGAAATCGGCTATCAGGGGAGGCTCTCTCATAATCTTACAGAATAATCTTAAATACAAAGAACGTGCAGATATTGTTTCACTTTCAGTTGAACGTAATGTTGAACTATCTTGCGTGGAACTGGAAGAAATGATCATAATATGTGTATATCGACCCCCATCTGGGAATTACACTCAATTTGAGTCCGCTATGGAAGACACTTTCAATATAGTATGTAAATGTAATAAAGTGGTTGTTGTGTGTGGTGATTTTAATATAAACATTTTAGTTAAGTGTCCATTAGTGAGTAGGTTTCTAAACTTATTTAGATCATATAACTTGAAGCATACCTTCTTTGAGCCTACCCGCATCACACATGCATCAGCAACCTGTTTGGATAATATTTTTTGTAATAGAAATGTTTTTAATAAATCAATAATAAATTGTATTAATTCTGATCATAGTGGACAATTAGCCTCTATTGAACACCATCATGCTTCACCCAAACATGACCTAACTTGTAGACCAATTACACAAACGGGTATAAATAAATTTCAAGATAACGTTTATCACAAAATATCGAACTTACCAGTTTGTAATAATAATAATATTTTGTATGAAGATTTATTCAATTTAATTAAAGATGAATTCAATAAAATATTTAAACGCAAATTAATTAAATGCCATAGCTCTAAAAAGAAATTTAGTGATTGGGCCACACCAGGTATTTACAAAAGTAGAAATAAGTTGTATCAATTATATGCTCTCAAGGCAACCTCATCTGATCCTAAGTTTATAGAATATGTCAAAAACTATTCAAAAACTTTTAAAAAGGTGTGTGCCATAGCAAAGTCTAAGTTTTTATCTAAAAAAATTAGTCTTTCCGATAATAAAATAAAGACAACTTGGAATATAATTAATAATGAAACTGGAAGAAATAAATTTAATGAACATACATATTCTTTAAAAATAGACAATAAGATTATTAGGACAGATGATGCCGTTGCAAACACTTTTCAAAATTTCTTTTCTAGTGCACCATTTGAAACAACTAGAAATCTTAATTCTTGTTCTAGGTTAGCAATGACCCTCCTTGAGTCAAGTGTTGATAAGTGCAGTAATGATTTTCATTTTAGACATATCAGTAGTGATTGTATTATAAAAACTTTTAATTCAATTAAAATTAAAAAGACAGAGGATTATTGGGGAATATCAACATATATAATAAAACCGATTATCACTGTCATTGCGCCACAACTGGCCATTATATTTAACAAATGTATTGATGAGGGAGTGTTTCCAGATCTAATGAAATGTGCTAAAGTTATCCCTCTCTTTAAGGCTGGTGAGAAATCAGATCCCAGCAATTTTAGGCCTATATCTGTATTACCAGCGCTAAGTAAAGTATTTGAGAAAATAATTTATAACCAATTACTAGCACACTTTTCTATAAATAAGCTATTTCATTTAAAACAGTTTGGTTTCACTAGAGGCAAAAGTACTACTGATGCTGGAACTGCACTTCTCAAACACATCTTTGATATATGGGAGAGTAAGCACGATGCTATTGGCATTTTTTGCGATTTATCTAAGGCATTTGACTGCGTTAGCCATGAAACATTGTTAAATAAAATGAAGCATTATGGTGTATCAAATATTTCACTAAGTCTGATACAGTCTTATCTTTCTGCTAGGATTCAGAAAGTGGTTATAAATCAAGCTGAGTCTACAGGAGCACCCATTTCTATGGGCGTGCCCCAGGGTTCAATATTGGGCCCATTGCTTTTCCTTATTTATATTAATGACCTTCCTCACTTTACAAGAGATTTGTGTGAGACAGTACTATTTGCTGATGACACCTCTTTAGTGTTTAAAGCTAGGAGAGGAAATGATTGTTATGACGAAGTAAATTGTGCTCTCTCTGAAGTCCTTCACTGGTTTACGGTAAATAATTTAAAACTAAACTCTAGTAAAACAAAATGTGTTAAGTTTACTTTACCTAATGTGAGGCAGGTTAATACTAGTTTAAAAATAAATGACCAGCCTGTAGAGTTAGTGGATTCTACAAAGTTTCTGGGTATTACTTTAGACTCGCATTTGCAATGGGATCCTCATATTGATGCCTTATCAAGTAGACTGAGCTCTGCGGCTTTTGCTGTTAAAAAAATAAGACTTCTAACTGATGTGGAAACGGCAAGATTGGTTTACTTTGGTTACTTTCATAGCGTTATGTCATATGGCCTTTTGTTGTGGGGCTCAGCTGCTAATATAGAAAGTATTTTCGTACTGCAAAAGAGAGCTGTTCGCGCCATATATAATTTAAAGGCAAGAGAATCTCTTAGAGAAAAATTTAAAGAAATTAATATTTTAACACTGGCATCGCAATACATTTATGAAAATTTAGTATATGTAAGAAAAAACTATGACGCATTTTCAAAAAAAAGTCAAACCCATAACTTTAACACGAGATATAATAACAAACTTGCCGTTCCATGTTTCAGACTCCAAAAATCAAGAGGTTCATTTCTGGGATGTAGTATTGCATTGTTTAACAAAGTTCCCCAAGATCTGATTGAGCTTCCACTAACCAAATTTAAATCTCAGATTAAGAATACTCTTATGAATAAGGGCTATTATAAAGTTAATGATTATCTAAATGATCGAAATGCATGGACATAGTGTTTCTTGTAATTTGTTATTTGATGGGTATGAGTCAGTTTTTGAAACAGTAATATGGTACCTATCTAATGCCGCTTCCTATATACTAAATATAAAATTTATTGTAACTATATATCTATATCCTTAATAATGTAATGGAAGGTGACTTCAGATGTATCTCTGAAATCATTTTTCAACTTGACGACTCTGTATATATCAATACAGGGAGAAAAAAGCAGCCCTTGCTGAGTTTCTTGCCGGTTCTTCTCAGTACAAGGTCTCCCGCCGTAGTTTTGCGAACCGATGGCGTAGCTTCTTGACCTTCACAAGTGCTTGTAACAGCCTAGACTGAATAAATGACTTTTCATTTCATTTCATTTCATTTCATTTCATTTCATTTCATTTCATTTCATTTCATTTCATTTCATTTCATTTCATTTCATTTCATTTCATTTCATTTCATTTCATTTCATTTCATTTCATTTCATTTCATTTCATTTCATTTCATTTCATTTCATTTCATTTCATTTCATTTCATTTCATTTCATTTCATTTCATTTCATTTCATTTCATTTCATTTCATTTCATTTCATTTCATTTCATTTCATTTCATTTCATTTCATTTCATTTCATTTCATTTCATTTCATTTCATTTCATTTCATTTCATAATCTTTATCGAAATTAAGCATTATGTTACCAAGAGTATTTATGTAGAAGTAAAATACTTTTTGTTTCATCTCAATCGGATATTTCGTTTAAAAGTTATCACGTGTGTAAGATGTTAAGAGTTGGTACCTATATATTTTATCTCGGTATTTCCTCGGAAACGAGAAAAACGCAGGTGAAACCGCGGGGCACGGCTAGTACGGAATATTACTACGACTGCCTGAAATGATGAAACACTAACAGCCAGCTTCATTAATCGAGCCCCAGTAAAAGGTAAGGATAACCTGATTCCGGTACAATTAACGACAGCTGTTATTAAGACTATAATCCTTACTAATATCCTTACTAATATTATAAAGGCGAAAGTTTGTTTGGATGGATGTATGGATGGATGTTTGTTCCTCTTTCACGCAAAAACTACTAAACGGATTTTAATGAAACTTTACAGTAATGTAGCTTATAGATCAGAATAACACATAGGCTATAATTTATAAAGATATTGTGTGAATTGTCCAAAATATAACGATAAATGTCATTTAAGTCTGAAAAAATTCTGCAATCTGCGAGCTATTCAGGCGTGTAAGGATAAAATTGTCTAAAAAATATCCCGCAACAGCATATGTCTACCTTTTATGGTTGACTCACAATAACACGTGTAATTATATAAATAAAGTCATTCTTTATAGCACAAGCCTGAGAACAAAAAGTATAGTTACCACTACAGCTCTACACCGAAGCGAAGCGAGGGCGGATCACTAGTTAATAATAAAAAAATCTTGGCAACAAAGCTATTGTAGGACTACCTCTACTGGAGTTAGTTTGATTTATTGAAACTGGCCGTTACGGAACATATTAACGAAGTTGTAAACCCTCTGCAAAGCGGTTTTTTATCATAAATAATATATAAATATTCCCAACACTCACACCAATTAGTCTAGCCCCAAAGTAAGCACTGTAAGGTTTGTGTTATGGAATACTAGGGTAACGGATAGAATACATATACTGTACATATATAAGTATATTTTTATCGAAAATACATATTAAACATCCATGACTGGAGAACAAATGCTTGTATGTATCACACAAACATCTGCCCCCACCGGGATTCGAACCCGGGACCTCTCGAGTCGGCGACACCATGAAACCCGGCGTACAAACCACTCGGCCACGGAGGTCGTCATCAAATCAAATCACAAATTTTTAATGTGCCGTATTATTATTAAACAAATTCTTTTTTTTAAAGAAAGGTCCGACAAATGACTCCGCCCTACCTAGTGTTAAATGACAGTGAAGTCCAGACGCGAAGGTAGCTGATACAGCAGTATTACCTGCCACACCAGCCATCCTCACCTAGCCGGCCTGCATGTTGCTTCTTCACGCCTCTTCTATTTGTAAGAATTAAAATTTTTACATAAAAACCATTTTTAATGGTTTTTATGTAAAATTACTGCTGTATCAGCTACCTGATACAGCAGTATTACCTGCCACACCAGCCATCCTCACCTAGCCGGCCTGCATGTTGCTTCTTCACGCCTCTTACATTTGTAAGAATTTAAATTTTACATTAAAACCATTAAAAATCGCAACAACAATGGACGTTATTAAGAGAATATTCCCGGATTTGAAGGCAACAAAGTTAATATTTTATTATAAAATTAAATAATTATAAAGCAAATGTGTTACTTAATAGCTCTATCATATTTCCCGTCTACTTTGGTGAAACTATAACAGGATATATATATTATAACTGGAATAGCTTATTTGCAGAACGCTGCACCGCGGTGGCTACCATTGAGACCGTGCAGACTTAGTGATAGCAGGAGAGATTTTTTTTTATAACTTTAACAATAAAACTGACCTGACGACCTCAGTGGCCGAGTGGTTTGTACGCCGGGTTTCATGGTGTCGCCTACTCGAGAGGTCCCGGGTTCGAATCCCGGTGGGGGCAGATGTTTGTGTGATGAATACGTGCATTTGTACTCCAGTCATGGATGTTTAATATGTATTTCTGTATAAATAAATATACTTATATACGTATAGTATATTTATTCTATCCGTTACCCTAGTATCCCATAACACAAGCCTTATAGTGCTTACTTTGGGGCTAGGCTGATTGGTGTATGTGTTGGTAATATTTATTTATTTAAAATATATATTTATTTAGCGGCCGCCCGCGACTACGTCCGATTTAACTTTTGTTAGTTGAAAATCCCTAAGAGACCTTGACTTTTTTTCCAGGATGAAAAGTGTCTTCAACTCGATCCAGGTCAAAAACTATATGCGTACCAAATTTCATCCAAACACATTCAGTAGTTTTTGCATGATTGAGTAACTGACATATAAACATACAAGTGTATGCTCTTCCAAGGGCGAAACATATGGAAACTTTTACATTATTTACCAGCTGTAACAAACTATGTTTATGATTTTATTTATTTTTTAAGCATTTAGCTGCTAGTTGTTTAAATCTAAAGAAAAGTTTAATAGAAAAAAAATCCACGCGGGCCAGGCAGCGGACGGGACTCGAACCCGCATCCTTCGCTATCCGGGCGAATGCACTGACCATTATGCTACCACGGCCCTATTAGCCGCGTCGAAATTTTCCTAGCCTTAAGCTGCAAGGCAGCGCCATCTCTTCGCATTGTAGGTAACCCACAATGTCAAATGAATACTATGAAACTATGTTTCATGCAAATAAACTTTCATTTCATTTCATTTCAAACTTTCTCATTTATAATAGTTAATTAAGACCGTAGGATAAATCTTCTTAATTGAATATATCATATATCATTATGCATATATGTGTGTTAAATTTCAGCGCAATTCAGTAATTCGAGTTTGCGTTGATAGATCAGTCAGCTAAAACATGTCCTGAATAATGTGGTAAGTGGATAAAGTATAATTTCATTTCAGTCAATAACGGTTCATCATCAGTCTGTAAATGTCCCCACTGCTGGGGCACAGGCCTTCCCTATAGATGCAATAGGAAGTTTGGGCCATGACCACGCGGGCTCAGTACTGATTGGCGGGTGCTAACGACTGCAGATGCAGCAGAGACCAACGGCTCAACGTGCCTTCCGAAGCACGGAGGAGCTCGAGTTAGTAAATTTTTGTTCACCCATCCAATGACCGACCACTGCGAAAGTTGCTTAACTTCAACGATCGCAGCCGTACGCGCTTACCACTTGCGCCATCGAGCTCCTTCATAGCAATTTAAATAATATTTCAACACTGGCGTCGCAATACATTTATGAAAATTTAATATATGTAAGAAAAATCTATGATGCATTTGCAAAAAAAGTCAAACCCATAACTTTAACACGAGATTTAAGAACAAGCTTGCCGTTCCATGTTTCAGATTTCAGACATCAAAAGGTTCATTTTTGGGTTGTAGTATTGCGTTGTTTAATAAAGTGCCCCAATATCTGATTGAGCTTCCACTGACTAAATTTAAATCTCAGATCAAAAATACTCTTATGAATAGGGGCTATTATAAAGTTGATGATTATCTGAATGATCGTAATGCATGGACATAGTGTTTCTTATAATTTGTTATTTAATGGGTATTAGTCATTTTTCATAACAGTAATATTGTATCTATCTAATGCCGCTTCCTATATACTAAATATAATGTTAACCATAAAATTTATTGTAACTATATATTTATATTCTAAACGATGTAATGGAAGGTGACTTCAGACGTATCTCTGAAGTCATTTTTCAACTTGACGACTCTGTATATAACAATACAGGGAGAAAAAAACAGCCATTGCTGAGTTTCTTGCCGGTTCTTCTCAGAACAAGGTCTCCCGCCGTAGTTTTGCGAACCGATGGCGTAGCTTCTTGACCTTCACAAGTGCTTGTAACAGCCTAGACTGAATAAATGACTTTTCATTTCAATAACGGTTACCTTTCATATAATTAGCTATTATATAAGATAACCAAACCGCTGCCGTTCATGACGCAGCACTCACCTTAAGTTTGCGCTCTGTTAATTGGAATTGGGACCTTATACCCAGAGGTCCGACTGTTTATTTTACTTTGTTGACTTACACCAATCTGAAACTTGCGTTCAGAGCCCATGGGAGAGCTAAGTTCTTCAAAGTCCATAAGACTGTTTGATAGCATCGATGTTAATCAAATTTAAAAGTACATAAATTCTCCGTCCCTTTCGAATGGTATATATGAGTTATGTTGGTATACATCACACATATAGATTATGTTTAATGTTAGTGATTTTAAAGCCTAGTAAAATAATAGGTGTGAACCTATGAAATTGCCGTTCTGCCGTACTGGCTATTTCAAGTACATTTATTTTGCTTTTTTCGCTAAAATTAAAATAAAACAATTATGGAACTCTTTTTGAAAGGAGATTGCCGTTATTCAACCTGGGAAGCCTTTGGTCCCGGCTGCATCTGCAGTCGTTAGTACCCACTAATCGACACTGGGCCCGCGTGGTGGGTCATGGCCCAATCTCCCTATTCCAACCATAGGGAAGACCTGGGCGCCAGCAGGGACATTAATAGGCTGATGATGATTCAAGAGTCTTTTATTATTATGGCCAGACCTAACCACGAACTCACCTCAACGAACATTTACCTCTATAAAATTTGTACCTACATTCATAACGCGGGATATTCGGCCGGGACAAATGATGATCCTCACGGTGAGAGAGATGAAGCCAGGACCGGGAGTCGACAAACAACAGCATCTGCCGGGTGATAACAAATAGCTGCGCGGTGTGGACTACTTCGCCTGTGATTTACTGCGATAATTACCACTGCATCAGCTGCGGTGGCCACGCGTTCATAAATGAGACGGACTTCTTACAATAAATTGGAGATAATAAGCGAGATTTTTAGTTTATGCATAGGTCAGCAAAATACTCTGCAACATCTACGGGAGTCGACCACATATGGCATCTGATATGCATTTTTATTTTTTTCAAATGATCGCGTAACATTTATTTAAATTAGACAAAAACGTATCATTGAAATAAGATTTTTGTTTAAAAATAAACAAAATACGTTTGAAATGTGGAATTAACTCCGTTAAAAAATCAGATTTGAAGCATGGATAAATTTTTAGTCTTACGTCGCTAGCGAGACCAATCATTTATCTATGATCTGAATATATTTACTTCAATTACGATGGTTATATTACGTGTCAGATTTCAGTAAATGGCTGCGTCCCAAAAAGTTCAACTAAAATATTTACCGTAGTTGTATTTAAAATGTTAAAAGAGATGGAAAACGGTGGGCAAAATGTAGTAAGTTGAGATATGATCTAAAAAATTGGTCATATTTTTTTATCTATGAATATGAAAAATCACTTCAATTCTCAATCTGGAAGCGAAGAAATATGAAAAAGATAGTTTTCGTGAGATTATCGATTCAGTAAAAGATTACACAGTTACGAAAATAAAACTTTTTCAGTAAACAATTAAATCAAAGTAATTAAATGCACTATATATACTTATATGCAACAACAATAGTACATATACTTAAAGTCATATTAATAAATCAAATATCATTTAATTACTAAAAACCCAATATTAATGATTATCGATTTAAATCGCTCTCATATGTCACTGACATGACAGCTGACTGACATTGACACTAGACAGTTGCTGACTGTTCTTGTTTGCTCACTCGTTTCGTGTTTTCCGATGCGTTTTGAGTGCTTTAATAATTCCTTTCCCGATAATTCGTCATTTTTCACGACCACTGCTTTATATTTTACGGATTTTGACCCTGCCTACCTTGTACGACCCTTGCTTTCACCTTGGACACCGAAGATCGCTCACACATTTGACTTGGAATTTTACCGCTGGCTTGTGGATTGGATATTATTCAAACTATGGATCGCTGTCTGAATTATGGGCTATCCACTGGTCAAAGTAATACACTGGGCCGACGACCCTTACACGATGAAACAATTCTGTCAGTGATTCAGCAATGGCTTGCACCTCAGTCTGTAAGTAAATATAACCTCATCTTTCCAGCTACCATCCTGGCAGGTTTAAAATACATATAATTAGAAGGCTTATGGAGATTATTGTTTACAGTTATGGCAAAGAATATATTTTTTTAACAATCAATGTTATAATATAACTATCTCCTACCTATCGCTTGAAGTCGTTGACAACTATTAGTTCAAAAAACACGTTTTGCACTTCAGGAATCAAATGTTATTTAAAGATTGTAACATAACCTGACTTTTACTTAAACTCTTATATCTCTGTTCTCAGATTGACAGAATCCGCAGAAATTTCAGTGAAAGGTTGATAAAATATAAGCTATTAATTGACACCACTTTCATCTTCTTAAACCTAGGCCCAAGATTGTATGTAATCGTTTCAATCTCCTTTTACACAATAGGAACCCTTTGTGTGCACAAGTCGCACATTGCAAGTTTTCAAAATAAGATATAGTTATAATTATAAATTTTATTGTTTTTAAAGCATGTAACTGCTTGATGTTTAAATCTAAAGAAAATATAACTAGAAAAAATTCCACGCGGACCAGGCAGCAGACGGGACTCGAACCCGCATCCTTCGCAATCCGGGCGAATGCACTGACCAATTATGCTACCGCGGCCCTCACGGACCGCGTCGAAATTCTTCTAGCCATTCTTAAGCTGCAAGGCAGCGCCATCTCTTCGCATTATAGGTAACCCACAATGTCAAATGAATACTTTTACAAGTATTAAACATTTGAAAGAAGAAATAGAAATTATAGTTATAATGCCTGGTCCGCGTGGAATTTTTTCTAGTTATATTTTCTTAAGATATAGTTTTTTCGTTTTACGAGTAAATGAAAAATACAGACTCGCAAATTCCAAATGCGTAGTCGCCCTACACAGGTGTCCTCGAGTCATACAATCTTGGAGGCGTATTTCAGCGCGCGATAGTGGTTTGATAAATCACTTGGCAGGCTTTGTATGGCTGATTGAAACGCTTGGCTTGTGCTTGGGGTTTCTGTATAGGGCTCTCGTCTTAGTAATATCGTTATGACGAGTGTGTGGTTATGAAATAATGAAATTTGTTTTACTTTTATTAAAATGGTTTCTTTATAGTTTGTCAGTGATAAAACTACTGGGAAGAATCCCTGAGAAAAGCAGAGTTTGTATTAGTAAAAGCAGCAAGTTGCTGCTCACTGCGTTAACTTAAATTGAAGTAAAAGTCAATGTGTCAAAAAGTAAAAAACAGTACACATTTGACAATGACATTTCGAACTCACAAACGATACGAATATAATAATATCGAATTCGTATCGTTTGCGAGTGAGAAATGGCATTGTCCTGGCAGCTACTGTTATCTATCTATATAAATAAAACTCAAAGATGACTGACTGACATAGTGATCTATCAACGCACAGCCCAAACCACTGGACGGATCGGGCTGAAATTTGGCATGCAGGTAGATGTTATGACGTAGGCATCCGCTAAGAAAGGATTTTGATCAATTCTACCCCCAAGGGGATAAAATAGGGAGTGAAAGTTTGTATGCAACTTTGTCAATTTTAAACCGATCGGGCTGAGACTTTGCATGCAGGTATAAGAAGAATCGTAGATGAATGTCATTGTGTATAATACAAGCCTGAGAACAAAAACTGTAGTCTATACTTCAGTTCTACACCGAAGCGCAACGAGGGCGGACTAGTTCTTATGATAAATTCTGCATATAGACTTATTCGTTCGTAAATTTACTGTACTGTAAAACTCTGATCTCGAATCACCTGAGACAAAAGTGGTTCTTCCGAACATTTCTCTCCAAAGTGCGAGGTGTGTATCTGGTTTCAATCAACATTTTCCTCATCCACCGTGACAATCGCGAGTCACGTAGGAAATTGGCGGAGACCACCTGTAACTCCTCGGCAAATGAAAAATCTGCCACCGTAAGATTTATCTCACCTTTAATTTTCATATGAAGATTAGATGGCGGATGATATATATGGCGGAACGTTGAGCGTCATTGCTATAGCCTATTTACTAACGAGACGCACGGCTTTCATCTAAAATAGATGTCTGTAAACGTTTGAGAATTAGATACTTATACTTGAAAATGGTTACGCCTTACCTAGCTAGCTTAGCTCTATGGAAACTGTTATTTTCGGTTATGAAAAGGAGCAAATGATATCATTTTTGAGGAGCTCGATGGCGCAATGGTAAGCGCGTTCGGCTGCGAACGTTGAAGTTAAGCAACTTTCCCAGTGGTCGGTCATTGGATGGATGGCCAAAAATTTACTATCTCGAGTTCCTCCGTGCTTTGGAAGGCACGTTAAGCCGTTGCTCCCGGTTGCATCTAATAATCAATATTAATCTATACTTATAATAAATCTGTAGAGAGATCAATTCTGTACATGAAATATATTTTCAGAATAACTATCAGGGGGTGATTAGTGATCGATACTGGTGCCAAAAATTTTTGTCTGTCTGTCTGTCTGTCTGTCTGTCTGTATGTTCCTTATAGAAACAAAAACTACTCGACGGATTTTAACGAAACTTGGTACAATTATTTTTATCAGGTTATAGTATACTTTTTATCACGCTGCAATCAATAGGAGCAGAGTAGTGAAGGGAAATGTTGGGAAAACGGGAGAAGTTACTCCATTTTTTAAGCTTCCGTCGCGTGTGCAGCCTTAATGGTTAAAGTTACATAGAAATCATGTATGACGGAAATATTCTACATGAAATTGTCTAAAAATATCCCGCAACAGCATATGTCTATCTTTTATGGTTGACTCACAATAACACGTGTAATTATATAAATAAAGTCATTGTAGCGCAAGCCTGAGAACAAAAACTATAGTTTACACTACAGCTCTACACCGAAGCGAAGCGAGGGCGGGCCACTAGTATATAATAAATATTTCCAACACTCACACCAATTAGCCTAGCCCCAAAGTAAGCACTGTACGGCTTGTGTTATGGGATACTAGGGTAACGGATAGAATACATATACTGTACATTTATAAGTATATTTATGCAGAAATACATATTAAACATCCATGACTGGAGTACAAATGCTCGTGTTCATCACACAAACATCTGCCCCCACCGGGATTCGAACCTGGGACCTCTCGAGTTGGCGACACCATGAAACCCGGCGTACAAACCACTCGACCACGGAGGTCGTCATATATTAGGCGACATAAATATGTTGTGATACCCGGAATATAGGAGTTAGTGAGTCATAACTGGCACGATGTTGTATCGACGGGTAAACCGACCCCGCCGGATGTCTTCATTCAATTGTCGGTCCTTCATGCCCTCGCCTATCAATCATTACCACTCTTCTATATTGTCTTTGATGAAGGTACGTTGTAGTATTTCAACAGATATTAGGTTATAGAGCCACTGGCCTGGGAGCTCGATTAGAACTTAGAATGCGCCAGCTGCTGTAGTTTTAGAACTGACAGGAGAAAAGTTAGTTAATGGAAAATTTATTCTATTTTCGCGAATTGTTACTGGCGGTGGGCTGGCCACCTGTCACTATTGTTTCCAGACCACGTTTTTTGGGTTCCGTACCTCGAAAGGAAAAAAAACGAAACCCTTATAGGATCACTTTGTTGTCCGTCCGTCCGTCTGTCAAGACCGTTTTTCTCAGGAAGGCGTGGAGTTATAAAAGTGAAACTTATATCTAATACTCAGGTCTACTGACCTTTGGAGCTGTGAAAAAAATCGAACTTCTAAGCCAAATAAGTCTAAAGATACAGCCGTTTATGCCGCAAATTTCCGCAAATTTTCAAAAACCTACAGGGTACTTTCCGTGAACTTATAATCTTGAAATTTGGTACGAAGTAACGTCTTATAGTACAGATAAAGGAAAAATTGCGAAAACCGTAAATTTTTAGTTACATCATATAATAAAAAAATATTTTTGAAAATTCAGGTTTGCACGGAACCCTCGGTTTTATTTATAAAATTAACGCCATTTTTGATCGCACTTCCTTTTAGATATAGGTATTGATGTGGTTACTACTCTGGGAGCCCCACAGAACACAGAAAGAGGTTAGAAAGGTGATCATAGACCGTTTGTACGGGAACCGATGTCGCCGGCTCGCCCCCACTACACTTCCACCTAATAGATAATAGCCAATCGACGACGCGACGTCAAACAATCGAACCAATTAACGCTCACACCCGAGAGCAATGACGCAATCAGAACCAAATTTGGTGAAGTTAGGAGCATTTGCTCACACATGACTGTAACGCGCCTGTCCCGGCCACAAGGCCCTAACTTCTATAAGATTATGTCGTAAAGGTTTTAAATAAGTACGTATAACTATATTTTTTTTGGTTAGCGATCGTTGAAGTTAAGCAACTTTCGCAGTGGTCGGTCATTAGATGGGTGACCAAAAATTTACTATCTCGAGCTCCTCCGTGCTTCGGAAGGCACGTTAAGACGTTGGTCCCGGCTGCATCTGCAGTCGTTAGCAACCGCCAATCAGCACTGGGCCCGCGTGGTGGGTCATGGCCCAATCTCCCTATTCCATCCATAGGGAAGGCCTGTGCCCCAGCAGTGGGGACATTAATAGGCTGATGATGATGAACTATATTTAAGACGCATTTTAAGATTTTTGGCTGGTTTTCAAATTTTTCTGCTCACCGTGTCTCAAAGTTCTCTATAAACTATATACCCAGATTACCACGTGTGACTAAATTATAGATTTTTCATCTATTTTATCGATGTTATGAAAACATTTACTATTTCTATGTAATAACCGATTTGAAGAAGTATTTGAGTTCACACGGCGACACCGACCCCATCGATTCAACCGGAAAAAGGTACCCGGGTAAATCTATTACTAGGATAAAACTATCGTCCGGGCAAACGGGCATCGACACCCGGAATTTCTATTAAATCGATTTATTCGATCCACCCGGATAACGATTTTCATAATAGCAATAATGTACGAACGTGTTACTATGACATTTTATTATTAAATTCAATGTCTATTTGTTTTTTTTTATTATGGATGTCGATGGAATGGGGTAAGCGCATTGGGATTGGGGCCGGCTGCAAGGTTATGTCAGATACACCGCCGATCTCTTCAAGTTCTTATATACTTTATATAAAAACGTAACGTTGTGGTAGCGGTGAGGAACTAATGATATTATGGTTTTTTTAAATGGTTTTTTTTTTAATTTTGTTGCAATGCAAGGTTTTACAATGATTGGGCCTTCGATAGCGGAAGGAAGTAAAGGAACTTTTGGAAACTTTTCCGCTAAAAGTCATGTGGGTGATTATAATTAAGGAATCTGTATAATTGTACAAAGTAAATATAATACATAATAGAAAATATGTTTTCAAATATATTTCGTTACAAAAGATATAGTTCTAATTTACACCATTCAATTCAATTCAATTCAAATTCTTTATTTGTCATTAAATAGGGTAGGTACATTGAAATATTCACGTTAACAAAAATATAAAGGTAGCTTTAAGCCTATTTAGCCATATGATATAGCATGCAAAAGGAATATTTCCATCTTTATTTGTAAGAAAAACAATAACAAAATAATAATACAATTTCATTAATAATTTATATATATAAAACTCAAAGGTGACTGACTGACTTACTGACAAAGTGATCTATCAACGCACAGCCCAAACCACTGAACGGATCGGGCTGAAATTTGGCATGCAGGTAGATGTTATGACGTAGGCATCCGCTAAGAAAGGATTTTGATCAATTCTACCCCCAAGGGGATAAAATTGGGAATGAAAGTTTGTATGAAACTTTGTCAATTTTAAACCGATCGGGCTGAGATTTTACATGCAGGTATAAGAAGAATCATAGATTAATGTCATTGTGCATAATACAAGCCTGAGAATAAAAACTGTAGTCTACACTTTAGCTCTACACCGAAGCGAAGCGAGGGCGGGCCGCTAGTTTTTTAATAAGATGTTGGTAGAGTTTCATTTTAATAAATTGATAAATATTACGTGAAAGCAAACGTATTTTATAAAAAGACGCAAAGACATCTGTAATTATGCCGCTTGCTTATAACAACCGACTGAATGTCTAATCTAATCTAATAGATTGAAACTTATGTGAAGAGTCCTTCCCATCACAGGAGAGCTGGTTCAGCCTTCCTCCTATCCCATCCTGGAGTAATTATATTATCTATACAGGAACAATCATCGTGCTCGATTGATTTAATTATCTCTGAAAAGCTTACACACCAACCACAGTTGAGCTTTAAACCGTAGTATAAATAAATAAATATTACCAACACTCACACCAATTAGCCTAGCCCCAAAGTAAGCACTGTAAGGCTTGTGTTATGGGATACCAGGCTAACGGATAGAATACATATACAGTACATATTTATATAGAAATACATATTAAACATCCATGACTGGAGTACAAATGCTCGTATTCATCACACAAACATCTGCCCCCACCGGGACTCGAACCCGGGACCTCTCGAGTCGGCGACACCTTGAAACCCGGCGTACAAACCACTCGGCCACGGAGGTCGTAAATCTACATGAAGAGAACCGCCACTATTTAACTATCGATGTTTGAATTGCAGAATGTTTCATCCCCATCTCAGGGGTTGATCGTATCAGATGAAGCCTGTAAGGCCCTTATGGCCATAGGCTTACCCCACGGGTGTTTTTTTAGTCAGTAAGAGTCTGACATAACCTTGCAGCCGGCTGTAGGGTATCCATGAGGATTTCTCAACCGCTCCCCCGCCTTGGAGGAAACAAAAAGAATGCCAAATCTGCCCATGAGAGTGAAATTTTAAGATGCGCGCGCATCACTGTAACACAAAATTTTATTTTTGTGTTTACCGCACATTAAGAAAATCTATCAATAAAATAGAAATAGAATCTCTATTTAGTGGGTGCTAACGACTGCATTGTGAAGGCCTATCAAAAGTATTTATTATTCTGGAACAACGGAACCAAAGCGCGATTCAGGAGACTACAGCGCCATCTCTTGACCATTGGTGTAGTAGAACCAAAAACCACATCTTTATTTTTTGTAATAAAGTAACAGTTATAGGTATTCATATTTATAATATTTATCCACATGTTTCTAGTTTGTATATTCGGATTACGTGTTTGAGTTTCATACAAGTGTAAATCACATATGTTCTAATAAATTATATTCAGTAGCGATTTTAATTGATTATTTTGATTATTTATTTATTTTTTCAAATTAAAACTGATCTTTATTGACTGTGTCCTTTTCCAGACTTTTTATTAATTTATTGTAATTAATTATTTGCATGCAATTAAAAACTAATTTTAAACGATGCCAAAGAAGGATAACTTCTCACGCGCCTACATAAGTACACGCACCCATTTTTTATACTATAATATAAGACAGGATAGGTTTTGCAGTAGGGACAATAATAGGTTGCGTTGATTGCCCTTTACAACAATGAATACAATATTGTGATTCACATTTAAAACCGATTCTAACAGAAACAGAAGTGATAACTTAGTCGACTTATCTAAGCGGCGCTGAGGGTAAAAGTGAGAGAGGAGGAGTCATAAAATAAAATATCAAAAAACCACGAAATATGACAACACCCCGTAGTATATCCCCGTAATATATCACGTGTTTCTCCTAGGTCCGAGGATACTGTACATTAAATAATGTTTATGTATAAGTTTTTCGCATTTCTTACATTATTTTTATGTCAGTCAAAAACAACCTGCAACCTTGACTGTAGTGGGTGTATTATATCCTTTATACCTGTATTTTATAAAAAACACGTTATGGGGGGGGGGGGGGGGGGCTTAGTCTTAAACCTCACCATGTGTCACCAAGGGATGTATGGGGGTTAAGCTCACGTGATTAATAGACGGCCCAAAAAGTTATCATTTCAAAAAGAAGATAGAATAATTCTAAAATAAACTACTGATAACAATTTACACTATGATCTAGTGTTAAAGACATACATACGAGACTGAAGCTGCATTGAATTCTGAAGATCAATTATTGATTTAATATAAAGGGACATGTCTGCAAATTAATTTAGGGATAACTTCTATGAATGGATCTTTGATACCATGTTCAAGATTTATCTGAAAACATAATGGAATCGTTTATGAATAGCACACAGTCTTGATTGGGATTTTAATTGCAAGCTAATGTTGGAGGAAGTCTTCCTCGCATTTGCTTGCTAGAATAGGGTATTTGACAAGTTTTAGAAAACGATCTCACGTTATTGACTAATGTTTATGGAGTCCGTAAAAAGTGGATATTCATCATTCTGTTGTGTATTTCAGTAAAAATAACCAAATCAAAAACTCCATTTTCAAGTTGCCGCGAAAATGTTTCTCTGGACAATACGGCGTCTTACTAGTGTGTGACGTCACGCGGCTGTTATTAAAACGTCAAACGATACAATTTAATGTCACTTTAACCGGAAGTTTACTTGCGTGTGACGTCATTTTAGGCTCCGCCAATCCCAAGCGTTTTGGGTCACGTGACAATAGATAAGAAAACTATTATCTTTTTCGTTGGTTTTTAGTAAAATTATGTTTTTTTTTGTAAAAGTAGTTAAAAACCCTGCCAATTTTCATGCTAAACACAGATGGCACTTATTTTTAACACTGTCAAATACCCTATTGGAGTACCCCTTCAGCAAGCGGTCCAAAGATTGGAACCGAATAATACTAATAAGAGCACAACTCTGTTACTTATAAGTTTGTTCAACGAAAAAATGTGTTTCATCTGTTATCTATTAGACAAGTCCGTCCGTCCGTCTGTCTGTGGTGCTGTTTCAGCGGCCAAACCGTAAGAGATAGATAAAGAGAATGTTTAAGTTATAAGTTAAGAATAGTCTGATAAGACTACAAACCGGATTTGAGTAACGTAACACTTCCGGTTTTCGAGAAATCACGAATTTCAAACGAAACCACACAAAATCTCCGAAGTTCTGAATTAATTTTTTTTTAAATCAGGTTTTGGTGAACATTTTGTTCACTGGTTTGCTAGTTAGTTTATAATTGAACGCGATTAACGGTTTGCGAATTTGCTGCCTGAGAATCTTAAGTAAAACCGAAAAATATATACTACTGTGAATTCCAAGTACCTGAAGCATAAATGGAAAATGAAATAAAAGCAACAGCTGACGCCTAAATACATTTTGGGAGATGATAATTTTTATTCCGAAGAAAAGACTGGCTGTAAATATTCCGCTTAATGGGGACACAGTTGCTGTTGATATCTTAGAAACATCTGCTTGAGCAATGGACATTATCCATTCGACAGTAAAATTCCTAATCTAGTGATATTTTAAATATTTTTATCATTATAATGTAGGGTCATCGTCATTAAACTGAATTTTAACATCATCTTGATGCGTGGCTATCCACAACCGTGCGTTTTTGTCGAAATTTTTTACCACGTACGAAAAAAATCCATATTGTCGCCAGCAGTGTGTCCGGACCAATACGACCCAAAAACCTTCTAAAAAAGAGCGTACTCCTTCCTTAAAGGCCGGCATCGCATTTGTGATACTCCTGGTGTTGCAAGTGTCCATGGGCGACGGTGATGACCTATAACATAAAAAAAAAAAAAACAAAATGTTTGAACTTCATGATAAAGAATAATTATCGGAATCTACAGCTTGTAGTTATATTTTGTTTATCTATATTAAATAGGCTTGACCTAGTTTCAATTTATTTTAATAGCGATACGAAGAGCTCGATAGCGCAAGTGGTAAGCGCGTTCGGCTACGATCGTTGTACTTAAGCAACGTTCGCAGTGGTCGGTCACTGGATGGGTGGCCAAAAATTACTATTTATTTTCTCGAGCTCCTCCGTGCTTCGGAAGGCACGTTAAGCCGTTGGTCCCGGCTGCATCTGCAGTCGTTAGCACCCACCAATCCGCACTGCGCCCGCGTGGTAGGTCATGGCCCAATCTCCCTATTCCATCCATAGGGAAGGCCTGTGCCCCAGCATTGGGGACATTAATAGGCTGATGATGACGAGCAATACGTGTACACAGAAAAAATGTTTTTTTTTTATCGTCAAATTCACAAAAACATAGTAATCGCCAAACAGACGGATGTTAATTTTGAAATGTCAATAAAATATCCTACTACACTGAGCCTTCAAACGACCGTCAGTCCGTCCGTCCTTACGGAGGGAGGGCGTTCACTCCATAAATTAAAACGACATGATGCGAGCCAGTGTTTAACCACAGATTTACCTTCAAAAAACAATTTCCTCGTGGAATATTAAAAAAGTTGCAAAACTCCAAAGACGCATCGCGATAATCGAATGCAAATCTATGTAAATGCCTCCAGAGGGTTTTAGGGAGGGGCTCTTTTCGCTAATTCCTGAGACAAAGAGCCGTCGTGTTAAATAATTCATAATTATTACTCATGCATATTGCTTGCTACCTTCGGCCACAGAATCATCGGGAAATCTCGTTGGGACCTAATCTACGCCACAGTGTAAGCAAGTGCAGTAGTATGTTGACTGTAACTTCTAAAGATCAGCAGATCTTTCGAACAAAATATTATATACTTATATGTAAACTAGCAGCTTCGCTTCAGTGTAGAGCTGAAGTGTAGTGAGTTTTTGTTCTCAGGCTTGTATTATACACAATGACATTCATCTATGATTCTTCTTACACCTGCATGCAAAGTCTCAGCCCGATCGGTTTAAAATTGACAGTTTCATACACACTTTCATTCAATATTTTGTCCCCTTGGGGGTAGAATTGATCAAAATCCTTTTTTAGCGGATGCCTACGTCATAACATCTACCTGCATGCCAAATTTCAGCCCGGTCCGTCCAGTGGTTTGGGCTGTGCGTTGATAGATCACTATGTCAGTCAGTCAGTCACCTTTGAGTTTTATATATATAAATTATTAATGAAATTGTATTATTATTTTGTTATTGTTTTTCTTACAAATAAAGATGGAAATATTCCTTCTGCATGCTATATCATATGGCTAAGTAGGCTTTAAGCTACCTTTATATTTTTGTTAACGTGAACATTTCAATGTACCCACCCTATTTAATGGCAAATAAAGAATTTGAATTGAATTGAATTGAATGGTGTAAATTAGAACTATATCTTTTGAGTTTTATATATGTATATGTATAGATACCAAGCAGTAAATTAAATACATATTTTATCAGTGAGATAACTAGAACAAGAAAATTTAGGTTTCATGAAATTTCAATAACAAAACTTATATGTAATTCTTATAATTATAATTCAATGACAACTTATTAGTGTATTAACAAATTCATTTTCAGTAAATGTGTAATCACTATGTACAATCAGACAAAATAAACAATTACCTTTTCATCTTTTTTCTGAGCAAAAATAAAAATGAGCGAATCAAAAACGTTTTACTGACAACACGCTCCACTGTCACTAGATCCTTACCGAAAACAGATAATGAATATTAGCGGGTAATGAAGCGGCCATCTCGCTATTCTTCCCTTTATTCAAATGCGATTCGCCGGCGGCTTCGCCAAATTACCTGCAAGAAAGAAAGCCGAGATAAAATAATGGTGATAATTAAAACAAGACTGAAAAAATACGAAACGGTAACAAGTAAATGGTTACATTAAAGCCTACACGCTCCTAAAGTTTGATGTAGAAAATTATCCTTATAATGTTGGAGGTAGAATCGAAATTAGCAATGCAATGATATGACCTCGCCTTTTCCAGTTCCATCGCGGCTGTCCTGTCAAAGAATTCTTTAATAAACTTCTATAAATAACTCTTCAAGATAATGTAGTTCTTTTATTCCATTCATGGAAATTTATAGTGTTTTTGCTAAATTCAGAGACACAAAAACTCGTTGAACTGACGTCAGGTTGAAATTTTTGTATATGTTATTTTTAAGCATGTAACTGCTAGATGTTTAAATCTAAAAAAAAATAATTAGACAAAAATCCACGCGGACCAGGAAGCAGACTCGAACCCGCAACTTTCGCTATCCGGGCGAATTCACTGACCATTATGCTACCGCGGCCCTGACCGCGTCGAATTTTCTCTAGCCTTTCTTAAGCTGCAAGGCAGCGCCATATTTTCGCATTGAAGGTAACCCTCGTCAAATAATAATATATGTACCTACAGAATTATAAATGTTACTAGTCGGTTAATAAATGTTGTGACAACTGACAACAACGTCTCAAACAAGCTTCAATTTAGTAACAAAAAAATCTAATTTTCTCAAACAATCTAATCATTAGGATAGAACATCAACTTGCCAAACAAGAAAAAAAAAAAAAACCATTAGCGAAACCAATATGTAATTATTTTTTGTGGCAAACCTAACCTATGTGCGTCGACTGGTCTTGTGGAGCGATGACGAAACTCGAGGAAAAAAATAAACACAAAAATCGAATGCTATGCAGTCACGGTCAAGGGCGTGGAGTCAAAGAATACACACACTTGGCGGAGTGGAGATGGCACGAGTCGTTACAATCTGCGAAACAGAGACAGCGTGTCACCGCCGCTACTCTAAACATAGACCTAAGATTATCTGGAATTTCACTAGCATAATACAATTCTATTTACGTAAACACCGTTCTGGTGGTGTTGTATGCATGTAATGAGTAGGCTAGCAAAGCTTCGCAGGATATGCCAGGGTGGATCTTTGGGCCCATAAGGGTTCGTTGTATGTGTAACAGCAGTACTATTCTGTAAGTCAGTCAAACTCGCTTTCAACCGCCAAATCCACCGGTGCGAATTGAAATTTATTTTAAACTAGCTGTGCCCCACGGTGTTACCCACAATTTATTAGGGATATTTTTCCGAAATAAAACGTAGCCTATGTGTTAATCCATACCAAATTTTATTAAAATCGCTCCAGCCGTTTAGACGTGAAGAAGTATAAACATACACACTCACAAACTTTCGCCTTAATAATATTAGTGTGATTTGTGTTCTTATTTTGAATCACACCGCTTCTTCAGAGGGTTTGTTCTTACAGAACAGCACCGCTGGAAACTTTTGAGGGAGAAGTATCTTTTTTATGGGAAACCAGTTATTCAAAAGAGACCAGTCTGTTATTTATAAATAAAATTATAAGTGAATCGAATGAACTTAAATTAATGCCGTGCCGCTATTAAATTCTTTCGTTGCACAGTGTGCACATGCCCGGAAGGT
This sequence comes from Chilo suppressalis, assembly GCA_902850365.2. Taxonomy (NCBI): domain Eukaryota; kingdom Metazoa; phylum Arthropoda; class Insecta; order Lepidoptera; family Crambidae; genus Chilo; species Chilo suppressalis. Next base: position 25,882,648 of record OU963905.1, on the reverse strand, counting down.
GCGAGTGAGAGGGAACATGCGCGCGCGCACGGCACCGGCTGGTACCGCGCAACAACGTGACAAGCAAGAAGTTTCGCTAATTGGAACTTAATGAAATGTTTACTGTAAGTATACAAACAAACAATGCTGTTGCACAACATAGACGTAAGTTAAAGCGGAATAATATATTCAATACTGATGTTTTCATTAAAATAAATTGTAAACTATTTGCCGAAGAACCGATAACCGTTGGGATAGACGAGTTCTGGAGTGGAGACCACGTCTAGGCAAACGTAGTGTGGGACGTCCTCAGGCACGATGGAGTGACGATTTGCGCAAGGTGGCTGGCAGGAGCTGGATGCGAGTAGCCCAAGATCGATCTGAGTGGCGTGCAATTGGAGAGGCCTATGTCCAGCAGTGGACTAGGATAGGCTGTTGATGATGAGGATGATTGATGAATTGTAAACTAACATAATAACTAGATTATATAGGTACGCTAAACCTTTAATTGAAATATCAGTACTTTTATAAAGGACTTTTGAAGTAAAATCTTCTTCAGCAGCGTTGTGATTTCAAACTCGATGAAACGAAAATTTAACTGTATTTGCAAACAAGGTATCCGTAATTTTGTAACTCTCTGCAAGAGACATAGTCGAACTAAGACGGTCTTGGGGTCGAATAGGGCCAAATGATCGGTGGTTCAATCCTGAGCTCTAATTTTTCTTTTATTAAGCTTATATTGATTTTTCAAAACAAATTAAATATAGAATATTTAATTTTGCCCAGTATTTTACAGTATCTAGTCATAAAGGACTTTGATGTGTTGTTACATTTTTGTACGTTTCACTTCTACCGCATGAGAACAGCACATGTCCGTTTTTTCCAAATTAGATTGCATTCATGAAAGTGAACAATCGTTTAAATAATAAATGGGTACAAACAAACGAGCTTAAATTATTGATAATAAAATCAAAGAAATTAAAACAAAAAATACCTCCGAGCACTGAGATCGATACGATATTCGTTCACTGAATAAAGGTTAAAACCATTAATTAAAACAAGAGAGTTCTCACAAATGTCAACCAAATAGCCCATTGTTCAAGCTTGTCTGCCATTGCAAGCGTCGCCGTTCACCACCCGATCTCATACCCGGACTGCTGCAATAGATGTATCAGATCAACATCAAAATAAAACCCAAACTTATAAGTCAACGTCCGTATGGTAATGCTATTATTTACACTGGGTACATACTATGATGTCTTAAGATATCAAAAATAAATCAAGAAGGAACATTCCTGTACGCAAATATCAATCTTAATGCCACTCTCTGAATTCGTAAGGAGGCACTTATTAGAATTCCCGACACGCAGAACTTAGGAATGTATGTCGAATACTTTCTGCGGCCAACTCCCGAATAACTTAAGCTCGCGTTTTATAAATAATAAAAGAGTACTTTGTAGCTTGTGATGAAATGCCTATTTTAAAAATAGCTTAGAACATTCGAAGACACTCTTAGCTACATATTTAAAGAAAATGACATTAAGTTTGCTTTAAGTAAAGATCTTAGAGGAATAAAAGATAAAAATAGTTGTCTTATGAACAAATTTGAAGCTCAAACATTGTTACTGGAAAGACTTCAAAAGTTATAAGGTAAAGGCAGCAAAGAATTAATGTTGTTGTTGTTTGTTATTTACCGTAAAAATAAAGACAATTTAATGAAAAAGAGCCTGTTGTTTTTTATAAATTAAAACTTGAATAGCAAGTTCTTTTAATCGTGTCCGCATACATCTTGTCAACAAGTTCATTGACGATTCAAGAGGAATGAAAGAAATGTCAGCTCATTAGGAGCGACCGCAATAATGTAAATAGTTACACAAATTAATAAATTATCTAAGTAGGTATTTATGTCAATCTTAATCAACTCACCAACTCTTTTGTTTAGGCAAAATCACTTTAAACATCATTCAATGTCTGCAATTGATTTCTAATTGGTATAGAGATAAATGCCATTAAAATTTTGCTTGATAATTTTACCTATTGGAACTGGTATTTCTGTTGACTATATAGAGAGCTACTAACGAAAATAAGGAAGAATTCTTGAGATAATAAAAGAGATTATGAAAAAAAAACACATTCCTTCGTAAAATAACGCAGTTGACTTTAATAATAAGGATAAACAACGCAGAAAGACCACATTAAAATTTACTCGGGTGTTATCAAGTAAATCTTTAATGATTGTTGCTCTGCATAAATTTGTTGGTTCCAAGTTTAGGCGACAAAAATGTTTGAAGAAGTATTAAGTGAGATACACGATAACGAAGTTTCTAAGAACCGATCGAGCACATAGTAAACATGTGCAGGACGTGACAACACGGAAAACTTCAAACAGGTAACGAATCGAGTTTGAACGTATTTTTGTTGGAATTGAATAATGTAAAGGTTTATGAAAATAAATAAGGAAAACAGTTCAATAGAATAGCGAATTAAGGGGTAATGACAATGATGACTGCGTAAGTGTAATTATCATCATCATCAACAGCCCATCATAGTCCACTGCTGGACACAGGCCTCTCCAAATGCACGCCACTCAGATCGATCTTGGGCTACTCGTATCCAGCTCCTGCCAGCCACCTTGCGCAAATCGTCACTCCATCGTGCCTGAGGACGTCCTACACTACGTTTGTCTAGACGGTCTCCACTCCTGAACTCGTCTACCCCAACGGTTATCGGTTCTTCGGCAAATATGGCCAGCCCACAGCCACTTCAACTTTGCTAATCCGGTGGGCTATGTCGATAACTCTGGTTCTCAGTCGGATTACCTAATTTCTGATGCGATCCTTCAGAGAAACGCCGAGCATAGCCCTTTCCATAGCGCGCTGAGCGACTTTGAACCTGTGGACCAGCCGTACTTTCAGTGTCCACGTAAGTGTAAAATAATATATTATTGTAGATTAAACGGCAACAATTAAATAACAATTAGACAAAAGTGTAAATATTGACTAAAAGACAAATGACTGAAACAATTAAGTAAATGTTAAACTTAATAAAATAATGTATCTGATAACTAAATGTATCGTGTTGATTAGCGAAAGAAACTGTTTAGAAATTAGAAAAATATAAAATTACATAAAAATCTGAAAGTAATAAATGAAATGTCGTAACGGAAAATAAGTCATCGTAAAAACATTGTAAAAGTAAGCATATGTTGTTTTGGCAATTACATCAAATGCACAATATTATGATATTTATTTAAATTTTATTCTATGTTGGCTGAAACCTAATATAAAAACTTCGAAAAAAAATTATGCCGCAGTAACACATTCTTGTGATAGAGCCATCATTCATGTATATCTAATAAAGATGATATATATTGTAAGCTATTTTATATTAAAAAATGCGGTCTGATATAAATAAGAAATTTTGTGTACCTATGACATTTTAATATTCATTTTGTGTATAACATTATAATACTATTAACTTGACTTTTGATTTTTAATTACTTTATTTGATGGAAATTATTGAATTTAAATTATGTAATTTATTAAATTGAATAAATGATTAGTTGTATATTAGTGACATGTGCCTATTTCTATAGTAATTGATTATGTATTATTATTATGATTACGAGTTATGTTGCTCGAAATAAATGAATTTTATTTTATTTTTTATTTATATTTTGATTCAAGAGGAACATTCTAATGGACATACATTACAATCAATACTATCTATTGCTGAAAAATGCATTAAAATCCTTTAGTTAGTTAAAAAGATCGAAGCATGTACACAGCGGTAGCTACTATGTTTTACTATAATTTAAAGAGAGACGTTGTACAGAATTATAAACTACAAAAGGATTGTCAAATAGCAGGCAAGAATCAAGATTCGCATACAAAAATTCCCAATAAAAATTCCATTTATTCACGACCGCTTTACTTCCATAGTCCACACCACACTCGCCAAACAAGTTGAAGACAAGATCTACAGATGGACGCATCTGTTCCACAAGCTTCTTTAAAACATCCAACAGGTATTATAATCATTTTATTTTTCCACCTAAGTAGCTTTATTTTAATATAAAAGTTATTTTGCAGACGACTGGAGTATAGCGACACCGTATACAATATTTTGATTAAGTAATCTTTATGTTATTTTAGGGTTCTCTATTGAAAAGATAACAACGAACCTCTGTACCCCTAGCACGAATAAATATCGAATTCGTATCGTTTGCGAGCCCGAAATGTCATTGTCAAATGTGTACTGATTTTAAGTTCTCGTTACGTACTTTGTGCCGCTGCTGTTCAAGTTTCCATACAAAATTTGACATTGACATTTCGGTTTGCAAATTATTCGAATTCTATAATGGTTCGTGCTAGGGGTACTGTTCTATGCCTGCGCTGTCTATTCCCAAGAGAATTTAAATCACTACGTGAGTTCGTACGTCCATCTGTGAGTGGACCAATTCTTATGAAAAGATAGCAACAAATAATAAGATCACAAAACAAAAGCACACATATTTTTTTCAGTTTTTGTGCTTTTGAATGTAGTGTCAACACGGACCCCTTCGCTTCGTTTCCTATAAAAAAATTGTCCAAAAAATATTTAAGGGGAGTGTAACGTAGTGTTCAATTAATTTCCTGGGATGACATTCCTCCTTACCCATGAAAATTTAGGGTTGTATGTATTTTTGTATGATGTATCATAAAAAAATAAAAAAAAAATAGAATTGAAAAAAAAAATAGGGGTGGATTACCCTTAACATTTAGGGGGATGAAAAATAGATGTTGTCCGATTCTCAGACCTACCCAATATGCACACAAAATTTCATGAGAATCGGGAAAGCCGTTTCGGAGGAGTTTAACCACAAACACCGCGACACGAGAATTTTATGTATTAGACGAGAATTTTATATATTAGATAAGCATAATTGAAGTCGAAAAGCTTATTAAAATTATACGTAGTGGTAGGAATCCGAGTGGAGACGACAAAAGACGATCGCGATCGGTTATCGCCGCGCCGCGCCGGGGTGACGGAGACAAAATTTAATGGGAACTGTCACCGACACTCCATCCCTCCCCTACTGCCCAGCAAGATACCTATTAGTTGAGCAGAAGGCCCTTTTGATATACCCCGGAATACTCTATTCAGATTGTGCCTTTTCACATCTCCTTGGCACAATGGATTATATTGATTTCAGCTTTAACGTTGAAATTATATGGGTTAATGGATCTCTTTGGAACTATCACTCGAAAGATCGTGCAAAATCCAATTGAATATCAGGACAGATATGCTTTTGAACAGACAATCACTGTTAAAGCTTCTTTTCATCAAAAGATTAATCTAAACGATAATAATGTAATGACAAATACACACGTAACGAGTACGGTATTCCAATAAGAATCGCCCAGAATCTGTGTAGTACAATTACCTACTTAACAAATAATTTCAAATTTTCAATTTTTTTTTTTATTACTGACAACAAAATGGTCCATCAAATCGTTAGTAACAATATTTAACTTAAATGCTATGTTAGTATAAATATATATATTTAGGATTCAATCAATGTGTGTTTTTTAAAAATTGAAATTGTATTAATAATAATATAAAAAGTAATCTAAACCAAATGTCAAACCAAAATGAATATATGTAATTAATTGATATTCTACATTTAAAGTCATATAATTAAAATGTCGTGTAATGTTATTTAATGTACTTAAATGTCAAACAATTTAAGTGAATTTATATAATCATTTAATATTCAACGTCATATTTATTTAATAATTAATAGAAAACCAGAAACGCAAATACAAGTTTCTTGCCAGATAACAAAGACAATATCAAAATATCTAAATGGATTAACGTAATTTAATGGAACAGAAAAGAAGGTCGTGTTGAAATTTCCCCGATTGTTATAAATTTTGCTGGAGGGGTTGTTGTCTGTGGATCTGTGGATAATTTGATATCCTCAGATCTGCGAGGAGTTGGGAACACTTCAAAATAGGTATTATCTTATTTATATTTTAATATCGCAAGTGGGTCGAGCAATTCTAACAAAAACTTTTTACTTAAATTAAATTTTATTAGATAAATCCAAGGTTATATGCATTAAGGAGATGGTAACTCTATCGGACTGTCTGTTTGTCATGTCTAAAAACACACACAGTAGATTATAGTGATATAAGTTATTTACGGGATTGTTACCATGTACCTTGTTTTTAGCGAGTTTCCGATATTTCGGCACTGTTGCAAGCGCCATGATCACGGAGTAACTGAAGTAATTGCGGGTACCGCGAAACTCGGTAAAAACAAGGTACATGGTAACAAATAAATAAATGAATAACAAATACCCTTGTAATTTTTAAATATATATTATATTTATTGTTTATTTTACGCATGTTTTTATTTCATTTTGGTTGATTGCAGATACAATCTAAATCTAAATCTAAATAAGACTTACATGAAGCAATGGTACAATGTAGCAGACTGTGGTGGGCTGATACCTGAACTAGGAAAAATCCTTTATCCCAGGTTATCAACCCTCCACCCCAAACAATGGTCAGAAAACTTATGAATTGTATGTACTTAGTGAGATATTTTATAAACAATCATGATGGGAAGTTTTGACACACATTATTTATATACAGAAGATAAATTCAAAATAAATAATACATTTAGGACATTTTTTTAGTTTAAGATTGCAATGCCAATACAGGATTAATTATCAACTTTTAATATTTTTTCTGTTGCAAGATAATCAAAATGTTGATAATCAATATTTATTAAACTCGTACCCAATTAGTGACTTTTCTCTGGTAATATCAAGTTTTTATTCCTTTCGCCCTCTATGTGTCATCACCTAAGATTGAAGACTATTTCATCAATGTTTTTTTTTTCTTTATATTTTCTTTTTGGTAACTAAGGTTTACTTATGTTATTCAGCTGTGTACATTTTTGCTGGTCTTTGACTGTTTAATGTACCTTTATTATTACAATAAAAATAAAATTCCGTAAATAACTTATCTCTTATCTATTAGACAAGTCCGTCCGTCCTTCCGTCTGTGGTGCTGTTTCAGCGGCCAAACCGTAAGAGATAGATAAAGAGAATATTTAAGTTATAAGTTAAGAATAGTCTGATAAGACTACAAACCGGATTTGAGTAACGTAGCACTTTCGGTTTTCGAGAAATCACGAATTTCAAACGAAACCACACAAAATCTCCGAAGTTCTCAATTAATTAAATACATTTTTTTTTTAAATCAGGTTTTGGTGAACATTTGGTTCACTGGTTTGTCTATACACGGTAGATTGTTTCCCAACTAAGCAGATATGGCTTTAGCAACATCATAAGGTATACAAACGTCCATGTCGTTATCTATGCTAAACCCACAAATAAATACTGATATCGGGATTAAATCAAGAGGTTCATTTCTGGGATGTAGTATTGCATTGTTTAACAAAGTTCCCCAAGATCTGATTGAGCTTCCACTAACCAAATTTAAATCTCAGATCAAGAATTCTCTTATGAATAAGGGCTATTATAAAGTTAATGATTATCTAAATGATCGTAATGCATGGACATAGTGTTTCTTGTAATTTGTTATTTGATGGGTATGAGTCAGTTTTTGTAACAGTAATATGGTACCTATCTAATGCCGCTACCTATATACTAAATATAAAATTTATTGTAACTATATATCTGTATCCTAAATAATGTAATGGAAGGTGACTTCAGAAGTATCTCTGAAGTCATTTTTCAACTTGACGACTCTGTATATATCAATACAGGGAGAAAAAAGCAGCCCTTGCTGAGTTTCTTGCCGGTTCTTCTCAGTACAAGGTCTCCCGCAGTAGTTTTGCGAACCGATGGCGTAGCTTCTTGACCTTCACAAGTGCTTGTAACAGCCTAGACTGAATAAATGACTTTTCATTTCATTTCATTTCAAATCTCAGGTTTTTTAAATGGCTACAGCATTGTTGTTGCGGCAGCAGTTGTAAAATATTTTATTCGCACGTAGAGGTCCCCAGCTAGAAGTAAAATTGCAAGAACAAACACAAAACAGCGAAAACGTTTAAGTTAAAGCATTCACGAAACAGTAACTTGTCGGTCGCACAAGTACTTATAAAAGATGGCACAACTTAAAATGAAACATTATTTTTCTTGACAAAAAATCCTCATTCGTGCATTTCTTCTTAGGACCACCACCTGGAAATTTTCCCCAAATTTGTTATGATAAGATAGGAACTCGAGTGTCCACATTCAAGCGTAAATTAAGAGTTTAACAAAGTTTGATTAACGAGCTTCGCCGGGACCACCAGGACTCCGGGGACAGTTTAGGGAGTTACGCGACGTCGCAAATGAGTCGCGTTTTTGTTTTTTTATGGTTGTTCTACGGCAGGTTAGATTCGTCGCGTCTTTTGAAAATTATGCTGTTTTGGATTCAGCCGCGCCTCTAGGAAAATATTGGAAGTTAGCAGAAACCTAAATAAATAAATATTTTTATAATTTTTATTATTTTAAAGCATGTAACTGCTTGATGTTTAAATCTAAAGAAAATATAACTAGAAAAAATTCCACGCGGACCAGGCAGCAGACGGGACTCGAACCCGCACCCTTCGCAATCCGGGCGAATGCACTGACCAATTATGCTACCTTTTCTCACCTTTTTTCAAAAAAAAAAAAAAAAAAAGTTTTATTCTGACGACGAAGCCTGGAAAGGCTACGAAACGTCAATAAATAAATAAAGTTTCGTGCATTATCCCGTTTAAACTAGTTTTATTTAATGAGTGATGTGCGTGAAAACCTAAGAAACAAATTAGTTTAACTTAATTATGTTTGACCTATGAATTTGATTTGATTTAACTTGATAAGATATGATTTTGATTTGACTATGATGATATGATATGATTATGATGACATGATATGATATAAATTGACTTGATTAATTTTTAAAATGGATTGATTTTGTTTAAATTTGGTTGGACCTGATGTGATTTAATATGAACAACAATTAAGTGAAATTAGTGTATTTAATGTTAAGCTCAAGTTTGTTGCAACACCCCAACGGGGTCATGTACCACTCACTATTAAGTATGCAAGACCTTATAATAAATAATGTATATGAGCAATGTAATACAAATAAATAAATAAAATACTGGATTGTTACTCGGAGGTATATAAAGTATGGAAAGTAGATTGTGTCGGTTCTTCAGCTGCTGTTTGGCAACAAAAATATGGAATAACTCAAAATATCCTGAAGCCTTATTAATCTTATATATAAAATTCTCGTATCACAATGTTAGTTACCATACTCCTCCGAAACGGCCTGACCGATTTTTATGAAAACTTATATGCATATTCCGTGGGTCTGAGAATCGGCTACTATCTATTTTTCATAATGGTATTTTTGATAATGGTTGTCCACCTGTAACAGTGTTGTGTTCTGAAACCTACAATGCGCCTTCGCGCCTAAATTCAAACTATTGGGTATTGTAACGTAGTGTTCTCATATGGGTTAGGAGGAATGTTATCCCAAGAAATTGATAGAACACTACGTTACACACCCCTAAAAATTTTTTTGGTCATTTTTTTCAATAATGTGGTATTAAAAAATACATACAACCGTAAGTTTTTTCTTCTATCCACCTGCCCCTATTTTTATGGCGGTACGAAGTTCGCTGGGTCAGCTAGTAAATATATAGTTTGTAAAGTGAACAAAAAATACATTACTTATATAGTATACTAGCTGACCCAGCGAACTTCGTACCGCCATAAAAAAATAGGGGTTGGTGGTAGAAGGGTGAAAATTTAGGGTTGTGTGTATTTTTGTATGATGTACCATAAAAATATTAAAAAAAAAATATCTAAAATTAAAAAAAAATGGGGGGGGGTACCCTTCACATTTAGGGGGATGAAAATTAGATTACATCCGATTCTCAGACCTACCCAATATGCACACAAAATTTCACGAAAATCGATCCAGCCGTTTCGGAGGAGTTTAACCACAAACACCGCGACACGAGAATTTTATATATTAGATATAACTAGTTGACCCAGCGAACTTCGTACCGCCCTAAAAAAATAGGGGTTGTCCAGCGGACAAAATTGTGAATCTAAACCATTCTCAGATCCCCTTGAACACACACAAAAAATTTCATCAAAATCGGTCCAGTCGTTTAAGAGAAGTTCAGTGACATACACACTCACAGAAGAATTATATATATAAAGATATATAACTAGCAAACCTGTGAACCAAATGTTCACCAAAAAAAAAAAAGTATTTAATTAATTGAGAACTTCGGAGATTTTGTGTGGTTTCGTTTGAAATAGAAATCACGTGATTTCTCGAAAACCGGAAGTGCTACGTTACTCACATCCGGTTTGTAGTCTTATCAGACTATTCTTAACTTATAACTTAAATATTCTCTATATCTATCCCTTACGGTTTGGCCACTGCAACAGCACCACGGACGGACGGACGGACGGACGGACTTGTCTAATAGATAAGAGATTACATCAGCGATTACCCTTTTCACTGCGATGTTAAAGTACACAACTAACAAAACAAAACCACATCAGTCAAATACAAAACATTTAATCTGTAGTTCAATGAACTTTCCTAGTTAGATATGCGTCAAGATCATACTATATTCACAGACGTCTCTCGCGAACCGCGAGAACCAAGTCATAAGTTGACATTTCTAATTCTCGCTCGACAGAGTGACATTTCGCGAGCCGTTGAGTTCGATGGCCGATCGCAACTCAACAGACCGGTACTATAAAACAAACAGGCACAGAAGGCCAGCTCCTTAAATATCGCATGAGTATAAGCACATTGCTATAGTCGGATGAACCCAGTCATACGTGGCGCGCGAATAAAGTACGGAGTTAAGAAGTGCCAAAAAAAATAAAAAGTAATAAAATTAAAACTATATATATATAAAACTCAAAGGTGACTGACTGACATAGTGATCTATCAACGCACAGCCCAAACCACTGGACGGATCGGGCTGAAATTTGGCATGCAGGTAGATGTTATGACGTAGGCATCCGCTAAGAAAGGATTTTGATCAATTCTACCCCCAAGGGGATAAAATAGGGAATGAAAGTTTGTATGAAACTTTGTAAATTTTAAACCGATCGGGCTGAGACTTTGCATGCAGGTATAAGAAGAATCATAGATGAATGTCATTGTGTATAATACAAGCCTGAGAACAAAAACTGTAGTCTACATATCAGCTTTACACCGAAGCGAAGCGAGGGCGGGCCGCTAGTTGTATCTATAAGGCTATGACGTGCCACCAACGCCAACTCCAAAGAGACTATTACTTATTATAGTACTAATATTAATGCTTTTGGTCAACTCTTACCCTAAAAAAAAAATAAGGACACAACATTAATATACAAAACACATAATTCAATAAGAAATAGTAATAACAGTAATCAAATCTGCTTCTATTAGCTTCTTAATGAACGAAATTAGATAAAAAATAACAAGCGCTGCGTAGGTACCTTTTTTTGGGTCTGGGAAATGCCTTACGCATCCTTCAACCACTGGGGGAGCGAGAAGAAGGTATGTGGGACTCCTCCCTGTCCCCTTTAGCCAGTCCTGGGGGCCAGTGGCCTAACGGAAATGCTTTGGAAAACGCCAACGCTTACGATTTCATTTTGTTATTTCTAGCCTGAGGTTTCTAAACGCCTCGCGCTCTTTTTTTTCTTTTGCATTGGTAATAACAATATTAAAAACAATATGAGCGTGAGGTATTTGAAAACCTTCGGCATTTCCGCTAGGCGAATGGCCCCCTGGAGCTCGCTGATGTGAACAGGGCCCTACCTACGCCCTGAACAGGGCCACTAAAAACCAGACAATACTCCTGCACCGTCACCCGACACGCACTATGAGGACCGCGGTCCCCCTAGTGCGGCACCTATTCCCAAATAGCCGCGCACCCGCCAGGTGGCTGCGTAAGCACTGTAACGTCCGTTACGTTACAGCCTCCTTGTTTAGGTAAACTCTTTGTTCATGCAATGCCTACGGCTGGCAGTTATATTAAAAAGTTAATGTCATGATTTTAAGATTTGAAATAAGGAATCATCTGTCTTTTGATAGAAGGTTCCATACAGCAAATGGAGTTCAGGCACCAGACCTTTCGTAGTTAGATAAAAAAACTTGTATTCGCCTGAAATCTAATAAAATCAATATAAAATCAAGTTTCTTTTAATTAGTCTCTACGTCCCCAGGTTCTATCCACTCAGGCTAAAACTCCGCAGTACCTTTTTTTTAACGCCAGGAAAATGCGTTACGCATACCCCACCGCCTTGGGAGTGCGGCGAGGTTATGTGGGACTTCCTCCCCTCCTCGCTCGCTGGCTCGGCGGCTTCTCAAGAGGAAGGGGGCCCTACCCATTAAAAACCTGACGATGCCCCTCATCTCACCGATGGGCCGAGGCTTCCCCGGGGACGGGATCCACCATCAGGCGGTACCCCCCTCGACGAGGCAGCGGCACTGTGTGAGGCCATGGGAACCCTTACGGATACATCCACAACCCCACCAGTGAGTGTCCGATTCGAACAGACCCACCCAACTTGGGGATGCCCCGAGGCATCGGGGGCACGGGGCTGCATAGGTAGCTATCCATCTAGAACCGATTTCATTTTGCACAGATTCCACTTTATACCGGAAATCGATATGAGTCGGCATTCTGTGTCCGCTTATTTTGTGCATGTACGGAGTCTGCCTCTTCTAGATCTAGTTTAGCCTGCTCAACATGCTGATATGATTACTGACTCGTAATGCCGGCGCGACTTGTACGATTACCGATCAACAGGAAGCTGTTACACATTGCATAATACAGGTTATGTCTTACGATGCGTACAGATGATGCTTGTTATCTAATTTCCGATATTTTTTATTTCAAAATGGTACTGAAGATGATTTAGATACCAGCCTGGTAGCAAGTTTTTAGTTAACTATATAGGTTTAGGCTGTCTTTATAAAGGTGTAATCCCACGATGTGTGTTGTCGCGGGTGAGAACGCACCGCGCAAGGTTGCCAAACGTATGAGAACTCTAATGTTTGAGTTTTAGCAGTCTCAATGGTATAACGGTAAACGAGGTAAATAGAAATCTCGTACACTTTGTGATGGCATAATGATGCTGTACTTACTTGGTCGACCCTTTGTGGGCTGGACATTTATTTACTTTCTGATAATATTTTTGGTTTGTGTACATGAGGAGCTCGATGGCGCAAGTGGTTAGCGCGTTCGGCTGCGATCGTTGAAGTTAAGCAACTTCCGCAGTCGGTCATTGGATGGGTGACCAAAAATTTACTATCTCGAGTTCCTCCGTGTTTCGGAAGGCACGTTAAGCCGTTGGCCCCGGCTGCATCTGCAGTCGTTAGCACCCGCCAATCCGCACTGGGCCCGCGTGGTGGGTCACGGCTCAATCTCCCTATTCCATCCTTAAGAAAGGCCTGTGCCCTAGCAGTGTGGACATTTATAGGCTGATGATGATGATGACATGACACAAACAGTCAACATTGTTGAAATCTCATATCAAAATATACGAGATAACTGTTTAGTTCGTATCCTGTATAGAGACTGCTAAAACTCAAACGTTAGAGTTCTCATCCGTGTGGCAACGCTGCGCGGCGTGGCCGCGCCCGCGAAAACACACATCGTGTAAGCGCACCTTAATGTCAAGGAGTAAATTTATATGCCGGTAATGATATATAACTAGCAAACCAGTGAACCAAATGTTCACCTAAATCTGATTTAAAAAAAAATGTATTTAATTAATTGAGAATTTCGGAGATTTTGTGTGGTTTCGTTTGAAATTCGTGATTTCTCGAAAACCGGAAGTGCTACGTTACTCAAATCCGGTTTGTAGTCTTATCAGACTATTCTTAACTTATAACTTGAGTATTCTCTTTATCTATCTCTTACGGTTTGGCCGCTGAAACAGCACCACAGACGGACGGACGGACTTGTCTTATAGATAAGAGATAAATGTGGCAACCTATCTCATTTATTTAGTATATGCTGTCATGTCTCATGCTTTGCCATCACTTAAGTTCAAAGCTATGTGACAAAACTTGGCACTTAATCTCCATCATCTTTAGCTTAAATAAAAACTTGAATAAGTAAGTTTCAAAATAATCTTAATTTCAAAATTTCAAAGTCGACAGTGATATCAATAAACACTGAATAACATGATACAAAGAAGAGTCTTACAAAATGCTCTGATCTTTGCAACAATTTCTTAACAAAACAATTAAAAAAATAGAAGTGGATTATTTCATTACAATTCTAGCGAACAATTTAACAACTGCAATGAATGCGCATCAAGACACGTTCTCGCGGCAGAAGAGCAACCGAGTGAAAGTGTTCCCACGGTGCGCAGGCGAGTCTACCCACAACAATAGTACGATATTCGACCGTACATCTTAGAAGATAAGATGCTAGGTAAAGCTGGCAAAGGCGTGCGTGATGCATGATGGTGATGCAAGTCATAGACTTCATAATAACAAGCCTGACTTGAAGCTAATCTGTTGAGTCGTAACGTAAGAGAAGTAGGTGCAAACTATTTACTGTAAAATTTAGAACAATTCCCAATCACTGGTTGGCAATAAAAGGTTTGTCCTCTGATAAAATGTCTTTTTTTATGCAAAATAGGCAATGCGTTTGACCACAATCTCACCTGATGGAAAGCGATGAAGAGGCCTAGGATGGTACACGCCTAGCAGATGCCTGTTCACTCTGGCTTTGAAGATGTCCAGATTATATTGGTCCGGGAAAACAGACCTCGGCAAGGAGTTCCACTCCCTAGCCGTTTGTATAATGAAGGCCGAACCAAATCGCTTCGTGCGAATGGGAGGAACTTTGACAACATAAGGGTGGAAACCCTCGCCGCGCCTGGTCGTCCGGTGGTGGAAAGGGGAAGGGGGGATCAAATTATGTAATACCTCCGCACACTCTCCGAAATGTAACCGATAAAACACCGAGAGGCAAGCTACACGTCTTCGGTGGTCAAGGCTCTGGAGATTAGCCTCAACAACACAAACAACACAAGTCTAAAATATTCATAATAGCCGCTTTCGATCCGTTAATTTAAACGGTATACGTTAAAATAAAATCAGCAGTTAGAACACTGCACGAGCTTGTGACCGCAAATACAATTTTGCCGCTCCAGTAACACTGTCGACATTTACTGACATTTCTCGTTTCGTTCACTCAAATGGGCATATGCCATTCTAATGCAAATGATTTTAACAACTCTCTATGATGGTAATGAATAGCAATACAAAATATTCTACAAATGTAGCAGTTGCTAATAATTCTTCTCTTAAAGATCGTAAATGTTCTGGAAATAATAATCGTAAATGAAATGCTCTGCCCGGTCACATGTTCCCTCCCTCTTACAACCTGGGATCCTTTAAAAGAGGCGTGAAGAAGCAACATGCAGGCCGGCAGGGTGAGGATGGCTGGTCTGGCAGGTAGAACTGCTGTATCAGCTATCTTCACGTCTGGACTTCAACTTCACTTAACATCAGGTGGGGTGGAGTCATTTGTCAGACCTACCTATAAAAAAAAAATAAGTATCTCTTTTAATAACACAAGTAGTGGTGAAGTTAACAATAAAATGTAACATTGACTTAAAAGTTTTTTCTCTCGAGTAGTTCCAACATTTTATTACTATAAATTTTTCCAAATACAGAAAGGTGGTAATCTTCCAATACTTCAAGGAAATGATACTGACCAATTAATACTTTATCGTAAATTAAAGAAATTGTAATAACTTTGGCGATGTTTTTCAAAATTCAGCCAGATCTCTAAATAACCTCTTGCTCTCATATCTTCTCTCGACTCTCGAAATGATGTCGTCGAGATTTCCGGGTCATCCTCGCTTTGGTTTCCACTATTGTCTTGTCACGCAACATCAATTACGTGTGCCATAACTGTGCCACGCCATGTTTATAGACACAACAACGACATGCGTACACGCAACACACGTTCCTGACATTCCGAAATGAAGCTGTCTCCATATAAAGCATTGACGAAATTAAGACGCATATTGTAAGACTTATTCTCAACATAAAGGAACACGGGCAGACATTTCAAGAATGCAAATTGGGTGGGGATTTGTTAGCCCTTGATTTGGATACAGATATAGAATCCAGTACAATCACGCTTGACTACACAAAAACAGAAACTAATTTAAAAAAGCCAAAAAGACCACTAGACTCTATCCCCCTTATTAATAAACAAGCCTTAACAAACCTTATTAACACAAAACTTGCGCCGTGTTTTGTTTATATCACAAAAATGCCATTTCAAATGATTGCCACTATCAAAAGGGGGGCGAACGTTTAATTTTGATACAAATGTTGATGATTAACCAAATCAATATTTACAAAAAAAAACCGTCTGATATTACCAGGTATTAAACATCAAATAGTAAAAAGAAAGACTGTTATAGTTTTTAAGTATGATATTTATAAACTCAGGCCGTGGGTCATTAATTGAATTAAACACGATACAATAACACGTCCTGTCCATTGCATACTATAAAATGCTGATTAAAATTCCGCAGTTAATGTGGATCCAGGGGAGGACATCTAAAAATTAACAGCTCCTCTCTCGCACGATTAAAATGCAAATCCGAACAGTATCAATGCGAATGGCAGTTATAAAATATTATTAATCGAATGGTCGCATAGTCACAGGGGGTCATATAAAAATGCAGGATCAATGGACACTTTATATCCATAGACTTGATTACGACACTGGGGTGTGGGTCTTAGGGTATAATAAAGGAAATTAATAGCCATATTGTGGAGGATGTCATCATAGGTATAAACTCAATATTAACTAAACTGATAGTTGTAAAGCTTACTTCCAAAAATAAAAAGAATCTTTCTTTGCAAACATTTATATCCTTGAGAATTGTAAATTTGTAGAAAAATACCCATTTTTTTTACTATAAGAGAAAACGCTCCATTGAAATATACATCGAGACACAAGAAAAAGCTAATGGATTCAACTGCTCGCCTTAAATTATGCTCATTGAGCACTTGTAATAATTATGTCTATAACAATCTAGAATAAATTACCATAAAATTTAGAAAATGAAAAAATTACCTATTAACAAAAAATTAAATTAGTTATTAAAAAAAACTCGGATAAACAGGAATCCTCAGCAGGCAAAATCTTGTGACATTTGAACAATAACTTGATTTAATTGAGACGGATTGTCCTATCCTCATTCCTAAGGATCCTCAAAACCTTATTTTAATGTAAGGTACCTTAAAATAAAGTTGTGAGGTTCCTTGGGCTGGACCTGCTGTATGCACTGGATGTGATACAGGCAATAAAACATTTGAATTTAAGGCAAAAACAAAATTCACATTGATTATGTAATTTGATTTCTTTGTGATTTTTTCAACCTTGGTTAAGTTTCTAAACTATTAAACATGAAACAGTTTCAGATAGAATAGAATGATACAAAATGAATAAATTAATTCGAATTGATGAAGCCAGAAATCGATATAGATCCGATGACAATAGCTCATGAGCTATTCATTTAGAAATATTGTGCCTGCACCAGATTGACAAGCGTTAGAGTCGCACAAAGGATATTGCAGGAAAAATAAACGAAACCATAACAAAAACAGATTGTTGTTGGGATTGTGGAGCAACACCAATATTGGTTGAAGTTGACTGTTGGCACGATGGCTGATTAAACATCAAAATGTAACATACAAGTTTGCTGCGCGAATATTTACACAGACGGATGCTCAATTGAATTTTGGTTTAGAATAGAAATGAAATATGAAACCAATGGAATAAAAAACGACATATGACATGTTTTCTGAAAATTGCATAGCTTAAACTAGAAAGGAAATAAAAGCCTTTTACAACTGCTAACTCAATTTGGTATACCACTTGCATCTTTTACACTTTTTTCATACGCCATGACTGAAGTTACCAGTGATTTTTATACAATGTACAATGTAATAAATAAAAAAATATATTGTGAAACTTCCCTTCCCTGTATCAATAAGAGAAATAGATAAATACAAATACACAAATATATTGTTATTAAAATTTACATCATACAGCCAGCTTATTACCATGGGGCCCACACTAGGAGGTCCTGTATCGTGGGCACCCAATGAATGAAAAAAAAATATAGCAACAGATGAAAAGTAAAATTACAGAATACAGAAACTAACCTTTAAACTACGTTATAAAGTAATAAAGTGTGTGTGTGTGTGCTTGTCTGTATGCATGTAGGACGGTCAGAGATAAGGACTTTGGGTAATGCTATTCTAAATAGGCAAAATGAATGAGGAAACACAACTATTAACTAAAGTTTCCTTTTTACTGCTGACATAGTGACATTGTTATCATATTTAAGTATTTGTTGTAAAAGCACTTTAAAAAATAGGTATTTCGTCATGTCCGTTTAGTCGGTAAAATCACGTACACCCTCTTCCGATATTGGCCAATTATTACGAGGCTTTTCACCGCATAGAGCGGCTATGATATGATTCCCTACATACATACCAGTACGAGCCGCGCCATTCCGTCCACTGGGCACAGATCCGAATTACCTGTTATTAGCCGATTTTAACGGGTTTTTATTGTGTCCGATTCGGCTGCGTAATGTTTGCCTATTGTTATTTGATTGTTTGGGATTTCACAATCGGTTTTGTTTCAATTAATACTCGTATGTATCAATGGGTTGGGACAGCTTCTGATATTAGTTTGTGGTTTGATCGTGAGTTGTTTTGAATAGTTTAAGTAGAACTGTTGTAAACATCATTGAATTTATTTTGTGGAATTAAAAAAAACACTTGTCATGAGTGTGAAAATTTGGAGATATATATATGGTAGTTTCAGAAAATCAGTCTCACATTGGTATCAAAAGAGTATAATGCGATTCAACTAAAAATATTTTGACGTCATAGCTGTAATTCAAACTAAATAGTGAGCAAAAAAAAAGATTTTATTTAATAAAACTTTAACTAAGATTAAGAAGAAAAGGTGATGGAGGTATAAGCGAGAATAGCTCCTCAGAACACTCGCCGTGGTATAGTCGGTAGAATGCGCTACATGATGCCACATCACGGCGTAATTGTAGAGACTCGAGTTTTTTAGTTACCTCTTCATCGCCAATGATGCGGGCAGCGTGCCGCTGCAACCTATCCAAGGCATCGAGTAAGTACTTAGCGGAGCCAGCCCAGAGGTGCGAGCAATATTCCACGCAGGACCGCACTTGCGTTTTGTACAATAAGCACAGCTGATCGGGCGTGAAAAAACGCCGCACCTTGTTCAGGACTCCGAGTTTGCGTGAAGCTGTTTTGATCTCCAGCGTTGTGCAAAACGCAGAGGATAGCTGCGCATAGGTACGACTGGAGAGCCAATCGGCGCAACGCATGCCCACCCGCGCACCTCGTTTCCCCCCAAGATATCTTAATTTTTTCTTCTGCACAATACCGGTCAGCGCTAGAGTTTCGCCGCAACTTATAACACGTAATAAACGCATTTTTCTACTCACATTAATGCAGTGTTTTTTGCTTACAATATGGTATTAATTATTCACACTTTCTGCATCTTGTTTGCTTAAAGAATGTCCAGTGATAGATAGGACTGTGTTTAATAATTCAAATTACGCAGCAAACTTGTCACATTAATAAATACGAATAATTTAGAATGCCATTAATATAGTTTTTTTTAGTGGACGATTAGAATCACGATTGTGATATAGTTAATTCATTCGATCTGCGATCGTGAAAAAGTAACCTTTTCGTTGTAGAAGGGTGGCCCGCCACATGGTAAGCGGCCACCATAGCTTGTAGGCGTTTGCGATGCCATAAATATCAAGGCACCTCTGCCTACCCTAACCCAAGTCCTTACCCCGTGTAGCCCTTTTTTAACGCAAGTAAAAATGCTGTTTACAGACGACGGCGCCTTTACAGTCACACCGCCGAACGGACCTCACACCTGGCTCCCGCAAGTCTTACGGACCCCCCAGTGGCTGCCCACCGAGGACCCCGCAACTCTTACGGGCGCTTTACGGCATAATATCCGCTAAAAAGTCCTGCGAATACCTTCTACACTCAACGATATTAAACACCCTAGATCCACCAACACGAACAAAATCGTGCCCAAAACCTGGCCAAAAGGTACATTGAACGATGCACGGAGCTCGATAGCTACTATAAAAATAATCAATTTTTATAATTACACTAGCTGACCCAGCGAACTTCGTACCGCCATAAAAAAATAGGGGTTGGTGGTAGAAAGTTGAAAATTTATGTATTTTTGTATGATGTAAAATTAAAAAAAAATTATCAAAATTTGAAAAAAAAATATTTAGGGGTGGATTACCCTTAACATTTAGGGGGATGAAAAATAGATGTTGTCCGATTCTCAGACCTACCCAATATGCACACAAAATTTCATGAGAATCGGGAAAGCCGTTTCGGAGGAGTTTAACCACAAACATCGCGACACGAGAATTTTATATATTAGATTTTCCTTGATAACGGATAGAAATTTATGTTCCTTCAAGTACAGAGTTCTATCACCTTTGGCCTCGACATCATGGTTTTTCGTTTTGTTATTTGAACATTTAAGAAATTATAAAGTTGCGTTACTGTTGCAGATTGGTTAGGATTTAATTCAATAAACAGCTCCGAGAGCAGCATCTTTCATTGGCTCGTACAATGGCAATCCATTACCCCCTCCCACCCCCTGACCCCCACATGGGAGCAGAGCAGAGGGATGAATATCTCCAAACTGTCCGATAGTCCATTTATGTAATGCGTTTATATCTAAGTACACAGCTGACTTCAACTTATGGCTGAGTGGCCTTAAACATTACTTAAGCAAGGAATTTAAAAGGTAACTTGAGTAAAAAACGCGGATAACGGATATTTTAGTTAAGCTGTGTAATATAACACATTTGCGGGAGGTTAAGCGACTTGCGCGCATAGTCGGGTGACCAAACATATATTATATTAGAAAAAAAAAACACGCGGACCAGGCAGTTAAATGCTTAAAAAATAAATAAATTTAAATTAAACTTAAATTGCTATTTCTTCTTTCAAATGTTTAATACTTGAAAAAGTATTCATTTGACATTGTGGGTTACCTACAATGCGAAGAGATGGCGCTGTCTTGCAGCTTAAGGCTAGGAAAATTTCGACGCGGCCATCAGGGCCGTGGTAGCATATTTGGTCAGTGCATTCGCCCGGATTGCGAAGGGTGCGGGTTCGAGTCCCGTCCACTGCTTGGTCCGCGTGGATTTTTTTTTCTAGTATAACTTTTCTTTAGATTTAAACATCTAGCAGTTAAATGCTTAAAAAAAAATAAAAACATAAATATATTATATTGTACCCCTTCGTGGTTCCAGCTGCTTCCGCAAACATTAGCACCCACCAATCGGTGCTGGGTCAATATCTTCCTAGACCATTCATATCTAAGGCTTCTCCCCCACAGAAATCGGTTATAGGTTCCGTACAATCTGAAGTATCTCGACGTCTATTACAATCTAGTACTGTGGCCCATCAGTGGGGGCATTGATAGGCTGATGATGAAGATTGTAAGTTTAAGACAGTATGTTATTAACTACACACACAGTTTGAAGAAAAACTCACGGTTAATACCGAAATATTACAATACATAATATATTTATGTCTCATTAAGAACATATTTTTTATGTTAAAATGTTGTCAAACAATCATATGGCCCGCCTGATGGCAAGCGGCTACCATAGGCTATAGACGCTTGCCAGTCTCAAAATATCACTCGTGCCGTGGCCTACCCAGATCTAGTGTCGTACCCCTTTTTTGTTTTTGAGTATGTATGCTGTTGGTCGCAGATGACCTTGCGAACAGCGTCACCGGATTTGGAAAAATAGATAATAAATTTGTTTGTTATAGTTTTATTCCAATAATTCTAATAAGAAAAGAAAAATATTATAAGATTAAATTTATAAATTGAACTGATAATCTGGCGACGGCAACACTTTTTGTGTGTTGCAAACACACAAAAGAAATGCCTTCATAATGATCTCAATAGTTTGTAGATAAGAATTTCAAATGAAGCTATCAACAACTCAAAGGCTACAACTATATATTCGAATAGCCTCAGGTATATCCCAATGGTGCTGTTCGGGCGAACTATGCATTCCCAAAAGTGCAGCAGTGCAGATATTGAGCGATGAATAGCATCCTAGAATTGCAGGATTTCTGATTTACAGCCTTAACTTTGGTATAGATCGATGTGCAAATATATGAATAGGGTGCTGAAATCACAGTAGAAACTTAAAAAGGGCCTCTTGAAATATTGTCAATTTAATTTCAATTACTTTCGTTATGGAAGCAACATTATTATAATTTTATTTTTTTAAGCATGGAACTCCATGTTTAAATCTAAAGAAAATATAACTAGAGAAAATTCCACGCGGACCAGGCAACAGACGGGACTCGAACCCGCACCCTTCGCTATCCGAGCGAATGCACTGACCAATTATGCTACCGTGGCCCTGATGGCCGTGTCTAATTATTTCTAGCCGTCTTCAGCTGCAAGACAGCGCCATCTCTTCGCATTGTAGGTAATCCACAATGTCAGCAATATTATTTTTCAAATCAAAAGCTAACTATAGCCGAGGTCCGAGTCTCGGAGTCTCCTTCTAGTTGAGCAGACCCCCTCAGGTTCGAGTGGACTATAGGCTCCAGACGGAGAGAAGACTCCCCCCGTGGGGAGATGCCATCCGCCTGGAATACCTCTAGAGGCACTCGCCAATTCTCGGCTTGAGGTCCCTTTAGGATCTCGCCGTCCCCAAACCCGGTGACGCTGTAAAGGTCATCTGCGACCAACAGCATACACACTCAAAAATAAAACTGACGGTTGCGACGAAAAAGTCTTGTCCTTTTTTGGAATACCTTCCATCCGCCAAGTCTGTACCTTCTGAAAAGGAACTTCTTTAAAAATATCTTCCTCGTAATTATAAACTTGAGCTCAGGATTCCCTTAAATATATTTTTATTGGAGTTTACTCCTTAAGAATCGATTTGCATATATAAGGGGCCCGGTATGAGAAAAATGTGAGGAGTAAAATCTACTGAACAAATGACCTCGTTACGTTTTTGTGCGCAACCTCATCTGCGCACCTTTCACTTTTAGCCATGGCAACAGATAAAAAACATTAAGTTGTCACAAATGTCAATAAAATAAATAAACTAAAAATAGATAAAATCGGAGCAAAATTAATGAAAACAAATAGATAACAGAATATAGAGAAATGCCGGTAAGTGTCCAGCACTCTGGAATAGTGATTTTCAGTACAGATGGAATTATAATACATATTTACAAAATGATGACTAGTGTGTGATATTTTTGAAATTGTGTGTTTCCAGAAATACATAATAAAATATATGATGAATATCGCTGATGTTAGATGGTAAAATGTGAGACATGGAACCTATGATAGTCGAAACCATGGGACGATTCCTGAGGTATCTCTACTTGTAACCGACTTCTTCGGACTTGATTTTGTTTTGTGTCTGTTCGAAGACAATCGTTTTTAGAGTGTAAACTCCGGTCGCGCGTCGGAGCACACACAATTTTTTTTCTAGGTTATGACTATTTATATATGATGAGCTCGATGGCGCAATGGTTAGCGCGTTCGGCTGCGATCGTTGAAGTTAAGCAACTTTCGCAGGGGTCAATTGGATGGGTGAACAAAAGTTTACTATCTCGAGCTCCTCCGTGCTTCGGAAGGCACGTTAAGCCGTTGGTCCCGGCTGCATCTACAGTCGTTAGCACCTACAAATCCGCACTGGGCCCGCATGGTGGAGGCCCCAATCTCCCTATTCCATCTATAGGGAAGGCCTGTGCCCCAGCAGTGGGGGCATTAATAGGCTAATGATGCTGATGACTATTTATCTAATATGTGTGCGTAATTGAACTACTCCGAAACGGCTCGACCGATTTTTGTGAAATTTTATATGCATATTCAGCAGGTCTGAGAATCGAACAACATCAATTTTTCATCCCCCTAAATATTAAGGGTGGTGCACACTTAATTTTTTTATTGGACAATATTTTTTTTTCCTTTCTTTATGATACACCATACAAAAATACACTCAACCCTAAATTTTCACCCTAACCACCCATATTTTTATAGCGATACGAAGTTCGCTGGCTCACCCAGTATTTATATATATTTTGCGCGACAAAATACATATATCTTTCCTACCTTCTGTGAAACTAAAAACGACCAGTCAATTGTTGAATAGGAACCACCATTTAAGAACTTGTAACGACTGCACTTCTTTTCCGACTGATTTTATGTAAGTTGCCACAAATGTAAAAGATTCTCAACCGATTATGACACGTAAACTAGGCAAAATAAAGCTCATAATCAGGTGCAGACATTTTACAGATCTGTTTAACTTGACTTGTGACTGTCTGTACTTAACAAACTAAGTTCTCTATAGTTGCCCCATTAAGGGCGCCCGGGTCTTCATCGGCAATTCATTGCCAAATCGAGGGTGAACGGATAAAAAATCAATCAGGGGGGATATATAGTGTTGCCAACAATAGGATTAAAGTGCTGTTTACTTCCGATACTCAATAAACCGCCTCGCTGAGTTTGTTTCGCCAGTTCTTCTCAGAAAGATTTCCCATTTGGAACCGGTGGTAATACAACTCGTTTTAGATGAAAGTGAACAGACTGACAATTTTGTTATTTTAACATACGTAACGTACGTTTACATATAGGCACAGTAACGTTTTGATTATAAATATTAAGTATAACTATAATTGCTATTTCTTCTTTCAAATGTTTAATACTTGTGAAAGTATTCATTTGACATTGTGGGTTACCTATAATGCGAAGAGATGGCGCTGCCTTGCAGCTTAAGAATGGCTAGAAGAATTTCGACACGGTTCGTGAGGGCCGCGGTAGCATAATTGGTCAGTGCATTCGCCCGGATTGCGAAGGGTGCGGGTTCGAGTCCCGTCTGCTGCCTGGTCCGCGTGGAATTTTTTCTAGTTATATTTTCTTTAGATTTAAACATCAAGCAGTTACATGCTCTAAAATAATAAAAATTATAATTATTGA
Organism: Chilo suppressalis; assembly: GCA_902850365.2. NCBI lineage: Eukaryota > Metazoa > Arthropoda > Insecta > Lepidoptera > Crambidae > Chilo > Chilo suppressalis. The sequence continues at coordinate 25,857,538 of OU963905.1, read as the reverse complement.
GTAAAGCTTAAATTAGACGGTTCATTTTTGCTTTCATTTTCGATGTTTCATCGCTAAAAGTCCGAAAATGAAATTTCTAAATTGAAATTCATCGGAATGTACCTTCGCGATGAAAGCTTCAGACTCCCATTTGTTTTCACTAGAGTCTGTGCGGATAAGCTTGTTTACCGCTATTTTAGACCAATAAACATCATAGTTTATAACAAATAAAAAAGACACCTACCTCTATTGAAGCTGGGAGTTTGCTATGACTTATCATGTGATACTAACGCATACTCGATCGTCGTGAATAGTGAGGTGTAGTGTACCTAAAACAAAAACAAGAATCATTTAATTTTTACCTTTAACCAAAACTAAGGTATTTCTAAAATTACGGTAACTGCGGAGGGCAACACCAAGAAATCATTGTTTAGAGCTACATTGTACAAGCTTAGACACAAGTTAAATACTATGCTAGATTGCTTAGATTAAAACAAAAAGCTCATACTAGCATCAAATAAAATATGCTCCGACTCAAATATAATTATAAGCAACTGTCACATACGCACACGTCTGTAAATAAACATTCAATCGAGCGAGCGAGCGAGATAGAACTGTACGCTTCAACGCAGCGTAAGCGAACGGCTGAGCTGAATTGTTGTCCTTTTCTTGATAACAAAATGGCGATTACGTAAATATCATTCACGACCAACCTTCATTTTTGAGAAAAAAAAGTTTTTACAGTTTTACGAATGAAAAAGTGTTGCCGAGGCATTTGTTATTTGATTTTAAACTATTTGTGTTCTATATAAAAGCATCGGAGGCATTTTTTATCTTAATAACACAGCACACAACACAGCACCGTGTTTGAATGTCCAATTGTGACTAAAGCGAATTGTGGTCATGGACCACAATTTAAGCTGATCACTTTTGAGCAGCGAGTGCCGTATCTTCCCTTTTTGTTTTAATCTAAGTAGGTATGCTAGTCACCTAGTAGCATAGAATTTCTATAGTAATAAATCTTACTATTCGTTATGACGTCTACCTCCTATCGCGGCGAAGGAAAGCCAGACAAACTGGCACCGTAACGCGTTACGTAACGAAGCGGTTTACCCTCCCATGTAAAGTTGACACTTCATAAAAGTGAACATGTATTGAAATATCAAACCTAAATATACAATACATTTTTCGAAGCAAGTGCACGGTGAAGCATGCAGTGTGAGTGCCTCGAGCAAACATCGGATTCGCATTACAGATAAATGTCTCAAATATAAGTTTGTGTTCTGCAACACAGAACTCGACTCTCCGAAACGGTGTTGGGTTGGGCATCTTATTCGTTCACATCCGTTATGTTGTTATATTGTTACGTGTCGGGATGGGGTTCGAAATTATATGCCAGTTCACACTTGACAGTTCTTTATTCACACAACACACAATGTTAATTACAAAACACTAACTTAACACTGTATTTCACTATACAAGTCTCTAAACAATCTCACTTGAACACTTTTGTTGCACTTTGATCGCCTTTGGGTTCACTTGCACCCTTACGCCGCAACGCATAAGGCTCATTTTAGAATGAGCCGCATTACTCGACCTCTATCGCGACCCGCGGTGATCTAGCAAATTCGATCTCTAGCACTTTCGCGGTTACTTTTCGAGAGCGTTTGTGACAATATTGTAGTATTTTCTTTGTTTTTAGGGGCAACATTTTATGATGAAATGTTACTTGGTCTTTCTAATCACCATTTTTTATTGTAAACTATTATAGCGGACCCGCTACACTTCGTACCACATTTTAAACTATTACATTAGTTACCTATTTTAAACAAAATAATAATATAAACTGTGTTCCGAATTTTACGAACACAACAATTAAAAATCGGTGCCGCCTTTAGGGAGTTATCTTTTGTAGTCTTATCAGACTATTCTTAACTTATAACTTAAATATTCTCTTTATCTATCTCTTACGGTTTGGCCGCTGAAACAGCACCACAGACAGACGGACGGACTTGTCTAATAGATAAGAGATATAAAACTCAAAGGTGACTGACTGGCATAGTGATCTATCAACGCACAGCCCAAACCACTGGTCGGATCGGGCTGAAATTTGGAATGCAGGTAGATGTTATGACGTAAGCATCCGCTAAGAAAGGATTTTGATCAATTCTACCCCCAAGGGGATAAAATAGGGAATGAAAGTTGGTATGAAACTTTGTCAATTTTAAACCGATCGGGCTGAGACTTTGCATGCAGGTATTAAGAATCATAGATGAATGTCATTGTGTATAATACAAGCCTGAGAACAAAAACTGTAGTCTACACTTCAGCTCTACACCGAAGCGAAGCGAGGGCGGGCCGCTAGTTTATATATATATATATACATTTATTTTTCGACGGCCCGGTCTACACACGACACGCTATACGAGGTACAGGTACGCACCTGGGTGTTTTTCCCCGCCCCCCACGACAGCGGCTGACTAGAGCCGAGGTCCGAGTCTCAGAGACGCCCTCTAGTTGAGCCGACCCCCTCAGGTTCGAGTGGTCTAGAGGCTCCATAAGGAGAGGAGACTCCCCCCGTGGGGAGATGCCATCCGCCTGGACTACCTCTAGAGGCACTCGCCAATTCTCGGCTTGAGGGTCCCCTTAGGATCTCGCCGTCCCCAAACCCGGTCACGCTGTAAAGGTCATATGCGACCAACAGCATACACACTCAAAAAAAATTGTGTGTGTCAGCTCCGACGCACGACTGGAGTATACTACCATACCTCGTTGTACCCATTGCTCTATCAGAAACAATATAAAAATTTTATTAATGTCAATCCGTCATCTTTGTTTGTCTAAGTTGCGCGACATAGGATGCGCACCAAAAACGTAACGAGGTCATTCATCGATAGATTTTACTCCTCACATTTTTCTCATACCGGGCCCCTTATATATGCAAATCGATTCTTAAGGAGTAAACCCCAAAAAAAAACATTTCTTTTTCTTTAAAGAAGCAAAATTATATTATAGATCTCACTAAAAGTTATTAGTTAACGCAAATAGAATAGAATAGAATAGAATAGAATATAATTTTATTAACCCAGATATTACACATTACAGATACAAATAAAAAAAATAAAAAAACCTAAGGGCTAACCAGGACCCTGCCTCAGCATTAGCTGATGCGACATTGTGTCGCACCAGCGCTGTTATTCTGGCAGGGCCTGTTTAGTGACACAAAAAAACACGACATGTAAAAAAATAAATTTTATTACTTGAAAGGATGTTTGGACTTATCATCCTTTGCTTTCAAGTAACAAAAATTAAAATAAAAAATCAATCAAAAACAACATTTTAGCAGCAAGCAAAGCAATGCAAAACAAAGCGAAGCAATTCATTTCAGCCCAAAAAGTCATTTAAATTCAAAATATACATGATAGCATAAGCATATAGCAATAAGCATAAGTTATGTACTGTTATTCAGAAACAGGACATACTAGTGTCAAAAAGTATAAGGCCAAATCATGCTACGGACAATTTGCATCAATGCTGTGAAGCAGCTCCTCTCCGTCTTTATTCCGCAAAAGAAATCAAGGTACATATTACTTAGAAGTTACGCTATAATTGATTGTTCATTTAATAGATGCTTTTTAAGATGTTTTCTAAAAGTGTTAATATGTTTTAGATCGCGCACTGGAGGAAGGAGAACGTTCCAACACTGTGAAGCTGCAAACCTAAAGGATCCGCGGAATGCAGCAGTACGATGCTTTGGTGTCACGAAAACGTACGAGCATGATCTGTTGGGATACCTGTTAACATCTCTAGCCCAAATCAATTTCTCATATAGGTATTTAGGGCATTTGGTTTTGATAATTCCAAAGAGTAACACTGAAAGGTGAAGTTTCCTACGTGCTTCCATTTTAAGAATTTTAGAATTTATCAGGACAGGGGTCACATGTGAACGTGGAGGGACATGAAAACAAAATCGCGCACAAGCATTCTGCACCCGCTGTATAAGTTTTGAAGTCTTAGACATTAAACAGGGGCCATAAACAGTGTCACAATAATTGAGCCTAGACAAAACCAATGTGTCACATAATCTGACTCGCAACTTTTCACACAGGTAAGGCCTAATCTTATATATTAATTTGAGTCTATAAAAACAAGATCTAACACACTTCGCTATATGGCTCTCAAAATTCAGGTGGCAATCGAGAGTGAGTCCCAAACTCTTGGCTTCATGAATCTGTTGTATAGGTTCTCCATTTAGTGTGATATTCAACTGTATGTTATCAAGCTTCTTAATTTTATTTTTGGAACCTATCAACATGTACTTTGTCTACTTTGGGTTAAGAACAAGACAGTTTAACCTACACCAAGTACTTATCTCTGCCAAGTCTGCCAAATAAGTGCAACAAGGTAGAAAATAGTTGTACGATTGTCAATACTTACAGATATAAGTATATTAAAAAGCATACTCGTAGATAAGGCTGAGCGCAGATTAGAGTCACGACAGTCTCAAGACAGACTATTGCTTAACAAAAATTATGAAGATGCGCACATTCGAAACGAGACGTCTCATAGACAAAAACGCCTTATGTACACAAGAACTGCAAAGCGACAAGTCTGACTAACGATTGTCCGCTTCCCTTTGTAATGTATGCGAGGGCGCACATTAACGACAAAATTGTCTAGCGATTAGGGATGATAATCAATACTGAAAGATAGTATAATACATACGATAAAATAAGTAATGTGGGTCCATAAATTTTGACATATTATCATAGATAGATTGATACATTCATTCGAAATTACTGGTAAAACTTTCTGGGCCGGTGCCTTAATTTCTATAAAATAAATAATCGGTGAAATCTATTCTGATACTGATGAAAATGGTGTGTGTAGCATCATAGACAAAACAGTTTCGTCTTGGTGTGCGCCTTCTGGTAGACACAACTGTTTCTTTTTAATTGTAAAGCTGTCTCGTCTATGTAAGACAAGATTGTCTAACAACTGTCGTGACTCTAATCTGCGCTCAGCCTTACGCGTTAATTTCGCGAGTCAGGTGCGATCGGCGGCCGCGAGTGATTGATCGTCAACGAAGCGTTATACGAACCGATTAAATTCGTGTCAATGATGACCCGATTCCTAAAGGAAACCATCGTATTAATTTACCAATTTAATATTTCAATGCTTCCTTTTTAATAACAATTCCAGCAGTGCTATTCTGCACAAATTTTCATGATCCGATATGGATTCGCGCGGTTCCGATACAAAGGAGATTGCTCAAATTGGCCCATTTGCACAAAAAATATTGACATACACGGTAATTCTTGGCGTAATTTATAATTTAATTTACAGTCATTAGATTTCAACGGACACCTTTGTATCATATATTTACTTTAAAAAGGACTTTTAATTTTACCGGTTTGGAAAACATACGAATCATTTTTAATGGCTATGGGTGTAGTAAAATTCAGCCAAAGACTGATGGAAGTTGTTTATATAACATAAAAACAAATCTATTTTGTAAAGATCGATAAAATAAATCATTTTTTTTATTACGCTGTGGTATTAGTATCCACAACTATATTATCATTTTCACTAGATGCAAATGTGCTCAGACTAGATAGATGGTAGGCGACATTATAAAGTCTATTGCCATACATTTTTCGCCAAATACCTCCATAAACACATTATAATCTGTATATATGTTAGACTTTAAGGTAACTATCTATGGGCCTACGTTCCCTGACTATAAATTAATAAATAAAAAAAAGTATAAGGTGTGATACACTAAAAATCTAAAATATGGTTATCTTAAAAACATAACCAAAATAATGAAGCTACTGAATATATGGCTATAGAACCTAAATCTCTTAGCTTTCTTTGGTTAACGAGAGTTTAAAAATTCTCTCTAATCTGTGGCTCATTCACAATCATCACACAGTTTCTGTCACAGAGTACCTTATTATAACCGGAAATGACACCTGATTTTAAAAATTACTCTTAAGCATTAATTTCAAAAACAGGCAACTATCTGTTAATCTACATGCTCTATATATCTGAATCTAATCCATAATTTCGGTACTTGGCTTGATTTCCCTAGTTTACTATATAACTTATTTGTTTTTTATTATTTTAACATGTTCAGTGTATATGGTTTATAGAAGTTCTCAGGGGTGTCCGTCAATAATATTCATTTCTACAGTAATTTATATATAATTTCGAATCAAGGAAACAATTCTTCATGATTATTGGTCTTTAGGCCAAACATGTATGGAAGCTGAGCAATCTCCTTTGCATGATTCCACATCGGATCCGCGCGTGATACAGAATAGAACTACTGTCCGCAATTATATATAAGAAGTGATGTGAAATTTCACCCAAATATGTCTACTAGGGTGTTTAAGAAATATATTATTTGTTCGTTACATATTTGACATTATGTGATGGAAGTTGACCTCAACACATGTTTGCAAGTTTGATGTCAACTTTCAATTGGACGACACTATATGAAATAAAACAAGGAGAAAAAAATCAGCCCTTGCCGAGTTTCTTGCCGGTTCTTCTCAGTACAAGGTCCCCCGCCGTAGATTTGCGAACTGATGGCTTAGCTTTTCTACATTCACAAGTGCTTGTAACAGCCTAGACTGAATAAACGATATTGTTTTTTTTTTATATAAAAAAAGCTTTTTTAAATATTGAAAATCTTTAACAGCAACAGTACTTTTTTCAAACAGCTAATCAACGGTTAGAAACGTTTGTAGTTTTGGTTAAAAACATATTTATTATTAAGTCCAAGCAAGCTAAATTATCTGTCCAATAATGTCACCTCTTTGAAACTTTTCCAGGGATGAGTGTCGTTTATCTATCTACGCATAAGACGAGTGAAACGAACCTTTTGTTATGCATTCGACACACGAGCAGAAGGCCACCTTCTGCGTCTTTGATCCGATAAAAACAAAAGAATACACCCTGAAGGGTTTTGTAATAAAAAATATAATAAACGTGAAAGCTATGTACTCCTTTGGCCACAGAAAAAGGCCGGTAGGCATGTACCTACCAACCTACTTGTTAGCTCGTAATTATTTTTCTAGTCCAGCGCACGCCCTGAATGCGTATACAAAGTCCGTAACGCTGGGTTTTATTAAAAAAATATACTGTTTACTAAAACAGTGTATTTTTATTATGAGGATTATTAAATCCTTTGAAACAAAAGTGATATGATCACTTTTTAAATTCTGATATTTTACCTTAAACACGGATTATGAACGTGGGTACACTTTTTAATCGAACGAAATTTCTTCCCAAAACTGATTTCCACTTCTCTAACGAATGCACAAACACGATTCGAGATGCATCCCTGAGTTATAAACGTAGGGTTGGCAATAGTCGAAAAATAAAATAAATACTTAACCCAAAACATGATAAAAAAAATTACACCCCTGGAATTGGATTGCCTGTCTGACGTAGTCACCATAGTAAATAATTACATTTGACGACCTCCGTGGCCGAGTGGTTTGTACGCCGGGTTTCATGGCTGTCGCCGACTCGAGAGGTCCCGGGTTCGAATCCCGGTGGGGGCAGATGTCTGTGTGATGAATACGAGCATTTGTACTCCAGTCGTGGATGTTTAATATGTATTTATATAAATATACTTATATATGTACAGTATATGTATTCTATCCGTTACCCTAGCATCCCATAACACAACCCTTATAGTGCTTACTTTGGGGCTAGGCTAATTGGTGTGAGTGTCGGAAATATTTAAAAAAAAAACATTATTCTGTAATGTGAAGATCCAGCTGTTCTGTAAGGCAAGGAGTTCCAGCTGGTAGATGAATAGGTTAGTAATGGATGACGCAGGTAATTATCGCATTCGGCCTGCGATCGTGAAAGTTAAGCTGCTTTCACAATGGTCGAACATTAGGAGAGTGACACAACACTTACTCGCATCTGCAGTTGTTAGCAATCCGCAGTGGGCGGTCCCAATCTCTCTATTTCATCCATAGGTTAGGATTGTGCCGCAGCAGTGGGGACATTAATAGGCTGATGATAATAGCAATGGGACGGTGGCTGGATTGTAGCTACACCATTTTCTGTTACATCAGCTGTCTAAGCAACTGAACTCCGTAAAAACGAGTGGGGTTGGGCGTGATTTGTTGGGTATGATATAAACATACAAATTCTTGGAAAATATGCAGTATTGAATCGTTATAAATAAATATTTCAAATACCAATTAGCCTAGCCCCAAAGTAAGCACTGTAAGGCTTGTGTTGTGGGATGCTGGGGTAACGGATAGAATAAATATATTCGTTACATATATAAGTATTTTTAAATAGAATTAGATATAAAATCCATGACTAGGATACAAAGGCTCGTATCATTGATAAGCTATTGATGATGATGATGATGGTACCAAGTAGAAAAAACTGCAATAGTAAAAAAAGAAATATCTGTTTCTCAGGTTTTCACGCACATCACTCATTAAATAAAACTAGTTTTTACGGGTTAATGAACGAAACTTTATTTATTTATTGACGTTTCGTCAAAATTTAACTTTGATTCAGACGACGTAGCCTGTACAGGCTACGAAACGTCAATAAATAAATAAAGTTTCGTGCATTAACCCGTAAAAACTAGATTTTTTTTAAAGAAATATCGTATTACTATCACTTAAAAACAATTATTTCGCCCAAGTGGCAGCCCTAGTGATAAACGACGCTAATTGAAAACGGCATCGATCGGGCATTGTTTCATATTCATTTCGCAGTTTGTCCGGGCGCTTTTAGCATTGCCTGCTCGTGCTAGGAAAATAGCCAAACACGACCACTCGATAACATAACATGATAATAAAGCGAAACTAATATCAATGCGAAACTACCCCTCCGTTTGTCTGTCTATCTGTACGTTCATACATTAAGCATTGATTGTAAAGACAATAACCTAGATTTTGGTGCGAAAATAATGAAATGAATTTTTTTATTGGCCATCATAACAATAGCATATGACAAAAATAAAAGTTCATTCATGGTCGGCCAACCAGAAGCCTGCTTCAGCATAAGCTGACATAGTGAGAAAAGAAAATACTTCACTCAGCATGTAGGCGCTGGTATTCTGGCAGGGCCTGTGCAAGGTCGCTTTAGTAATTTGTAAAACATTCAAAAACCAAGTAAAAAGAAGAATTATATGCCAGTTCACGCTTGACAGTTCTTAATTCACCACACAGTTCACACAATTAACACACAATGTTAATGAGGGCTACCGTTTTCTGTCTCACCAGATGGCGCCACTGTTGAGTGAGGTCCTAAATTGTAACTCTTAAAGTTTATTAATACGCACATGAAATCAAAGGTTACATTTAGATCGTATTTTAACACAAAAGAACCATATCCTAAACATAATAGGCCATGCCACAGTGACGCGCAGTTCCGTTTTATTCGGAAAAAATGGGAACATAACCATTTTTCTAAGCTCAAATTTTTAATAACTGACATTCATTGCCACATAACTCATATTTGCCATAATTAAGCCGAATTGTTACCAATTATTCACAACATTATTTTAATAAGAAATAAACCCGCGTAGACAACCAACAAGCAATAACATTTGACATTTCGGAGACCTCACGCTACACTAGCGCCTCTAGCGGCGGATTCATACGCGATAGCCCTCATTACAAAACACTCACTAAACACTGTATTTCACTATACAAGTCTCTAAACAATCGCACTTGAACACTTTTGTTGCACTGATCGCCTTTGGATTCGCTCCGAAATCGCTGTTGAAACTCAACTGACTCTGCGCGGCGCCAACCGCGCTTATATACGCCGATCGACGCATTCTAGAAAGTACCTGTTAAATTGAGAATTAGCTAGCACCCGCGAGTACGAAGTACCTACTTATACCTACGCAGGTAACGCGCATAACTTGTAAACAAGTGCAGATATCGATGCACTTTCACCCTTACGCCGCAACGCATAAGGCTCATTTTAGAATGAGCCGCATTACTCGACCCTTTATCGCGACCCGCGGTGATCTGGCAAATTCGATCTCTAGCATTTTCGCGGTTACGTTTCGAGAGCGTTTGTGACAGAACAATAAAAAAACCCAATAAAAGAAAATTTAATGTCTTTGGTGTGAAATAAGTAGATGACGTTCGTTTAAGCGGGAAGCTATATTTTACGCAGCTGCAGTCGCGGTCAACTCAATACGAAATGTAAGATAGAAACCCAAATATTGACTTGTACACATTCGTTTTTACCAACAAATCGTGCACAGGCAGAAGGTTTAATAAAAAAAATATGGGTGCGTGTAGTTAAGTACGCGCGTGAGAAGTTATACTTCTTTTTGGAATAATTAAAAAATAGTTTTTAATTGCATGCAGATAATTAATTACAATAAGATAATAAAAGGATAGTCAACGCAGTCAATAAAGTTCAGATTTAATTTGAAAAATTTAATAAATAATCAAAATATTCAATTTAAATCACTACTGAATAAAATTTATTAGCACATATAAATTTCGCATTTGTATAACATTATAACACGTGTTAAGAATATAGAAACTAGAAACATGTGGATAAATATTATAAATATGAAAACAGTGATCAGAGGCGACGAGCGTCCCAACATGTGCGACTAAGAGATCCTATTACTATTTTGTTGGAAGCTTTTTTTCGAGACTTACGAGTAATGTGCGGTTTAGCGGCCGACTTCATGGTGTTACTTTTCTGTTACAGTGTTGCGCGCGCATCTTAAAATTTCACTCTCATCATTTTTTCATAACGCGCCCGCGGCTAACTTCATTATGTTACTTTTGTGTTACAGTGATGCGCGCGCATCTTAAAATTTCACTCTCATAATTTTTTCATAACGCGGCTAAAGAAGTATAACTTCAAAAATATGCTTCATGTCAGAAAAATCCCGAACCACTGGATGCACGTGAAATATTTATTGCTAACGTTTCATCATTCCTGAAAAATCGACGTTTTCATCACGCCAGATAAACTCAATCTCTTTAGAAACCACAGAACCGCTCCTTCGCTTTGAAAATGAAGCTTCACACAAAGGGGTAGGGTTTAATATGGTATATCTACCCGTTACCCAGTGAGGTGTGTAAGTTTAATAGGACCCGAGACGTATGTAGGGCTGCTAAGAGATTCTTTTGTAAAGGGTCGACAAATGTACGTATTAGTCAGCTCTTTTATGATTTTATTCCTTTGGGAAGATATGCTTGCCAAATGAGTTATTAATTGTGTAAAAAAATAATGTGTCCTAAATTTTCGTGAAATATTGTATAATTATGTTCATGCTCAATATTATACGTTGTTGTCTTAAAATAATATACTTTGCATAAAATTCGCTTTCATATAAAGTAAAACTTTCTCAAAGCATTAGATACGTTATGCGCTCAGCAAACGTAAACCATAATAAATAAATAAATATTTCCAACACTCACACCAATTAGCCTAGCCCCAGAGTATGCACTGTAAGGCTTGTGTTATGGAGATACTAGGGTAACGGATAGGATACAATACTAATACATATATAATTGTATTTGTATAAAAATATATATTAAACATCCATGACTGGAGAACAAATGCTTGTATTCATCACACAAACATCTGCCCCTTCCGGGACTCGAACCCGGGACCTTTCGAGTCAGCGACACCATGAAACCCGGCGTACAAACCACTCGGCCACGGAGGTCGTCATAAACAACGAAGCCTGCGCGTGCAGTAGTAACTTTACCAAGAACTTCTACTGTCTATGTTTTTTTTTTTGTTTGATTTTACTCAAGATGTTTGCTACATACCTATATTTAGAAAGTAAACTATAATACTAAAGCATTTTGTTTAACTTTATGTTAAGACAATATCTCGTAGTAAGTACTTGTAGATTATTATGTATATGTATGTAAAATCTTTACCAAAATTAGTCACTAAAAACAAGATGGCTAGTTTAGATTTTACTTTAATATAAACTATACATACGTATAAGTCGCGGCACGGAACTCTAGCGCTGACCGGTATTGTGCAGAAGTAAAAATTAAGATGTGTTAGGGGGAAACGAGGTGCGCGGGTGGGCGTGCGTTGCGACGATTGGCTCTCCAGTCGTACCCATGCGCAGCTATTCCTGACGCGTTTTGTTCAGCGCTACAGTGACGTGCCGCGACCTGTACTGTACGTTTACAATAGGTAAAATAACGTTTTAATTATAAATATTCCATCCATTAACCTTTCTCCGTCCACTGCTGGACAAAGGCCTCCTCCATAGAACGCCACAATGCGCGGTCCTGTGCTATCCGCATCCAGCGGGGGCCGCCCCACGCTGCGTCGTCCGGTACGTGGTCGCCACTCGAGGACCTGTCTTACCCAACGGTTGTCAGATCCTCGAGCGATGTGGCCTGCGCATTGCCACTTCAGCGTGCTAACTCTTCGGGCTATGTCGTACATACCGGTCCTTCTAAGGATCTCCGTATTTCGGATCTTATCACGTAAGTATAAATATTAAGTAAAACTAAAATTACGCGGTTCAATTTTTGCTTTCATTTTCGATGCTTCATCGATGAAAGACCGATAATGAAATGTCTAAATTGACGGTCAATGGAATCTCCTTCGCGACAAAAGCTTCCGATTCCCGATCGTTTTCACTAGCGTCAATCAAGCATCATTCAACGGCAATGAACGACAAGCAAAATGTCTAAACAGCGACAGTTCATTTACAATTAATTTCTTTCACTGTCTCGGTAATTATTCTTTAATATAGCTCGACACAGATTATGTTCACGCGAGAATTCGACAAGGAATGGAATACAAGCTTTCATCAAAAGTGATGCGTCTATACAAACAATGCATTTCACTGTTCACCATTTACTAATCATCATCAACAGCCACTCCTAGTCCACTGCTGGACATAGGCCTCTTCAATTGCAGGCCACTCAGATCGATCTTGGGCTACACGCATCCAGCTCCTGCCAGCCACCTCGTCACTCCATCGTGCCTGAGGACGTCCTACACTACGTTTGCCTAGACGCGGTCTCCACTCCAGAACCCGTATACCCCAACAGTTATTGGTTCTTCGGCAAATATTCACCATTGACTATTCATTGCAAAAATAAAACACTTTTGATGTACCGTCTAATTTCGCCTTAAGAACATGCTTTGTATCTTTTATGTTACAGCTCAACCGAAATGTAGAGACAACCCTGCCTAACAGATATCAATGTAAGGGTCTGATGCCAGGGTATATTATGAAAATTCCATTTTTGCAGTTCGTTAAGTATGAGAGGACCCATCGCCGAATCAATACACAGACGGATGGAATAAAAATTAATTCCGTAGTCAACATTTTTTTTCTTATTACAATAAAAAAAAAGTCGGTGAAAAAGGAATTCCGTATTCATAGTTCAATATTATGCAGGTTCATTCCATCTTAATTTATTTATTTAACTCAATGCTTGTCAAAGCGGTATGTTTTCTAATCATAACTGGCAATTCTGCCCTAACTAAACGTACATCTGGCAATTCTGCCCTAACTAAGCGTACATCGAGGAGCTCAATGGCGCAGGTGGTTAGCGCGTTCGGCTGCGATCGTTGTAGTTAAGCAACTTTCGCAGTGGTCGGTCATTGGATGGGTGACCAAAAATTTCTATCTCGAGTTCCTCCGTGCTTCAGAAGGCACGTTAAGCCGCTGGTCCCGGTTGCATCTGCAGTCGTTAGCACCCGCCATTCCGCATCTGGGCCCGCGTGGTGGGTCATGGCCCAATCTCCCTATTCCATCCACAGGGAAGGCCTGTGCCCCAGCAGTGCGAACATAAAGAGGCTGATGATGAAGCGTACATCGCTGCGCATTTTTTTTTTTAATTTTTTTTATTAATTGTAATTTGCGATCAGTGCGTGCCACTATAAGCAAATGTGTTGGATGAACATTGGGGTGTCAGAGTGTGCCCTTCGGTAAGGACATCTCCTCCTTAATTCTCTTTATAGGACGTCTTTCCTTTTGAGTCGTTTGTTATAAATCCGAGTCATGAGTTGTGTTGCTAGTATGTTCGGGTGTGTCTCCAGCCTAGCCCGGTATTTCTGAGTCGCAATGGTTATTTCTTGCTTGACTGTTGACATGTCCAGGTGTTCGTGAATTTCATTATTAGTGATATACCATGGCGCATCGCTAATAGTTCGAAGGATCACGTTTTGGGCTCTTTGAATGCAAAGGATGTTGGAATTGCTAGCAGTACCCCAGAGTTGTATGCCAACAAATTCAGACCTACTTGTTTTTTTAAATACACGTATTAAAACATCTTTGTAAATACAGTAGGTACTTGTACATATCAAGGTAATATGTACTTATATACAAATCCCATTCGCTTGAGGCTAGAAGTTAAATATGAATACACTCTACAATTAGCCACTGAATAGCCCGTAAAGAGTAATTACGTAGTATTCTTTGATTAAACCCTGCATCTAACTGAGCGTGTTTATAATTTATCCTGAACTAACTTAAACACCATTTAGAACTAACTTGACGTCACGGAATTGCTTTAACGCACAGACTAGAACTATAGCAGTATGACAATTCCATTGGGGTACATTTATTTATTATTTATTGTGATCCTTTTTTAAGACCCCTTATACAATATTGCGCCGCTGCCATACTGATCGGCGCGTAGGTAGATTTGCACTAGTATGCATTTTACAGGTGATGTTTCGAGTCTTATAATATAATTATTAATGAACTAATTATAAAAATATATACATATTTCAGTAGTTCAATGATGGTAGATTAGTTTTATGAAAGTTTTTGATAGTAATTCTATTTAATTCAATATCAAAATACGAGGTTAGGTACGACCTGCATTATTTGTTAGGAAAACTCCCGAAGGTTAGATGTTTTTTGAAGTTATACTTCTTTAGTCGCGTTATGAAAAAATGATGAGAGTGAAATTTTTAGATGCGCGCGCATCACTGTAACACAAAATTTTAACAGCATGAAGTTGGTTGGCTTTAGCGAATAACTTCATGCTGTTACTATTGTGTTTACCGCACATAGGGACACGAAAAAAGTATCGATACTTTGTGGTATCGAGTACTTTTCCTTTCGATACCGATACTTTTGTACTCGATACTTTATATTCGATACTTTTACTTATTGAGTACTTTTTGGCAAGTAAGTATCGATACTTTTAAAATTTGGACAAGCGTCTCATATTGTTATGATATATTCAAATTCTTTCCAATCTGTAACTGTGTTTATTTTGCGCTTTGTTTTGTTTCATAGTTATTTATTTAGCGACCATATTGTTAGGAATTGTGATTGATGATTCGCCGTTTATTGTGCTTTTCGCTTGACTGCATTTGATGTATTCAAGTGTAACACTATTATTCTGTCTGTGCTGTGTATACCTATTTGAAACCACGGACCTGAAAAAAAGACGGACGTAACCTCTTCTATAATTATAATATTGAGTGAAGCATGCCAATGGCCGCCGTTAACTGCGTGTCAGATTCAAGTAACATTTTAATTATTAATGTGATATTAATGACCACTTTTTAAGTTTCATAAATCACAGCTATTTTCTTTTCATTATATAATATAGCAATTTGTGAATTTATATGTCCTTTTACTGTTATTATACGTACTATAATAAAATTGGATTGTTTTTCTTTTAATTTTTAACCGGGGGGGGGGGGGGGGGGGGTTGATCATCGGGCCACAGAGGATCCGATAAGGCCCTATGAAATGTACTCGATACTTTGAAGTATCGATACTTTTGTTTCGATACTTTTACGAGTACGATACTTTTTTACCGATACTACTCATGAGTACAGTATCGATACTTTCTATTCGATATCGTGTCCCTAACCGCACATTAAGAAAATCTACCAACAAAATAGAAATAGAATCTCTATTTAGTGGGTGCTAACGACTGCATTGTGAAGGCCTATCAAAAGTATTTATTAATCTGGAACAACGGAACCAAAGCGCGATTCAGGAGACTACAGCGCCATCTCTTGACCATTGGTGTAGTAGAACCAAAAACCACATCTTTATTTTTTGTAATAAAGTAACAGTTATAGGTATTCATATTTATAATATCAAAAGTATTTACTAATCTGGAACAACGGAACCAAAGCGCGATTCAGGAGACTACAGCGCCATCTCTTGACCATTGGTGTAGTAGAACCAAAAACCACATCTTTATTTTTTGTAATAAAGTAACAGTTATAGGTATTCATATTTATAATATTTATCCACATGTTTCTAGTTTGTATATTCGGAATACGTGTTTGAGTTTCATACAAGTGCAAATCACATATGTTCTAATAAATTATATTCAGTAGCGATTTTAATTGAATATTTTGATTATTTATTTATTTTTTCAAATTAAAACTGAACTTTATTGACTGTGTCCTTTTCCAGACTTTTTATTAATTTATTGTAATTAATTATTTGCATGCAATTAAAAACTAATTTTAAACGATGCCAAAGAAGGATAACTTCTCACGCGCCTACATAAGTACACGCACCCATTTTTTTTGATAATTAATGAGATGGAAATCAAAATTCTAATACATTATGTTATAACAAAATCATATTTTCAATGTCGTAGTAATTAATTTGATTTAATTTATAGATGATTATTGAGAGATGGAGGCGTTTGAAGTTGTGCATATTATCGTTTTTTCCGTAAACTAGCTGCAGTAGGATGATCAGTAAAAAAAAAGTAAAATAGTATTTGTAAACATTCTACATTAACTTACAATAGGAAGAATAAATCTACTGTTTACTTCTATTGGAAATAGTCAAAATCTTTTCTAGGGGTGTAAATGAGGCGCTCAAAAATTACGATATTTTGCAAAAAATGTGAAAGGGCCCTTAGCTAAAGAAAATTTTGCTAGAAAAAATTCCACGCGGACCATCCGGGCGAAAGCACTGAACATTATGCTACCGCGGCCCTGATGGCCGTGTCGATTTCCCTCTAGCCTTCCTTAAGGTGCAAGGCAGAGCCATCTCTTCGCCTTTACAAAAAAAGAAATCTTTTTTATTTTAAAGTAAAACTTTTATAACATCATCAAAGATTTTGTTGTTTATCTTTATCATGTCGCAATACACGGAAGCAACTTTCGCAGTGGTCGGTCATTGGATGGGTGACCAACAATCTTCTATCTCGAGTTCCTCCGTGCTTCGGAAGGCACGTTAAGCCGTTGGTCCCGGCTGCATCTGCAGTCGTTAGCACCCGCCAATCCGCACTGGGCCCGCGTGGTGGGTCATGGCCCAATCTCCCTATTCCATCTATAGGGGAGGCCTGTGCCCCAGCAATGAGGACATTAATAGGCTGATGATGATGATGAATGAACGAGGTCGTATTTCTCTGCAAGTATACTTATTACTAGCTACCAAAAAAATCCTAAATCAATCTAAAAACAAAAATGAACAGTTTTAACACATGTCACTGCTCTGTTACCCCAAAACTCCGCTCGGTTAAACAATACTGGCAAATAAACTGCGGCTCTTCCCTACTAGTGATGTAACGAATATTCACATCCGCATTCGCGAATATTCGCATATTTTTGAATATTCAAATTCGCATTCGCAAAATCTCTGTGAATGTTTTGCGAATATGAATACTAGAGAAAAACAATTTGAAGAAGTTGTAGTTCTTTCTTTCCTTGAATATTCATTGTTACACATCTTTCATTTAGCTCGTTCAGCATCGCAAAGTGTGAAATAAGTCCATATTTCACTAGAATTTAATTTACTCCTGTTACTAAATCACTATTCAAAATTCACATGTTTTATTTACGAAAAGACCGGCGCGAGCGGAATGACACTTCAGTCGGATGAGTTCATATCAACTCGGCAGTTCGAACGAGACTGCCACCATGCCATAGACAATTGGCGCCAATCTAAAACAAAAACTAAATATTCGCATTCGCGAATGTCGGCACCAGATATTCGCATCCGCATTCGCGTTCGCGAATGTTCAAAAAATTACATTCGTTACATCACTATTGCCTACACATCCAGACAGTGCAGTAAACAGTTTAAATTATCCCCAGCGCTGGACTTCTAAAAGGACGTGCGTAAGGGACGACCGCGACGACCTGACATAAATCTTAGCGCGAAACTTTGGTAATTTTGCTCACTCCTGGAGGCCTACTCTATTTCAACGAAAAACGAAATTTCGATCGAAATTTCGCACGTTCCCTACTCTGTTTCCTTTTCATTTCGAAAATTCGTTCGTCCGAAATATTTTGACAATTAAATTCTCCAAGCCTACTCTAATTCACAAAACTTTCGAAGGAAAAGTTGAATTTGACAGATAATTGTTCAAAATTTTAAGCTCAAATCGACGAAATGAAAAGTGTTACCTTTTCATTTTCGTTTTGAGATTTTTGTTTTAATTAAGCCTAAAATACTTGCAAGAGTATTTTTAATAATAGCTGCTTAGTTCGAGAAACATTTTTAGCATGTAAAAGTAACAAAATAAACCATTTTTTTATTATTTTTTGTAATTTCGATACTTCAAAGTATTAAACGACAAATTGAGGTTGACATACAGTAGATTGTATCGACTCTACAAATTAGTCGGCTAACACTGTCAAAGAAGGTTCTTTCAATGTCATCAAAAAATTTGCCGTAAACTACCTATATTGTTTCCAAGTAAAAAAACGTTTTCTTAAAAGTAGAGATAAAAAGAACTCAAAAACATGACTCATTCCATTCGTTCACGAAAACTGTTTATGGTTCCGAAGTTAATGTGCCTGTTCGAAAATGAAATAGAGTAGAAACACTGGCGAAATTTCGTTTGAAATTCGTTCGATACCGAAATTTCGTTTCGGAGAAAGAGAGTAGAGCTCCTGTTCTATTAACTAAAGGCGTCACCTTATCCTTACTAGTTGGTAGAATAATAAATAAATAAATATTTCCAACACTCACACCAATTAGCGTAGCCTCAAAGTCAGCACTATAAGGCTTGTGTTATGGGATACTAGGGTAATGGATAGAATACATATACTGTACATCTATAAGTGTATGTATATAGAAATACATATTAAACATCCATGACTGGAGTACAAATGTTCGTATTCATCACACAAACATCTGCCCCCACCGGGATTCGAACCCTCTCGAGTCGGCGACACCATGAAACCCGGCGTACAAACCACTCGACCACGGAGGTCGTCAAATCATCAGAATGTGCATCAAATTATGGTATATAAATATAGGAGTACAATGTCTCATGCTGCATCCCCCTCTCAGGGGAAGATCGCTTCAGATGAAGCTTGCAAGGCCCTTCTGGCCATAAGCATGAACTACGGGTGTATTTTAGTCCGTAGGAGTCTGACATAACCTTGCAGCCGGCTGTAGGGTATCCATGAAGATTTCAGGCGCACCACAGTTATGTGTGAGAAAAATGCTCATAACTTGACTAAAGCTGATGCGAATAGCCCAAGATCAATCTCAGTGGCGTGCAATTTGGAGCGGCCTATGTCCAGCAGTGGACTAAGGCTGTTGATGATTGATAATGACTAAAAGTTGGTTCTGATTGCATCTCACAACAGCAACACTGTTGCTGTGAGCGCTGATTGGCTCGATTGTTTGATGTCGCGTCGTTTGATTGGCTAATATCTATAAGGTGGCAATGAAGTGGGGACGAGCCGGCGAAATCAGTTCCCGTACAAACCGTCTATGATAACCATTCTAACCTATTTCTGTGGTTTGTGGCGGGCACCCAACTACCGGTGAAATATATATTTAGTTGGCATTACTGACTCTTTACGACTTTATACATTCACTGTAAAGAACAATTCTAATTATATGTGAGAAAGCGACCTGGGGCCTGACCGCCTAAGTCAAAGCGAGAGCAATACGAAAGTTGACAGCCATAACTTTTTCAAACTCTGATTGCGATAAAATCGAAACGCCTAAAATTCACGACGTGTGGTATTGCTTATGGTTATCAAATGCTTACGTGAGTGAACGATTCAATTGCGTTATGTTCATGTATTTTTTTACAAAATTCTTTTCATTTTATAGTTGACTGAAATACATTAATATTTAATTTATTTAAGTATATTATCATAAAGTGGCATAAATATCAATATTTATTAATTATTCTTATTAAATTATTCTTAAATCAAAGATAAAATAAAATTTTAAATGGGTACCATAAATTGCACAAACAAAACGCTATGTCTGTTACATCTGACTACGTTCTAAACTTATGCTCTGGGTGCATGTTTTTTATCCTGATGTTTCAATTTTGACATATAATGTATTAAATAAAACAAGTAACAACGGGTTAGATGCACTGATTTTATTTATTAACAAACCTAAGAAAAATTACATAAAAAGTATGTCAAAATATACTTAGTTTGCACCTAAAGCAAAGGTTTTAAACGTAGGCTTAACTGACATAAAAAACGTTTGATTTTGGCGCAATTTAATGTTGTGCTGCAAACGTACGGAGTTTTGTTATAAAGTTTTTAAACCTAAATATATAAAGTAAAGGCTTAAAAAAATTGTGAGTGTTAATTATCGAGAAAAAAGAGAAGGTAAGTAGTGTGTAACCCTGACATTGGCGGAATTGTCCCAGTAGACGAAGTTTAATTAAAATAACATCGAAGAAACTAAGTATGGACTTTTTGAGAAAACAAAACTAATCCAAATAATTTTACTATAACGCAAACATCTAATGTCGTCAAAGATTATGGCAATTTCGTCATTTTAAAATAGTTTATAACATTTTAGAATGCCGGCAACACGTAAAGTCTCCAACGCACAGTTGGAGGCTCTGCTTAGTTGGATGGAGGACCACCCATTGCAGGCTCGTGGGACCCAAATAGGAGGGGCACAAGCAAAACAGGCTTCTATTAGCCTGTGGGAAAGCTTGGCGTCCCTCCTAAATGCAATGGGTGATGGTGTCAGCAAAACACCAAAGGAGTGGCGGATAGTGAGTGATACTTTACTTTTATATTATATAAATTTGTAAGGCACCTTTTTTTATGTATTCTGTATTTCTACTAAAGCATGGAATTCAATTACTAACTTTTGCATCTTTTTGGCTAAGCATTGTTTATGATTATTATTGTTCTATAACAATATATTTTTCACACTCAAACTTATATCTATCAGCATTATATATCAAGGTGTGTGCTTTTATTTTATTACTGTGTTGTGCTTTAGTACTGGAGTGACATGAAATGTAAAGTCAAAAGGAAGGGGTCGGCTTTGCGACAGCATGCAGGTGGCACAGGAGGGGGTCCATGTGCCAGTGATATTTTGTCTCCCATAGAGGAGAGAATGCTTAGCCTCATGGGAATGCAAAATATCATTGGCAATCCCAATGTGAAAATACATGTTGACGTATGTATTTTTTGGTCCTTAAATATTACAAATAAAATATAATAATAAGTTTACATTATCTTTGCATGTTAATTAGTAAAACTACTCATTGATTTTTTTATTTTGATGAAAATGTAATCCTAATATTTATTTATGTTATGCCACAGATGGGGCTGGATGTGAATGTGCCGTCACCGCCCCTTCCAATGGAAGCCATGGACATGGAGCCAAGCGCAGCTGGTATGATATATATTTTTCTGGATTAACTATTAAAAGACTTTTATTACTTTTTAAACTATTATACTTAAAAGGACAAATATGATCATTATTAAAATTTAATTTACTTTAAAACATTGTATTTAATATTACCTACTGTTACAGAAAATGCAGATTCAGCTGAACAGCCAAGCACATCAGGAAGCTCCCAAAAAAGGCCTTGTGAGTGAAATCTTGCAAATATATCAAATAAATAAATTAATCTTAAAACTTTTATCAAAAGAACCTTTTTTGATTTCAGCAAAGAGAAGACATGTTGCTCCAGAGGGACAAAACCCAACTGGGCCAAATAGTAAGTTGTTGAATTATTAATGAACAGTTTCAATAATCAAAAGTTGATTGAGTTGATTATTAAAACTGGCCGTTAGTTGCTTTAACTGATTCAATTAACCAGTCATCCAACGAAAAAGTAACCAATAAGAGTAAAGTGTAACCTATAAAAACCTTTGGAGGTCTCTATCTTTACCACCAATTGATTTCATGTAACATGTTAGGCCCCACTGACTTATTTGTAAAGAATAATTTATCATATCACATAGTAAGTTGGGAAAACTGGAAGATACAAACAGTTATTATTTATATATCCCTGTTAATTTTGTCAGCTGCAGCACCACGTTGGGTTTTGGAGATAGAGAACCGCCGGCTTCGCGAGGACCAACTGCGCCGGGAGTTTGAAGAGCGTCGGCTGGAGGACGAACGGGAATGGCGGAGGGAAGTGCTTGGAGCACTAAGAGATATTGCTCACGCTCTTCTCTCTCACCCGCCACCACCGCCACCCCCCGAGTTCGAATAGTCTTATTATATTTTATGTTCAAATATTAAGTTTCAACGTTATAATATAATGTTGAAACTTAATATTAACTTAATATTTGAACTTTGTTATATTCTGATCAGGCGCGGTTCGAAGGGGGGGGGGGGTCACAGGGGTCATGACCCCCCCCAAAATCTAAGGTCAAATTGAAAAATCTCAAAAATTTGCCAAATAATAAAAGGAAATAACTAGCTATCTCCTAACAGCGATAAATTTATAGTTTGCTGACATCTAGTGGTGTTTTTATGAACTACGTACGATGGCCAAAATAACTTGAAAATGACATAGTTTAGAAACAAGGAACCGAACTACGTAGTTTTGGTAATCCTAGCAAAATCGATATGCGTCGTTATGATAAAGATTGTATAACAATATTCTAATAATGTAATTTGTCGGTTTATTGTAAAGATTCAAGATAAAGGCTGTCTACTTAGTTAAAAACGTGGTTGAGAGTTAACATGTTAGAAGAGCGATTAACAGATTTAGCTCTTCTAAACATTCACCCGGAAATAGTACCAGACGTCTCAAATATTATCAAACGATTCGCAAATACAAAAAAAAGACGACTTCCACTTGATTTTATATAAAATAAAATTGTGTCTTGTGCAATAATGTTTATTTTATTCGAGATACCTATTTTTAGGGTTCCGTACCTCAACAGGAAAAAACGGAACCCTTATAGGATCACTTTGTTGTCCGTCCGTCCGTCTGTCAAGACCGTTTTTCTCAGGAACGCGTGGAGGTATCAAATTGTAATTCATATCTAATACTCAGGTCCACTGTCCCGTAGAGTTGTGAAAAAATCAAACTTCTAAGCCAAAGCAATCAAAAGATACAGCCGTTTATGCCGCAAATTTTAGAAACTCGCACGGGAATCAAAACCTACAGGGTACTTCCCGTGAACTTAGAATCTTGAAATTTGGTATAAAGTAACATCTTATAGGACAAATAAAGGGAAAATTGTGAAAACCGTAAATTTTTAGTACCATCATAAAATAAAATTTTTTTTTGCAAATTCTGGTGTGTACGGAACCGATGGTGCGCGAGTTCGACTCGCACTTGGCCGGTTTTTTTTATTAGTGTAGTGAGTGACCCCCTCCAAAATTTCATGCTGCGACCGCGCCTGGCACTGATTTATATAAATTAATTTACCTTTTAATAAGTTTAAACTGTCTATCAAAACTTGTCTTCTTAAGAAGGATTAGTAATCCTGTTAAAGATTTCCACCTTGACCTTAATTTAATCTAAAAAAAACTAAGCTAACTTGGTTGAAAATTGTTTAATTGGCACTTCTAAATTTAATTATAATAGCTTTAACTTATTGTTAACTCATAATACCTATAATTGTGATGAAAGTTGACATCAACACATCTCAGGCTTTGATCTTTCAATTGAAGACACTGTATGAAACAAAACAGGGAGAAAAAATTGCCCTTGTTGAAATTAAATTGAATTTTATGTTGGTTTTATAAGAATGTAACCGGTAAATGTGAAATCTGTTACTAGCATTTGTATATGAAGTTGATTGAAGGTCTTTTTACTAAAATATAACAGTATTTCCACTGAATGTTTTATTTACCCAATATTATTATTGTATGATCCACCCCCCAACTTCCTCACCATGTGACTTTTTCCTCAACCGTGGTGCCACTGCAGTTATGTTTCTTAAATATAAAAGAAGGATAAAATCTATTTCAATAGATTACACATAATAACAGATTTGTATTCAATTCAGAAATTTTTTTGGAGGATAGAGAGACCTTGTATTCCAAGACCCACTTGCCTGGTTTCTGAAGACAGGGCCGGTAATAGCGGTGGGACCACAGTTAAAAAGTCTACCATGCTCTTCAACAATAGGGTAGTCAGGAAATTAAGCTTCACGTTTAAAGTTAGCACCCATTCAAAAGTTGGATTTAAATAAAACAATTTTGAAATGAAATCATATTTTAATCAAATTTATTTAATGAGAGCTCTCTAATTGTCCTAATTTTTTTTCCTACTACCCATTCAGGACATCTTTTAGCTGATGAGAAGAATGGGCGCAAGAAACTCATCAGCATTTAACAGAAGTAGCAACATTTACATAAAATCATGTAGCTACCAATACATACAGTAAAATATAAAATAAATTAAAATCCATTTAAAATAATGTAGGTATTATCAATTATTTACAACATTATTTAATTATCATAAATTCAATTTGTACTTAATTAGTAACACAATAATAGAAAGTAATTTAGCATATTTGAACACTAACATAAGAAATAAATTTTATTGTTATGAATATTTAACAACAACTTCTATATTTTATAACAGTAACATAAATCAAATTAAACTAGAGTATGATTAATAACTGCTAACTTAATAATTATCAAATGACATGTTAAATTTAGACAAAAAGCTTAAAATTAATAATTAATTAGTATAATATAAATAAAATACAATAAATTGTAAAATTAACTTAAGATACCTATTTTATCTTCTATGGTGGTGCCTCTGCTCATGGTTCCTTCTTCACACATGTTTCTGTAAACAGTTTTAAATGTTTGTGTTTTTTAGTTTCCTATGACTCATCATAAACATACTAGGTAATTGTGAAAATAAATACCTCTTTATTGTGGTTATGACTACTCCAGTCTATTGACAACTGCCTGTTTATCAGGACAGATGCCACACATAGGCCTGTCTCCGGACTGTTCAATTGTGATTATGACTACTCCAGAGTCTATTAACAACTGCCTGTCTTGCAGGACAGATGCCTCGGGCAGGCCTGTCTCCAACTGTGGCAAGCATGACACCCTGTGGTTGGCGGTCACGATCAGAGCGCATGACATCCTCATCAATCTCGATACGCGAATCGCAAATAAGGTTGTGTAAAACAACACAAGCATTTACGATTTTCCCTGCTTTCTCGGGCGTGTAATGCATAGTACGATGCGCCAAAAGACAACGGAATCGGGTCTTCAAGACGCCAAAGCATCTTTCTATGACATTCCTAGTCCGCACATGTGAATTTGTGTAGTGATCCTCTGGACTCCCTGGGTCAGCATGAAGGATTGGCGTCATCATCCATGGCCGTTGGGCATAGCCAGAGTCACCTGTAAAATAAATATTTTAAAACTAACACTAAAAAATCCTAACATACAAAAACACTTATTTTGTATGAAAATATTCAAACAAAATGGTAACAAATGATTTTGAATACACATACCCAAGAACCAGTAAATCTGTCCAATATCATGGAGTCTTTCCATTCCATTTTTCACTGGACAACAATTCCAAACATGGGAGTCATGACTTGCACCACCAAATGATGCATCCACATGCAAAATACGTAAGTCTGCATCACATATCTGTAACAAGAGTGTAATATTAAGGCATAAACAAATGTTTTATTTCATATGAGTACCACATTCCAAGGAATTATTATATTTCAAAAGTTATGGTATAAATGGCTGCTATGGTACCTACCTTTGTGTCAAGTATTATTTTATTAAACTAAATTTTATTTGTATGAAGTGCTTCTAAATATAATTCATTTGAATTAAGAAAATTTAACACAAAATTTGTTAAGAGACAATTGGTTAGAAAAATAAGTTGCTTCATATACTTATTTACCGTTTTATAAAGAAATGTAGAGTATTTGTTTATAATAAGGTTTTATTATAATTATATATTTAAATAATATGTGATTCTGTAATCATGTAAGCATTTGGAAGAGATTTAGGAAGCAGTTTTGATGTAATTATTACTTACCGCAAGCACATTCAGGGAGTGGTACATTTTCCTGTTAAAATATGCTTCTTCATAGTCTTGAGGGCGTATGATTGCAACGTGAGTGCCATCAATACACCCTAAGACTCCAGGGAATCCAAATTGGTCACTGAACCTACAGCCAGAGTTCTATGTCAGTGTTTTAAAATAAAAATTAATAAGCCAAAGTAAATAATTTTAAGTAAGTACCTTCTTGCCACTGCATTGCGCTCACTAGCTGTTTTTGGAAAATTGATGTATTTCCTCAAAATTTGTGGTTGGTTTAGGGCATTGGTAACCTCTTCCAGAGATTCACTTATTGAGGTCTGTGATAGACCTAAATTAAAATCATTGCCTACGTTCTTTTGGTAGGAACCACTGGCATAAAACTGTAATGCAGCTAGGATCTGTAAGAACAATAATAATTATCACTTTATTTTATACAAATTACTTCATAAACAATAAGTTTGAGCGATAAATACCTTAATCTCTGGCTTGATACCTGTCGTTCTTTGCGTCGGATGCAAAAACGGCATCAAGTCGTCGCAAAGAGTAAGGAAATGATCCTTACTCAGGCGGAACGTTTGGACAAACGTTCGCTCCGGCAGCAGCATAGGCATGCTGTCCTCCCGCAACTGTCTTCTTCGCAAGGTCAGCATTGTCCTCTGCCTCTCCTCCTCAGCTGCCACCAACAGGAACATTCGCGCCATTTCTCACTAAAACAGAAAGAAAAAACTACAAGCGTACACAATCTAGGTCAAAAAACACAAAAGTAGCAATATTTTATATTGAGAAAGCAAAATTAAATTGAATTATAAATATCGTATGAAAGCACGAGATGAAAGCAGCGAGTCGATGGGTCTCTGCTTATGTGACAGCTTTAACGCTTACCCGCCATCTTGAAATCGCCTTCACTTTTTTTAGGCGTTTCGATTTCCTGTCAAAATAGAAGTGAGAAATTGAACGAACTCATTCAAAATTGTTAATGGCTGTCATCGGCCGCAAAGTAGATGTGAAAGCGTTATGGCTTTCATAGGCGTTTCCAAATGACAGAGTGACGTCATAAACTTTAGCATTTTTAAAGCAACGCGAGTTAGGCGGTCAGGCCCCTGGTAAGTCCCTTGGATTGGAAACTAGCAAATTGTTTTCTGTTATTCCAAATAAATACTAAGTCTAACGTTTAACTAACGGACAAAATAAAAAAGAATTTCTGATTCCAAATAAAACTTTCTGATTCAGAATTAACTTTCTTGGAAGTGACGCATCGCGTTAACTCGCTTTGTGTCTGAAAATGTCGTTTAAAAGTCATTAACTCTGTAAGAGTTTGGGAGTCTAAAAGCCTCCGATTTACCGCACATCCGGTATCACCATGAAAGTTATAGCTGCGGATGTCACTTAATTAATATTTTAATAGCTAACGCTATATAATATACAAACAAGTTTTGAAACATAAACTTTAACTTTTGACGCATCCTATAAAACATATCTGAAAAGAATCATTTCACATTTCACGTAACATTAATCGAATGAAATTAATCAACAGCTCTCCATATTGCGTACCTATGTCGACAAAATATAATAATATCATTTGCATGCTGTCAAAATCATCGCATATAAAACGGTATTATGATTTCAATCACATCCACCGTAATCAACTTCAAGAACGCGAATATCTTAAACTAGCGGCCCGCCCTCGCTTCGCTTCGCTGTAGAGCTGAAGTGTAGACTACAGTTTTTGTTCTCACGCTTGTATTATACACAACGGCATTCATCTATGATTCTTCTTATACCTGCATGGAAAGTCTCAGCCCGATTGGTTTAAAATTGATAAAGTTTCATACGAACTTTCATTCCCTATTTTATCCCTTTAGGGGTAGAATTGATCAAAAACCCTTTCTAAGCGAATGC
Organism: Chilo suppressalis; assembly: GCA_902850365.2. Taxonomy (NCBI): domain Eukaryota; kingdom Metazoa; phylum Arthropoda; class Insecta; order Lepidoptera; family Crambidae; genus Chilo; species Chilo suppressalis. The sequence continues at coordinate 25,829,471 of OU963905.1, read as the reverse complement.
CTACGTCATAACATCTACCTGCATGCCAAATTTCAGCCCGATCCGTCCAGTGGTTTGGGCTGTGCGTTGATAGATCACATGTCAGTCAGTCACCTTGTATTTTTATATATATAGATTCACATAACATCAATCAACTCAGCTTGCATAAACATTTCTATTAAAACTGATAATTTGAGAGCTGTATTTATCGCAAATAACTTCGTGTTCAGACAAATTCTGTTAACAGACAGTCACAGGTCAAGTTATACAAAACTGTCAAATTTCTCCAACTGGCTTTAAGCTTCAATACCCTTATTATAAGACTAGTGGCCCGCCCTCGCTTCGCTTCGTTGTAGAGCTGTAGTGTAAACTTTTGTTTTTGTTCTCAGGCTTGTGCAATGTGTATAAAGAATGACTTTATTTATATAATTACACGTGTTATTGTGAGTCAATCATAAAAGATAGACATATGCTGTTGCGGGATATTTTTAGACAATTTTATGTAGAATATTTCCGTCATACATGATTTCTATGTAACTTTAACCATTAAGGCTGCACCCGCGACGGAAGCTTAAAAAATGGAGTAACTTCTCCCGTTTTCCCAACATTTCCCTTCACTACTCTGCTGCTATTGATTGTAGCGTGATAAAAAGTATACTATAACCTGCCCAGGAGTATGAAGAATAATTTTACCAAGTTTAGTTAAAATCCGTTGAGTAGTTTTTGTTTCTATAAGGAACATACACACAGACAGACAGACAGACAAATTTTTACTGATTGCATTTTTGGCATCAGTATCGATCACTAATCACCCCCTGATAGTTATTTTAAAAATATATTTCATGTACAGAATTGACTTTTCTACAGATTTATTATAAGTATAGATTCACGATATATTGAAAGCTTTGACATTGACTCTTAACATCATAGAAACATTTTCATTGTCCTTCAATAGTTTCATCTCTACCCTCATCCAAGATCCGCTAAGTATTCACTATCTCCGTCAACAATCCGAACTCTTTACCTAAGGCCGCTTCGATAGATATATAATTTGACGACCTCCGCGACCTAGTGCTTTGTACGCCGGGTTTCATGGTGTCGCCGACTCGATAGGTCCCGGGTTCGAGTCCCGGTTGGGGCAGATGTTTGTATGAGGAATACGAGCATTTGTACTCCAGTCATGGATGTTTAATATGTATTTCATGTAAATATACTTATATATGTATCAGTATATGTTCTATCCATTACCCTAGTATCCCATAATACAAGCCAACAGTGCTTACTTTGGGGCTAGGCTAATTGGTGTCAGTGTTGGAAATATTTGTTATTATTATTAAAATCTTTATTTACAACAAATAAAAGGAAACCATAAAATAATGTGGGCAAAGGCGGCCTTATCGCTTAAGCGAATTCTTCCAGACAACCTTTGCGGTAAAGGGTAGCTAAACGAAGAGTAAATTGTAGTATGCCAGCAAGATAAAACGAAGAATAATAAATATTTTCTTGAACATATACAGATTAATATAAACGCCGTTTTGTTTGAAAGGTAAATTTGACTATAGTTAATTTCACGTCGAATACATACTTTGTGTAAGTTGTACAACAGACGTAGTTAAAATTGAATTTTACTACAGCTTTCCTGGCCCCGCTTGGACTGGTAACTGTCACTGTCAAATTATAACATCATATCGCCTACCGTCAAAATGGTGCAACCCAATTTCTACCTAACCGGTACTTTACGAATAGTTCAAATGAGTCGGTACAACTCACGCTATGTATAAAATTTTGAAAATGCTAATAGTATTTTCATCATCAGCCTATTAATGTCCCCTCTGCTGGGGCACAGGCCTTCGCTATGGATGGAATAGGGAGATTGAGCCGTGACCCACCACGCAGTCCCAGTGAGAATTGGCGGGTGTTAACGACTGCAGATGCAGCCAGGACCGACGGCTTAACGTGCCTTCCGAAACACGGAGGAGCTCGAGATAGTAAATTTTTGGTCACCCATCCAATGACCGACCACTGCGAAAGATGCTTAACTTCAACTATCGCAGCCGAAAGCGCTAACCACTTGCACCATCGAGCTCCTCCAATATGAATGCGATAGTAAAATGTCTATATTCTATATTCATTAAATCTCTTTTCACGTGAACTGATGAACCGACTTTGATATTTTTTCGTATGGAGACAGAACTTATTCTGAACTTGAAAAAGCATATAAGGCTTCGTTTTCTCGCAAAAATAACTACCGGTAGGCTGTATACAAGCAAGGATTTCTTTTTTAAATCTTTGGCACTACATTTAAGACAAAGGGTATAGACAAGGTATTTACTATGTTAAAGTACAATGGGCAAAACGCACCCAGCTCCGCCAACAATGTAATTAGTATGAATCGATAGATCTATGAAAAACTAGCCTTTTTTATTATGACACCGTAAAAAAATATCCTGGCAGTCAAAAGATATGACAAATGGGCATATTAAATATGCCCATGTAAAGTGAATTCACTTAAAATTTAAGTAGCTAAATAAATTCACTTTATAGTGCCTTCATAAATATTATTAGTAACCATAATAATATGCCATATCATACTATACAACCAGATATAGATGACAAAGCCTGCCGACCATCCTGCGCTTGCACTTACTGAACCATCTCAAAACGGTCTTCGGGGGTTGAAGGACTTGCAGTTGCAAATAGTCGACTCGTCTTACTTCTTTGTGATTGTGCCCTCTCCCGGTCACTTGATTGATTTTAATCTGACACGCTTTGGACATTGGAACACGATTACCGGTTTTGTCAATTAGTATGGATGAACTGAAATCACGTTTTCTTCGAAGAGTGGACAAGTGTGTGGGATTTGTGGTCGCTCCGTTTTATATAGAAGAGAATTTACTATTACGAACAGACTGTTTGAAAAACCCCCAACCCATGCGGGGATTTTTGGATTTACTCTAACGCGGCAGAATGACACAAGGGGGCACCCTTGCACCTTGTGGAGTACTCCCATAATACCTGAGCCCTCTATGTAGTCGAACAGACTAAATTAATTCCCTTATTTTATTAATGTTCGTTGGTTATAGGTATGTATTAACTTGTACTTATTTAACCAAAAATAACTAAAGACCCCCGGGATGGAATTTGATGCGCTTTGTCACATATGATCATGACTATAATACCTTTCAAACAAATGCAGTCTAAGCCGTGGCGGACGTGGGTGCAGCGTCCATACATTTTTGCCCAATGTCCTTTAAATGTGTGAAACAACGCGACCTAAGTCATAACATTACGAGGTCAAGAGGCTGCCGGCCTAACTTACAACCACCTGAACCCTAATCTCCGATATTAGGGTGTTCAGTGTTCAAGCAATTAAGTCCCGTATTGCAGTTTGAGGCTCAACTTGAACATGAGCGTTACCGATAGTTCGGTTTACGGCTGAAACTTTGAAGCGAAGCTAAATAGCGCGCCGCCTGTCGGGGCTATTGCATGGCTAAGTTAATAACTTAACTTCAAGCAAGCCGCATCGGTTGCGGCGTAAAAGATTATTAAGCGACCGCATTGATATAAATGTCACTTCAAAGTCTATAACACTTCAACGATAACAGTGGGAGGAGCTCGATGGCGCGGGTGTTTAACGCGTACGGCTGCGATCGTTCAAGTTAAGCAACTTTCGCAGTGGTCGGTCATTGGATGGGTGACCAAAAATCTTCTATCTCGAGCTCCTCCGTGCTTCGGAAGGCACGCTAAGCTGTTGTTCCCGGCTGCATCTGCAGTCGTTAGCACCGACACCGCACAATCTCCGTATTCCATCCATAGGGAAGGCCTGTGCCCCACCAGTGGGGACATTAATAGGCTGATGATGATGATGATGATGATTCCAGTGTCATCATCATTATCAGTCTATTAAAATAAAATAAAAAATTAATAATTAGCCTATCCCCAACTTAAGGCTTGTGTTATGGGATACTAGGGTAACGGATAGAATACATATACTTTACATATATAAGTATCTTTATATATATAATTCTCCTGTGAGTGTGTATGTCACTGAACTTCTCTTAAACTACTGGACCGATTTTGATGAAAATTTTTGTGTGTGTTCAAGGGGATCTGAGAATGGTTTTTGATTCACAATTTTGTCCGCTGGACAACCCCTATTTTTTTAGGGCGGTACGAAGTTCGCTGGGTCAGCTAGTATTTATATAGAAATACTTATTAAACATCCATGACTAGAGTACAAATACTCGTGTTCATCACACAAACATATGCCCCCACCGGGATTCGAACCCGGGACCTCTCAAGTCGGCGACGCCATGAAACCCGGCGTACAAACCACTCGGCTACGGAGGTCGTTATTCTCTATTATTATCAAACATAATGTTACTTACACAAGTTCAAAGTTAATAAAGCAGAGATTAAACACAAGGCCGAAGTTACTCGACCAACTTCAACAAACAAGTTATCAAGCGTCAACAAAAACCATAGCATCAGACAAATAATAGCGAACTTAAGCAAATAACGCCCATCGGCCACTCGGAGATTGTAACTTTAAGTTAGTAACTTGGCAAAAAGCCGGGCTGGAGTTAACTGCGCGTGACTTAACTTGAAGTTAGCCACAGGTCAGTGGGAAGTTGGATTGGTTCGTTTTGTTATAGCTCCGTTGGTTACCATTACAAGTGATACAACTTAGTTCAGGATAGTTCTAAGTTTATTAAGATTTACTCAAGTCAGTCGAAACAAACATAATATAAATTAGATGAATATTTAAGTACTTTTCAAGTTTTATAAGTAACTAGCGGCCCGTCCTCGCTTCGCCTCGGTGAAGAGCTGAAGTGTAGACTACAGTTTTTGTTCTCAGGCTTGTATTATACACAATGACATTCATCTAAGATTCTTATTATACATGCATGCAAAGTCTCAGCCCGATCGGTTAAAAATTGACAAAGTTTCATATAAACTTTCATTCCCTATTTTATCCCCTTGGGGGTAGAATTGATCAAAATCCTTTCTTAGCGGATGCGTACGTCATAACATCTACCTGCATGCCAAATTTCAGCCCGATCCGTCCAGTGGTTTGGGCTGTGCGTTGATAGATCACTATGTCAGTCAGTCACCTTTGAGTTTTATATATACAGATAGAGCATAAATATATTAGTGCGGTAAGTTGGTTATTACATACGTAAGCCCGGGATGAAGTCGAGTTCTTCCCATAGTCACGAGTTTGTAATACAAATTCCGCACGAATGTCATTCAACGTTTTTCAACACATTTGCGAGTAAACAGTACCTTTAAGTAATGAAACAAACTTTTTCTAATAAGAAAATTGATTGTTTATAGATCACTATGTCAGTCAGTCACCTTTGAGTTTTATATACCTATATATATATATATATATAGACAAAAGCAAACAGCTACTGAAATGACAACGAAATCCCAGACTTAGTCCAGTCAACAAGTTCAAAAACGTGAAAAATAGAGATAAAGCTCCTAAAAATATGAGCAATAGCTCATTGGATTCGGAACGACCTCTAGAAAAATGAGTTTTGAGGATTTTACTGCACGTAAAAAATTGCAATTGTTATTAACAAAATAAGATGAAAAAAAAGAGGTATTTACGTTTTTGTTAATAACTCATAAACTATTAATATTTACGGTATTTGGAAAAAAGGTCCTTAAAGAGGAGGAAATTTCCAAAAAAAAAGTCCCAGCTCCCGGAACTCTACCTCTATTATTTATAATTTTAATTTAACGCTGAAAATAGGGCTCCGCGCAGCCATTACGGCATGGGCGCACTGCCGTTAAAGACAGTTTCTTACATAAAATTATTTTTTTATAGTAACAAATATGAATTTAAAAATTTAAATAAATTATGGTGTCATCCAGATACTTGAAAGAATATATTCCCGTTGGAAAAAGTTTTTTAAATTAATTTTTCAAAAAGTTATGCAATTGTTAATTAACGAATTTTTTTCCTATCTCCGTTTTCATAAATGACGACATAAAAATTTAAATAATAAACCTATAAATTTTTGGCTCTGTGGAGCTCTTCTTATATATATACTTAACAAGATCCCGCGATAAAAGTTTATTAAAGTTAATTATTTTGTTTATAACAATTTTTTAAAGTTAACAAAAAATGAAAAGTCTAAGAAATGTTATTAAAAATTTTTTTTTAAACAAATGTTATATTATTGCTGCTTTTTTATCCAACAATGGCATTAAGTAACATCGGAAAAAATTTTTTTACATCATTTGTTAAGAAATTGTTTATAAACAAATAGACAAGTTTAATATTTAAAGAATTTTTTTTTTACCATTATGTTGTCTTGGCAAAATAATGATTTTTAAAAAAAAAAATTTTTCTTAAATAAATTTTTTTATTGTTTATAATCGTTTTTTTTATATTTCGATTGTTTAAATAATTAGTTAAAGAATGATTTTCTCTTTAAAAATCATAATTGGCATTTCTTCATAGGTGAATAGAAAAAAAAATTTTTTATCAATAATTTCATTGTTTGTTAACTTAACAATTTGTTATAAACAAATTCTAACTACCGTTATATTTTTTTTCTAGAGCTAAAAAAAATAACAAAAACAGCCATATATATCAAAATACTAAAAAAAAAATTTTTCTATTTTTTATAACGCTTTTAAATATTACACGATACCAAAGTTGCACCGGACACTTGATTTGTCAAGTAAAAAATTAATATAACTTATAAACTATTCGAGATACGATAATGGACATTCAGGTCGTTTTTATAAAGTATTAATTAATCTTCAAAATAAGCTAAAAACCAAGTTTGTAACTATTGTTTATCAGCTAATACTTGCATTTGTTTATAAAATTTTGAGATTTCTTTAACTTTTTCGTATCTCTTATGACTTACAACTTAATAAATAATTAAAATACAGCTATAAACCTTTAAACAATTTTGTTTAGCGATACATTATCTCCCAAATTATCAATTAATCGTACCTCCATCTCTAATTGTTTAAACAATATACGTGATTTAATTAATATTTATTTAATATTTATCTAACACTTACCTTCATTTTGTAATTTTTTAATTTTCTCTACATTATTATAAGTTATTATAGCTTCTAAGTGAAACTAATTTTATCATTTATTTAAATAAATAGTTTCTTCGATGTCATTAAGTATTTTTTTTTCATATTTTTTGTAGTTTGATCTGCCGTATCTTCTAAATTTTTACATGTAAACCATATTTTTATATATTTTATTATAATTAAATAGAATTACATTTATTGGTATGAAAAAAATATTAGAAATAATATAAGGATAAAATGGATTTATAAAATAAAAGTCACTGTTTTATAATAATAATTCTAAATATATTTGAGGAAATAATACAATGCAATAATACAAATTCAAATAGTTCGTTTCCTTCTTTTCTTTAAGGGAGGGATTGCAGAACAGCTTGGTCTATCGAAGTTTTGAACTGAACTAGTTGACACCTTTTCTGTCATATTAGAGATGGAGGTACGATTAATTGATAATTTGGGAGATAATGTATCGCTAAACAAAATTGTTTAAAGGTTTATAGCTGTATTTTAATTATTTATTAAGTTGTAAGTCATAAGAGATACGAAAAAGTTAAAGAAATCTCAAAATTTTATAAACAAATGCAAGTATTAGCTGATAAACAATAGTTACAAACTTGGTTTTTAGCTTATTTTGAAGATTAATTAATGCTTTATAAAAACGACCTGAATGTCCATTATCGTATCTCGAATAGTTTATAAGTTATATTAATTTTTTACTTGACAATTCAAGTGTCCGGTGCAACTTTGGTATCGTGTAATATTTAAAAGCGTTATAAAAAATAGAAAAAATTTTTTTTTAGTATTTTGATATATATGGCTGTTTTTGTTATTTTTTTTAGCTCTAGAAAAAAAATATAACGGTAGTTAGAATTTGTTTATAACAAATTGTTAAGTTAACAAACAATGAAATTATTGATAAAAATTTTTTTTTTTCTATTTACCTATGAAGAAATGCCAATTATGATTTTTAAAGAGAAAATCATTCTTTAACTAATTATTTAAACAATCGAAATATAAAAAAACGATTATAAACAATAAAAAAATTTATTTAAGAAAAAATTTTTTTTTAAAAATCATTATTTTGCCAAGACAACATAATGGTAAAAAAAAAATTCTTTAAATATTAAACTTGTCTATTTGTTTATAAACAATTTCTTAACAAATGATGTAAAAAAAATTTTTCCGATGTTACTTAATGCCATTGTTGGATAAAAAAGCAGCAATAATATAACATTTGTTTAAAAAAGAAATTTTTAATAACATTTCTTAGACTTTTCATTTTTTGTTAACTTTAAAAAATTGTTATAAACAAAATAATTAACTTTAATAAACTTTTATCGCGGGATCTTGTTAAGTATATATATAAGAAGAGCTCCACAGAGCCAAAAATTTATAGGTTTATTATTTAAATTTTTATGTCGTCATTTATGAAAACGGAGATAGGAAAATAAATCGTTAATTAACAATTGCATAACTTTTTGAAAAATTAATTTAAAAAACTTTTTCCAACGGGAATATATTCTTTCAAGTATCTGGATGACACCATAATTTATTTAAATTTTTAAATTCATATTTGTTACTATAAAAAAATAATTTTATGTAAGAAACTGTCTTTAACGGCAGTGCGCCCATGCCGTAATGGCTGCGCGGAGCCCTATTTTCAGCGTTAAATTAAAATTATAAATAATAGAGGTAGAGTTCCGGGAGCTGGGACTTTTTTGTTGGAAATTTCCTCCTCTTTAAGGACCTTTTTTCCAAATATCGTAAATATTAATAGTTTATGAGTTATTAACAAAAACGTAAATACCTCTTTTTTTTCATCTTATTTTGTTAATAACAATTGCAATTTTTTACGTACAGTAAAATCCTCAAAACTCATTTTTCTAGAGGTCGTTCCGAATCCAATGAGCTATTGCTCATATTTTTAGGAGCTTAATCTCTATTTTTCACGTTTTTGAACTTGTTGACTGCACTAACTCCTCACAAAGACAGACCTGTGAAACTAAATTTGTTTTTTATTTAGCCTGTTCGTTCTGAATAAGTTATCGGGACCTTTATTACAGTTAGGGTAAAATAGGCCTTGGTTATTCTAAACGCAACGCTTTTTAGACTTCATTCATACCTCTCGATTTGACGGTGTCGCCAACTCGGATGTTTGTATGATGAATACAAGCATTTGTACTCCAGTCATGGATGTTTCATCATCATCATCATCATCATCATCAGCCTATTAATGTCCCCACTGCTGGGGCACAGGCCTTCCCTATGGATGGAATAGGGAGATTGGGCCATGACCCACCACGCGGGCCCAGTGCGGATTGGTGGGTGCTAACGCCTGCAGATGCAGCCGGGACCAACGGGTTAACGTGCCTTCCGAAGCACGGAAGAGCTCGAGATAGTAAATTTTTGATCACCCATCCAATGACTGACCACCATGAATGTTTAATATGTACATATTTCTATATAAATATACTTATATAATGTATCAGTATATGTATTCTATCCGTTACCCTAGTATCCGCTTATAGTGCTAACTTTGAGATAGGCTAATTGGTGTGTGAAAAAAAACATAAAAACAATTCCTTCCAGGAAAACCAAATGATTAATTGTTCACATTCATTACGTAACCATAATGGTCCTATAATACGTGTGAAAACTGAAGACTGCTCTCATTGCACTATACACGAATGATGTAATCCCAAAGACGTATAATATGAAGCCTATTGTCAGTGTTGACGCTGAAAAACTATTCTTGCATGCCGAAATTAAGGCCTCATAGAAAAGTCAAAAAACCAAATTGAAAAGATTTCTGTGGTACAACGTTTTCACGTCACCCGTGTTCCAATAAAATAGTGTCGGCTGCATCGCACAGCCGGCGGTGACAAAAAACAGCGTGTACAATATTTTATGGCTCGTCCTCGCGACAGTCATCTGTTCTCGCTCGGCTAAAACTTTCCAATTTGAAATGTCCATTTCTGTGCTCTGAATCTGTACAGTTTTTTACTGACACATCACTACCTACTACATACTATGTTTTGTCGCTATTTTGTACGGACCAAAACGCTGATGTTGAGCGAGCAGTTTTAATTACCGATGAACAGTACTGAACTTTAGAAATGACCAAATGATTTCCGTAAAATGTGACATTGTACTTTTAATGTTTTATAAATAACGCTATGTTTACCATAGCTCTAAAAAATCCGTCTCTTAACGAATAGTGTCTGAAACTGATGAAATGTCAAATCAAAAACTAAAAGCCGAAGGAGATTATAAAATAAAACGACATACTTAAATAATTAAAAGGAATTTACAATTCTGGAAATGCCCGTTGCGGCCGACGCGACGCACCCTAAAGTGCCGGGAGCATAAAATGGCAGGAATACTGAAATGTCCACTCCAATGCCGGCAGCAATTAAATTTTAATTTCTTTCAGATATAAAACGCTGCGGAATTAATATTGAACAGGAACGCCACAAGGAAGCATAATTCAGTGCAAATTTTGTTTTCAAAACTAGGCGATGAATTTTTCTTCGTACAGTAAGATTCGAGATCTTCGTACAGTGAGGATTGAGGAGCTCGATGGCGCAAGTGGTTAGCGCGTTCGGCTGCGATCGTTGAACTTAAGCAACTTTCGCAGTGGTCGGTCATTGGATGGGTGACCAACAATTACTATCTCGAGCTCCTCCGTGCTTGGGAAGGCACGTTAAGCCGTTGGTCACGGCTGCATCTGCGGTCGTTAGCACCTACCAATCCGCACTGGGCCCTCGTGGTGAGTCATGGCCCAATCTCTTCTTCTCTCAATCTAAAGCATCTCACTTTATCTAAAGAAAAGTTACTAGAAAAAAAAGTTGTTCTAGTAAACTTTTCTATAGATTTAAACATCTAGCAGTTAAATGCTTAAAAATAAATAAAAACATAACTATAATTGCTATTTCTTCTTTCAAATGTTTAATACTTGAAAAAGTATTCATTTGACATTGTGGGTTACCTACAATGCGAAGAGATGGCGCTGCCTTGCAGCTTAAGGCTAGGAAAATTCCGACGTGGCCAATAGGGCCGTGGTAGCATAATGGTCAGTGCATTCGCCCGGATCGCGAAGGGTGCGGGTTCGAGTCCCGTCCGCTGCCTGGTCCACGTGGATTTTTTTCTAGTAAACTTTTCTTTAGATTTAAACATCTAGCAGTTAAAAATAAAAATAAATAAAAACATAATTAAATCTTTATCTTTAAACTAACATAAATAATATTTACGACTAGTGGCCCGCCCTCGCTTCGCTTCGGTGTAGAGCTGTAGTGTAAACTATAGTTTTTGTTCTCAGGCTTGTGCTATAAAGAATGACTTTATTTATATAATTACACGTGTTATTGTGAATCAACCATAAAAGATAGACATATGCTGTTGCGGGATATTTTTTAGACAATTTTATGTAGAATATTTCCGTCATACATGATTTCTATGTAACTTTTACCATTAAGGCTGCACCCGCGACGGAAGCTTAAAAAATGGAGTAACTTCTCCCGTTTTCCCAACATTTCCTTTCACTACTCAGCTGCTATTGATTGTAGCGTGATGAAAAGTATACTATAACCTGCCCAGGAGTATGAAGAATAATTGTACCAAGTTTCGTTAAAATCCGTTGAGTAGTTTTTGTTTCTATAAGGAACATACACACAGACAGACAGACAGACAAAAAATTCACTGATTGCATTTTTGGCATCAGTATCGATCACTAATCACCCCCTGATAGTTATTTTAAAAATATATTTCATGTACAGAATTGACATCTCTACAGATTTATTATAAGTATAGATATCCTAAAAAATCGTAATTGAAACAAAGAAGTAACAAGTACTGCATCTCTGTGGCGGTACGAAAGAGGAATAATGTAAGGCTGCTGCGCTTCCCGAGACGTTTAACATTACCCCTGAATGAGGGGTAAATAAAATTAAACTGGCGTCATGCTTATGCAATAAGAAGCGTTGGGAAATCGAGAATTTTTGCGATGGTTTATAGGTAAGTATTACTTTTATAGTAATACTAGCTGACCCAGCGAACTTCGTACCGCCATAAAAAACGTATTTTTTAAAAGCACATTATAAAAAAATAAATATTGTCCAAAAAAAATTTAGTAACGTTGTGTACTTCCAATTTCCTGGGATAGCATTCCTCCTAACGTATATGAGAACACTACGTTACAGGTGGACAACCATTATCACTTAAGTATATCAAAAATAGATAGTAGCCGATTCTCAGACCCACGGAATATGCATATAAAATTTCATAAAAATCGGTCAGGCCGTTTCGGAGGAGTATGGTAACTAACATTGTGACACGAGAATTTTATATATAATATAAGTTATTTACGGGATTGTTACCATGTACCTTGTTTTAAGCGAGTTTCCGATATTTCGGCGCTGTTGCAAGCGCCATGATCACGGAGTAACTGAAGTAATTGCGGGTAGGCTGTTATTGGCAGACATATTAGTCTACCCTCCGACGAAGTCTTTTATTGCGTTCGACACCTGTACTACTGTTCACATTCTCACTATGCACTCGAAACTGTTCTCGACACACAACACTTACAGTATCCAGTATCGGACCGCGACACGACACTTTTTTGATTATTTAAGGTTTTTACATACGAACCACAGGTTTCCAGATACGCATGGCGTTTGCAACAGTACCGAAATATCGGAAACTCGCTAAAAACAAGGTATGTACATGGTAACAATCCCGTAAATAACTTATCTTTATATATATAATTCTTCTGTGAGTGTGTATGTCACTGAACTTCTCTTAAACGACTGGACCGATTTTGATGAAATTTTTTGTGTGTGTTCAAGGGGATCTGAGAATGGTTTAGATTCACAATTTTGTCCGCTGGACAATGTTTTTTTAATTAATTTTTAATTTATTAGTAGTTGTTGATTTTGGAATGTTTTACATTGGATCCGACAGATGGCTATGTGTATATTCCTGTCAAACATTTGACGTTCGTCGTTTATCATTTCATCCAAATTATTGTAAGCAATACGAAGTACGCTGGGTCAGCTAGTATTACTATAATGTTACTGACCATGAGAGTTTAAAACAATATGTATGTATTACTTTTGTTCAAATTTAATAATCACTTTACCTAATATGTTATACATAATATCCCCATAAACATCACTATAGGCCAAAGTAACATTTTGGTGTTATACTATTACAGTTACAAGAATTAAATGCAAGAAAGATTAAAGGTCATCCATCAAGAGCCACACAATGATATGGAGAGTCTGTCTGTCTGTATTTACAATCAATTCTCAACAACTCTTCAAGTCTCAGGGCAAATGTACACAGAGACATGACCAAATTTGAATCAATGTTCTGTCAAAGTTGTACGCTCTGATTTGCATTTGAACCGCGCCCACCAAAAACGGATGTGTTTTGTGCGTTGAGATGACATATGGCGTGTCATCATAAACCTACTCATAAAGGCTGATACAGACTTATAAAACGCCACGCTACCCCTCACCACGCCACGCGTGTTGAGTCAAATAAAAATGTACTATTATATTCTATGATCAGAATCATGCGCCATAAAAAATACGCGTCGCATGGCGTGGGGTGCCGTCGCGTGCCATAGGTCCGTTTCTGCCTTAAACCATTATATTAATGTATTTGTCTTTATTTTTTTGATGTGGACCGTGTTACCGAAAGACTTAAAAGTCCCGTTGTTTCATCGATGGTAAAATTTTACTATAGATATTGCCAGTATTTACCACGTCAAATACATTGTGATCATCATCACCTATTAATGTCCCCACTGCTGCTGGGCACAGGCCTTCCATATGGATGGAATAGGGAGATTGGGCCATGACCCACCACGCGGGCCTAGAGCGATTGGTGGGTGCTAACGACTGCAGATGCAGCCGGGACCAATGGCTTAACGTGCCTTCCGAAGCACGGAGGAGCTCGAGATAATAATGCAGATAGCATCCAATGTCCGACCACTGCGAAAGTTGCTTAACTTCAACGATCGCAGCCGAATGCGCTCACCATTTCACCATCGAACTCTTAAATATGTAAAATTTTGACAAATGGTTATTTTTTTCTATAGGATTTAACTATGGATGAACAACCTGGCGATAATTGTGATTAATGCGATAAGGCATTTTCTGCAGATCTTACCGAGTAATGATAACACTATTTATGTAAGATTATGGGCATGTACAATTTAACAGTACGAAATGAACTACAGTGCGATTCACAACGAAGAGGAAAACCTACTAAATATTAAATATGATATTATACTAACTGAAAATGTTCAACCATTTATTCCAGACTAGCGGCCCGCCCTCGCTTCGCTTCGGTGTAGAGCTGAAGTGTAGACTACAGTTTTTGTTCTCAGGCTTGTATTACACACAATGACATTCATCTATGATTCTTCTTATACCTGCATGCAAAGTCTCAGCCCGATCGGTTTAAAATTGACAAAGTTTCATACAAACTTTCATTCCCTATTTTATCCCCTTGGGGGTAGAATTGATCAAAATCCTTTTTTAGCGGATGCCTACGTCATAACATCTACCTGCATGCCAAATTTCAGCCCGATCCGTCCAGTGGTTTGGGCTATGCGTTGATAGATCACTATGTCAGTCAGTCACCTTTGAGTTTTATATATATAGATATCATAAAATAGGATTTTTAAATAGGAAAGGAAAACACTACACTTAAATCATAAGAAGAAACTCTTTGAAATATAATTCAATTCTTTCTGCGAAATTTTAATAGCACATACTTGTTATTGAAGTACACTACGACACCCGGCGCTCTCGTGACGGAGACATGCAAATGTTCCATCATCTTGTTTCCGAAGATTTTCATGCCATATGCGGAGTTGTTACTCCGCCATCGAGTTTAGAATCGAGTATCGGAATCGTGAGTGAATTCAAACCTACCGATGAATGCGAGGAACTGAAGTGTTGTTTCAAACACGTCAAATTTTGTACCGAAAAGTTTAGACAAAAGCCATAATTGTATTAAGCGAGAAGGAAAGTCAATTTATGACTTGCTTTGGATTCGATGTTACTTTTGTTCAATTTTATTGCGTCTTCACAAATCATTTAAGAGCTCCATGTAGTTGAAAATTGTTCAAAAAATATGGATCGTGTTTAATCTGTCGAAGTAAAAAAAGAACATAATGGTCACACTTAGATCAAGAATCAATCATCAATAGAGAAGTCAAATAAAGAAATGAAAAAATATCGATTCCTTGTCCCTTTCGAAAATTTATTGTGCGCCATTCGCCTAGCAACAATTAACTATTGTTTGCCAAAATGCCAAGTGTGGAATCGAGGAATTATGGCTGTACTTCTCTTACGGTGCCTTGTCTCATCCCCAAAAGAGAATGCTAACACTTAGGCTCGTATTACAGAATGACAACTAAATGTTGATCTTGGACTGAGCTCGCATACATAGCGACATCCCTTTCTAACTGTACTCAAGTAAAGATCAACACTTGGTTGTTATTCTGTAATACGAGCCCAAAACAACTAAAAAACATAAAACAATATTCAACAGTTTATGATGTCAACTCCGAAATCGATTAATAATAAACTGGAAATGAAAACTGCATTATAATTTATATATCACGCGATCTTAAAGCCAAACGGCACAAACTTGTCCACAACAATATTATAAGAATTAAAATACAGCGCATACGACCGAGAGGACGGATAAGCGGTCGCTTACAATGAACTGTAGTTAATTACAAGATAGCAGTTAGTTCAAATTAATATTATGATAGTGGAAATGGTACAGAAAGAATAAATAACTTTTAGAACGTGTATTTCGCTCCTAGGATGGGAGTATGATGGGTCACCAAGTTACTAAAAAGCCTATTACACATACGCTTGCTTCAGAAGCTTTTAATAAGATTCTCAATCTTCAGGAATTGTCCTAATACAACGCGATAACGCGATCATCGCGCGATTAAACGATGCGACCATCGCGTGATCGCGAACTGGGTGTCCTAATAGAACGCGAATACGGAACGGGTTAGTCCTGCCCCTCTCCCCGCTTCCTATCGACGCGACGCGATCGCGCGAACTTCAGTTAGGACACCTATTCATCATTAATAGGTTTGATTGTGCGTTCGCGTGAACTAAGTTCGCGCGAATAGATTTTTAAACATTTTAGTCGCGCGAATGCATCGCGCGATCGCCTATTAGGACACCTATTCTAGATCAATATGTTTGATCGTCGAATCGTACGATGATCGCATCGCTCATTCGCGTTATCGCGTTGTATTAGGACAATGCCGAATTGTTTTATTGCTTTTCATGTGTGACAAACACAAAGAATTTTCATCTGCTAAACATAATCGAACAGTAGATCTCATTCTGTCAAAGTGATTAATTTGGATGGAGTGACGATTTGCGCAAGGTGGCTGGCAGGAGCTGGATGCGAGTAGCCCAAGATCGATCTGAGTGGCGTGCAATTGGAGAGGCCTATGTCCAGCAGTGGACTAGGATAGGCTATTGATGATGATGATGATGATCAATTTGGCATTGGTATCTTTTTCTCAATCTTTATTGAGTATTAAAAGGATACATGATTATCTAATTCACTTTAAGCAATCTAATTCAATTTAAGAATCACGGTCACGCTGTAATTTGCTTTCTCACTCAACAAATACTTATTTGATCCAGCTTAATCGAAAAATGTTTTCCTTCTAGAACATCGGTAACTATTTTCAGTCATAGGCTTTATCGACAAGGCTTTATATTCCAGTTTACATTGTGATAACGGCTACGTAAATGCAGTGCGAGATTGAACTTTATCACAACGAGTTAAGCACGCGCTTGTTTCTGCTGCATGTTTAAAAACCAAAGACTCAGTATACAAACAGTGCGATACGAGAAAGTAGGAACGACGGTTTCATTACACTAGGGTGTAATTAAGATTATTTAATTACTTTCAACCAGATTGCGGTCGTTGTACCAAATCTTAATATTTAATGTTTTAATCAACAGATTTTTACGTCATTATTTGATTACTGATTCAATGTACGCTTCTATTCTTCTAAAATCGGACTTTCAAAGATTTTATTTTGTTATATTTTTTTTACATTTAACTGACTAAAATATATTACTATTTTTTTTCAAATGTCGGCATCAATATCTGTAAGTGAACAATCACCCCAATTTTCACACCCTTAAGGTAGGTTTTTTTCCAAATTTAAGTGAGACAAACATTGACTTTCCTTTTTCCAAAAAAGTAAGGAATTATCAAAATCAGATACTTTGTAAAAAGTTATATGTGGTCATACATTACCATCCCCTGTTTTCATACCCCTAGGTTTGGATTTTTTTCAAATTAATATGGGACTAACTTCGGGGTATACCCTTTCCAATAAAAACCGAATTATCAAAATCGGACTACTCTGTAAAAAGTTATGATTCTTTTTACAATAGATGTCGCTAGTTGCGCTTAAATGTGATTCATGTAAGTTGATTTTTCTGAGAGATAAACTTTTTAATGTTATATAAATTGTCAGGTTTATGTACGATAGCGCAATAAATAAATATTGTATTCTACCAAATAAATAGTACTTTTATAAAGATAATTAAAGAAATTCGTGCAAAATTATTCCCAAACCATTCCAAAATATCAAAAATGCACAACATACATAAAATATAGACGTGGATAATTAAGGATATTTTACCACTTCTTCTGGTTACAGCGTGTCCCGCCGATCCGATGGCATAGCGTTGACTTTCACAAGATCTTATAACAACCTAGACTGAGGAAATTATTTTGAATTTGAATTTGATTAGAAAATCCCGTCCTCCTCATACAGAATATCTGTAAAATGGAAACTGTATCACGTAGTATACGGTTATAATTCGTGGATAGTTTGCACAACTGACCTCGTATAAAGTCTGCCTGTAACATAATATATCTCTGGAACGATCTACCTCCCGTGAGAATACTTACTTTTATGCCCTGACAACACACCTGAACAATAAAATGACCGTAACGAATGAATGATAGAGGTTCCCTCTATCGGGCAGGATCTCGTTGCTCCGAAATTCTAATGGCATGAAACACTACTTGGTATAATCTTCTTTAAACGAATATTTGAAAAACTTATTTGCTTTTTCATATAATTATTGTTTGGTCAAATGTTGGTCTACTGTGAAGGATGATCGGCCAATCCCGATATTGCCTACGATATGGAAGTTGACCTCAACACATGTTTGCAAGTTTGATGTCAACTTTCAATTGGACGGCACAGTGTGAAATAAAACAGGGAGAAAAAGCAGCCCTTGCTGAGTTTCTTGCCGGATCTTCTCAATACAAGTTCTCCCGCCGTAGTTTTGCGAACCGATGGCGTAGTTTTTGATTTCCGCAGATGCTACAAGCATCAAAAATAAACTAAATAAATGAGTTTTGAATTAAATAAAAAATATTTGAGCACATTTTACATAAAATCATCTACAGAAAAGTTGAGCCTTACCCAGTACCGAGCAACATGGTTTTAAGCAAGAAAGGTATGATAATATTTGAGTTCTGTATTATTGTGTTAATTAAAAATTTAAATGTGCTTACTTCGCTACAAAAGTGTAATCAGCGTTATATTAGGACGACAATGCACCCATGGAAGTGTTATCTGGTATAATCGTTAAGTGATTGTGAAGAAATATACTTTTAATGACGAGTGTAAATTTAATGGAATACTATAAAATTACATACACGAAAATAAACTATTAATTTATAACTTTAATAACTTAACAATCATCAACATAATTACGTGCTTAGTTTTAACAAAACAGTGTAAAATAGAACTTTCAGTGATTATAATCGTTAATTTTATTCAAAACATAAAGTGTGTTCAAAACATAATAGCTCTTACGCCGTTCGGTAAAAAGGTCTACAATAATTTGTTGGCCTCCTTGGACAGTGACAGTCAAGTAACAGCTGCTTGTGGGGTTAGTACTCTCGGCATGACATAGATGGCGTTACAATGAACTTTTTTGAAAATATTACTTTTCGTCGTCCAAGAAGCACACATAGCAATCACTCAAGTATTTTAGATGAAGAAACTGAAATAAATTATGTAAACTCCACCCTTAATAGCATACTTGATGGTAGTTGTACCAGCTTACCTAATCTATCAACAGAAAATTTTGATCCACATAAAGAAGAACTGAATATGTTGCGGTTGAAACTTCAGTGTGCCCTTGATGAAATATCTAAGCTTAAAAGTGAAAACTACTACCTAAAAGAAAAAAATGCGGAATATGAAAAAAAGCTGTCTATGTTCAAGTATGCAGTAAATACTTTGCGGTCGGATACTTTATCCTTTGACAGAAAAGCAGGTAAATTTTTTACACCTACAGTCAAACGAATTCATTATTCGACACGTGGATTATTTAGAACATCAAATCCGCATATATGTAAACATGAACACGACGACGTTGAAACTGGGACTACAATAAGCTTACCTGTTGTTATTGATAAGTCGTCCGAACAGTTATGCAACCGATCACTAGATGGCACTAGCGGTTGTTCAAAACAAACTACAGTCCAAACAAACGTCAAAACATTGTGGAGCATACCCTCAACTAAAAATAATAGTGATAGTACTCTAAAGAAAAATAAGCTGTTAGTGTTAAGTAGTAATAAATCTAATAAAGTGTTAAAATTAGCCCAAAAAGTGTTTGATAACAAGTTTAACATTTATCACTATTTGTCACCGGGTGCAGGTATGGACCAATTATTATTAGGTATTGAACAAAAATTGCAAAACTTTACTTTGGATGACTATTGTGTAATACTAATAGGTGATGTAGATTTCCAAACAACAAAAAACTACAGTAAACTTGTTACCTCAATACAAGAAAAACTTGCTTTACTTAATCACACAAATATTATAATTGTTACTCCTATTTTTAGAATTCATAGAGATGTCAAAATGTTTAATACCAGAATTGAAACTTTTAATCATTATTTGTATTCTAGTAATTGTCGTCACAGCTTTGCTTATTTGTTGGATTCATGTTTAGATTTACAATATACACATAAAATGTTTTCTTATATTCATGGAAAATTGAACAATTTTGGTTTTTTAAATATAATGAATCATTTGAGTAGACTAATCTCTAAACTTGATGAGTATAATAGCAAACATTTCTGTAAAAAAAATATCATATTTGATTCGCAAGATAAGGACTTAAATTTTTTTCGTGTATAAATCATTAACTTTAATGCACCAAAATATTTGTGGACTTTTAAACAAAACAGATTTATTGGCAGTAGCAATGCATGAACTGACCTTAAAAAATAAATATGTGGACATACTTTGTATTACAGAGCATTTTATGCGCAAAGAGGACTTGAGTAATTTAAATGTAAACAATTATAAGTTAGCTACAAGCTACACAAGAGATATTTGTAGGGGAGGTTCATGCATTATGATTGGTCATGCTTTTGACTACGAGGTTATCGATGTATCAAAATTCTGTATTAAAGGTGTGATTGAAGCATGTGCCATAAATTTGACTCGTGAATCTCTGACCGTTGTGTGTATCTATAGACCTCCTAACTCTGACATTGAATTATTTATGAATAAAATTGACTTACTATTAAATAAATTGTGCAATAATAATAAAAATATTATCATTTGTGGTGACTTTAATATTAATATTTTGAAGAAAAATAAATGGTCCATTGAATTTGAGAATTTGTTATTGAATTATAATTTGAAATTAGAAGTACGAGAACCAACTAGGTTAAGTAGTGGGACTTGCATAGATAACTTTGCACATAATGTTCGTGGCAGTAAAAGTGAGGTAACTGAACTTGCATTGTCTGATCACACATCACAAACCCTTCACTGTCCAGTCAACAAAACGTGTCGAATTAAATCTTGGCGTATTTGTAGGCGTGATTATTGCCAGGAAAATAAAAATAAATTTCATGAAGCTCTTAAGGCATTGAGTTTTTGTGATGTATATGAAGCGAATGATGTTAACAAAGCTTACAGTGCTTTTATAGAGACAGTTATGTTGTTTCACAATTTGTGTTTTCCTGAAAAATTAATGACCATAAAATCTAATAAAAGCCCCAAGTGGATCTCACAAGGTATTCGATTGTGTAGTAAACGAAAGCGACAACTGCTTTGGAGGTACAGATCTTGTCCAACCAAGGAAAATAAATATCTGCTCCGAACTTATTCCCAAAGATATAAAAAGATTATAAAGCTCACACAACTTTCACAAAATAACCATTATATCAGCACATCTGTTAATAAATCTAAAGCAGCATGGCAAGTTATTAACAAAAATAAAAATCAGTTCCCTGCAGAAACAGCGCAACTAATTTATAATGTAGATGGTGTAAAAGTAAGTGATCCAACAAAAATGGCAAATTTATTTAATAATCACTTCGTGGATTCAGTACAAAAAGCTAACAATAGTGGTCGTTCTTATTCACAGAGGTTTTCCGTGTCTAACTCGATATTTATGCCTCAAAGTACAATCGAGGTGGTACTTAAAACCATAAAATCATTAAAAATGACGCAAAGTGTTGGAATAGATGGTATTCCTACTAAATTGGTTAAGGAGTTTTCTAAATATTTAGCATCCCCCTTAAATCATGTGATAAATTTGATGTTTGATTCCGGCGTGTTTCCTGATGCGTTAAAAATTGCTATTGTTAAGCCAATATATAAAAAAGGAGAACACACTAACATAAAACACTATAGACCAATAGCCCAATTAAATGTTATCTCAAAGATATTTGAAAGAATTATCTGTGACAATCTTTACCAATTTTTTGAGAAATATAACGTATTTTGTAAAGAGCAATATGGTTTTAGACGAGATAAAAATACAAATATGGCAATTTATCACTTGTTACAGTCTGTTATTAATTCTGTTGATCAAAGACAACATGTATGTGCGATATTTATGGACATGACAAGCGCGTTTGATCATGTTGATCACAGATTGCTGCTGGACAAGCTTTACTCATACGGTGTAAGAGGTATAGCACATGATTTGATGAGATCTTATCTCAGTAACAGGAAACAGTATACTGTTATAACAAAGTTGTGTAGTAAATCGGGAATGATAAAGACATTTTCATCAGTTTGTAGAGATGTGGAAGTAGGTGTACCACAAGGCAGCATAGTAGGACCTTTGTTTTTCAATGTGTACATAAATGATCTATCAACTGTTATTGATCACCCTATCATAATGTTTGCCGATGATAGTACTGCCATAATCAAATGTGATGACATCCTCACTTACGAACAAAAAATAAATGTAGCTCTGAAAAATGTTAATGACTGGTTAAAATTAAACAACCTAATACTTAATACTAATAAAACAAAAATAATGCATTTTAGGCAAAAAACTCACAAACCGAATGTAACTTTAGATATCAATAATGACATAATTGAATCAGTCTCTGACATTAAATTTCTAGGTGTACAAATTGACTATCAAATGAATTGGAAATCTCATACTGAGATGCTTTGCAAAAGGTTATGTTCCTCTGCTTACGTCATGTTCAAGCTTTCTAAGATAGCAAACACCAAGACCGTCGTAATGGCCTATCATGGATGTATAGAATCCATATTACGCTATGGGTTAATATTCTGGGGCAATTCTACAAATAAAACAATGGTCTTTAAAGCACAAAAAAGATGCATCAGGGCTATTAAGGGTTTAAAGTCTACTGATAGTTGTGAGGAGGTCTTTAAGCAGTTGAAAATTTTGACATTACCTTCCTTATATATTTATGAAGTTGCAGTGTTCGTCAAAAATAACTTCCATATGTTTCCTACATTTATAGAACAGAATTCGCATAGGAACTATAGACGAGGGATAGGGAATACATTATGTGCAATGGAACGTAAAACTGCACTATTTAGCAATAGTGTCTTTGGGATGGCTACTACAATTTTTAACAAAATACCCAATAATATAAAGAGTTTGCCAATGACTATGTTTAAGAAACGCTTAATGAAACTATTAATTGACAAAGTATACTATAATACACAAGAGTTCCTTAGTGACACTTCCTTGAAAAAAATGGACATAATTACGTAATTAACTTATATTTTAGTCTATTATAGCACAATTTATTATTATTATTAGTTTGACATATTGCTTAGTAATTTTGACATTTAATTCTATCTATGACTTGTTTTATTGTAATTGTAATTTATTAATATGGATTTTTATATAATTGTAAACCTAATTATTTCATAAAAAATATTGTATACCTTGTAATAAGGTCGAAATGTAGTGACACTAAACTTTTATCCTAACACCAATTTGCTGTACTAACCTACATTTCACAATAAAGCATTTGAATTTGAATTTGAATTTGAATACTAATCTGATAAGAGAAGGTAGGTAAACGTGCTTTATTTTGACTTTAATAAGGCCTTTGACAAAGTCAACAACGATAGACCAAACCTTCTTCTCTTACTCTCTTATGTCAGATTATCTTCAAGACCGCAGGCAGCAGTGTCACTTTTTGATGTGTATTTTTTGATGTGTAACATCTTTCCTCTCGCTTTCCTGCAATTTGTGGGAGTGATTTCATGAAATGGGGCGGAAGCGTGCAACAGGAAGTCGCGAAAGCGCGCGCTATTTGATTTGATTTTAGAACATAATGTTCAAATGGATTATTCCTTTTGTAGTAGATTTTATTTCTTTTTTTACTAATATAAGGTGAGGTTTCAAATGTTACACATCATACCCGACTACTTTAAGGCTCACTCGTTTTTTTGCATCTACTCTCGCAAGCAATTTGGCCTCAGAACTTCAGAAGTTTAATCTAAAATATAAGATCTAAGAAAAAATACATGGAACAACACACTGATTTTACTTAAACAAAACGTTGAAAACTTTTAAACTGTACAAAACCTTTTGAATAGAACGCAAGTTGAAAGAACCTGTTGAATGGATGAGGGCCGCGTGATTAGCTCGAGAGCTTAATCATTGCTATAGTTAACGTCAACGGGGAGAAACACTTCAGCCTGAGAATTTCCTTTCAAATCGTGAAGAATCGCGACTAGATCAAAAGTGAAAATATAAGCACTCAAAATTCAAAAGTCAAAATATCTTTATTCAAATTGGATGCACAATACAACTCTTTTGAATCATCCAAATTTTTTCCCCTACCTACAGTTAAGGAATTTTTTAGCTGTGGAGAAAAACTGGCGATAAAACCTTCACAGCGTTAAATAATTATGTAACAATATTTACAAAATATAATATTATCACGGTGTCAATACAAAATCATTTCATCTTCATCATAATCATAGAAAAAGACTGCTAGAACGTTTGGACCAGTTTAAACCCAAGCATTTTTGTCTGAAATATAATCGGACACTTTATTAATCAGACTATTCTTAACTTATAACTTAAACATTCTCTTTATCTATCTCTTACGGTTTGGCCGCTGAAACAGCACCACAGACAGACGGACGGACTTGTCTAATAGATAAGAGATATTAAATATTATAAATTGTCCATTCAATGTGATATTCCAAATTGAAACCGTTTATTCCAAAAAAACGACACAAGCTCATTATATAAGGACATTTAAACACTTCTGAAATCTAGGGGACATTATATGAAATCCGGGATTTGAATTTGCATAAAGTGTTTACAGAGAGGGTTATGCGCATTAAGAGATGTAATGAATCAAGCAAGCACACAAAAGGACCAGAAAACAGCTTCCGTTGGTGCTTTTAAAACCGGAAAATGTACGGATGCTTTCAAACCGAAAAATATACCTTTACAACTTATTGTGTGGAAAAACGGAATGTTTCCGTACGAACCTTTCTAACTTAAAGTGGATACTTATACCGCATTATATTGAAGGAGAACATAATGTGGTAGAAGTGCCTAGTTGACAATGGCAACACTTTTTTATAGAAGAGTCCGTATTGGAGTAGCTATTGTTTAAAATTTTGAAATATACACGAAGTTATTCATAGCTATGATATTATTTATTTTTTAAGCATTTAACTGCTAGATGTTTAAATCTAAAGAAAAGTTTACTAGAAAAAAAAAATCCACGCGGACCAGGCAGCGGACGGGACTCGAACCCGCATCCTTCGCTATCCGGGCGAATGCACTGACCATTATGCTACCACGGCCCTATTAGCCGCGTTGAAATTTTCCTAGCATTAAGCTGCAAGGCAGCGCCATCTCCTCGCATTGTAGGCAACCCACAATGTCAAATGAATACTTTTTCAAGTATTAAACATTTGAAAGAAGAAATAGCAATTATAGTTATGATATTATTTATTTTTTAAGCATTTAACTGCTAGATGTTTAAATCTAAAGAAAAGTTTACTAGAAAAAAAAATCCACGCGGACCAGGCAGCGGACGGGACTCGAACCCGCATCCTTCGCTATCCGGGCGAATGCACTGACCATTATGCTACCACGGCCCTATTAGCCGCGTTGATTTTTTTTTTCTTGTAAACTTTTCTTTAGATTTATTCATAGCTGTCATTTAGTTAGTTTTTATTGAACAATCTTTTATGCTATCATAAAATTAGACGTATAATCTTAATGAGAATGTGTAAATGTTATCTGTAGTTCTGGGTTGCGGACCACAACGTTATGAAAGAAAATAACAGCCTTGCTGAATTTGCTGCCGGTTCTTCTCTTTACGAGGATTTCCGCCAAATTTCGCAAAGCAGCTTTTTTAATTTAAAAGTGCTTATTATGACCGCCTAGTTAAACCAAAATACATATTGTTGGGAGTTTCCTATCTAGCAGAATCTTGGCATAAACATGTTTTAATGGATATTTTTAAGGCCTTTTTTATAAATGTTTATATATCCAAATTCATAATTACATTCTTTTAAGATGACAGAATTTTATTAGGCTATAACCATAAATTTCATGAACCATTATCGAATCCCTATCGTTTGCGAGTCCGAAATGTCATTGTCAAATGTGTACTGATTTTTAGTTCCCGTTACAAAAGTTGACATTGACATTTCGGTTTGCAAACTATTCGAATTCGATAATGGTTCGTGCTAGGGGTAGGTACTGTATAATTTCGGTACGCATGTCGTCGTTAATAAATGACAGATTCGGAGTTTTAGGTCAGCGGTTTTTTTAAGAGTTTGTTTTTTTTTTGTGGGTTTTATTTTACTAGAAAAAATCCACGCAGTCATCGCATAAGGCGGGATTCGAACCCGCGGCTACCACTATTCGGACGGATTGAGGTTTTCTTTAGATTTATATTATTTGGTTTTCCGGGAAAAGCACACAATTCTCATAACCTCCTGTAAAATTTTGTTCCACAGATAATGGTAATAATAATAATAATAAAGTTTTATTTGTCTTTCCATTACTGAACATACATACATGACAAAATAAATCATAAGGCTAAATGGTTTGTGTCTCAGTGACCACGGAGAACTAAAGTCTCTGCTATTCTGTCACAAACTTTCTCAATAACAATATCGTGTGCCCCTATGAAGACACACAGGACATAGCAGGATTTCACAGGATCAAAGAACCACCAGTGATCTACACAATATCATATAGTTTACTAAAAAAGTAATACCTTATATTAGTTAAATCATACACCAGAAGAAAGTTACACTGCTCTGATACAGGCAAGATACAGGCCATACATATAGCGTCCAAGCAAAACTTGCTTGATTGCTAATCCTACTTAACATAAAAGTTTGTGTTTATTGTGTGCTGTAAATAGGCTAAGCGGACTTGAATGAAACTTGATAGATAAATAAACAAATAATTTATTTGTTTTAAGCTTTTAATATAATTATATTTAGGGGAAACCACCCAATCATTGGCACTCGTCCTATTATTGGCACTTTGGAGTTTAATTCGGAAAAACAAGGAGACAATAGATTATTCAAAGTCGTTACATATTAAAAAGAAAATCCTAGTATGGTTTCGAACTTTGAAAATTGGCAGCATTATTCCTACAATCTATTGTAGGATCCTGTTTTTTTCGAACTAAACTCAAGAGTGCCAATAAAAGGAAGAGTGCCAATGATTGGGTAGTTTCCCCTACATAGTAATATTTCAATAAAGGGCATTGGGCAAAAATGTATGGACGCTGCACCCACGTCCGCCACGGCTTAAACTACATTTGTTTGAAAGGTATTATAGTCTTGATCATCTGTGCCAAAGCGCATCAAATTCCATCCCGGGGGTCTTGAGTTATTTTAAGTTAAATAGGTACAAGTACTATAACGAAGGAACATTAATGAAACAAGGGAATTAATTTTGTTAGTTAGTTCCACCCTACATAGAGGGCTCAGATATTATGCAAGTACTTCACAAGGTGCAAGGGTGCCCCCTTATGTTAATTAATTAGAGTAAATCCAAAAATCCCCGCATGGGTTGAGGTTTTTTCAAACATTCTGTTGGTTATAGTGAATTGTCTTCTGTGGTAAACGGAGCGACCACAAATCACATAAACTTGTCCACGTATCGGAAAAACATGATTCCAGTTCATCCATACTAATTGACAAATCTGATAATCGTGTTCCAATGTCCAAAGCGTGTTAGATAAAAATCAATCAAGTGACAGGGAGCGCACAATCACAACGGAGTAAGACGAGTCGACTATTTGCAACTGCAAGTCCTTCAACCCCCGTAAACCGTTTAGAGGTGCCTCAGTAAGTGCAAGCGCAGGATGGTCGGCAGGCTTTGTCGTATATCTGGTTATATAGTACGATATGGCATATTATTATGGTTACTAATAATATAAAATGAAGGTACCTACTATAAAATGAATTTATTTAGCTACTTAAATATGCCTATGACTCACGTTTTTTGACTACCAGGATATTTTTTACGGTGTCATATCTTTTGACTACCAGGATATATTTTTACGGTGTCATAATAAAAAGGCTAGTTTTTTAATAGATCTATCGATTCATACTAATTACATTGTTGGCGGTGCTGGGTGTGTTTTGCCCATTGTCCTTTAATAGTTATAATTATAATCTTCACACATACATATTGTGTTCATACTTACCACCACTGATACTGGCGTAATAATTTTGAACGTACCTGGAAAAAGACAATTTTTTAATTAATGTTCATGTTGTAAAAAAACATGTTTAATGTACGTTTCGTTAATTTTCAACTTCACAATATCGTTTATCACACATTTAAATTAAATATTTATTTGTTATTTTATGCATTAAACTACTAAATTTAAGAATTTAAGATCTAAAGAATTTTTTACTAAAAAATCTCAAATTCTATATATCCTGTCTGATAAATGGTTCGCATATTTTTACATTGACAGGGTATATAGATATCTTTTTCCACTTTAATATAATACTCGGTAACACAAGTGGTGCGACGGCGTTCAATCATATCCGAAAAAATGCCATAAAAAATCCGCAAAACCTGGAACAGTCGGCATTGCGGGAGGCTGTTAAGCCCATTCGGTCGGATCCGATTACCGGTAAGTGGGCGCCAATAGCCGAACGCTACCTGTTCCGGTATAACTGGTATACCGGTTTTAGGGCTGCCTACAGGCAGAAGTTGGAATTGTTAAATGAGAAAAGAAAGAAAGAAAGAAAAAATTTGTTGACGACATACATTTACAATTACAATAAATACACAACAAACATAAAACAAAAGGTACATCGTCAACTAGGCCCCACCTCAGCATAATGTTGCAACGGCAAAAATGGATTGCCGCTGCAACGCTGATATTCTGGAGGGACATAATTTGGACATCAACGGACGGAAATACAAGACAATCAACACACAAAACAAAAACAAAAAACAATCTGGACCTCGCATCCCTCGCCTATAGCAGTCCAGCACAAAACAAAAAATAACACAAGAGGCTGTGTGGGCTCGGCTCTTTGCCTACGAAAATTTGGATACACTAAAATAAGAGAAAAAAAAAGACAAAACTGTAACCTAAGAAATGTTGTCTATGGAATAAATAAAAAATAACCTAGTATTCCATAACACAAGCCTTACAGTGCTTACTTTGGGGCTAGGCTAATTGGTGTGAGTGTTGGAAATATTTATTTATTAACTATAAAATAACTATTGCTGTCACGCATGGGCAAATACCGTGCGATAGGGATAACAGTAGTTAACGCTGAAAATTGCGTATAAAAATTGCAAATTCCAAGTTTGCCTCTCGACTATTTCCTCCTCAATAATAAGAAATATGAAAAAGAAATTTTACCCACAGAATAATAAGTAGTTATACTCTATGCCGCTACGTTTTGCTTTTTTGTAAATGCTTATTAAATCTCCACACTCGACGTCTAGTGGTGATAAAAAAAATGTTTAATTTCCATAATTTTTGAGGGCTTCTAGTTTCTTTGAAACACAAGTTATCGAAAAAAGGAAAACATAGGAGCATAGAATGACTAAAATATTTTTTTTAATAAAAAATCAAAATTTTGCTAATAAAAATCAAGTAGGAATCAGTCGAGAACGTTTGTATGGAAAAAAAATCATTATCATCATCATCATCAGCCTATTAATGTCCCCACTGCTGGAGCACAAGCCTTCCCTATGGATGAAATAGTGAGATTGGGCCATGACCCACCACGCGGGCCCAGTGCGGATTGGTGGGTGCTAACGATGCAGCCCGGACCAACGGCTTAACGTGCCTTCCGAAGCACTGAGGAGCTCGAGATAGTAATTTTTGGTCACCCATCCAATGACCGACCACTGCAAAAGTTGCTTAACTTCAACGATCTCAGCCGAACGCGCTAACCACTTGCGCCATCGAGCTCCTCTTGAATGTTGGAAGTATATTATTTGGTGCAGTTACTTTATTTGTTTCTTAGGTTTTCATGCACATCACTCATTAAATAAAACAGTTTATTACGGGTTAATGCACGAAACTTTTTTTATTTATTGACGTTTCGTAGCCTTTACAGGCTACGTCGTCAGAATCAAATTTTATTTAATTTTGTCGAGCTACCTTCGAAAGACTTTTATTGAGCGTTCGGTTATTTCATAGTTCGATTTTTAAATTTTTTATTATCTATGTATGAATTTATTACTGAATTTAGTTAATAAAGTACTTTATTTAAAATTCTTTTTGTAATTTTGAGTTTATTTATTTGACCCTAACTACCGTAAACTACCACCGGTTCCAAAATTGGGAGACCTTCCTGAGAAGAACCGGCGAAACAAACTCAAGAGAGGCTTTCTATCTCCTTCTTATCTCCTTACTCCTCGCAGTTACTTTAATTTAGCGTCAAGAATGGGCACTTTAAGAGAGGTAGGGAGGTAGTGGAGGATTTTCCGCTCGAACTGGAATATGTATTTGTTTGTAGTAATTTTTGGTCACCCATCCAATGACCAACCACTGCGAAAAAACATTGAATGAATGAATGATTTGAATGAATGAATGATTTGAATGAATGATGATTTGAATGAATAAATGATTTGAATGAATGAATGGTTTGAATGAATGAATGGTTTGAATGAATGAATGATTTGAATGAATGAATGATTTTTTTATTTCTCTCACAAAGTAACATTATAATACCA
Organism: Chilo suppressalis; assembly: GCA_902850365.2. Lineage (NCBI taxonomy): Eukaryota > Metazoa > Arthropoda > Insecta > Lepidoptera > Crambidae > Chilo > Chilo suppressalis. The sequence continues at coordinate 25,798,866 of OU963905.1, read as the reverse complement.
AAAGGGTATTGAATTACAGTAACATTGCGCGCTCAATATTAATTAATGATAGACGTAACAGCCCTACTGTGAGCGAGTAGGAGAGCGCATCATCGCATTGGCGAGTGCATTCGTAGATTAATCGCGAGTTAAACGAGGCATTGTGTAACCGGCCGCCGGCCCCGAAACGCGGATTAACCGGCTCATCACCGGCCATTGTTTGTTCTGTAGCTGCTGCTGCAACTAACTGGACGTCAATTAACGGTGCAAAAGCCCGAAGGGATTAGCCAATCGACCGGTATAATTACGTATAATTATACACATGCTCGTATCTATATAAATATATAAAACTCAAAGGTGACTGACTGACATAGTGATCTATCAACGCACAGCCCAAACCACTGGACGGATCGGGCTGAAATTTGGCATGCAGGTAGATGTTATGACATCCGTTAAGAAAGTATTTTCATCAATTCTACCCCCAAGGGGATGAAATAGGGAGTGAAAGTTTGTATAAAACTTTGTCAATTTTAAACCGATCGGGCTGAGACTTTGCATACAGGTATAACAAGAATCATAGATGAATGTCATTGTGTATAATACAAGCCTGAGAACAAAAACTGTAGTCTACAATTCAGCTCTACACCGAAGCGAAACGAGGGGCCGCTAGTAGTAAATATGTGAGTTAGCGCGTTTCACTGCGATCGTTGAAGTTAAGCAACTTTCGCAATGGTCGATCATTGGATGGGTGACCAAAAATCTACTATCTCGAAGGCACGTTAAGCCGTTGGTCCGGGCTGCATCTGCATTCGTTAGCACCCGCCAATCCGCACTGGGAAGGCGTGGTGGGTCATGGCCCAATCTCCCTATTCTATCCATAGGGAAGGCCTGTGCCCCAGCAGTGGGGATATTAATAGGCTGATGATGATGATAGTAAATACTATGTCCTCTATAATATAAAAAATATGTTGAAAGGGTAGCAAATAAACTTATTATCACGGCGGTCACCATAGCATATTTAGAAGCTTGCAATATAGCAAAATATCGCTCGCGTCGTTGTCTTTCTGTCTGTCTGTTTATTCAGGCTTATCTCTGAAATGGCTAGACCGATTTTGACGGGACTGTAATAAATCAATATTTAATTAATAATTAAGTAACAAGGAGTAATGATATTATTTATTTTTTAAGCATTTCACTGCTAGATGTTTAAATCTAAAGAAAAGTTTACTAGAAAAAAATCCACGCGGACCAGGCAGCGGACGGGACTCGAACCCGCATCCTTCGCTATCCGGGCGAATGCACTGACCATTATGCTACCACGGCCCTATTAGCCGCGTCGGAATTTTCCTAGCCTTAAGCTGCAAGGCAGCGCCATCTCTTCGCATTGTAGGTAACCCACAATGTCAAATGAATACTTATTCAAGTATTAAACATTTGAAATAAGAAATAGCAATTATAGTTATGATTTTATTTATTTTTTTAGCATTTAACTGCTAGATGTTTAAAACTAAAGAAAAGTTTACTAGAAAAAAAAAACAAGGAGTAACTTAAGCTACTTTAATTTTAGAAAACAAAAAAATCTAAAAGCTAACGCGGGCGAAGTCGCGGGCGGTCGCTAGTTTATAATTCAACTACTTTGAAACGAAATCGTTCTATCTCAACAACCGCTTAGCCCTATTTCTCAGAACTCAAGGCTTTCCAGCATAATTTGTGGTTGCTGATGAAGAAGCATGCTGCATACCTGAAACGCAAACTAAGTCAAGATGATTTTCATATTAAACATGCGAGACACCCATATATTCTAATTTGATAAACTAAGACTGAGGACACGCTAGCCACACAAGGTACGGCTGTTGAGGTCAAAATGTGAATACAATTCGTAGATGTATCTGACAAATAACACTTAATTTATATTACTGTGACACTCACAAAATAAACACGCTGTATGGAAACAACCGTAAATTAAAAAAAAAAAAAATTTTTTTGCTGATGGTGCCATATGACCTTTACAGCGTCACCGGGTTTGGGGACGGTGAGATCCTAAGGGGACCTCAAGCCGAGAATTGGCGAGTGCCTCTAGAGGTATTCCAGGCGGATGGCATCTCCCCACGGGGGGAGTCTCCTCTCCGTCTGGAGTCTCTAGACCACTAGAACCTGAGGGCGTCGGCTCAACTAGAGGGCGTCTCTGAGACTTGGACCTCGGCTCTAGTTAGCCGTTGTCGTGAGGGGCGGAGAAAAGCGCCCAGGTGCGTACCTGTACCTGGTATAGCGTGTCGAGTGAAGACCGGATCTTTGCATTATAGTAATATAAGTTATTTACGGGATTGTTACCATGTACCTTGTTTTTAGCAGGACTTTGCGGACGGGTTTAAATTGTCGAGTGTCTGGAATCCTGCGGTTCGTATGTGTAAAACCGGAAATAATAAAAAAAGTGTCGTGTCGCGATCCGATACTGTAAGTGTTGTGTGACGAGAACAGTTTCGAGTGAATAGTGTGAATGTGAACAGTGGTACGGGTATCGAACGCAATAAAAGACTTCGTCGGAGGGTAGACCGATATGTCTGCCAATAACAGCCTACCCGCAATTACTTCAGTTACTCCGTGATCATGGCGCTTGCAACAGTGCCGAAATATCGGAAACTCGCTAAAAACAAGGTACATGGTAACAATCCCGTAAATAACTTATATTACTATAACGTTAGTGACCATGAAAGTTTAAAACAATATACGGATCTTTGCACTTTTAAGCGTCGCCACTCAACAGCCGCACTTACATTGCAGCTGACCTAATAAAATAAAAAAACGAGTGCCTATGACCACACGACTGAAGTGAAACTTCTTTAGCTCCTATATCTAAAATTCTCGTGTCGCGGTGTTTGTGGTTAAACTCCTCCGAAACGGCTTTCCCGATTCTCATGAAATTTTGTGTGCATATTGGGTAGGTCTGAGAATCGGACAACATCTATTTTTCATCCCCCTAAATGTTAAGGGTAATCCACCCCTAAATATATATTTTTTTCAATTTTAGATATTTTTTTTTTATTTTTTTATGATACAGCATTAGTTAATACATATAACCCTGAATTTTCAACCCTCTATCACCAACCCTAATTTTTATGGCGGTACGAAGTTCGCTGGGTCAACTAATATATATATATATATATATATGTGTGTGTGTGTACAATACATATTTCATTTACTAGCTATAAGAGAAAGAGAGAAAAAGAAAAGGTGCGCGCGCACTGCTTTCTCTTGCTTATATTATACTCTTTATTGCACACAAAAATTGTAAGATTCAAAATATAAATATGTGAGCAAAGGAGGGCTTATCTCTAAGAGAGATCTCTTCCAGCCAACCAAGGTTTAGTGGGAGAAAAAAGTAAGCGGCTGTAGAAATGTGCACTAAGTACTTACTTGCAGATTATATACCTATCTAAGACTACATACATAAATATATATTCATATGTATATACACAAATACTTACAATAAAAACATACATACAGACATACATACATATAATTATACATACATACACTATAAAATAATAAATACACATTACATGAAATTCTGTTAAAATAAAACAAAGAGTGGAATAAATAGACAACTAAGAGTGTGAATTTATTTCCAGAAAGTGCTCTTTGACCTTTGCTTTAAAAGAGACAATAGAAGGACAGTCTTGAATGCTAGAGGGAAGTCTGTTCCAGAGTAAAGCAGCACGAACAGAAAAGGAATGGAAAAAGAAGTTGGTATTACTTTTTGGTAGTTCAAGTGTCTTCGTGTTGCAAGACATTTTAGGACGAGAAGTGGGAGGAAGAGCTTATATCCCCCACTCTATCCCGTGCTCCTCTTTCATCCCTTTGGATTAAATATTTAAACTTCAACATGTGTGTCCTCTGTGTACTAAGCCTAACATCCAATATTCTCAAGACTCGCATCTCAGGTGAATTGAGACGGAGATATAATGATATGTGAGCACTTCCACGGAAGATAAAAAGACAGAGCTCGTTCTCGCCTTGTTCTGTTACCGTATGAATCAACTTTATGTATTGGACTAATGGCTCAATTACACTAGGTCGCTAGCCCGAATATGATTGGCAATGAAATTCGGGTAAACGAATAAGTGTAAATGAACGGAGTCGAATACGCCCGTAGCCGGTTTTTGAAGTTATACTTCTTTAGGCCGATTCGAACCCGGGACCTCTCGAGGCGGCGACACCATGAAACCCGGCGTACAAACCACTCGACTCACAGGTCGGAGGGTTCACAATAAAATTGGAAAGGTTGTTGACTTTCAATATATTGGACGAATAATAAGTCTCTATCTAGGACGTCCACGTGGCAGCTTTATTGCGAAGAAAATGCATTTTTTTTACAATAGATGTCGCTAGGTGCGCTTAAATGTGATTCATGTAAGTTGATTTCTTTACGATAAATGTCGCTAAGTGCGCTTAAACGTGATTCATGTAAGTTGAGTTTTCTGAGAGATAAACTTTTTTAATGTAATATAAATTGTCATGTTTGTGTACGATAGCGCAATAAATAAATATTTTTTTCTACTTACTACGATAATTAAAGCAATTCGTGCAAAATTATTCCCTAACCATTTCAAAATATCAAAAATGCACAACGTTAATATTCAAGTTTTCACTTCTGCCGGCACTCCCGTAGTACAACCCTTCGTTTTTTTTTATTGGCTGGAACAATAATGTGAGCATAAACTAATGACCAGCATCTCCTGTTAAGCTTACTTAAGCATACAAAATCATAATGAAAAGAAAAGTGACACTAAATAGGCTTGTTGAAATATATCGATGTATCGATATATCGATATTTTTTGTTCCATATATCGATATTTTTTACCGATATATTTTGATTCGATATATCGATACATTGATACAAAATAACCAATATCGAAATTCGTATCAAAAACGATATTTTTTTAATTATTAGCGGCTAATCACGATCTAACTAAATTCGTATCTGGAAAAATCGTAACTGGATCTTCAACATATCTATGATCTGTGCTGTATTTAGTATTGTCCATGTCATCATTCGAAAAAAGGGTCTATTTTTAGGGAGATAATTTTCGTTCCATTATTATTCCGCGTGTCATATTTCGTGAGCTACTGTACGATATATTTGGGAAAATTGGTCCGATATATCGATGTTTTTTTCGCGATATATCGAAGCCGATATTGATATTTTTTAAAATATCGATGTATCGATATATCGATATTTTTTTCAACTTTCGACATCCCTAACACTAAAAAGACATAACTGTAGCTATTACCAAACTTTCAACGCATTATAATACTACTCAATTGAAGAGTAATGGCAAAGTAAATAACTTACCTTGAAATGTAAACTTTTTTTTATAAGTCTGGTTACACCGGCTATCTTAATAAAAAAGTTTTGGGAACATTGGTGTACTTGTTTACCTTATGTCTCAGAGAAAGTTAAATAGACCTAATAATACCTTTTCTTATAACCTGCTATTCTAAAACTTAAGAACATCTTTGGTTACAGCGCTTTTGTCAAACGCATTCAACAAGTCAACTGACGGTCATAATCATAGTTGTTTATAATGATGATTACATACTGACATGGTAGTTATTTCCCATGGTATACTGAAGCGAAACTATAATATGCTTTCCTGTAGTTTACTTGCTATTAAAGCTAACGAAAGCTAACATAAGAGTCAAACAAAAACTTATTTTTTATTACAATAACACAAATATTTGATACACATTTCATTGTTTTTTTTTCTAGTAAACTTTTCTTTAGATTTAAACATCTAGCAGTTAAATGCTTAAAAAATCAATAAAATCACAACTATAATTGCTATTTCTTCTTTCAAATGTTTAATACTTGAAAAAGTATTCATTTGACATTGTGGGTTACCTACAATGCGAAGAGATGGCGCTGCCTTGCAGCTTAAGGCTAGGAAAATTTCGACGCGGCTAATAGGGCCGTGGTAGCATAATGGTCAGTGCATTCGCCCGGATAGCGAAGGATGCGGGTTTCGAGTCCCGTCCGCTGCCTGGTCCGCGTGGATTTTTTTCTAGTAAACTTTTCTTGAGATTTAAACATCTAGCAGTTAAATGCTTAAAAAATAAATAAAATCATTGTTTATTTTTTTAAGTAAATTTTAATGGCCTTTGTAGATTGAATTTAAATAAACATATTTATGTGTCTTTGGCACAAAAAAAAGTGCTTGGTATGTCAACATGTGTGTATGGGAAGTCTTTCGATAAAGTATTTTTAATTTATATTTAATATCAATTATAATAGACAATTAAATGTCATTATTTACAAGTAAAAGGAATGAGTCTCCAATCTAATATGTCTCCACAGAAAATGTACATGTCTTGGTTCAATATACCTACATACGTTCTTCTTAATTAAGTCTTACAAAAGCAATTGAGAGAAACCAAAAGCTCGGTGTTATTCGGAATTTTCTCTGTCAAATTGCACACGTCCCCCAGGGCGACAATTTAACTATAGTACAGCGAGCGAAATTAAGGAGCATTTTGGTACTAGACAATGTATTGCAGTTGCTATGTGAAGCAGGCAACGATATTAAAAATCCTAAATAAAACAACACGCACAAAATCGTGGCCGAAACCTGTCTAAAAGGTACATTAGATGATCCACGAGGGTCCGTAAGATGATCGCGTTGTCAAAAACAATATAAGGCATTATTATAGCCTGCACTAAATTTAAAATCTATACTTATAATAAATCTGTAGACAGGTCAATTCTGTACATGAAATATATTTTCAAAATAACTATCAGGGGGTGATTAGTGATCGATACTGATGCCAAAAATGCAATCAGTAAAATTTTTGTCTGTCTGTCAGACAGACAGTCTGTGTGTATGTTCCTTATAGAAACAAAAACTACTCGACGGATTTTAACGAAACTTGGTACAATTATTCTTCATACTCCTGGGCAGGTTATAGTATACTTTTCATCACGCTACAATCAATGGCAGGAGAGTAGTGAAGGGAAATGTTGGGAAAACGGGAGAAGTTACTCCATTTTTTAAGCTTCCGTCGCGTGTGCAGCTTTAATGGTTAAAGTTACATAGAAATCACGTATGACGGAAATATTCTACATAAAATTGTCTAAAAAATATCCCGCAACAGCATATGTCTATCTTTTATGGTTGACTCACAATAACACGTGTAATTATATAAATAAAGTCATTTTTTATAGCACAAGCCTGAGAACAAAACCTATAGTTTACACTACAGCTCTACACCGAAGCGAAGCGAGGGCGGGCCACTAGTTTGAAATATATTTTTGCAATATGTCGACCGAGGAATCACTAACCCTGATAATTACAGTTTTTACTAGTTTCTGGGTTAGGGGTCCATTTCTTCAGATTTTTATATAAATACCCGTAGACTTTATTAGCTTAACACTTTAAATGTAAAATATTGGGTCATGAATAAATGATTATTATTGTTATTATTATTTAAACATTTCATAGCGTCAAAGAGTTATGACAGTTCGAAATGCAATCTTATAAAATTTTACGACATTGTTATACGGAAAAATACAGACCTTATTGCTTTGATTCTGCGCGCAAAAAATCTACGTGTCTGTGTGTGTGCGTGCGTGCGTGCGTGCGTGCGTGCGTGTAAGCAACTTTCGCAGGTGAGAACATTAATAGGCTGACGATGATGACGAATTTTGATATAGTTAAAAAGTTTCTGCTCACCCAATGAGAGGTAACAGATTAACAACGCACTCTTATCGGAATCTCTACAGTTGTTATATGAACTGTAGGCGAGGCGTGGACAATTCCATTTACGAAGTGTAAACATCATTTACAATTACTACTTTGCCCCCTTAACGGTTGATTTGGTTATCGTAAGTACAGTTGGCGACATATTTGAGTTGACACAAGAAGTTATACCACTTATTTTGTAGATGGAGTTGAAGGCACTTGCACCAAAGTTTTAAAATCAAATTTAAAACGTCATCGTGTTTAAGTATCATGTCATCTCTATTTTACTTAAAATAATTGACAAAGATGGAATAATAAAATATTTTGATGAAATGAATGAATATGATTGAAGTTTCTGTATAGATATAATTTAAATTAAATTATTTGTACTATATATCATGGTATTTATAATTGTATAGTAAAGACTCTTATTTTAATTTAATTTAACTTTAATTTAGTCTTTTCTGTAAATTGAATGCCATTTATGGTAAAATATGTAGAATCTGTTTTGTATACATGTCATCTTATTGTACCATATTTTTGGCAATAAATAAATCTCAATCTAATATACTAAATACGATTACGCCTTAATTTGAATTAAGATGTTAGGCCTTAAATAAAACTAGTTTTTACGGGTTAATGCACGAAACTTTATTTATTTATTGACGTTTCGCAGCCTATTCAGGTCTGCATCGTCAGAATAAGATTCTTCTGACGATGCAGACCTAGTTTTATTTAATGAGTGATGTGCGTGAAAACCTAAGAAACAAATATGTTAGGCCTTGCTGGGACTGCGGTCCTGACAATGCGGATCGAGTGACACGGTGCAGGGATATTGTCTGGGTTTTAGTGGCCCTGTTTAGGGCGTAGGTAGGGCCCTGTACACTTCATCTGGCCTCAGGGTTGGCTAAAGTGGACAGGGAGGAATCCCACATACCTTCTTCTCGCTCCCCCAGTGGTTGAAGGAGTCGTAAGGCATTTCCCGGACACAAAAGGTACATGTGGGCCTTGTTGAAATCTAACGCAATACATAAAATTCAAAAAAAAAATTCAAAATTCAATATCGTTTATTCAGTCTAGGCTGTTACAAGCACTTGTGAATGTCGAAAAGCTACGCCATCGGTTCGCAAATCTACGGCGGGAGACCTTGTACTGAGAAGAACCGGCAAGAAACTCAGCAAGGGCTGTTTTTTTCTCCCTGTATTATTATACAGTCGTCAAATTGAAAAATGACTTCAATATGAGGTAACTCATAAAGTCACTTTTCATTACAAACAAAAAAAAATGCAAATAATATAAAAATTATGACTATAAAATAAAAAATAAAAATATGTAAAAAAAAAATGGTTTAACAAAGTTTAGGAATGACGTGTCCTACCGTTTAGGCAAAAAATAATAATAATAATAATGAACGATTAAAGTTTAGAACAACGATTAATAGTACCCAGTGAATTAAGAGCAGACTCATCTCCGCTGTACAAATATTACTCACCTTATATTGTAAGCTTTGACAAAGCATCATTGTGGACCTATTACTTCTGGTGGACCGAATAGTGGAACGAGTCATTACCAGCCACGCGGGCCAAGTGTGGATAGGTGGCATAAAGAGATAATGACTGCAGATCTTGCCGGAATCTAATTAACTTGTGTAGCAGTAACATCTACACGCCGTACATATTTTAGTTAATAATAATTGTACAACCCTGTACTAATTAAGGGTTGGTTTCTGGGGGTTGATTGACAGGGGGTTTGTTAAATCAAAAAAAACTGGTACCCTGTTTCCACAGATCGCTGTGACCCAATTTATTCGCGATTTTGAACCTTATTCATCTATCTTAAGTATATACATAAAATAATTTCTACAGCGCGATTTAGAACAAATACCCGAACATTTGACAGATTTTATTAGCACCATCTTTCGTAACCAAATGGTACTAAATACATATCAAAACCAAAATAAACATTGTTTAAGGTTGAACAATAATAATAAATATTTCCAACACTCACACCAATTAGCCCAGCCCCAAGCTAAGCACTATAAGGCTTGTATTATGGGATACTAGGGTAACGGATAGAATACATATACTGTACATATATAAGTATATTTATATAGAAATACATATTAAACATCCATGACTGGAGTACAAATGCTCGTATTCATCACAAAAACATCTGCCCCCACCGGGATTCGAACCCGGGACCTCTCGAATCGGCGACACCATGAAATCCGGCGTACAAACCACTCGGCCAAGGAGGTCGTCAAGACTTGATATTCCAGAAGAACAGATATATCGCTACCGGCGCTGCTGACAAAAACGATGAAAGCCTACATCACACAAGAGAAATTCGGAAGCTAACACTTCATATCTTTATATATATAATTCTTCTGTGAGTGTGTATGTCACTGAACTTCTCTTAAACGACTGGACCGATTTTGATGAAATTTTTTGTGTGTGTTCAAGGGGATCTGAGAATGGTTTAGATTCACAATTTTGTCCGCTGGACAACCCCTATTTTTTTAGGGCGGTACGAAGTTCGCTGGGTCAGCTAGTACTCGTATAAAATACCCGACCAAAGCAATCAAACTTGCCTTACAAAAGCCGAATAAAGGCTAAACTACCTGAAGTTTAGTCAGTAAGTCTGACATAACCTTGCAGCCGGCTGTGGGGATGCATTGAGCATTTCCCACCTCCCTCCCCCGCTTCCGGAATGGGGCACCCCCATTCCCATTACGTCGGGCGTAAAAAAAAGCGACCAAACCAACATCAGTCAGGCTTCGGCCCTCGAGCAGAAGAAGAAGGCGTTTCTACACTAGCTTAATGTGCCCATTTCATACTAGGAGAAGCTCTAGATAAAAAAAATAATTTATCCATTCTGACAAAACCTTATGGATTCAATTCAATGGTAATAATATTAAGACTGCACTCCAAAAAAAGTTTTAAACGCTACATATAAAATATATTTAAAATAATATGATGAACATGATAAGATAAACACACAAATACACACACACACAGAGACACATAACAAACGCCTTTGGCTATTCCATTGAATTTATAACTTAAAAACAGTTATCTGGTTTACTAAATTGTTAACTAAATAGTACACAAAATTATGAATGGGGTGGAGGGTTCTGTACCTGAGACACAGGATTCATCCTAGTTCAGGGCGTCAACCCACCATAGGCTGATCAATACTTATCTGTTTTTTTTATGCAAAAAATAGCATTTTCTAGATAATTATTATAAATATGTGGTGAGAAATAAAGGTTATATCCGGTTATTAATTATACCATGTCAATTTTTCTGGAAGTACACTTATGGCCATGTCTATTCTGAAGATAAAGAATGTCGCAAAAATAGAAACGATTTATCGGAACTTAAAAATATTGTGAATTATAGAAAACATGGAAAAAGGTTTATTTCTTGTAAATCTTCTTTAGATTAAAACATCTAGCAGTTAAATGCTTAAAATAAGAATATAATAAACATAGAAGCTAAATAGTACAGCACAATTCTCACTCACAAAATTAAAAAAAAAAAGCTACAATGTTACAAACAATTCATATTTTCAAATTCATAACAGTATGAATGACAGCTATTATGTATATAATTGAACAATATTATTTTTAACCACAATGTGTCATTAGTTTAACCTGTGTTATCAAACAACGGCGAATTCCACATAAGTGGCTTTGTGACTATTATATCCAGCATGTTATTAGTGTTTCAAGAAGGCTCTATTTGCACAGCTTTTCAGTATTTACTGAAACATGATATCATCATAAACACATAATGCACAATCTTCGAATAATATGCGATCGAGAAATGATATAATTAACAAATGAACCTCAGTAGTTGACCTTTAATTTTAGTTTCTGTGACATTTACGATTTTAAAAGTAATTTAGAAATTCAACTACTATTGAAATTTTATCTGTAATTATATCTATTGCATTGAAAATAAAGGTCAAATTTCGAAGCTTGTCTGTTTTGAAATTTTAAAGCGAATTATCGGCCATGTGGGTTGGAATCAATTTATTTTGTCGAGCTACCTTCTACCTTCTAGCTACCTTCGAAAGACTTTTATTGAGCGTTCGGATAATTCATTGGAAGATTTTTAAAACTTTATTGTCTATGTTTGAATTTATTAGCTAATTTAATTTATAAAATGCTTTATTCAATTCTTTTTTATAATTTTGAATTAATTTATTTGACCCCTAACTACCGTAAACTACCACCAGTTCCAAAATTGGGCGACCTTTCTGAGAAGAACTGGCGAAACAATGGTGACTCACACCGTCATGCGTCACCCGAAACAGTTAACTGCCGTAGGAAACTCTTTATTTCAGAGAGGACGGGGTGTCTGTGACAAACAACACCTGGCATCTTCAGCATGTCGAGCGAGTACTGAAGGATAATAATCTGAATGTACCATGTCGCCGTCATAATCGCTCCAAACCTTGACAACCTGCTGTACTACGTTACATGAAAGGAATCACTGACAAGATTGGGAGGATTCTGAAGCGTGCTTCGGTCAATAAGGTTATGGTTGATGAGGTATCAACATGGCTGTTAACCAAAAACTATTGTGTTTGGTGGCAATTTTGACCTGGCCCAATATCAAACTCCAGACATCGGGGTAGCGAGACCGGTGTGGTCATTCAACTAAGAAGCTCATCAATTCATCACGTTCAATTCTGTAAAAACAATGAAAGAAGCACGTGAAAGTAAATAAAACGAAAAAAGGCGATAAGTAATAGAGCAAAACGGGTGGACTGCCTTAAATAAGAGTTTTTTTTTATATACAAACCTAGATTATAATCATCATCATCAGCCTATTAATGTCATCACTGAGGCATAGGCCTTTTCTAAGGATGGAATAGGGAGGTTGGGCCATGACCCACCACGCGGGCCCAGTGCGGATCGGCGGGTGCCAACGACTGCAGATGCAGCCGAGACCAACGGCTTAACGTGCCTTCCGAAAAACGGAGGAACTCGAGAAGATTTTTGGTAAACCATCTAATGACCGACCACTGCGAAAGTTGCTTAACTTCAACGATCGCAGCCGAACGCGCTAACCACCTGCGCGATCGAGCTCCTCAGATTATGATAATAACCATATATATTGATTAAATATTTTATTGATTTATTTTTATTAACATATTTATTCATTTTAATTATTGAAAATTTTAATTTTATAAATGAATTTCCATAATAATAATTATAAAATATTATGTACTAAATTAAACTTATACTGTAAATAAGACCAATTAAGTAAGTTTCATTGTAAAATAAATGAAATCAGATGACATTTAAGCATGATTTCAGAAACAAAGTTATTTAATACGAATTAGCTTCTTCATTGAAATAATATTTTATAAATATTAATAATAATAATAATATATATTCTTTATTGCACACAACAAATGACACAAAATAAAAAACAAATAAAACAGAAGAAAGAGTACAATAGGCGGCCTTATTGCTAAACAGCAATCTCTTCCAGGCAACCTATGGTAGAAATGGAATAATAATAGAGAAATATAGAAGGGTGCAAAAGTAGATTAGATACAGGAGCAATACTTACATAAATATAAGAGAAGCAAAGAAATAGGATATTAAATGAGTTTAAGATAAAGAAAGGAAATAACTTTTAACTTTATTAATTATTTTAATTATTATTTTTTATTAATTGCTCTTTTGTAAATTTTATCTAAAAGACACAATGCATTTGCTGTCGAAGTGACAGTACTTGATACTGTTGCACGTTTCATTGAGAGCCGTGTGACGTCACCTGGCTAGAAGACGCTATATTTGCTAGAGAAACGTTTCCTCGGCATATTTGAAAACGTAATTTTTATTTTCGTTCTTTTACAGATATACGCAACAGAATTATATATAAATATCTATTTTTATGGAGTAACCATACAGTGATAAATAACGTATGAAAATTTCAAAAAACTTGTCAAAAAGCCAGCTGCGTTGCGTATAAGTTGCTTCTACTTACGTAATAATTTGTGATGATGTGATACAATTCTTTGCTACTAGATCAGTGATTCCCAAAGTGGTCTATATCGACCCCTAGGGGTCTATGACAACCTGCAAGGGGTCTATGTCAGCGAAAAAAAATCAATATCAGGTAAGTAGGGGGTCTACCCAACACGGAAAAACATGGCAAGTGGTCTACGACACAAAAAAGTTTAGGGAACTCTGTACTAGATTGTCCATAATCAAGTCTATGGAAACATCTGCCAATACTTTTTATAAAAACAATGTGAAAACAGTAACAAGAAACACTGGAACGAATTCAGTCTGGACTGAATGTAGACCGGCGCGATCGGCCAGTCTAGATACGCTAAGCGACTGTGAAATCTTTACGGCGATTGAAACACTAGTTGCGCTCTCAATTCGTTCAATACCCGGAAGCTGGGATTTGTTCATTGTTTTTGTTAATAAAAATAAGACTGATCTATTAGTGCTTACTGGCGAATACGTGCCTTAAATGCAAACGGGACTGTTTCATTTGACACCAATCCAAAAATTGCATCCAACTGATTACGGTTAAATTTTTTTACCGAGTAATTTCCTGCCATTTTATAAAAGTATCGAAAGTTTGAGGAACTCGATGGTGCTGCGGCTTTCGATCGGCGTACGATCTGCGGTTGTGGAAGTTAAGCAACTTTTGCAATGGCCCGTTATATGATGGGTGACCAAATATGTTGAAAGGATCCTCGGATAGTCTCGGCTGCATCTGCAATCATCAGCTTTCACCAAACCGCACAGAGATCATGACCCAATCTCATGCAGCGGAGGCATAAGTTGGTGATGATGACCCTTACAATGCATTAATCACCAGCTTATTAATATCCTCACTGCTGGGACACAGGCATTCCATATGGATGGAATGGCCCAATGGTGGGTAACGGCCAACGGCTGCAGAAGCAGGGACCAACGGCTTAACAGAGGAGCTCGAGATAATAAGGCTTTGGTCAACCTTAATTTTTATTATTACATACGTCCGACATTGTTTTAGAACCATCGAATTTGAATCTATGACCCAGTGCGGGCCCGACCTGGTTACTGCCACGCCGCGTTGCCGGCCGTCGACATAACGGTACCACCAACGAATGGTGCAAGTCAAGAGAGCTACTTTTTGATTTTACACTATATCACAATGCAATAAAATTATTAAATCGTAAATAAAAAAAATACGTGTGACACTCGGGACTGCAGTTCTAAAGCAATTGCATAGCATTATTTATCAACTTATGCAATTATAATTATTTATTTATTTTATTTATGCAGTTTTTTTTCTTTGATATTAATAGATGGCGAGGCAGGACTTATGATATTTTATTGGGCAAGCACAGCAAACAACAGCATTAGTTCAAAAAAAATTATTATAATTATAAAGTCTAAATAAAAGGGAGACAAGTGAAAATAAGAAAAGGTGCTGGGGTCTAAAACAAATATATAAAAAAAGAAAAAAAAATATAATAAAATATAAAAAATACGAGTGCCGGATTTGAACCGACGACCGCGGCGAGGCGTCGAATGTTGGTCCCGTGACAAAAGTTTTAACACACTGCGCCGTTTCGATCGATACTGGTAAGGCGATAATTGTGCACTCTTGTCAGGTTATTTTCGTTACGGAATTTCTTGATTCGGTCGCCGCACCCAAAGCCCGCGATAAAATCTATGCAATAGCTTAAAACTTTCGTACGCCTTTTTAAAGCAACTTTTGCTCATGGAAATGTCACTGTGAGATTTTGCATAAAAAGTTTATTGAACCTAAAAGTATCGAATTTCAGACAATTAACTCGTAAACAAGTGCTCGTAGGTGGTTTTATTATTATTTAAATCCAAAGAAAATATAAATGATTGCCGCGTCGAAATTCTTCTAGCCATTCTTAAGCTGCAAGGCAGCGCCATCTCTTCGCATTATAGGTAAACAAACAAAAAAACAAAAAAATCAAGTCAACTTATATGAAGACGTGGTACCCAAATTTTGTAAACGATCTTTTGGTGGTCACGATTGTTTCCGAAACTTCTTTTATACGGGTGCTTCCGAAACTCGATCGTCCGTCAAATCGATCGATCAAACAATTCATTGTTTCTTATCCAAATATTAATGATTTTTTTTCCCTGGACAAATTCTAGAAATTAATTGTAACCGTTAAATTATATTGTTAGCTAAACAATTATATCCAATATATTAATATACAAAGTAAAAAAAAAAAGAGATGACAATATGGTAACCTCTTTACAAATGTGTGCTATGTTTAAAGTAACTACAATATTTTATTATAAATAAAAAAATGTTTTGAGCGTAGCTCCTCATTTTAATTACTATCATCATCATCATCATCATCATCAGCCTATTAATGTCCCCACTGCTGGGGCACAGGCCTTCCCTGTGGATGGATTAGGGAGATTGGGCCATGACCCACCACGCGGGCCCAGTGCGGGTTGGTGGGTGCTAACGACTGCAGATGCAACCGGGACCAACGGCTTAACGTGCCTTCCAAAGCACGGAGGAGCTCGAGATAGTAAATTTTTGGTCACCCATCCAATGACCGACCACTGCGAAAGTTGCTCAACTTCAACGACCGCAGCCGAACGCGCTAACCACTGGCGCCATCGAGCTCCTCAAGCTCCTCCTATAAAAGAAATTAATTAAAAATTGAAAGTAAAATTTGAAGTAAGTAAACCACTACATAACTACTTATAAAGCGTCTAACAAGGCAAAAGCATTTAAAAAAAGTGAAATTGCTCTATCATTTCTTGACTTGCGCCAGCGCATCTACGTAACGGTTCGCGACGCACGCGCAACGACGCGACGTGATTCATGCTGCAGCTGCCGTCCCTTTCACTCGTATGTGTTTTGAAGTTAGTGCGAGCGGGACAAACTAACAATGCCATTGAAAAGTCTGGGAGACAGTGGGTCTGTAATGACCAGATTATATGATAATGGTGTATTCTAGCTGTGATTGATGAAATGATACTGCATCATCATTACTTAGTATGTTTGTGGGCTGGCTTGATCTATTTTTAAACATGAATGGTTTGTGCAGGAATATCTATTTTTCTGATGGTATTATAATTTGCAATTCACTACAGATAGTGTAAGAAAAACAAATCTTTCGGTGGTGTTGTTTATTTGTTCACCGACAAGAGTAAGAGAGAAGAGGGTTCCAAGAGTTCACGAGGTAGGAGATTGTGTCAGCATAAGCAACGGTTTGAGTTAGTTTTTGAAGTGAAAACTTCTTTAGCGGCGTTGTACACTATTTTATTGTATGGGTAAAAAATGTTAAACTCGCGTCAGGACACGTGGCCTGATCGCGTCAGGAACGAATTTTCGATTAGGTCACATACCTAATCGAAAATTCGTAAGATGAAAACAATAAAATTGGAAAGGTTGACTTTCAATATGTTGGACGAAACAAAGTAATATTTTATTTTATCGTATTATATTAATATACTCTCTATCTAGGATGTCCAGGTGGCAGGCAGCTTTATTGCGAAGAAAATGCATTTTTTTACAATAAATGTCGCTAGGTGCGCTTAAATGTGATTCATGTAAGTTGATTTTTAAGAGATAAACTTTTTAATGTAATATAAATTGTCATGTTTGTGTACGATAGCGCAATAAATAAATATTGTATTCTACCACATAAATGATAGTACTTTTATACTGATAATTAAAGCAATTCGTGCAAAATTATTCCCTAACCATTCCAAAATATTAAAAATGCACAACGTTAATATTCAAGTTTTCACTTCTGCCGGCACTCCCGGAGTGTAACCCGTCGTTTTTTTTTTGTTTCGCTGCGACTATAGGCTATGGCTATAGTGTCCGCTGAACATAAGCGAGCCATACGTTTGTGTACTACCCTTTTTACATAAAAAACTGTAGCAAAATAATCCCTAAAGTAGGAACTTAGGTACGAGCAGCTAACCAAAATCTTTAGAGATATCGTTTTTGGCTAATTAACTTAAACGTACAACATAGTATGCTTGCAAACCTAACCCTTTGTTAGAACGAAAACTTTAATGTCTCCAGCCAAGGGCGTCGCCAAGGGGGGGCAGGGGGGGCAGCTGCCCCCCCCTAGAGACCAATAAATGTAGCTAGCCGCAAAGCGACCAAAGTGCGAGCAATTGACTTCCTTACCTATAATATTGCCCCATTGCCCCCCCCCCCCCCCCCCTTAGTCATAAGCTGGCGACGCCCTTGTCTCCAGCGAATCCTTTATAATTTTGATAGCGGTGGACATTTTGTTAAACTTCGAGATACAAAGATTTTAAAGACGCGACAAATGACGTTGCGAAATAAATTCCGGACAACATACGACGACTACTTATTTAGTATAAACTGAAAACAGATTTTAATAAAGAAATTAAATCCTACCAAATTTTTCTATTAAAGGAGACCCTGCACTTTTCATAGAAAAAATGCTAAACTTGTATACAATTGAATTTGGTCTCAAAATAAAGCCAAAATTATTTGCTACATAAAACTACTTTTGCCTTATTTTTAGTGAATCGTGGAAAGAAGTTATATAATGATTAATATTTTTTGATATGGAAACCCTAAATCTTCAAGGGACAGAATTTTACTTCAAAATTTTACTCAAGTGACTGTAAAAACCATTATTCCTTTGCTTTTTCTAAATAAAAAACCAAATATCAATTTGAAAATCCTAAAATACCTACAAACAAAAAAATCATTCGCATTTCGCTCCCGCGTACTGTGATCGTGAATGTTCTCTGCTGTGATTACCTTTTTTTCCGTTATTTCTCTTGACGACCCGGCTACATATAGAGGTTATATCTTGGTTATATTGACAAACCTACGTATTTGACATTGACAGCTAGCTGCTGATGACAAATATTGCCAGACTACGTTACCCAATTATGAAACACAGATAAAAAAATTAAAAAAGTATACAACTTTGGCACAAAATGCCGGGTGTCCTTTCTTTCTCAATCTCGCGAAATTTGGCTACTTCACTGCGCGTAACCAAAAACGCTTTATGAGATGCCAAATTGTCCTTCAGCGCATCTTTAAGTTGTGTCCTTACATTCAGAGTGAACGATTGTACGATGTTATTTAATGTTTTTCTGTTAAAAAACGTAAAATCATGTTTTAGTGGCTCAAGAATACATAATCATGTAAGTAATATCGACAACAATGACTACAATCGTCTCTCCATCCTATGGTTGTCTGGAAGAAATGGCTACATAGCCATAAGACCGCCAATGGTCCACCTATTTAAATTAATGTCCAAACTTTGTACTTTATAATGTGGTGTGTTCAATAAAGTATTATCTATCTAAAATATTTGTACACACAAAGATTTTTTAGTAGAAAGCGCTACAACTGGCTTTTCAGATATAAATTTTATGTAAGAGCTCTGCAGAATTGTGATCACATCACCAACCTATTAATGTTCCCACTGCTGGGACAGAGGCCTTCCTTGTGGATGGAATAGAACCAGATTGAGCCATGACCCACCATTCAGGCCCAGTGAGGATTGGTATAACGACTCCAGATGCAGCCGGGACCAATGACTTAACGTGCCTTCCGAAACACGGAAGGGCTCGAGATAATAAATTTTTGGTCACCCATCCAATGACCGACCACAGCGAAAGTTGCTTAACTTAAAAACTGCTTTAACCCCCCCCCCCCCCCCAAATTTAGGGGGAATCCCCTAATCTAGCATCAGTGATCGCAAGTGTCTGTAGCAGTGTTTCCTAACCTTTTCAATACTGCTACCCCTGTAACATATTAGGAAAACAGATTTTACCCCGACTTAAAAATATTAACAAAACAAACAATACAAGCATATCATCATCAGGTGAAAATCTCGCCCCGCCTAGCCTGAGAGTTCCCTCTCAGCACCCCGCGGTCTCGCTAGCAAGAAGGACCGCATGCGACGTGCATTACTGTGAGGTGTACTGTATTTTTTTATTATTTAGATTCGACCAAATAATTCAGTTCATTGTTACCCCCGAACTATAGGTGATTTACCCCCGCGGAGGGTAATTACCCCAAGGTTCGAAACCCAGGATCTATAGGCTATGGTAACCGCTTACCTTCAGGCGGGCCATACGCTCGTTTGCCACGTTGGTAACTTAAAAAGGTTTTAAGTAGAGTGCATTAAACTTACTCTGAGTTGGCATAGCACTGCAGTCAATCCTAGATTTGGCAAAAGACCTTGTGTAATAAGACCTTGTGTAATAATTTCGCAAGAGTTTTGGAATTGTAATATTTAAGAAGTGAAGTGTAAATTGACCAATTAAATTTGACCAAATAATTCGGTTCTTTGTTACCCCCGAACTATAGGTGATTTACCCCCGCGGGGGGGTAATTACCCCAAGGTTCGAAACCCAGGATCTATAAGCTATGGTAGCCGCTTACCATCAGGCGGGCCATACGCTCGTTTGCCACGTTGGTAACTTAAAAAGGTTTTAAGTAGAGTGCATTAAACTTACTCTGAGTTGGCATAGCACTGCAGTCAATCCTAGATTTGGCAAAAGACCTTGTGTAATAAGACCTTGTGTAATAATTTCGCAAGAGTTTTGGAATTGTAATATTTAAGAAGTGAAGTGTAAATTGACCAATTAGATTTGACCAAATAATTCGGTTCTTTGTTACCCCCGAACTATAGGTGATTTACCCCCGCGGAGGGTAATTACCCCAAGGTTCGAAACCCAGGATCTATAGGCTATGGTAACCGCTTACCTTCAGGCGGGCCATACGCTCGTTTGCCACGTTGGTAACTTAAAAAGGTTTTAAGTAGAGTGCATTAAACTTACTCTGAGTTGGCATAGCACTGCAGTCAATCCTAGATTTGGCAAAAGACCTTGTGTAATAAGACCTTGTGTAATAATTTCGCAAGAGTTTTGGAATTGTAATATTTAAGAAGTGAAGTGTAAATTGACCAATTAAATTTGACCAAATAATTCGGTTCTTTGTTACCCCCGAACTATAGGTGATTTACCCCCGCGGGGGGGTAATTACCCCAAGGTTCGAAACCCAGGATCTATAAGCTATGGTAGCCGCTTACCATCAGGCGGGCCATACGCTCGTTTGCCACGTTGGTAACTTAAAAAGGTTTTAAGTAGAGTGCATTAAACTTACTCTGAGTTGGCATAGCACTGCAGTCAATCCTAGATTTGGCAAAAGACCTTGTGTAATAAGACCTTGTGTAATAATTTCGCAAGAGTTTTGGAATTGTAATATTTAAGAAGTGAAGTGTAAATTGACCAATTAAATTTGACCAAATAATTCGGTTCTTTGTTACCCCCGAACTATAGGTGATTTACCCCCGCGGGGGGGGTAATTACCCCAAGGTTCGAAACCCAGGATCTATAAGCTATGGTAGCCGCTTACCATCAGGCGGGCCATACGCTCGTTTGCCACGTTGGTAACTTAAAAAGGTTTTAAGTAGAGTGCATTAAACTTACTCTGAGTTGGCATATGACTGCAGTCAATCCTAGATTTGGCAATAGACCTTGTGTAATAATTTCGCAAAGTTATTTCCTTCCGCGTGGGATTAAGTTTTGGAATTGTAATATTTAAGAAATACTTATTACCCCTATTATTAGACAATTGAAACTTCATATGCAGATTTCTATTGACGGTACTCCAACATTAAGTGGGTAGTATATTCTTTTATCGCAAATTCATTAAACTCACATTGAATATTCGCATGAAATAAAAACGGTTTATGATCGTCGTAAAATTTCGCTGCGGCTCTTATTGGTGGCCATTTTCCAATATTTCACGAATTTAATATTAAATTCGTGTAAAAGAATATACTTGTACATTACAAATAAATCTGGTGCTTTTCAACAATTGTATACAATGCATAATATATTTGATACAGAGTTATCGAAAAGCAAGTATCTTTTAATTTAATACAGACAAGTTATCTTCTTTATATATATAATTCTTCTGTGAGTGTGTATGTCACTGAACTTCTCTTAAACGACGCCGACGGGACCGATTTTGATGAAATTTTTTGTGTGTGTTCAAGGGGATCTGAGAATGGTTTAGATTCACAATTTTGTCCGCTGGACAATGTTTTTTTAATTAAATTTTTTTATGGCGGTACGAAGTTCGCTGGGTCAGCTAGTATATATATATATATATTACATACATTACATTATTCAAATTGAAAATGGAAAACAATATTTCTTTGACTGTTGCTGCAAGACAGTACCTTCTGTAGTGCATTTAATTCTTTCCCATTTTGGTTCTATCTCGCAAGCTTTCCTACATTGCCTCGACCGATATCCAAACCCGAAATCTCCGGATGGCGTATATGCACAACCCGCTCGACTACTCAGCTATTAATGTCCCCACTGCTGGGACAAACGGCTCAAGGAAACGAGATACTAAGTTTCTGGTCACCCATCCAATGACCGACCAATGCGTAAGTTGCTTAACTTCCACGATCGCAGGCCGAACGCGCTAACCACCTGCGCCATCGAGCTCCTCATAAATGCTCCTAATTCCGGGTACTCCAGACGATCGTTCGGCGCAGCCCGCGTGCGTTTTACGACTGCCCAAGGATGGTTGGGCGCCGCCCGCCCAAGCAGGCCGATTTTACTGCCCTACAGTAATATGAGATTGAACGGGTACAACTTAAAGACATATTGAATCGTTTGCCTGCATTGAGACGATGATTAGTTAGTGAACCATGCAACTATAGTTAATCTTTATATATAAAACTCAAAGGTGACTGACTGACTGATATAGTGATCTATCAACACACAGCCCAAACCACTGGACAGATCGGGCTGAAATTTAGCTTGCAGGTAGATGTTATGACGTAGGCATCCGCTAAGAATGGATTTTGATCAATTCTACCCCCAAGGGGATAAAATAGGGAATGAAAGTTTGTATAAAACTTTGTCCATTTTAAACCGAACGGGCTGAGACTTTACATGCAAGTATAAGAAGAGTGTATAATACAAGCCTGAGAACAAAAACTGTAGTCTACACTTCAGCTCTACACCGAAGGGAAGCGAGGGCGGGCCGCTAGTTTGTAATAAGTACCACTTAGTAACTTCGAAATACCATTATAATAAAATCAACCAAAGGATAAACAATGAACTCGACTCTAACTTGATTGTAAAAAACTATTTTTATAGCGGCATGTGTCATAAGTCAAAAAAAGTAAAAGCTCGTATAACAAGCGCATCTCTTATCTATTAGACAAGTCCGTCCGTCCGTCCGTGGTGCTGTTTCAGCGGCCAAACCGTAAGAGATAGATACAGAGAATGTTTAAGTTATAAGTTAAGAATAGTCTGATAAGACTACAAACCGGATGTGAGTAATGTAGCACTTCCGGTTTTCGAGAAATCACGTGATTTCTATTTTAAACGAAACTACACAAAATCTCCGAAGTTCTCAATTAATTAAATACTTTTTTTTTTTTGGTGAACATTTGGTTCACTGGTTTGCTAGTTAATATATAATTCATTTGGATATCTTTTCTGGTGTCGAGCTTTGGCGTTTCGCTAAATACTTTGAATTCCAAATATCGTCTGTTGAAGACACCAGTCAATATCTGTGTGTGTGTCTGTCAGAAAAGGTAGTTATTAGTGTTAGGTAGAGGTGGCTTAAACCGCTGAACCGATATAGATGAAATTTCCTACTGAGATAAGGAAAAGGATATAGGAAAGCTTTTATCCAAAAAACATCATTCTTTGCTAGACAAACTATTCCACGTAGACAAAGTTGTGGGCACCCACAAGTTAATAAAATCGGGTTGCACTCCGGGAGTGCCGGCGGAAGTGAAAACTTGAATAGTTGTGCTATTTTGATATTTTGGAATGGTTAGGGAATAATTTTGCACGAATTGCTTCAATTATCAGTATAAAAGTACTATCATGTATGTGGTAGAATACAATATTTATTTATTGCGCTATCGTACACAAACATGACAATTTATATTACATTAAAAAAAGTTTATCTCTTAGAAAAATCAACTTAGATGAATCACATTTAAGCGCACCTAGCGACATCTATTGTAAAACAAAAGCATTTTCTTCGCAATAAAGCTGCCACGTGGACGTCCTAGGTAGAGACTTATTATTATAATACGGTAAAATAAAATATTTTTATGTTTCGTCCAATATATTGAAAGTCAACAACCTTTCCAATTTTATTGTGTGTCATAATGCGATCAGGCCACGTGTTTAACCTGACGAGAGTTTAACATTTCTTACCCATACAAAAAAAAAGTGTACAACGCCGCTAAAGAAGATTTCACTTCAATAAAAACAGAACGAACTTGACGTCTTGTACAACCAGCATATATCGCAATCTCGTATCTAAAAGGTCTGGTTTCCATATTTGGTACTATGTAGGTATTTCACAATACATAACTTTTGTTTACACATTAGCAGAAAGTGTCAGACAAGTGCGGAACCCTCGTCAATCACACGACAGTAACAACAGATGACATTGTACTTGCAAATGTTAAAACGGGCCTGTTCGGTAGTTAAAATTTTATATGAATTCCTTGTCTCGACGCAAACAAAATGGTGAACATTCCCACGTGTTTATAGGAAGGAATAATACAATAAACAAACATTAATTTTTGTTTCTTAGGTTTTCACGCACATCACTCATTAAATAAAACTAGTTTTTACGGGTTAATGCACGAAACTTTATTTATTTATTGACGTTTCGTAGCCTTTACAGGTTTCGTCGTCAGAATAAAAGTTTTATTCTGACGACGAAGCCTTTTATTCTGACGACGTAGCCTGTAAAGGCTACGAAACGTCAATAAATAAATAAAGTTTCGTGCATTAAGCCGTAAAACTAGTTTTATTTAAACAAACATTTGATAAAACACTTTCTGAACGTGATTTATTTAATTTTACATAATTCTTGATATTTTTTGGCATTATGATTTGGATCCTTGGCGTGCTTTTATTAATATAATCATCATCAGCCTATTAATGTCCCCACTGCTGGGGCACAGGCCTACCCTATGGATGGAATAGGAAGATTGGGCTACCCACCACACGGGCCCAGTGCGGATTGGCGGGTGCTAACGACTGCAGATGCAGACGGGACCAACAGCTAAACGTGCCTTCTGATGCAAAGAGGAACTCAATTTACAAGATTTTTGGTCACCCATCCAATGACCGACCACTGCGAAAGTTGCTTAACTACTCAGCCACGGAATTCGATTGGTATCTTTACATAGTTTAATAGTTGATTGTTTGCTATGTGTCTTTCTAGGAAGACTTAAATAAGTCGTCCGTCCTTTTATACTTAGGAGTATGTCGTAGCACGCTTGAGTAATGACGTCACCTCGAAAGCCTCCGTGAGGTCGTCGACTGCGGCGGCATTGTTGTAGGTCACTCACTCTACATACACTACACCTGGGCGCAATGCTAATCACAAACATTCATACCTCAACGACATTACAATAACCCTTGTTTACAATAAACACTATGGATTTTTATGAATTGTTCCACGTAAGTATTTATTTTAGCTTTATGAAGATACGCAGTCCTAGTCGAACGGTAGTCACTGCGACCTGAAAGGTCTATTGTGACTCGCCACCAAGCTGCGACCTGAAAGATCTGTTGTGACTTGTGACTCGCCACCAAGCTGCGACCTGAAAGATCTGTTGTGACTTGTGACTCGCCACCAAGTTGAAGTATCTGTTTTAGCCCGACAGCTTCTAAAAAGCTCAAAATGTTTCTAGCTTTTAGAAATTTAATTTCCTCTGGGCTTTTTATATGTCGTCCTTGATGAATACTACGTTTGTGGATATGAGGCCTTCTTTCTCATCGAAGGTGTTTTGGTGTTCCATGCTCCTGATTGCGGTATGTGCAGATATCAGTGTCACTAAATTTCATATGAAATTGTTCCGCATAAGTGAAATGTCGATGTTAATTTCATTAAGATCCTACAAGCAAGGCCGAAGATCCCATGGTTACACTTTAATAGCGACCTGACTCAAGCCAAATTGGGCATGAGTTAGGTTTTAGATATTGTCCACAGTTAATATAATATTACGCTTGTTATAGGAGGAGTACTATACGCAAATTTTGTCTATATTAAATTTATATAATAAGTGATAGATACTGTAAGTATATAAAAATAAATAATTTACTTTAATTTCATGTAAACGAAACAATTTGCAGAAACTCCACACCAATGAGATGAAAATGTTGAGGTGGCCGAGTCACAAGGTTAGACCGAGTCCGAAATGAACATATGTGGGGTAGTTTCAAAGTTGCTCCCACATCTGAAAAGCTTTCTTAAAGCTATCTGCGGTGGTATGGCCACGTAATGCGACGAGACGAGGAAGATGTGGTCAGAAAGGCTTTATTGCTTCCTTAACACAGAAGAGGCACCCTCCCGCGACCTGGTGGACCAGCATGACGAAACTAGTGGCAGCTGAAAAAGTACCCGATCCGAAAACCTTAGACAGAGACTCTTGGCACGGTAATATTATCTATACAGTATTGTGACTCGGCCCTGTCCTTGAAATAACTGCCTACGGCCGAGCGGGGTGTATTCACGCGGTAGGGCGTATGTAGATGAAATTAAAATACTGTAGTGTAGGCGGTCAACACTACAGTATTTTAATTTCATCTACATAATTGAGTTTCTTTCTAGTTTTGTGATTGTAAATATTTTATTTCATATGTAAAAAAAATGCTTTGAATGAATTAGGAAGTGTTACTGTATTTTATGTATTGTATGTATTTTATATACATGTTTAGTTTAAATGTAATATTTAATAAAAAAAAATATAGATTTGAGACAGAAAAATATTTACGCCTCGACTGAGACGTACGAAAAGCTTTATTATTAAATTTAATAGTATGATGAATACGCATTCGTATAAATAGTTTAATTATTGAAGAGTTCAAGCAACCAAAAACAGCACAATATCGACTATTGCTCTTTGCCATATTAAATTATGTAGGTATGTTTTTAATTCAATCAAATATTCACAATTACTAACTGATTAGCACGGCTAACTGCTTAAAAAACAATTGACACCGTTCGGTCGTCGCTGCGGCGCATTCGCGACTGGATGCCGACAGGGTGCCGCGCGAACTCGAGTGGCGTCAGTGTTACCAACCCTTACCAAAAATTTCCCCTAAGTATTTTTTAAATTCCCCTAAATATAGAATTTTATATGTACCTACTTATTACCTAAATTCTTTCGTTGCTCATAAATTAAAATGTTTCTTAAAAATTTTCTAATTTAGTTACAGTAAATTATTTTATTGAATGAATGACAAAATTGAATGGTGAGCCGTGAGTAAGACGTGAACGAATGAAAGAACGAACATGGTAGGCAAAGAACTTTAATCCATACAGCATTAGGAAACAAACCGCCACACAGTCAGTTCAGTCGTTTCATATCGTGGTGCATTCCATTTTAAGCACAAAACTGAAAACACACGCTTTGTTTTTCGATTTAATTGCAAGTTTTGTTAAAAGCCCCTAAAAGAACCCCCAAAAAATTCCAGCCCCTAAAAAAGTCCGTTTTAACACATCTAGCCCCTAAATCTGCGGGCAAAACCCATAAGTTGGGAACCGTGAGTGGCGTAGGTATGACTTGCTTTCCGACCGTTTGTATGAAGATAGAATACTGTATAGATCACAGAACACTTTCTGTGGTATAGATAATATTACCGTGCTCTTGGCCTTAAAATTAGGTTGGTCGACCCCGTATAAAGTGGGAAGGAGCAAGGACGAAGTAGAAGACTGTAATTTCATATTAATAAACTCACTAAGCTAGAGAGATTAACATTAAATCATCATCATCATGATGCGTAGGTTCTAATCAGGCGGTGCTTTTAACAAGCATCTGTGTAAATATATCAAACGTTTCGTTAGACTGTTTGATTAACATGTTTTCGTATGATATCTATGGTCGATTTCAATTCACAAAACCTCGTTTTAGCATCTCGACCAATCGCTGACCCCAAAAAGGTCGAGTACTTTCTATTCCATCATTAAAAGAGCTTTCGACAATAAAACGTATGTGTGCCCTTTCACCACCAGCCAATCGTCATTTTCTGTACAAACGCAATTGCACACAATTGGTTATTATAAATGAATGGAAGTTATCTTCAGACACTCAATAGCGTTATTTAGCAAGCGCAATTATGTACCTATCTTTCGCAATAGACTGCCGTTTCAAGATAAATAAAAGCTTTTAAAAAGTTATTAGTATTATATTATAAGTAATCTATTTTTTTTTCTGAGATATAAGGCAATTAAGATTTAATAAGTTTTCAACACATTTTTGCTCAAAAAATGCATTTACGGAGGTTGTATACATTGTTCGAAAGTTCAAAATTACGTTCCATACAACGGAGCGTGAGGTAAAACGTTTTACCGCACGCTCCTATACATGGCGCCGTGCGTATCCTTTACGGGTTTTTTTTTTATTTTGGATGAACCTCCTTGGAAGCGCTTTCAATCAATACCTTTTTCTCTTTTTAACACTAAAAAGAAACGAAAAATTTCGTTCTAATTTTTCACCACGCACGAGGTGCCATTTGGTAATGCACGCCAATTTCTTATTAGGAAAAGCTTGCTTCATTACTTAAAAATTATACTGCTTTCTCGCAATTGTTTTGAAAGAAGGTTGTATGTCATTCGTGCAGAATTGGTCTACTCATTTGTAATAACCAACTTACCGCACCAATATCATAAATTACTATTATATTCTTAAAAATTTCTTGTCTTTAATATGCTCGTCCATTCACAATTTTGGATTTAATTAATACTTCTAAATATTTAACGGTTAGAAATAAAATCACTATTGATAATTTCGTTAAATTCAGAGTTTAATTAAAGACACGAGACCGTGTTTTCTCGATTAATCCAATATTACATAATACATTGCTCTAATAATAAAATTTTGTGCTAATAACGTTATATACCGTTTCTTTAATAAATATAATATTGAAACTGATAGTGGATAAAATATTAAATGGAGAAGGTAACATTCAAGATCAAAATAATAAAAAGTCATCGTAATTATAATTTTATTTTTTAATTATTTTTTTATTGTTCTTAGCGTTAAGGCAAAGGAAAAGAAAAAAAAAATACTCAGCCTCTACATATTTTTTTTTCTTTTTTACTTACATTGTTTTTTCTTTTGTTTGTGGTATTGTTAATCGTGATTGTGTCGTTTATTAATTTTTATTCACGTCAACTTTATGCACTGCCAGAATATCAGCGCCGCAGCGGCCTTGGTATCGTTGTGCTGAGGCAGGAACAAGTTGACCTTATTCTGTTTGTTATTTATGGTTTTTATTTGTAATTTTATAGGGTCAATAAATAATTTCTTTCTTTCTTCCTAATTGGCCACGATCGAACGATAACACGATTCGATCTCGTCCTACGATGAAAATTACCGTGCGATTATTGAACGGGTGTGTCCTAATAAATCCCACGATGCCCATTGTTCGATGCTGTCAATCATTTTTTAAATTAAAAAAATAAAAATGTGTGCGTGTACTAGTGTACACACGTAAGAAGTGAAACTTCTTTATGGCCTTATTTTTCGAAAAATGATCTACATGCAACTTTCCAGAAATTGGTTAAATAAAGTTAAATTAGATAAAGTTTAAACAAAAGGATTTTATTATCATAGACATGAATACAAATTACTGCCTATGAAACTGTTCTGATTACACGGCTCAGTAATCTAAGGCACATGTTCCACCTCCGACGATGAACGATAAGCGAGTAGAAACTAGAAACGAATTGGCAGTCCTGAGTTAAAATGCACGCGCACGGCTTTTGACAGCCAAGCCAGCTTAACCGAGCGAGTAATGCGAGTATAGCTGAGCAATGGATTCTGTCACCCATCAGGCGATAAGTTGCCATTTGAAAATTTTCATAGCCACACCGGTCGGTGCCAAAGACATCCCAATTGTCGACACGTTACCCAGTCTGCGGATCCTGGAGTGCGTACGCAATCCTGATAGATTCTTCATCCTTTAACCAGTGTCACACTCATGCCCTCGCTAAGCTGGTGTAATGACACACTACCAATTAGGCACTTACATGATCGTAAGATGAAATCCAACTTACGATCGTTATCAGTAGAGTTGTGAGGGATTTAGTGGCTCGTTGGGACTGTCCACTGATAAATATTTTTGTCAATAATAAATAAATATTTCCGACACTCACACCAATTAGCCTAGCCCCAAAGTAAGCACTATAAGGCTTGTGTTATGGGATGCTAGGGTAACGGATAGAATACATATACTGTACATATATAAGTATATTTATATAAATACATATTAAACATCCATGACTGGAGTACAAATGCTCGTATTCATCACACAAACATCTACCCCCACCGGGATTCGAACCCGGGACCTCTCGAGTCGTCGACAGCCATGAAACCCGGCGTACAAACCACTCGGCCACGGAGGTCGTCAAAATAGGGTTATATCTGTGTTTAATATAATTTACTAACATAGTATTAAGTATTGTATACTAACACATGGAACAATGTTGTCCGAATAATAAATGATTTGAATTTAAACAATGTCTGTGCTTGTGCGTAATTCGGACACTTTTGGAGAAATGTGTATGTTTGAAAATCATCGTACAAGGAGAACGCACCGTTTTATCGTACATCATCATCAGCCTATTAATGTCCCCACTGCTGGGGCACAGGCCTTCCCTACGGATGGAATAGGGAGATTGGGCCATGACCAGTCGAATACACGCATAAAACTTAATCGAAATCGGTTCAGCTGTTCAAGAGTCAGGCCCGTATTACAGAATGACAACTAAATGTTGATCTTCACTTGAGTACAGTTAGAAAGGGATGTCGCTATGTGCTATATATAGCGACATCCCTTTCTAACTATGCTCAAGATTAGATTCATTACTGAGAATCTTTCTATAATAAGGGCCTTAGTCACTTAAGAAAATAACACATGCCAATTTCATAAAAAAAATATATATATATATATATATATAAAACTCAAAGGTGACTGACTGACATAGTAATCTTTCAACGCACAGCCCAAACAACTGGACGGATCGGGCTGAAATTTGGCATGCAGGTAGATGTTATGACGTAGGCATCCGCTAAGAAAGGATTTTGATCAATTCTACCCCCAAGGGGATAAAATAGGGAATGATGGTTTATATGAAACTTTGTCAATTTTTAACCGATCGGGCTGAGACTTTGCATGCAGTTATAAGAAGTATCATAGATGAATGTCATTGTGTATAATACAAGCCTGAGAACAAAAACTGTGGTCTACACTTCAGCTCTACACCGAAGCGAAGCGAGGGCGGGCCGCTAGTACTTAATAACTTTTCAATTAGTGTTAGAAAGGTACTTTCTTTAGTACTCACGGGTAGGTAGGTATAACATTGTGTGGCAATATGTTCGCATGCAGTACGTATGTTCATTTGCCATCCATCAACGACAGGCTGTACCACTCATTATCTTGAGTGTGGCGCGCAGGCTAATTCTGAAACGAGGCTGAATCGGCAGGGTTGCCAACTGCCAACGAGCTGGCTTAAAACTAAGAGAGAGAAAAACAGTGTGCATATGTCAGATTAGGTTTAGATTTATTTATTGGAAAAAAATATGGTACAATAAGATGACATGCATACAAAACAGATTCTACATATTTTACCATAAATGGCATGCAATTTATACAAACCACACAAATGAAGTGAAATTTCTTTAGCTCCATCTGTATGTAAATATATGTGTGTGTGTGTGTGTGTGTATGTGTACAATATATACATGCACTTAAGTACATATACATATTTTATTTACTAGCTATAAGAGGAAGAGAGAAAGAAAATGTGTGCGCGCACAGCTTTCCCTTGCTTATATCCCTCGCCCGAACACACTTTTCGTAGCGCGTACCGCATTCGCCAGCTTAGCCCCTAAGTCAAGTGTGCGTAAAGAAGTTTCATTTCATAAATACTAAAAGAAAGAGAGAGGTCTCCGAGCTCGAGTTGGAGCGCCCGTTTGGGGAAGAAAGTGCCGCTTTACAGACCTATCTTTTGGTGTTGTGTTTCTGTCAGTGAGTAAGGCTCCTGGGCTCCACGGGGTTAGGGGATTAGGTCAGGGTAGGCAACGGCGCGAGTTTTTTTGTATCGCAAGCGTCTATAGGGTATAGTGGCCGCTTATCATCAGGTGGGCTATATAGGTACGGTAAAAAAACGACGGGTTGCACTCCGGGAGTGCCGGCAGAAGTGAAAACTTGAATGTTAACGTTGCGCATTTTTGTTATTTTGGAATGGTTAGGGAATAATTTTCCACAAATTGCTTTAATTATCACTATAAAAGTACTATCATGTATGTGTTAGAATACAATATTTATTTATTGCGGTATCGTTCCCAAACATGACAATTTATATTACATTAAAAAGTTTATCTCTCAGAAAAATCAACTTACATGAATCACATTTAAGCGCACTTAGCGACATCTATTGAAAAGAAATCAACTTACATAAATCGCATTTAAGCGCACCTAGCGACATCTATTGTTAAAAAAAACATTTTCTTCGCAATAAAGCTGTTTCGTCCAATATATTGATAGTCAACAACCTTTCCAATTTTATTGTGTGTCATGATGCGATCAGCCCACGTGTTTAACCTGACGCGAGTTTAACATTTTTTACCCATACAAAAAAAGTGTACAACGCCGCTAAAGAAGTTATCACTTCAAAAGAACGTTTTTATTAAAGCTCAATAAATTTTTACAAGTAATGTTAAGTGCGAGAACAGCGCAGATATGAAGTTAATAAAATTGATGCTGCAGAAAATTTTGAGGATGAAAAGAGTCTCTTAACTTGTTGGTCTGAACCCAAATCCTTGTGTCATGGAACTTTAGAAACTTACATGATGCAAGAATGTTTTAAAACAGTTTAAGTTGTACCTAATAACAACTATCTCACAAAGGAATAAGGTTACAAATAACAAAATGTTATCTTGCACATACGACCTTTTATCTTATAAAACGAAAAAGACAATTTAAAACAAATTATATCTGATACTTGGAAAAAAACGATAAAAATGTGAAATCAACCTTATGACCCACAAAATAAAATATGCTTACCAGTCATTGGCCAGCGAGTTACTTCGTTTTGTAATAACCGAACTAACTTAAAATAAGATCTCGCGCCTCAAGTGAGACTATATTTACCGAGACGGATTTTACGCGCTGACCCTTTATCTATGGAATTGTTGATCGAAGTGTAATAATTAATAAACAAATATTTTAATGTGCAAGCTATCTAGTGTACACTTACGGCTGTCAGAAAGTGAGAGTTGTAATTTTACCTGTAGATAATTTTTCAAAAGTTATATTAAAACTAAGGCTCCCAGCCTTAGAAAGAGTTTTGAAGAGAACCTTGCACTTACTCCCTTTCATATACTTGTTCATTTTGTTTTGAAAATTGTTTCTTGCTATTTTGGGACTTATCTTTGCACTTATTGTTAGTAAATTCATTGATTGTTACATATTTGACATTATGTGATGGAAGTTGACCTCAACACATGTTTGCAAGTTTGATGTCAACTTTCAATTGGACGACACTGTATGAAATAAAACAGGGAGAAAAAAGCAGCCCTTGCTGAGTTTCTTGCCGGTTCTTCTCAGTACAAGGTCTCCCGCCGTAGTTTTGCGAACCGATGGCGTAGCTTTTCGACATTCACAAGTGCTTGTAACAGCCTAGACTGAATAAACGATATTGAATTTTGAATTTTTTTAGACTAAAAGAATATTAGCAAAGATCAGAAGCCGTAGGCGTGTTGTCGCAACATCGGCTGTTTGTTTAGTATCAATTTGCACGACGCAAAGGAGAGTTCCGTTTCGACGAGACAGTTACATGCACCCAGACTTACAAACAGATTCTGCGCTAACAAGTCGCATACTATACGATGTTAAAAGTCTATTATATTAGTACCAGTTAGTATATTTCTACTCTGACCTGAAACCGAACTCCGCACCTTTGAACGAACAATGGAATTGAAATGGCGACGTCATTTTTTTGAAGTGAAAACTTCTTTAGCGGCGTTGTACACTTTTTTTGTAATGGGTATAGAATATTACTCTCGCGTCAGGACATCAGGACGTGGCCTGATCGCGTGAAAAAGAAAATTCGTAAGACGAAAACAATAAAATTGGAAAGGTTGTTGACTTTCAATATATTGGAAGTCTCTGTCTAGGACGTCCAGGTGGAAGCTTTATTGCGAAGAAAATGCATTTTTTTTACAATAGATGTCGCTAGGTGCGCTGAAATGTGATTCATGTAAGTTGATTTTTCTGAGAGATAATCTTTTTAATGTAATATAAATTGTCATGTTTGTGTGCAACCCGTCGTTTTTTTTATACGAGGGGCTACAAATTCCCCCACACCACCTGATGTTAAGTGTAAGTGGAGTCTAGTCGCGAGGATAGATGAAGACATGAGATGTGCCGCTCCAGCCATCCTCACCTTGAACCCAATCCCCTACCCCGCGGACCCCTGAAACTGTGCTCGCCAGCAGAAACACAACACCACCAAAATGTAGTGTTATATTACTATGGACCTCTGTTAGGTCAGACGGACGCTCCAATTCGAGCGGAAATTCCGCTATGCTCTCTTGTTAATTCCTCTCTCTCTTGAAGTTAACAAAAGTTCCTCTCTCTCTCTCTCTCTCTCTCTCTCTCTCTCTCTCTCTCTCTCTCTCTCTCTCTCTCTCTACCTCTCCCCCTCTACCTCTCCCTCTCTCTCCCCCTCTACCTCTCCCTCTCTCCCCCTCTCTCCCCCTCTACCTCTCCCTCTCTCTCTCCCCCTCTACCTCTCCCTCTCTCTCCCTCCCTCTCCCCCTCTACCTCTCCCTCTCTCTCTCCCCCTCTCTCTCTCCCCCTCTCCCTCTCTCTCGCCCCCTCTCTCTCTATCCGCCCCCCCCCCCCCTCTTCCTCTCTCTCTCTTGAAGTTAACAACAGTATCTTAATCCAAGATGGAAGAATTGGTGTATGTTTGTTGGTAATATTAATTTTATTAGCTATCCATTGTGTCAGTATTAGATATCGGCAAACCTGTTTAGAAATTCTTTTTTTTTATCACATTAACAACAATTTAATAAATTGGCAGTAATAATTAAACTTAAAGTTAAAAAGTGACAACCATTAACATGCGTATCAGTACTCCAAGTTATTCGTTTCACACAAACGTTTTTCTTACAAACTTAAGCCCGCAGAGTACTCTTCCGAACGCTTAAGCCTTTAATCTTCAAGTCATCACTTACTCTCTGAGAATTAGATACCTACTTATTTCGATTACCCAATGCAAAGCGTGTTCCCAAAAAAAAACTTTACCAAACCAGGTTTAATCATATTTTATGTAAATGCGCAAAAGGTTTTATTGTTCATTAATTTAATTGAATTGAATAGAATTGCAGGTAACCAATTAATGTATACATATTTAATCATTATGTAATGAAAGATGACTTCATGAATCATCTCTGAAGTCGTTTTCAACTTGACGACTCTGTAAATAATAAAACAGGGAGAGAAAAAACAGCCCTTGCTAAGTTTCTTGCCGGTTCTTTTCAGTACAAGGTCTCCCGCCGTAGATTTACGAACCGATGGCGTAGCTTCTAGACATTCATGAGTGCTTGTAACAGCTTAAACTGAATAAATGATTTTGATTAGAGTTTGAACCTATCAATATACAATACAAAACTATTTATTTTACACCACAGAACACACAATACATTAATTGGTAAGTAAAGTCTAGATACAGTGAAATATGGGTTATCTTATCGGTAAAAGCAATTTGTTCCAGACAACCTTTGGATGGAGAAGATAAGAAAGGAGCTGGGAAAAATAAAAAAATAAAATATGACAACAAGCCATACAAAACTATGTACAAAATATACAAAAAAAAAATTAAAAAAAACAAATTTAATTAAAAAAAAATACTTAGGGATTGGTTCAGCTAAAAATGTTTTATAGTATCCAAAAGTACTTACAATATAGGTAGGAATATAAATTGTAAATAAATTCAAATGGATCCTATACGTATAATATTAATGTTATTAATTGTTATTATTTGACGACCTCCGTGGCCGAGTGGTTTGTACGCCGGGTTTCATGGCTGTCGCCGACTCGAGAGGTCCCGGGTTCGAATCCCGGTGGGGGCAGATGTTTGTGTGATGAATACGAGCATTTGTACTCCAGTCATGGATGTTAAATATGTATTTATATAAATATACTTATATATGTATAGTATATGTATTCTATCCGTTACCCTAGCATCCCATAACACAAGCCTTATAGTGCTTACTTTGGGGCTAGGCTAATTGGTGTGAGTGTTGGAAATATTATTATTATTATTATTAATGTGTACATACATACACCTGAAAAGGTAGGATCAAGTGATACTGTACATTAGCATGAAGACCTGTATTTTCATGTTACGTTGTTCCAAACACAATAAAGATTTATTATTATTGTTAAACAACATACATAAATACATAGATAAATAAATACATACTTTAGAAATAGTATGGAATTCATCATAAAATATGTTTATTTCACAAAATAAGTGTCTCCGTATTATTCACAATATCCGACCGCGAGAAAGCTGTAGGCCATACTTTATTAAAAAGAAAATACTAACCCTCGCATCAATGTATATCATGAAATTAGCAATGTCTGTCCGTAAATATCAAACTTATTATAAAAGTAATAATAATCCTCGCAGCCAGTTTAATCTGATTCATCCCGAACCTCAACCAGAGACGTAGAAAAATGGATCACTATACCGATCCACATTGATATATCATAAAATTCCCGTTTCCATTTAAACAGAAACTAATATTAACATATTTGAGAATAAATTTAGACAGCATCTTATGAAAAAAGTGTATTATTCCTTCAAAGAATTTATTAACGGTAAATAAATTTAATTAAATTAATTTATTTATTTAATTTTTTTTATTTATTTTTTTTATTTTTTTGAGCTGGATGCGAGTAGCCCAAGATCGATCTGAGTGGCGTACATTTGGAGAGGCCTATGTCCAGCAGTGGACTAGGATAGGCTGTTGATGATGATGATGATGAAATAAATTTAATTTGTTAATCACACTTATATTATTTAAGTTTGTATGTTTGTTGCTTCTTCACGTCTTAACGGCTGGGTAAAATTTGGTATGGAGTTAGCTGACAACCTGGTTTAACACTTAAGCTACATTTTACTGCGGGAAAACTTCCCTAATAAACCGCGGGGCACAGCTAGTATTAAATAAACGTAGTATTTAACTTCATTTAATTTAACTTAATTATATTTAGCTGTTTAATTTGATTTAATTTAATATAATTTGTTATGTTATGAGTATGATGATATGATATATGTAATTCGATTTGATATGTTGTTGGGCTTGATTTGAATTATCCAACAACATTATTGCACCGTTAAATCTATACTAATATTATAAAGCTGCAGAGTTTGTTTGTTTGTTTGAACGCGCTAATCTCTGGAACTACTGGTCCGATTTGAATGATTCTTTCAATGTTGGGAAGTCCATTTATCGAAGAAGGCTATAGGCTATATATTTTTTTCTCAAAATTAGGGATCCGTAATAAAATTGCTATTTTGTAACACAAGGTGTAAAATGTAAAACCTATTTTTGCATGCGCTGCAAAAACTATTGACAATAGAACAAAATGATGTACTACGGGTTTATAGATCCCATTAAGACCTACAAAAAAGTCCGCACAATGACCGATTTTGTGTTCAAAATAATTATTAAATCGTCTAAAGAAAAAAAAGACTACGTTAAATATGTATCGTAATATTAATCTTTATCGAAATTAAGCTAATGTTATCAAGAGTATTTATGAAGAAGTAAAATACTTTTTGTTTCATCTCAATCGGATATTTCGTTTAAAAGTTATCACGTGTGTAAGATGTAAATAGTTGGCACCTATGTATTTTATCTCGGTATTTCCACGGAAACGAGAAAAACGCGGGTGAAACCGCGGGGCACGGCTAGTAATGTATATAATGTTAAGCTCAAGTTTGTTGCCACACCCCAACCGGGTCATGTACCACTCACTATTTACATTGTAAGATCTCGTAACAAACTAACTGACTCGGCCCACTTCGTACCGCCCAAAAGTAATAATCTATATATATATAAAAAAATGAACCCCGTTTTCCGTTGTCACGACATAACATGAAAACGGCTTGACCGATTTGGCTGATTTTTTTTTTGTAGTTTTCTAATACTCTGTACAAGGTTCTTACGGAAAAAAATATAAAGAAAATCTCTCAGAAAGATTGAAAAATATAACGTAAAGAAAGTCAACGTCATTCAATTTAAAACAAAAAATCTGTGGTAATCTGTGACACCACATCGATAACCGCGCTGACAAATGCCAACGTCATTCAATTTAAAACAAAAAAAAGCCTCAGGTATGGCGAGACTATGGAAATAAGGATTCATTTTTATATGGAGGATATTATAGATTCCAGTTCAAATTGAATTGGTACTCATCCATAAGATAAGTCAGCTGTACAAAATAAAGTAGTGCATCAAAGCTACGCTAAGGCGGTACGAAGTTCGCCGGGTCAGCTAGTTTTCAATAAAATAATATTGCGACTATAAATTGCGATGTAAGATATCCTAAATATTATTATTATTATAATAAATTGTCAAGTGTCTGGAATCCAGTGGTTCGTATGTGCAAAAACCGCAAAAATCAAAGTGTCGTTCCGCGATCTGATACTGTGAGAATTGTGTGTCGGGAACAGGTGTGAGTTAGTAGTGAGAATGTGACCAATGGTAGGGGTATCGAGCGCAGTAAAAGACGACGTCAGAGGGTAGACCGATATGTCTGCCAATAACATCTACCCGCAATTACTTCAGTTACTCCGCGATCATGGCGATTGCAACAGTGCCGAAATATCAGAGACTCATAAAAAACAAGGTACATGGTAACAATCCCGTTAATAGCTATAATGTTAGTGACCATGAAAGTTTAAAACAATATAAGATACTAGCAAACCAGTGAACCAAATGTTCACCAAAACCTAATAAAAATAAATGTATTTAATTAATTGAGAACTTCGGAGATTTTGTGTGGTTTCGTTTGAAATTCGTGATTTCTCGAAAACCGGAAGTGCTACGTTACTCAAATCCGGTTTGTAGTCTTATCAGACTATTCTTAAGTTATAACTTAAATATTCTCTTTATCTATCTCTTACGGTTTGGCCGCTGAAACAGCACCACAGACAGACGGACGGACGGACGGACTTGTCTAATAGATAAGAGATCCTATCTTTCAAGTTTGATCAAACTGCACACGATGTGCAAATTTTATTAAAATCGGTTTAGTAGTTGACAACAACGTGACGCGTAATTTATATATATTAAGATAATGTGCAATGCGAAATAATTAAAATTGAATTAATTCGCGCAAAAAATTCCGCGTATCTCATAGTGACGCATACTAGCGGCGGGAATTTTACTGAAAACACTTGCTCATTAAAATAGTCAAACAGTAGATGAATAAAATTATCATAAAGACATTGAGTGAATCTGTTTTTGCAGTGTTTCAGAGAAAAATGACAACATTCTAAGAGTTCGTTTGAGTTGAGTTCTAATTCATAAATAAAAGGGAGATAGCTTTTTCGCGAAATTTTAATAGAAATAAAGTCCCAGATCGAAAGCCTGGCAATGAGCGGAAGGTCCCCGCTAAACTAAAATCATAATCAGCAATTAAAATTTCATTCATGAAGAGAGGACGCGAGCTGAGAGACATTTGAGAAATAGGTATTTGAAAAAGCTTTGTTGCCACGCATTGGCAAATTCCGTGTGATATGGGAGAACAGTAATCTCTAAAAATAGGGATGATGACTATTCTTCGTTTATCAGGTAGATTATCAAAAAGTATTGGACACGAATTTTTTCTTTTTTCACGTTATATAAACATTGCAGAGATATATTGATTTGAAAAGTCGCATGACGTCACGTTTGAGTAAGTGAAAATTCACTAAAAAGCGACGTCACGAGCCCCTGCTCCCAAACTTTGACGCGCTGTAACTTTGTCATTTTTTGGTTGATTGCCCAAAGAAAAATACGTGTCCATTATTATTTGATCATCTTACTGACGGACTAAATAGAACTTCGTTTACTGTACCCCGTCATCACCATAGGGGTGTATAACAATTGCAAAATTCGAGGTTTGGTTCTCGACGATTTACTCCTGGAAAAATAGATTTAAGTTAAAGAAATTTCACACAAAGAATAATAAGTAGTTACACTATGCCTCTCTATGTTTTGATTTTTTTGTAAATGTTTAATTAATTTCCACACTAGACGTCTTTAGTGGTGATAAAAAAATATTTAATTTATCCTTTTTTTTAAGGATTTCTACTTCCTTTGAAACACAAGTTAATCAAAAAAAAAGACATAGGAGCATAGAATGAGTAAAATTGTATTTTATGTATAAAAATCGATTCGTTAGTGATAAAAATCAAGGAATAATCAGTCGAGAACGCTTGTATGGATAAAACATAGCGCGTCTCACCTCTTAACGTACAAAATTCATTTGCGCAGTTTTATAGGTATGATTTGAACTAACTATCATCTTAGTACACCATAAAGTTACAGCCATAACTGACATCCGCCACAGATCGGCGACATTGTCGGCAGCACGCTCAACATGAAATTAGAATGCCGCAACTGGTGGACCAAAAACTTTCTACATTTAGAACAAATATTTCGTTAAACCCTCCCACTTTTGAGGAATTAATAACAAACGGTACGGCGATTAATCACACCAATGGTCCCT
Source organism: Chilo suppressalis (assembly GCA_902850365.2). NCBI lineage: Eukaryota > Metazoa > Arthropoda > Insecta > Lepidoptera > Crambidae > Chilo > Chilo suppressalis. The sequence continues at coordinate 25,758,300 of OU963905.1, read as the reverse complement.
TTCCGGGTTCCTTAGTTTGTTACCCTGTCGTATTCCAGGAATCGAAACATCTTTGTTCTTATATTTTCAAGTTTACTTTTATCTAACATCTAGAACATTAAATAAAACTAGTATTAACGGGTTAATGCACGAAACTTTATTTATTTAAAAAATCATTATTTAAAATAAAAAATCAGTATTCTGACGATGCAGACCTGAAATGGCTACGAAACGTCAATAAATAAATAAAGTTTTGTGCATTAACCCGTTAATACTTTTTTTATTTAATGAGTGATTTGCGTGAAAACCTAAGAAACAAATATCTGGAACATTTTCAAACAAGCAACATAACGTATACTGAAAATTTTCAATAATACTTTTAGGTTTTCGTGATCAGATAAATTTGATAACTCATGACATGGCTAATGCCAGAAATCATATTCACTTAATCATTACCGAACTAAATTTACTAATAAAAAAATCCAAAGTGTACATGTTTGTGTATTACTATATATTTATTTAAGCACTAGTGGCCCACCCTCGCTTCGCTTCGGTGTAGAGCTGTAGTGTAGACTATAGTTTTTGTTCTCAGGCTTGTATTATAAACAAAATCTATGCATATAATAAAATGGCAGGAAAATCAAAACTGTACATTGTGTGATCTACAATCGATACCGAAGCCAAAAATGACTGACTGACATAGTGATCTATCAACGCACAGCCCAAACCACTGGACGGATCGGGCTGAAATGTGGCATGCAGGTAGATGTTATGACGTAGGCATCCGCTAAGAAAGGATTTTGATCAATTCTACCCCCAAGGGGATCAAATAGGGAATGAAAGTTTGTATGAAACTTTGTCAATTTTAAACCGATCGGGCTGAGACTTTGCATGCAGGTACAATAATAATCATAGATGTATGTCATTGTGTATAATACAAGCCTGAGAACAAAAACTGTAGTCTACACTACAGCTCTACACCGAAGCGAAGCGAGGGCGGGCCGCTAGTAATAAATATATTTTAATCCACCAAAATTTTGAAGAGCTGCAAATGTCGTACTGATTACTAAATTGCGTTCACGATCACTTGCATCCGTATATTTGTTAAACATACATTACGATCAAAGCTTCCTCTACTATTTAAATGCCAACCCCCGAGTGTCGTGACTCATGACCCAGAAAATTAGCGGTCACATCGTGTGAAGACGCCCACAACGCCGCGACCGCGGCTTCCGACAAAGCTTACAGAATCACTAATAAGTTTAGCTCAAAACAAACTTAACAACAATAATAAATAATGACTTTGTAATTGAGCATTGTGAATATTGAGAGGTTTTAATGTTATAATAGGGTATTTGACAAGTTTTAGAAAACGATCTCACGTTATTGACTAATAAAAAAATAAATAAATATAAATATTTCCAACACTCACACCAATTAGCCTAGCCTCAAAGTAAGCACTATAAGGCTTGTGTTATGGGATGCTAGGGTAACGGATAGAATACATATACGGTACATATATAAGTATATTTATATAGAAATACATATTAAACATCCATGACTGGTGTACAAATGCTCGTGTTCATCACACAAACATCTGCCCCCACCGGGATTCGAACCCGGGACCTCTCGAGTCGGCGACACCATGAAACCCGGCCACGGAGGTCGTTAAAATAACCAAATCAAAAACTCCATTTTCAAGTTACCGCGAAAACGTTTTTCTGGACAATATGGCGTCTTACTAGTGTGTGACGTCATAAGACTGTTATCAAAACGTCAAACGATACAATGTAATGTCACTTTAACCGGAACTTTACTTGCTTGTGACATCATTTTAGGCTCCGCCAATCCCAAGCGTTTTGGGTCACGTGACAATAGATAAGAAAACTATTATCTTTTTCGTGGGTTTTTAGTAAAATTATGATTTTTTTTTTGTAAAAATAGTGAAAACCCCTGCCAATATTCATTCTAAACACAGATGCTAACAATTGGCACTTTTATTTATTCTGTCAAATACCCTATTTTTATTTTTAAAGCATATAACTGCATATTACTAGAAAAAAATCCACGCGGACCAGGCAGCAGACGGGATTCGAACCCGCACTCTTCGCTATCCGGGTGAATTTTGACATTACACTACCGCGCCCTGACGGCCTTGTCGGATTCTTTCTAGCTTTTCTTAAACTGCAAGGTTGTGCCATCTCTTCGCATTGTACGTAACCCACAATGTCAAATAAATACCTTTACAAATATTAAACATTTGAAAGAAGAAATAGCAATTATAGTTATAATTTTTCTTTTTTGAGCATGTAACTGCTTGATGTTTTAATCTAAAGAAAATATCACTAGAAAAAATCCACGCGAGCTTTTAATCTTCTGCATTCTTTAACTTGTACAGTATAAGTTTATAGAATGTCATATTATTCTGATGAATTTTTACTTTGGTTATAATATGACATACACCATAATGTATGAAAATATGAAACTACTATTTTAACACGATGAATTGCCCTAAGACCCCTATATACATAATAACTGCAAAGGTAAAGAATACTTTACTAGAAATATTATGTGGAATTATTTCTAGTAAAATTTTCTTAAGATTCAACATCTAGCAATGAAATGCTTAAAAAACGAAAAATATTACTGCAAAGGTAGTGTCTTTAGATAAAACATCTAGCAGTTAAATGCTTAAAAAACGAAAAATATTACTGCAAAGCTAGTGTCTTTAGATTAAAAATCTAGCAGTTAAATGCTTAAAAAACGAAAAATATTACTGCAAAGGTAGTATCTTTAGATTAAACATCTAGCAGTTAAATGCTTAAAAAACGAAAAATATTACTGCAAAGCTAGTGTCTTTAGATTAAACATCTAGCAGTTAAATGCTTAAAAAACGAAAAATATTACTGCAAAGGTAGTGTCTTTAGATTAAAAATCCAGCAGTTAAATGCTCAAAAAACGAAAAATATTACTGCAAAGGTAGTGTTCTAATTTGGCCTGGACCTACATGAACATGCTTACTTCTCAGATAAAGAAATTGCTGAATGAGAAATGGTTACTAAAAGCTTAGTCCAAGAAAAATTGGAGAAACAGTTGGTGATGAAAGAAAATGTCCTCCATTATACACAATAAATATACAAGTATTAGGTAAATATACAAAAGATAATGTCTTCCCAAATCCTAGTACTGTTTAAATTCCATTATTAGTTATTAGAAACTATAGAAAAAAAATATTTTTGTTACGCTGCTGGTTTTCTGAATAAAATAATTAAAATAAAATAAAATTTGAAATTCGCAATATGTGCACGGACAAACATTGTAACTGCAGTTGATTATATTTTCATTTTTAAGCATTTCTAGAGAAAATTCGCGCCGTCCTGGCAGCAGCAGTCATGTTAGCAGTTAATCTTGAATCATCACATCAGCTTTATCACCCACAAATTAAGTGCATAAATTACCTAGGAAGTATTTACAACAATGAACTGACATCAGAAGACAGACAGACGGAAGACGAGACGATTTCTGCTAAGTTTTCCTCTCACGACGGCGATGGCCATCGAATCGACATTGAAACGTGATGAGGAATAAATCTAAAGGAAATATCTACGTAATAATATCCTTGTTCAAAACAATTCTTAAAAATATCGTCTGTATCCTATCTTAACGGACATGCGTGAAATTTAATGAAATATCGGAGACTCGTAAAAAACAAGGTACATGGTAACAATGTCGTTAATAGCTATAATGAAAAGAAATGATACTTTATTCAAATTGACTTATTTGAATCGTCCAAAATTTTTCTTACCACCCATTCAGGACATGGTAAGTTTTCATGCAAGGAGGCCCTAGTGGGTTTAATTTTTCAAATGAAACCACACTCGCTTCGCTTCGGTGTAGAGCTGTTGTGTAGACTACAGTCTTTGTTCTCAGGCTTGTATTATGACTTTCTTCGTATAATTGTAAAACTTCCGTTAAAAGTACATATAATTTACTACATTCATATAATATACTTTATTCCTCGATTAAATTTGGTAATATTGCGACATACAACATTATACAATTTGAAAAACTACACCGGAGTTCCTCAAACTTTTTTGTGTCGTAGATCCCTTGCCATGTTTTTCCGTGTTGGGTAGACCCCCTACTTACCTGATATTGATTTTCTTTCGCTGACGTAGACCCCTTGCAGGTTGTCATAGACCGTCGATATAGACCACTTTGGGAATCACTGAACTACATAAAGTGATAGAAACATGATTGGTGGTACGTACGTTAGAAAGAGCCAGCTTTCAAGAGATAATTTTGCCTGTTAAAAAGTGATTTTTGTCTGATGTTAACACGAGACCTTATGCGAATTACTAATATAATAAAAATTGGAGAGTTTGTTTGTTGTTTTTGTTTTGGTTGAACGCGCTAATCTCAGAAAATACTGATTTCGATTATCGCGAACTCTTTTTTTGATGTTCATGTCCTCTAGTACATTACTTTGCTCTATGACTTCCGCAGCGTAAGCGATATAAGGTTATTTTTAAGTATTTTTTTCGCACCCTAGGTTACGTTATCGAAGTTCTCATACCGAACCGTAACTTTATTGAAAATACTCTGTAGCCTATGTTAATCGGGGATAATGTAGGATTGTAAACGTAACAGAATTTTTCAAATCGGTCCAGTAGTTTCGGAGCCTATTCAATACAAACAAACATACAAATCTTTCCTCTTTATAATATAGATCTTTATAGCATCCTCATCAGCGTATGAATGTCTCCACTGCTGGGGCACGGGCCTTTCCCTATGGATGGAATAGGGAATATGGGCCATGACCCACCACGCGGGCCCAGTGCGGATTGGCGGGTGCTAACGACTGCAGATGCAGCCGGGACCAACGGCTTAACGTGCCTTCCGAAGCACGGAAGAACTCGAGATAGAAGATTTTTGGTCATCCATCCAATGACCGACCACTGCGAAAGTTGCTTTACTTCAACGATCGCAGCCGAACGCACTAACCACCGGCACCATCGAGCTCCCCTTTCAGGTCATCAGGTATATAACTTCCTTGGTTGATACTTCGTTCTTTCGCTATTTAATTCAAACAATTTGTCAAAGACGGAATGATGTGTAAAACAGGATTTAGCTTTAATTTGAAATAAAAAAAATTGGTGCGAATGTCCCTACACAGTCTTTAAGAGAACAAAGAATGACTTTAAGCTAATAATAATGTTGTTTCTTCGCAAAAGACAGTGACACTGTGATCAATCAGTAGCCAAAAGGGAATATACTGACAACTGGTTATAATTGATGATATAATTTTTAAAACAAATATTTCAAGAAAATGTTAACAAAATTTCTCTTAAGAAAATTTAATAAGAAAGATTACTTTTGTTTTTATTTATTTTTAAGCATTTAACTGCTAGATGTTTAAATCTAAAGAAAAGTTTACTAGAAAAAAATCCACGCGGACCAGGCAGCGGACGGGACTCGAATCCGCACCCTTCGCAATCCGGGCGAATGCACTGACCATTATGCTACCACGGCCCTATTCGCCGCGTTGATGTTTTCCTAGCCTTAAGCTGCAAGGCAGCTTTTCTAAAGAGACATTTCTCAGAATAAATAGAAATTCTTTGAAACAACTCCATAGAGATAAATATGTAGAACGTATAAATTGTTCTCTTCATGGCACAGCATTTTAGAAATGGCGTCAGCAAAAATACCGCTGCTATCACTGCTTACTGCGGAGGTAGCAGTAATAAATAAATAAGGATTCCCATTAGCTATAGAAGTGAATTTACACCATTCACTAGCAATTCCTATCGGAGGTGAGATGAAAGCCATCGAAGTATGTCCTCATATCCGCGCTTCCCCACATATTGACACGGCAACAATAGGTTTTGTCCCATAACAAAGGATGCTGCAATCTTGAAGCCGAAGCTGGTTCACACAACAGGGCACCCTACAGCCAGATTTTCAATAAGATCTGAACGAAATAGGGAAGGTTTATCAAAATGAATTTTTTAATACATAAATCGATTATAATTTTTATTATTTTAAAGAATTGCAGCTTGATGTTTCAATCTAAAGAAAATATAACTAGAAAAAATTCTACGCGGACCAGGCAGCAGACGGGACTCGAACCCGCACCCTTCGCAATCCGGGCGAATGCACTGACCAATTATGCTACCGCGGCCCTCACGGACCGCGTCGAAATTCTTCTAGCCATTCTTAAGCTGCAAGGCAGCGCCATCTCTTCGCATTATAGGTAACCCATATAAATCGATTTTGAATTTTAATCGAGCTCTCGAATTTACTTAATAATCGTGAGTCATCAGATATATTTATTTTCACGTTGTATTGATGTATTAAATTTTCATAGCATAATTTAAAGAACCCCCCCCCCCCCCCCCCCCGTGGTGGCAAATTCAAAACTGCGGAAATTAGGGTTGTCATCTTGTGAACAACATAAACATACAATTTTGAATACCTATTAGTGGGAATCTATGTCAAAAGCGTTTATTTCCTTTTGACGACCTCCGTGCCGTTGCCGAGTGGTTTGTACGCCGGGTTTCATGGTGTCACTGACTCGAGAGGTCCCGGGTTCGAATCCCGGTGGGGGCAGATGTTTGTATGATGAATACGAGCATTTGTACTCCAGTCATGGATGTTTAATATGTATTTCTATATAAACATACTTATATATGTATAGTATATGTATTCTATCCGTTACCCTAGCATACCATAACACAAGCCTTACAGTGCTTACTTTGGGGCTAGCCTATGGTGTGAGTGTTGGATATATTTATTATTTATTTATTTCTGGGGCACGGATATATGGACAGATATAATATTACATAGACTTTTCAAATAAGTAACTTTGTAGATACAAATTAAAATTAAAGCCTTTTTTTAAAGCAGCACATAAAATAACAAAAAATGTGAACACATAAAAGTGCCTCATATCCACGTCTTATGAAAAGTGATTGATTGAATAAGTCAGAAGACTGTGAGATATCTTCAACACATTGACAAAACATCGACAGCGGGCAAAAACAGTTAAGCCGTTTAAACAGTATTTTAGAAATATACACAAAAAACGAAGTTTTGCAACACATTCTGTTGATTTTTTTGTTTTCGATAATCAATTTATATAGATCTATCGATTAATCAATCTAAAAAGGTAGGGTATAACGGATTTTCCGCTCGAATCGGAGCGCTTGTCTGGGGAAGTAACCTTCACCCTTCGATCAACAATTCTATAGATAACGGGTTGTTGATTTAATAACAACCATGTCACAAAGGAATAATGGTACAAATAACAAAATGTTATTTCGTACATACGACCTTTTATCTTATGAAATGGAACAAAATAATAAATTATATCTGATACTTATTCGGAAAAAAAAAGGAAAATGTCAAATCAACCTTATGACCCACAAAATAAAGTATTTTTACCAGTCATTAGCCAGCAATTTATCTACTTTGGAACACTTCTCAGCGTTTAAGATTTCATACCCGTAAAGTTGTTTTTTTTTTTGGTTAAGTTCTCCCTTTTTTGGGAAGGCAAGGGAAACAATGTCCATACAGCCTAGTCTTAAGTTAAATTATTCTGTTTTTCTTTTTACATTAGAAGTTCGGTGTGACGCATTCTAATGTTTCTTGAAGTGTTTGGCACGAAATGTATCGAGCTGGCTTTTTCGATAAGCTTCTGTGAGATAGTCAACACTACAATAAAATTCTCACGTCCACTTGACCGGAATAGCGTATATTTTGACGATTCTACTAATTCTTCAGTTACGCAGACAGTTGTAACACAAAATAACACCAATTTTGTTTCACAATATCCACTGTGAACGAATTTAAGAATAATTAAAATAAGACGCCAACCGCCCTCGATGAAATCCCGCCAAAAACCTCTTGTTATTTTTTTATCTTCATAATACTAAATGACAACCCTAGCGCAGAGCGAAGCATTTCCGTTATATGGTGTCGGCAGGCGCGCGGGTGCAATGTTTATGTAATATAATTGGTTCGTGTGACTGTTTGTCCGACTTCTAATTGTCGGCAATTCCCCGACTTTGCGCGCTCACCTAATAGAGAGGAGTGAATATGGATCTCATTATTTTTCCGGATTTTTCACACGAATGCAAAATAAATAGTGCAATATTTTCGGGTATCGATACATCTGCGTGCGGTATTTACATTCCACCATAACATTTAAATGCCTGATCGTATTTGGATATATGAGGTAACTTAATGAATGACATTTCCATTAAGGACATCACTGGCTATAAATGAGTTTTTCAAAATAACAATGTCGGTGTCGATTCTGGCACGATTCTCTAAACTTAAAACTAAATTTAACATCAGTCTCTCCTTTTCATTCTGTATAGAGAATGACAAGGATACATTGTTGTCAAATTTGAATTTTAGTTTTAGAAAATCATGCCACAATTGACATTAATAACAATCAAGATGGTGGAACTAGGTTGCACCTTGTCAATTTCTAAAGTGATACATTTCCAAAGCCGTTAAATTTCTAAATAAAAAAAAAAGTGTAATATTCTCTTTTTCCATAATCATTGTAATGCTAATTGTTTTTCAGCTGCTGGGTAAGTAAGACTTTATATTTTCAAATTATTTTATTTCTACATTCACATTGTAGTGTGTATGGATTACTACATTTACAATGTTCATAGATAAATTTGTTAATGTCGCTGATTCATTTATTAATTATAATGCGATTCAACTAAGAATAGGACCGACTGGGCGCCATATTGTGATGTCATAGCTGTCGATTCAAACCAAGTAGGTAGAGTGAGCAAAAAAAGATTTTCTTTAATAAGACTTATTTACTAAAATTCAGTAAGAAAAATCATCAGATTTTTTTAATAACATTGATTTACTAAGATTGAGAAAAAAAACCACCGATTTTTAATAATATTTATTTATTGAGACTGTGAGAAAAAACATTAATAAGAATATAGCTCTTCTATTCCGCTCATCTCAGCATTACTAGGTTACATACGAACATGCATCCTTTATTTAAACGAAAGTTTGAAATCGAGTTTCTGAACGCAACTTAAAGTGACATTTGGTTGACGATTTAGGTTATCAACCATTCATGGCCAAAGCTCAATAAGTGAAAACAAAAATATCTACCGATAATAATTATCAATATTTGTTATTGTTTGTTTACAAATGTTTGATTTTTATTCTAGAATTAGCGGGGTGCTAAAAATGGGTTCCAAGTTTTTTTTGCAAACCGTACTTTTCAAGCGACATTTGACAGATAGAGTTCATTGGCTTTCCTATTCTCATTTGAATCGCATTATAATTATTTGTCATCGCACACATGAACGCACTTTTGATGAAAGTATCCTTTAAGTCCTGCTAAGCAACAGCATAATAACTATCTTGATACAGTGAAAAATATTATGTTTTTAGTAGACTTAAAAGTCAGTACGTATCAAAATTAATAACGCTGTCTCACCGCACACATGAAAACATATAAAATATCTTTGAAAGAATCTGTTTTGTTGCCAGAGGGCAAACGAAACTGGAGTAACCATTAGCTTTGAGCTCCTAAAAGAGAGGATCTTTTCCATCTTACAATACGCAGAAAACGAAATGTGTAAGTAAGGTTTAGAAAGAAAATTTGCCAATATTTAAAATTATCTAAGGAGCTCGATAGCGCAGGAGCTTAGCGCTTTCAACTGTGATCGTTGACGTTAAGCAACTTTCGCAGTGGTCGGTCATTGGATGAGTGACCAAAAATCTTCTATCTCGAGTTCCTCCGTGCTCCGGAAGTCACTTTAAGACGTTGGTCCCGGCTGCATCTGCCATCGTTAGCACGCGCCATCCGCACTGGGCCCTCGTGATTCATCCATAGGAAAGGCCTGTGCCCCAGCATTGAGGACATTAATAGGCTGATGATGATGATGAAAATTATCTGCGACACAAAGTCTTAAAGATACTGAAGGTAAATCTTTTGCATCCTACGCATAGAATCTTTCTAGATTTCTCTACAAAAGAAGGAAAATATTAATCTCTTATCTATTAGACAAGTCCGTCCGTCTGTGGTGCTGTTTCAGCGGCCAAACCGTAAGAGATAGATAAAGAGAATGTTTAAGTTATTAGTTAAGAATAGTCTGATAAGACTACAAATCGGATTTGAGTAACGTAGCACTTCCGGTTTTCGAGAAATCACGTGATTTCTATTTCAAACGAAACCACACAAAATCTCCGAAGTTCTCAATTAATTAAATACATTTTTTTTTTGGTGAACATTTGGTTCACTGGTTTGCTAGTACAGTTTAATTAGGTGCATTGGCAAAAATTATTGAAGTAACTATCAAGTTTCTACTTACAAAAGAGTTGGAAATAAAAGTACGTAAATTACTTAGGTATAGTTTTGTGTTATGAAACACTAGTGGCCCGCCCTCGCTTTGCTTCGGTGTAGAACTGTAGTGTAGACTATAGTTTATGTTCAAAGGCTTGTATTATACACAATGACTTTCTTCATAATAATTATATACCTTCCATTCCAAGTAAAAAATCGTTGCGTAGTTTAAGACCCGTTGTACCGAATGCAACATTGCTCTGCTGTTCCGATTTGAAAAATTCTTTTTGTATTTTATTTATCGAAATGCACTGTCCAACACAAAAAGAATTTTTCAACAAAGAGAGGAAGAATTCTTTTACAAAAAGAATTCTTCCTAGATAGGAAGGCTATAGGCTATATATTACCAGGCTACGACCAGTAGCAGCGGAGCATCGATGAAAAATGTTGCAAAAACGGGTAAAAATATTCCATATGTGTGATTCCGTTGCGTGCGCTGGGTAAACGGTTAAAGTTACACAAAAATCATGTATGACGGAATTGTTCCGCTTTAAAAGTTCTGTAAAACAGCCCACGACAGCTTATGTCCATATTATCAGTTTGACTTGCTATAAACCATTTTCTTCAAATTAACACGGGTTAAACCGCAGGGGACCTCTAGTTGTGACATAACTGTAATAAATCTAAAGAAAAGTTTACTGAATACCTCAGGCGGCTAGAAATAACAAAATAAAATCGTAAGCGTTAGCGTTTTCCAAAGCATTTCCGCTAGGCGATTGGCCCCCTGTACCTTTTGAACCAATTCGTTACAAACATACTTACATACAAACCTTTCCTCTTTATAATATTATTAGTATAGATTTAAATCTGACAATGTTCCTAATGAGTCAGCCGTTTGTGACTTAGAGTATAAGGAATATTTGTTTTGTCTAACAATGCAATAGATAAAGCAAGTTTTATCATTTTGTTGGACTACGAAACAAAGAATGATAATTTATAATTAATGTTGTTTGAGACAAATATTATTATATTACACATGAATTTAGATAAAATCCATTTGAGAATGAAACTACAATGCTATACGAAGTCATTTCATAATATTATAAATAATTTTCTTTAGACAGTCTAAAATTTTTCAAACTACGAAAATAATAAATGACTTCGTATTATTTATTTTTTGTTTGAAAAAAAAAAATTTTTTTTGAAAGTAAAATTTTCCGATAAAAAAAAAACGATATTCTCAAATGAAACTACAATGCTATACGAAAAGTCATTTCATAATAGAATATCTATTTTTTATGTTTGAAAATTTTAGACTGTGTTAGCTATGTACACAGAGATTTAACATAATATGATTTAAAGTTTTAAGAAATTTAAAACAGCTTACTCATACCCCATCGTGTTTTAATTGTACCATTCTCGAGTTGTTTTTCTTACTATTGAAATTATTTTCTTTTCATACATTATCTATTTAAACATAATTTACTTACTGCTAGTGTACCAACTTGGTAATCTGGAATTGTAATTACCTGTGAAAAAATAGAAAACGAATTGATTAACACAATAATCTTAACTGGTTAATAGAATAAAAACTATCCTATGTCCTTTTCCGGGACTCAAACTATCTCTATAGCAAAATTCATCCAAATCGGTTCAGCAGTTTAAGCATAAATACATACCTTTTTTAATATTTGGATTGGTATTAAATAAGTATTTCCAACACTCACACCAATTATTCTAGGCCCAAAGTAAGCACTATAAAGCTTGTGTTATGGGATACTAGGGTAACGGATAGAATACATATACAGTGTATTTATAAGTATATGTATATAGAAATACATATTAAACATCCATGACAGGAGTACAAATGCTCGTATTCATCACACAAACATCTGCCCCCACCGGGATTCGAACCCGGGACCTCTCGAGTCGGCGACACACCATGAAACCCGGCATACAAACCACTCGGCCAGGGAGGTCGTCAAATATTTTATGCTAGATAGATGGATGGTTGATTAGTAAAGATATTACAGATTTTCGATCGGAAAAATTTGGAATACATTATTACGGCTGGTATCGTAGTTTATGTTAGATGGAAGGATGGTAAATTAGTAAGGACTAGCAAACCAGTGAACCAAATGTTCACCAAAACCTGATTTCTCGAAAACCGGAAGTGCTACGTTACTCAAATCCGGTTTGTAGTCTTATCAGACTATTCTTAACTTGTAACTTAAATATATTTGTTTCTTAGGTTTTCACGCACATCACTCATTAAATAAAACTAGTTTTTACGGGTTAATGTACTTGAGTTTGTTTCGCCGGTTCTTCTCAGGAAGGTCTCCCAATTTTGGAACCGGTGGTAGTTTACGGTAGTTAGGGTCAAATAAATAAACTCAAAATTACAAACAAGAATTTTAAATAAAATACTTTATTAAGTAAATTAAATAATAAATTCATACATAGACAATAAAACTTAAAAATCGAACCATGAAATAACCAAACGCTCAATAAAAGTATTTCGAAGGTAGCTCGACAAATTAAATAAAAGTTTTATTCTGACGACGTAGCCTGTAAAGACTACGAAACGTCAATAAATAAATAAAGTTTTCGTGCATTAACCCGTAAAAACTAGTCTTATTTATAACTTAAATATTCTCTTTATCTATCTCTTACGGTTTGGCCGCTGAAACAGCACCACAGACAGACGGACTTGTCTAATAGATAAGAGATTTTATGTTAGATAGATGGATGGGAGATTTGGAATACATTACTACGGCAGGTATCGTAAAAACATCGCGTCAAAACATACCCAAGCGCGATATTCCATCGGTTATTTAACTAACAATAGGTTGCGCGCGCGCACCGTGCCAGCCGGTGCCATGCGCCGTCGCCCCGGTGCGCTCCCGACAACCAACTCTATGTCAACACGATACGACACACTTTCAAACAATAACTCAGTGATTACCTTCGTGTTATTATACCATTGTAGGTAGCCGTGCACTTCTGTAGTTTCCAAATTGTATATTTTTAATTTAATTTTATTACTGATCATCGCTGCTTACTGAGCTAAAAGTTCATGGTTACAGATATAACAATATAGGTAGTTGTACAGTAAATAAATAAATAATAAATATTTCCAACATTCACACCAATTAGCCTTGCCCCAATGTAAGCACTAGAGTGGCTGAGTGGAGAGGCTTGTGTTATGGGATACTAGGGTAACGGATAGAATACATATATTGTACATAAATAAGTATATTTATATGAAATACATATTAAACATCCATGACTGAAATACAAATGCTCGTATTGATCACACAAACATCTCCCCCACCGGGAGTCGAACCCGGGACCTCTCGAGTCGGCGACGCCATGAAACCCGGCGTATAAACCACTCGGCCACGGAGCCGTGTACGACACACGGCATTAAAAAAGTATGTCACTGTGAAGACTTAGCGATTTGTAGTTAAGGTAATGATGTTGTTTCATCTATAATTAAATTTGACTATACTTAATGTCACGTCAAATACATTATGAAATGTGTAAAATTTTGACAAATTTGAAACAAAAAAATTTGAAAAATTTGTGTAAATTTTTTATGTACATGACAAATGTAGTAATCGATGAAAAAACGCAGCCTAGTTGTCATCTTCTTTTTGTTTTAATGTCGTGGACTTTATTCCGGCCGCTCTTCTCGACAGCCAAATGTAGTTCTGCTACACTAGTGGTAGGAAAAATAATGTTGTACTATTCAAAATACTTGTTTTATATTTACAATTCAAGTAAAAAAAAATTTTACTTTAAAGAATTTAAAAAATTAACGCGTTCATCTAAAAGCATTTAATAACACGGATGATTATCAACTTTGATAAGCTGAAATTTTAGCACTAAATATATATATATCGAGCCGTTACCGCCAAATTATCGTAAGCGACACTTTTGTCGAAATGCGTTTTTTGTGGAAACTAATATTTTAAACCGTAACGGACCCATCTCTGTTGATATTTCCCTCCAAAAGAACACCGTTATAATATAACGGAAGGAAGGTTGGAGGGAAATATCAACAGAGATGGGTCCGTTACGGTTTAAAATATTAGTTTCCACAAAAAACGTATTTCGACAAAAGTGTCGCTTACGATAATTTGACGGTAACGGCTCGATATATAAATATCTTAATATATATAAATCTCGTGTCACAATGTTTGTCCTCAATGGACTCCTAAACCACTGAACCGATTATAATAAAATTCACACACCATGTGCAGTTCGATCCAACTTGAGAGATAGGATAGTTTAAATCTCAAATTATAGTCGCAATTTTAATTTATTACAAATTATTACTTTTGGGCGGTACGAAGTTCGCCGAGTCAGCTAGTATATATATATATATATATATATACTAGCGGACCCGACAGACGTTGTCCTGTCTACACGTCTTTGTGAATCTAAACCATTCTCAGATCCCCTTGAACACACACAAAAAATTTCATCAAAATCGGTCCAGTCGTTTAAGAGAAGTTCAGTGACATACACACTCACAGAAGAATTATATATAAAAGATATTTCAATGATTTAACGAATGTGTCATACGGTACTAGACCTGCGTTGGTAAGTAGTGCAGGCAGTCCTACGTTCCCGTTCTGTGAAGCAAAGGGCTGCCAACCTCGCATAAATTTGTATAAAAGCACACAATAGTTGCTTAAATAAATTTACCTCAAACAGCACTAATCAGAAATATCAATAGACAATGAAAAATAACAAAACGTATATATATTTAAAAGATACGTCGACACATAATGTAGACTATTTGGAATTTGAAACCAAAATAACAGTTCACTGTTCCAGATAAACAGTAATCACGAATTATTATTTTTTTCCAAACTGGGAATATAACTGTCTGCTATGTTCGAAATTATCTGATAAAACAACCATAATAATTTTAATAATCGCTTATTTTTTCAAGTGAAAACTTCTTTAGCAGCGTTGTGCACTTTTTTTGTAATGGGTAAAAATGTTAAACTCGCATCAGGACGCGTGGCCTGATCGAAAATTCGTAAGACGAAAACAATAAAATTGGAAAGGTTGACTTTCAATATATTGGACGAAGTCTTTAACCAGACCAGGTCCAGGTGGCAGCTTTATTGCGAAGAAAATGCATTTTTTTACAATAGATGTCGCTAGGTGCGCTTAAATGTGATTCATGTAAGTTGATTTTTCTGAGAGATAAACTTTTTAATGTAATATAAATTGTCATGTTTGTGTACGATAGCGCAATAAATAAATATTGTATTCTACCACATAAATGATAGTACTTTTATATTGATAATTAATACAAATCGTGCAAAATTATTCCCTAACCATTCCAAAATATCAAAAATGCACAACGTTAATATTCAAGTTTTCACTTCTGCCGGCACTCCCGGAGTGCAACCCGTCGTATTTTTATTTATTTTACACACAACAGTTATATTATTGAATACAGCGTGAATTATTATAATTAAAATTGTTTATGTCGTTACATTACTTTTTTTAAACAGTACTTTGAGTTATTAAAAATAAATAAAGCTGGGCAAAGGTGTCTTCATGTTTCAGACACTTGGCGACAGATTTTATCAAGAATGAATTAGTGATTAAATAAAAAGTAAATGTATGTATATAGTAATTTTCAAATTTTTGTAGTAGCAAATGATGATGTGTTAATATTGATATATTCTTTTTTAAATATAGTCGGTATAGAATTTTCATTTATTTATTTTATTGTGATAAAAACGACAAATACCAGGCCCGCACCTTGTAAAAGTATTCATTTGACATTGTGGGTTACCTATAATGCGAAGAGAAGGCGCCTTGCAGCTTAAGAATGGCTAGAAGAATTTCGACGCGGTTCGTGAGGGCCGCGGTAGCATGATTGGTCAGTGCAATCGCCCGGATTGCGAAGGGTGCGGGTTCAAGTCCCGTCTGCTGCCTGGTCCGCGTGGAATTTTTTCTAGTTATATTTTCTTTAAATTAAAAATTATATGTTTTAACAAAAAATAATGTCAATCACTATCGTCATTGTCAGTGCAACAGTATTGCTCCATTGATCCGTCAGACTTTCACAATAATATAATTCATATAGAAAGGAGACAGCCCTATTTAATAGTGAGGACAAGCCACACCTATATGGTACAAGGTCCAATGGCTCGAACTCGTCCACGCTACTCAAACAGTTTGATACACATTATAAATATTAATTGATCTGATAGCTAAATATTGGATACTAAAACGTATTTATCATTCATATATAAATTCATATAGTTTTGAAACATTATACTCTGATGGTGAACAGCTGTTCTTAAAGTTAAATTATATCGTTGAATATTTACATCAATAGAAATTAGTACAATTGATTTGATAAACATAGTATAATTATACAAGAACATCAATTTAAGAACACTTTTCAATGACGGACCAGGCAGCGGACGGGACTCGAACCCTTCGCAATCCGGGCGAATGCACTGACCAATTATGCTACCACTGCCCTGATGGCCGCGTCGAAATTTTCCTAGCCTTAAGCTGCAAGGCAGCGCCATCTCTTCGCATTGTAGGTAACACACAATGTCAAATGAATACTTTTTCAAGTATTAAACATTTGAAAGAAAAAAAATTACTTGTAATTTTTCTAGTAAAACTTTTCTTTAGATTTAAACATCTAGCAGTTAAATGCTTAAAAAAACATCTATAATTGCTATTTCTTCTTTCAAATGTTTAAACCTGAAAAAGTATTCATTTGACATTGTGGGTTACCTACAATGCGAAGAGATGGCGCTGCCTTATAGCTTAAGGCTAGGAAAATTTCGACGCGGCCATCAGGGCAGTGGTAGCATAATTGGTCAGTGCATTCGCCCGGATTGCGAAGGGTGCGGGTTCGAGTCCCGTCCGCTGCCTGGTCCGCGTGGATTTTTTTCTAGTAAACTTTTCTTTAGATTTAAACATCTAGCAGTTAAATGCTTAAAAATAAAATAAAAACATACTTTTCAATTAATGAAGCGCCTATAAAACTTAATTATACAAAACATGCCTAGTAGCACCGATTTAGTCAACAATACTACTACATATTGTTTTAAACTTTCATGGTCACTAACATTATAGCTATTACCATGTACCTTGTTTTTTATGAGTCTCCGATATTTCGGCACTGTTGCAAGCGCCATGATCACGGAGTAACTGAAGTAATTGCGGGTAGATGTTATTGGCAGACATATCGGTCTACCCTCTGACGTCGTCTTTTACTGCGCTCGATACCCCTACCATTGGTCACGTTCTCACTATTCACTCGCACCTGTTCCCGACACACAATACTCACAGTATCCGATCGCGGAACGACACTTTTTTGATTTTTACGGTTTTTGCACATACGAACCACTGGATTCCAGACACTTGACAATTTAAACCCATCCTCACGATTGAAATTTTTGTGTTTGGTTATTTCAATCGCTTCCCTGACCAATCTTGGTATGTAGTGGCGTTCTGTCGAGATGATTTGTGGATTATGGAGCTCAATCCAGTGATTCGGACCCGAATCGATTAAATGTTCCGCGATAGCTGATTTCTGCATATCATTAATGCTTTAATACAATATCATTAATGATACGCAGAAATCATTAATGATTTAATACAATATCATTAATGATACGCAGAAATCATTAATGATTTAATACAATATCATTAATGATACGCAGAAATCAGCTATCGCGGAACATTTAATCGATTCGGGTCCGAATCACTGGATTGAGCTCCATAATCCACAAATCATCTCGACAGAACGCCACTACATACCAAGATTGGTCAGGGAAGCGATTGAAATAACCAAACACAAAAATTTCAATCGTGAGGATGGGTTTAAATTGTCAAGTGTCTGGAATCCAGTGGTTCGTATGTGCAAAAACCGTAAAAATCAAAAAAGTGTCGTTCCGCGATCGGATACTGTGAGTATTGTGTGTCGGGAACAGGTGCGAGTGAATAGTGGGAACGTGACCAATGGTAGGGGTATCGAGCGCAGTAAAAGACGACGTCAGAGGGTAGACCGATATGTCTGCCAATAACATCTACCCGCAATTACTTCAGTTACTCCGTGATCATGGCGCTTGCAACAGTGCCGAAATATCGGAGACTCATAAAAAACAAGGTACATGGTAACAATCCCGTTAATAGCTATAATACTACTACAGACTACAAGGTGTCAGATAAAACAACTAAATACTACATCATCAGCCTATTAATGACCCCACTGCTGGGGCACAGGCCTTCCCTATGGTTAGAATAGGGAGATTGGGCAATAACCCACCACGCGGGCCTCGATTGGCCGAGATTGATGGGTGCTAACGACTGCAGATACAGACGGGACCAACGGCTTAACGTGCCTTCCGAAGCGCGGAGGAGCTCGAGACAGTAAATTTTTGGTCACCCATCCGATGACCGACCACTACGAAAGTTGATTAACTTCAACGATCGCAGCCGAACTCCTACTAAACATAACTAAATATTACACATAATGAAAACCGGAATCGCCCTTATGATAAAGTTTTTTAAGTTGGGATGTGTAAGGTTTACTCCTTTATAGAACTATCAACACCTAGCTTAACACTTCTGTCCCTTATCACTGAAGAAGTGACTAAAAAAACATCGACAGGTTTAACCCTTTTCAGGTTGGGCACAAGAAAAATATTGGAGCGCAAGAGGCCTTTAGTCACAGGTAGAGTTACCATCTTTCCGGATTAGTACGGACATGTCCAGATTTTAAGACTATAGTTCGGACTTTGCCCGGATCTCTAAATTGTCCGGATTATTGGAGTTTACTCCTTAAGAATCGATTTGCATATATAAGGGGCCCGGTATGAGAAAAATGTGAGGAGTAAAATCTAACGATGAATGACATTAATGACCTCGTTACGTTTTTGTGCACAACCTCATCTGCGCACCTTTCGCTTTTAGCCATGGCAACGGATAAAAAACATTAAGTTGTCACAAATGTCAATAAAATAAATAAACTAAAAATAGATAAAATCGGAGCAAAATTAATGAAAACAAATAAATAACAGAATATAGAGAAATGCCGGTAAGTGTCCAGCACTCTGGAATAGTGATTTTTCAGTACAGATGGAATTATAATACATATTTACAAAATGATGACTAGTGTGTGATATTTTTGAAATTGTGTGTTTCCAGAAATACATAATAAAATATATGATGAATATCGCTGATGTTAGATGATAAAATGTGTGACATGGAACCTATGGCCTATGATAGTCGAAACCATGGGACGATTCCTGAGGTATCTCTACTTGTAACCGACTTCTTCGAGTAGGTCGGTATTTTGTTTTGTGTCTGTTCAAAGACAATCGTTTTTAGAGTGTAAACTCCGGTCGTGCGTCGGAGCTGACACACACAATTATTTTTTTAAATTACATTGTATATAAATATTACATGTACATATTGATTTAAATACCATACCATTGAAACTAAGTGAGTAATGATAACAAACTTTTTGACTAAAAAGTCCGAATTCTTTTCGAAATGTCAGGATTTTTGAAATTCCCAAATGTTAACTTTAGTTGCAGGTGATCCTTTTTCAGAACCGAACTTAGCGTCGCTCAGTGCCCCGAAAACGAATTAGACGAAAATAGTTGACCAAGTTGGTAGCGTGAGTTTTTTCCACCACCACAAAAGTGGTAAAGTTAAATTAACCCACCGTTCAGCTGTCCAACTCTGTAACTATTGGGCGTTGTGAGACCGGCTGCAGGGTTGGCACTTTCGCTCAGTTTGACGGGAGTTATTATAAATTACTTTCTAGTAACTTTGGAGCTCGTTCTTAGAATACGAACAAAGTTACAGCCCTCTGCATACTTGAAAGTTGAGGATAATATACCTATGTGTTATCAACGTGTGAAACTTTGGATGATAAACTATTTCCTGTCACTATAGTGGGTGACTTGATATTAATTTTAAATAGACAGCATTATCTTCTCTGACGACAATTCATAGTACCTATAAACTTCCAGTGAATATGTATGTTTACTGTTAAATTTGAGAGCAATCCATGTCGTGTACATGTATTATGCGATTCAAATAAGAATAGGAAAATTTTACTAAAAACCCACGATAAAAATAATAGTTTTCTTGTCTTTTGTCACGTGACCCAAAACGCTTGGGATTGGTGGAGCCTAAAATTACGTCACACGCAAGTAAACTTCCGGTTAAAGTGACATTAGATTGTATGGTTTGACGTTTTAATGACAGTCGTGTGGCGTCACACACCAGTGAGACGCCATATTGTCCAGAGATACGTTTATCGCGGCAACTTGAAAATAGAGTTTTTGATTTAGTTATTTTACCGAAATACACAACATAATGATGAATATCCACTTTTTATTTACTCTATAAACATTAGTAAATAACGTTAGGTCGTTTTCTAAAACTTGTCAAATACCCTATTGTCATTCATTTTGTTTTAATGTCGTGGACTTTAAACTAGTGGTAGGTAAAAAAGGTTGCCTTTCACCTGAAAGTAATCTATACTTATAATAAATCTGTAGAGAGGTCAATTCTGTACATGAAATATATTTTCAAAATAACTATCAGGGGGTGATTAGTGGTCGATACTGATGCCAAAAATGCAATCAGTAAAATTTTTGTCTGTCTGTCTGTCTGTGTGTATGTTCCTTATAGAAACAAAAACTACTCGACGGATGTTAACGAAACTTGGTACAATTATTCTTCATACTCATGGGCAAGTTATAGTATACTTTTCATCACGCTACAATCAATAGCAGCAGAGTAGTGAAGGGAAATGTTGGGAAAACGGGAGAAGTTACTACATTTTTTAAGCTTCCGTCGCGTGTGCAGCCTTAATGGTTAAAGTTACATAGAAATCATGTATGACGGAAATATTCTACATAAAATTGTCTAAAAAATATTCCGCAACAGCATATGTCTATCTTTTATGGTTGACCCACAATAACACGTGTAATTATATAAATAAAGTCATTGTTTATAGCACAAGCCTGAGAACAAAAACTATAGTTTACACTACAGCTCTACACCGAAGCGAAGCGAGGGCGGGCCACTAGTCATGAATATTTTTTGTTATGTTTTGTTTCAATATTATGTAACAGCATAATTTTGTAAGTACGTTTACTCGTTATTTTTGTATTAGCCAACTAACAATATTCTTTTACATAACACTTACAGGAAGAATCGTGATGGCTGGCGATTAGTAAAAAGTGTGCAATGAACACGCGTATCGGCCCAGTGAAAACTTTTACGCAACTAGACTTTTTTCTTACAGGAATAGCGCAATTAGTTTATTATCAAGAGGCGTAAAGAAGCATTTTTGCAGGCGGCAAAGTCAAGTCTAACATAAATACAGATATAGGTAATACATTAAATGTTAGTAAATAAAAAATAATAATAACCATGTTAGTAGAAACCTAATTAACACGTATAGACGGTGTCAGGTAGCCGGCCTAGGAACCGCCGGAACACAACACCTTTCGGCCAAAAATCTTCCTTCATGAACGTCGCCAGATGTTCGGTTGGCACCCGCACCACAAAGGAATTAAAATTCACATTGTGACGGGACTCCAACCGTGCGACTCTTAGGGTGAATTTGGTCTTAATCCGCAGGTACTCGACGATCTCCTCTTCCTTCGTAGAGTAATGCATTCGGGACACGTACAGCGGCGTCGTCGGTATTGCAGGACGCAGCAGATGGTTCGGTCCGGTCGAAACGACACCACACAGATTGCGGCGAATGGCTCTTCTTCCTTTGCACTATAATGAAACCCTCTTTATCCACACTTAACATCAGGTAGAGTCATTTGCAAAAAAAAAATGTGTCCGTGTACTAGTGTACACACGTAAGAAGTGAAACATCTTTATGGCCTTATTTTTCGAAAAATGATCTACATGCAACTTTCCAGAAATTGGTTAAATAAAGTTAAATTAGATAAAGTTTAAACAAAAGGATTTTATTATCATAGACATGAATACAAATTACTGCCTATGAAACTGTTATGATTACACGGCTCAGTAATCTAAGGCACATGTTCCAGCTTCGACGATGAACGATAAGCCAGTAGAAACTAGAAACGAATTGGCAGTCCTGAGTTAAAATGCACGCGCACGGCTTTTGACAGCCAAGCCAGCTTAACCGAGCGAGTATAGCTGAGCCAGTATCGCTGAGCGAGAAGCGCTGAGCGAGTATCGCTGGGCGAGTATCGTTGAGCGAGTATCGCTGAGCGAGTATCGCTGAGCGAGTATCGCTGAGCGAGTATCGCTATGCGAGTTTGGCTGAGCGAGTCTTATCTTTAATAACTATTGTCACTCAGCTACAAACGAGTAGAGAGAGTTCTCGCCGGCGACAGTGTGATCATTCAGCTATCAACTATTAATATAAAAAAAGATGGCGCGTAACGGAAAAATGTGACGCGTAACCGAAAAATGTGACGGTAATTTTTTTTCCAACGCCGATAAAGAAGTTTCACTTCAAAAAAACTTGTTTACGAAGCCGTTGGATCAAAGAACGACTAGTCGTCACCTTAACCATTCTCGTTTTTCTTCTGCTACAAAGAAGAGAGTATCATCCATGTTACCTTGTATAAGCCAGGAGCTCCCACGCCATAACCAGAAAAGCAACCCCAAATCCTAACGTTTCCACCGCACCGCCATGCTTCATGGTCTTTTTCGTGTATTAAGGATCGAATGCCTTATTCACAGGGCGGCGTACGTTCTTCTGTGCGCCAGAGCATACGCTATTAATCTTGGTTTCGTCAGAAAAAAGTACATTTTACATGGGCCCAGTGAAGAGCAGAAATTTGGCCACTATTCCAACGTCAGCAATGAAATTTGGTGACTCATTTTTTTGTCGCACTATCCGCAAATGGAATGCTCTGCCCGCTCACGTGTTCCCTCCCTCTTACATCCTGGGATCTTTTAAAAGAAGCGTGAAGAAGCAACATGCAGGCCGGCAGGGTGAGGATGGCTTGTGTGGCAGGTAGCACAGCTGTATCAGCTATCTTCGCGTCTGGACTTCACCGTCACTTAACATCAGATGGGGTGGAGTCTGAGACCATTATTCCAACGCCAACAAAGAAATTTGGTGACTATCTTTGTCGCACTATCCGCAAATGGAATGCGCTGCCCGCTCACGTGTTCCTTCCCTATTACAACCTGGGATCTTTTAAAAGAGGCGTGCAAAAGCAACATGCAGGCCGGCAGGGTGAGGATGGCTGGTGTGGCAGGTAGCACTGCTGTATCAGCTATCTTCGCGTCTGGACTTCACCGTCACTTAACAACAGATGGGGTGGAGTCTGAGACCATTATTCCATCGCCAACAAAGAAATTTGGTGACTCATTTCTTTGTCGCACTATCCGCAAATGGAATATTTTGCCAGATTACTTTTACAGCGCCCTGCAATAGTTATAAAACTATTGCAGAGTATTAAAGTCCAATTACGGAATATACCAAATATTTGTACGTATTTACTTAAGTACAAAAAAAGCCAGCTTATATCACTTAAATTAATACACCACGTATTATTTATAAATACATAAAACAAATACAATCGACCTGCGAGACACAAATTAAATATATAAAACTCAAAGTTGACTGACATAGTGATCTAACAACGCACAGCCCAAACCACTACACGGATCGGGCTGAAAATTGGCATGCAGGTAGATGTTATGACGTAGGCATCCGCTAAGAAAGGATTTTGATCAATTCTACCCCCAAGGGGATAAAATAGGGAATGAAAGTTTGTATGAAACTTTGTCAATTTTAAACCGATCGGACTGAGACTTTGCATGCAGGTATAAGAAGAACCATAGATGAATTTCATTGAGTATAATACAAGCCTGAGAGCAAAAACTGTAGTCTAGACTTCAGCTCTACACCGAAGCGAAACGAGGGCGGGCCGCTAGTAACGTATATGTTAATTTGTATGATTTTTTTGGATCATAAGTTTATTCTAAGACCTTTTACAACTTTGCGTTAGACCACGAAGAGCCTCGGAGATTAGTCCGCGTCGTAAACACAGCATTCAAGGCGAACGAGATAAAGGCACTTATCGTAATTTGGCCCCGTCGGGCATTGAACCGGCAACCTGATGCTGTAGTGAAGGTAAAATCATCACACACGACACGCTAACACGATGTTGTGAAACACAGAATATTAAACCTTTATTTAAACATCGTTGTGTGCATATCGTACCAATATTATTGTGAAAGTTTGTAACTTTGTATGTAATTTGTTACTTAACAGCGCTGAATAAGTGAACAGAGGTGAAAGAAAATTTGGATGTCATTATCATCATCATTATCAGCCTATTAATGTCCCCACTGCTGTGGCACAGACCTTCCCTATGGATGGAATAGGGAGATTGGGCCATGATCCACCACGCGGGCCCGGGCGGATTGGTGGGTAACGACTGCAGATGCAGCCGGGACCAACGGTTTAACGTGCCTTCCGAAGCACGGAGGAGTTCGAGATGGTAAATTTTTGGTCACCCATCCAATGACCGACCACTACGAAAGTTGCTTAACTTCAACGATCGCAGCCGAACGCGCTAACCACCGAGCTCCTCAATTTGGATGTAATTTGATACAAATAGGGTCGTGATCTGGAATAAGACCATTTATTCCAGTGAAAGGTCGAAAAGGAAATTACCTAGGGGAAAAAATCTGATGTTCACGCAAAACAAGGGTTGGGGTTGGACACTTAATAGTATTTTATTAACCGACTTCAAATAAGGAGGAGGTTCTGTGTTAGGCCGTATACAGAAAGAAAGCCGAAAGCCGATCGGCGCCGATCAGCGCCGATAAGCGCCGACACGCGCTGGTCCGAATAATAAATAATTTGTATTTGAATTATTATCCTTAGATTAAATCAATCTAAGTTATAATCTTTTTATAAATCTAATAACTTTATCTTTTCTTGACTAAGCGCTAAAATTATTTGTTTCGTACTTACCGAATGGTGACAACAAGTCTTTCTTCTGGAAGGATTGGTTGTTTATGCCAATTGCCCCAATTTTTCATCAAACGGTTTTCACTAAATCCAAAATGTAATAAAATGTTTCTTGAATCATTCTTGTATATGTATAAAATCTTTGTTCATCAAATTTTTTTTTTTTTACAAATAAATGATGGTATTCTCCGAAACGTTTCCTTTCTCTATTTATATGATGTATAGCTGTTTTTCGCATTTTTAAATAAACATTTTCTAACAAAACCAAATCATCGTCCGATGAGTCCGACATTTTGCTTGATCTGCTTTAATCGGCTTCCTTTATGTAGGAAGGATCGGCGCCGATCGGCGTTCGGCTTTCTTTCTGTATACGGCCTTAGACTGTACATATACATTTTTTCGTATGTTCACCGATTTCTCCGTCAATTGTGGACCGATTTCCAAAATTGGTCCCATTGGAACCAAGTCAGGAGCTGATGGTGGAATCCGGGGAAATCGAGGGAAACCTTCAAATTTCAAAGGCACGCACGATGTTTTTTATGCATGTTCACCGATTTCTCCGTCAATTGTGTTATTGTTTACTTGGACGATGTAATTTTCACTAAAACGGATGAAATAAAAAAAATTAAACAAAAAAAACCGACTTCAATATCTAAAATGGAACTAAAAAGTAAAAAATAATATCTGTCTGGTTCATGATTTGGAAAGTCGGGCGGAGTCAAGATTGAAACATTAAATAGGTTTTCGTTTCTGATTGGTAATAGTACGACTGTCAATCTTGACCCGCCCGACTTTCAAATTATGAACCAGACAGGGCTTGTTTACCGGTTAATATTCCAGCCTAAATCAGTGTTAAGTACATTAGGAGCGTTTTATTTAGGTTTGGCTCTACCTTAAACTTAAAAAACCGGTTTTCCTAAAGAGCGAAATCAAATAGGTTTTGAATCAATTTAGCGGTTTTTAAACGTTTTCATTTCGCTCTTTCTGGCGGCATCGATAGTAAATGAATAACTTGACTCACTAGACGCTAGCACACGTGTCAATAAATGCACCAATCTCTCTGCATTAACAAGTTGTGACTTGATTAGTTCAAATAAAACAAACTTCAAGCGATGCTGACGAGTGCACGTGTCGCTCTGGATGAAACCGGTTTATTAAGGTTATAGGTACCGCTTTCATTTCGGACGCGCTCCGAACGAAACCGGTATTAACCTTTATTTACCGGTATTTTCAAGCCCTGGAACCAGATATTATTTTTTAATTTTTAGTTCCACTTTCGATTTTCAAGTCGGTTTTATTCTATGTTTATTTATTTTTTATTATGAATTTGTAATTTAATATAAGTATTTATTTAATAATAATATGAGGAGCTCGAGTGCACGGGTTGTGAGCGCGTTTGGCTGCGATCTCAATACAGGGAGTATCTCTGTATATATCAATACAGGGAGAAAAAAGCAGCCCTTGCTGAGTTTCTTGCCGGTTCTTCTCAGTACAAGGTCTCCCGCCGTAGTTTTGCGAACCGATGGCGTAGCTTCTTGACTTTCACAAGTGCTTGTAACAGCCTAGACTGAATAAATGACTTTTCATTTCATTTCATTTCATTTCATTTCATCGTTGCAGTTAATCAACTTTCGCAGTGGTCGGTCATTGGATGGCTGACCAAAATTCTTCTATCTCGAGTTCCTCCGTGCTTCGGAAGGCACGTTAAGCCGTTGGTCCCAGCTGCATCTGCAGTCGTTAGCACCGGCTAATCCGTACTAGGCCCGCGCGTTGGGTCACGGCTCAATCTCCCTATTCCATCCTTAAGAAGGCCTGTGCCCCATCAGTGGGGACATTAATAGGCTGATGGACTAATATAAAATGTTATACCTATAACATTTTCCGACAGAGTGATTACTTTTGCGCCACCTGTGTACATATTTGCTTTATAAATATTCATATCGAAATTGTGTCACTTTTGTAGCTATAATAGTAAATTTATTCCTTCAAATATGATTTTTATCTCCATTCCTTTCTCAACTATTAGCATCGTCATAAAATTATATTGCATTTATAGAGCGATACCTGCCCCGGAGTACTCTATTAGCACTCTCATAAAAAGCGGGAGTTAAGAGGGGAGGCGAGTTAGCTTTTTCTATACAAAGGTTCTAGAATAATTCCTGGTTGATTTTTATTACTAAAGAAATGATTTTCATACATCTATACTAATATTATAAAGCTGCAGAGTTTGTTTGTTTGAACGCGCTAATCTCTGGAACTACTGGTCCGATTTGAATGATTCTTTCAGTGTTGGGTAGTCCATTTATCGAGGAAGGCTATAGGCTATATTTTTTTTCAAAATAAGGGATCTGTAATAAAATTGCTATTTTGTAACACAAGGTGTAAAATCGAAAACCTATTTTTGCGTGCGCTGCAAATACTATTGACAATAGAACAAAATGATGTACTACGGGTTTGTAGATCCCATTAAGACCTACAAAAAGTCTGCAAGAACATATATCTAGCTATCATGGTTTAATCACAATAACCGATTTTGTTCAAAATAAATATTAAATCGTCTGAAGAAAAAAAAATGGGTGCGTGTACTTATGTAGGCGCGTGAGAAGTTATCCTTCTTTGGCATCGTTTAAAATTAGTTTTTAATTGAATGCAAATAATTAATTACAATAAATTAATAAAAAGTCTGGAAAAGGACACAGTCAATAAAGTTCAGTTTTAATTTGAAAAAATAAATAAATAATCAAAATATTCAATTAAAATCGCTACTGAATATAATTTATTAGAACATATGTGATTTGCACTTGTATGAAACTCAAACACGTATTCCGAATATACAAACTAGAAACATGTGGATAAATATTATAAATATGAATACCTATAACTGTTACTTTATTACAAAAAATAAAGATGTGGTTTTTGGTTCTACTACACCAATGGTCAAGAGATGGCGCTGTAGTCTCCTGAATCGCGCTTTGGTTCCGTTGTTCCAGATTAATAAATACTTTTGATAGGCCTTCACAATGCAGTCGTTAGCACCCACTAAATAGAGATTCTAATTCTATTTTGTTGGTAGATTTTCTTAATGTGCGGTTTTGTGTTACAGTGATGCGCGCGCATCTTAAAATTTCACTCTCATCATTTTTTCATAACGCGCCTAAAGAAGTATAACTTCAATAACTACGTTAAATATTATAGATATTAACGGGATTGTTACCATGTACCTTGTTTTTTATGAGTCTCCGATATTTCGGCACTGTTGCAAGCGCCATGATCACGGAGTAACTGAGTTACTCCGTGACTCATAAAAAACAAGGTACATGGTAACAATCCCGTTAATATCTATAATGTTAGTGACCATGAAAGTTTAAAACAATATAGGTACGTTAAATATGTATCGTAATATTAATCTTTATCGAAATTAAGCTAATGTTATTGAGTATTTATGTAGAAGTAAAATACTTTTTGTTTCATCTCAATCGGATATTTCGTTTAAAAGTTATCACGTGTGTAAGATGTTAAGAGTTGGTACCTATATATTTTATCTCGGTATTTCCACGGAAACCAGAAAAACGCGGGTGAAACCGCGGGTGCCCCGCGGCTAGTAAAATGTAATTTAACTCATTAATGCCCCTTTGTCTTCCTTTTTTCTTTTTATTGTTTTAAACTTTCATGGTCACTAACATTATAGCTATTAACGGGGTTTTTACCATGTACCTTGTTTTTTATGAGTCTCCGATATTTCGGTACTGTTGCAAGCGCCATGATCACGGAGTAACTGAAGTAATTGCGGGTAGATGTTATTGGCAGACATATCGGTCTACCCTCTGACGTCGTCTTTTACTGCGCTCGATACCCCTACCATTGGTCACATTCTCACTACTCACTCGCACCTGTTCTCGACACACAGTACTTTTTTCTTTTTCTCCAAATTGCCACAATTTTTTTTTTACCACTAGAGACGTCTGGTGTGCAAATTCAATAAGCAGCAAGAAGCAAGCCTATTAAAGCTACTATTTATGATATGGGTAAAAATTCTTTTACATATATCTAATTTTCGAGCAGGAAATCGTTGTGAGCTAAACCTCGAATTTTGCAACTTTCATAAGCAATTTTCAGCGTTCCTGACATCAATAGTTTTTTCAGATTCTCTTAAGTTATATACCACGGGACTGACCGACTGATACGCGTGAATTATTGTGTAATGCCATCGCCTCCTATAATCGGGGTTTGTTCCCAGTCGCGTACATTATAGACATTACAGACACAGAGTACACAGTAGACATTTTTTTTTATAATTATTTTCATAGCACTGCGGGCAGCAAATTTTCAAAATGCATTTCCATACAAAATCGTCATAATAAAACTGCTTAAGTTTACATGAATTTTATATTTAAGTAGAAATATTGTTGAAAAATATGACTTGTAATGGATCTCAACTAATCTGGCAGACAAACTGAGTAAACAATTTTGTAGAACTCGGTATAATACTCCAATGATGTTTGTTGGTTTAATAAAAATCTATCTATCTACCTATCTGTATAAATAAAAAATTGTGTGTGTCAGCTCCGACGCACGACTGGAGTTTACTCCTTAAGTTCGATAGTCTAACCAGACGCAAAAAGAGTTTATTTAACTTGAAAAATATTGATACTGTATGAAAGGGTAAATTAACAAATTAATCAAAATAATATACATATATAAATGTATATTTATTCATTTCATATACATTTATTATAACTAATCGACGAAATATTTTACATTAAACTTTTCTAAATAGTCAATTTCAGATGTGCATAAATATATCATTAGGAATGTTGATAAATTATGTAATTATTATTATCAGACTATTATATTTTTTTTAAATATTAATTAAGTCAACATTGTCTGCATTATGAATTATTTATTTCATAATGCAGACAATGTCAAGTGGTTTATGGTAACTAAAATAAGACACATGGACGTTCGTAGATACGTGGTTCACGAATCTTGAAAATACCGCATCAATGGTTGTACCATACCTCGTTGTCCCCATTGCTCTATCAGAAACAATATCTAAATTCAGTTCAGATTTTAAAAATTTTATTAATGTCAATCCGTCATCTTTGATTGTCAAAGTTGCGCGACATAGGATGCGCACCAAAAACGTAACGAGGTCATTCATCGATAGATTTTACTCCTCACATTTTTCTCATACCGGGCCTCTTATCCCTTATATATGCAAAATTCTTAAGGACTAAACTCCAAAAATGAGCCGCCGAAAAGTATGTACCTACGCCGCATACAAACTTCCGAGCGACCACACCTAATTGGATAATTCTTTTTTTTTATCGACAAGGTTTGACAAAAGATAATTCTTAAAAAACGAACGAAAGAAGTTCGCCTATTAGGCTAGTAAATAGAAAAAAATAAAAATGTGTGCGTGTACTAGTGTACACACGTAAGAAGTGAAACTTCTTTATGGCCTTATTTTTTTCGAAAAATGATCTACATGCAACTTTCCAGAAATATTTATATAGGCGTGCGCTAAGATTTTTCAAAAACTCACCCACTAAAGGGGTATAACTACACCTTACCTTACCTTACCTTACCTTACCTTACCTTACCTTACCTTACCTTACCTTACCTTACCTTACCTTACCTTACCTTGTGTGAAACACGAATATTTGCTGTCGATACTTTTTTTTTTAAAGTTGACAGAAGAAGCAATTGTTCGGAGGTAAATAGTGCTCTTTTAAAAAAAAGATGGCGCGTAACCAAAAAACGTGACGCGTAACCGAATAAAAATGTGACGGTAAATTTTTTTCCAACGCCGATAAAGAAGTTTCACTTCAAAAAGATGGCGCGTAACGGAAAAATGTGACGCGTAACGTCCGAAAAATGTGACGGTAAATTTTTTTCCAACGCCGATAAAGAAGTTTCACTTCAAAAACAGTTTACAAATGCATTACCAAGTTGAAGGTTGTCAGCGCACCCGTATACTCACTATTTTATCGCAATGTCAAGGCGCAGCCTCGGCTGTGCGTGTGCGCATGCGAGAAAATGCCATGAACTTGCAGTTGTATGACCGCTTTTTACTATAATAATAATACAAACCCTACTTTATTGTATTGTAAGCACGCTAGATTACAGATAAAACGTTTATTTTATGAATACAGTAGTACATATCAAAATAATTTATTCAGTTAAGGCTGTTACAAGCACTCATGAATGTTTAGAAGCTACGCCATTGGTAAGTAAATCTACGGCGGGAAACCTTGTACTGAACTAAACTCAGTAAGGGCTGTTTTTTTGTCCCTGTTTTATTATTTAAAGAGTCGTCAAGTTGAAAAATGACTTCAGAGTTGATTCATAAAGTCCGCTTTTCATTCATAAAGTACCTTTCATTACATAATGTGAAATTATACGTTAATTGTTCACCTGTATTTTGATTGCTGTGTCATCTATATATATAAAACTCAAAGGTGACTGACTGACATAGTGATCTCTTAACGCACAGCCCAAACCACTGGACGGATCGGGCTGAAATTTGGCATGCAGGTAGATGTTATGACGTAGGCACCCGCTAAGAAAGGATTTTGATCAATTCTACCCCGAAGCGAAGCGAAGGCGGGCCACTAGTACAGTATAATTACAAAATACATAGTCGATCTAAGGATGGGTGACCAAATATTTATTATATCGAGCACCTCCGTGATTCGCTTAGGTGTTGGCTGCATCTGCAGTCGTAGACCTCCAACAATCCAGACTGAACTGGGCCCGTATGGTGGGTCATGGCACGTTCGCCCTGTGCCCCAGCAGAGAGGGCATTAATAGCAGCCTGATGATGATACAACAAGTAAGAGCAATCTTCTTCAAGATTTGAAGCAATATCGTAAAGCGTCAATGACCTAAAAACATGAAACAAAAAAAAAATAAAAACATATGGCTGCCGTTTATTTTGCTTATGCATAAACCTACTGTACCGCATATGGTACACCTAATTGATTTATTAAATATACCTAATATAAATAAATTTTTAAACATTTTTGTTCTTCCAACATCTATTTATACTCTAAACTTCCCAAAAAATCTACTAACTAATATAATCAATTATTAGAGCCCGACCGAAACTGGTTTTCCGGACGAAACTGAAACCGAATATTCGGTCGTGGTTTCAGTTTCGGCCGAAACCGAAACCTAAACTCACGTGGTCAATATTAAAATTCCTTAAAATACAGAAATTTGGTGCATTTTACCCATTATTGAGCATTAATTAGGACATGAAATGGAAACACAGTATATTAATTCTGTTGTAGGTTTATTAAATATAATATAAAAAAAATATGGGTGCGTGTACTTAAGTACGCGCGTGAGAAGTTAACTTCTTTTTGGAATTATTAAAAAATAGTTTTTAATTGCATGCAGATAATTAATTACAATAAGATAATAAAAGGATTGGAAAAGGATAGTCAACGCAGTCAATAAAGTTCAGTTTTAATTTGAAAAATTTAATAAAAAATCAAAATATTCAATTTAAATCACTACTGAATAAAATTTATTAGCACATATAAATTTCGCATTTGTATAACATTATAACACGTGTTAAGAATATAGAAACCAGAAACATGTGGATAAATATTATAAATATGAAAACAGTGATCAGAGGCGACGAGCGTCCCAACATGTGCGACTAAGAGATCCTATTACTATTTTGTTGGAAGCTTTTTTTTTGTTAGCGGCCGACTTCATGGTGTTACTTTTCTGAAAGTAAAATTTCACTCTCATCATTTTTTCATAACGCGCCCGCGGCTAACTTCGTTATGTTACTTTTGTGTTACAGTGATGCGCGCGCATCTTAAAATTTCACTCTCATAATTTTTTCATAACGCGGCTAAAGAAGTATAACTTCAAAATATTAATTATATTTTTATTATATTTTCAAATTAAGTTCTCCTAAATTTTTAGC
The DNA here is from genome assembly GCA_902850365.2 of Chilo suppressalis. Classification (NCBI taxonomy): domain Eukaryota; kingdom Metazoa; phylum Arthropoda; class Insecta; order Lepidoptera; family Crambidae; genus Chilo; species Chilo suppressalis. The sequence goes on along the minus strand of OU963905.1, from coordinate 25,725,039 downwards.
AGTTATCAATAATCAATTCACAAATTGTTACTGTTTTTTTAAAATACAAATTGGTATTTTGAAATCTTATTAAATAATACTTTCGTTTGTATTTTTACTTAGAAGAATCATCATTCTCTTTTATCTCAATACAGGAAACTGCACTTCTCGATATAGGATATGGACTGCTGTGCGAGAAACGAAGTACGGCGAGCGTGCACGACAACTTCCGAAATCAGTTTCGGATTCGGCAAAAGTTTCGGCCAATTTTGGCCGAAACCGAAACTGCTGCCGATACTTAATTTTTGGCCGAAACTCGGCCGAAACCGAAACCGAACTTTCGGTCGGACACTATCAACTATAAATATTGTGGAACTTACCTTTTGGAAACCATAGTAGATTATTTCTATTGTTTTTACGACAAAACCCAATGAAAACTTAAAAATACTGAAACTAATAACGTTTTTGTGTATTATAAACTAATGCCTTATAATATAGTCTTCGCTCCTTCGCATAAATAATTAAAACAAATCTACCCTCAGGTACGACAATTATATATATAAAAATAAGTCGGGTTTTCCTTCCTGACGCTATAACTCCAGAACGCACGAACCGATTTCCACGGTTTTGCATTCGTTGGAAAGGTCTCGGGCTCCGTAAGGTTTATAGCAAAGAAAATTCAGGAAAAATTTCAAAATCTTTTAATCACCAAACGAAATGTTACATAAAACGAAGCCATCTGATGGTGAAACGGAGTTCGCCTGGTTTGCTAGTTATTTATAAAAGTTACTGTATCATATAAGGTACGTTAGGTCTATATGGGTTAATGACCCTCAGTACACAAGCCTTCCCTATGGAAGTAATAGGGAGTTCATTTATGTCTCAGTCTGCGACTGGTAGTGATGATTCAAGTTGATCCGTCATCATCACCGAGCGGAACTTATGAAAGATAATCTATACTTATAATAAATCTGTAGAGAGGTCAATTCTGTACATGAAATATATTTTCAAAATAACTATCAGGGGGTGATTAGTGATCGATACTGATGCCAAAAATGCAATCAGTAAAATTTTTGTCTGTCTGTCTGTCTGTGTGTATGTTCCTTATAGAAACAAAAACTACTTAACGGATTTTAACGAAACTTGGTACTTTATACTCCTGGGCAGGTTATAGTATACTTTTCATCACGCTACAATCAATAGGAGCAGAGTAATGAAGGGAAATGTTGGGAAAACGGGAGAAGTTACTCCATTTTTTAAGCTTCCGTCGCGTATGGAGCCTTCATGGTTAAAGTTATATAGAAATCATGTATGACGGAAATATTCTACATAAAATTGTCTAAAAAATATCCTGCAACAGCATGTGTCTATCTTTTATGGTTGACTCACAATAACACATGTAATTATATAAATAAAGTCATTGTTTATAGCACAAGCTTGAGAACAAAAACTATAGTTTACACTACAGCTCTACACCGAAGCGAAGCGAGGGCGGGCCACTAGTGTATTATATAATAATATCTACATACGTTACGTGTTAGTGTAATGTAGGTGATTGCTTACCAGACAATTGTATTAATAGTTTATGCGGCCTGGCAAAATATCACAGTCTGCGAAATCAGCATAAATAAGGAGAATAATTATATAATTGTTTATTTATTAAATTTATTTTAAGCATTTAACTGCTAGACTTATAAATAAACTAGAGGCCCGCCCTCGCTTCGCTTCGGTGTAGAGCTGAAGTGTAAACTACAGTTTTTGTTCTCAGGTTTGTATTATACTCAATGACATTCATCTATGATTCTTCTTATACCTGCATGCAAAGGCTCAGCCCGTTCGGTTTAAAATTGACAAAGTTTCATTCCCTATTTTATCCCCTTGGGGGTAGAATTGATCAAAATCCTTTCTTAGCGGATGTCTACGTCATAACATCTACCTGCATGCCAAATTTCAGCCAGATCCGTCCAGTGGTTTGGGCTGTGCGTTGATAGATCACTATGTCAGTCAGTCACTTTTGAGTTTAATATATATAGATAAAAAATACTAGAAAATCCACGCTACAGGGCCTTCTTTAACCTAATGAAGGCCCTGGGCATATTAGGATAATGGGGCCCCTATGACTGTGATGTGAATTATACTTGAAATGGAGCGAGTTACACTGAGGAGTGTACTGTACTACTGATGATTTTTCTTTAAAATGTGTATGTGCTTAGTGTACCATAATTTATCTAAGCATGCTGAAGTCGTAAAGCCTAATTTTTGGGCGAGAATAGAATAGCTTCGCTTCGCTTATATAAAAGCTAGTAAGTTGTTGTTGTAGTCAGTAATTTAGGTTCGATTTCATCATTTTATTTTTATAATATAAAAATGAATCACTGAATGTATTGCTAAGCGCAAATCTCGAGAACAGCTGGACCGATTGGATGGTTCTTACGCAGAGAAAAATAAAAAAATGCCTGAAAAAGTACAAAAAACAACACTTTTCTATACTCCCATACAAACGATTCGTAATAATATTGAAAGTCAATTTTAACTTAAAGTGTCGCCGCACAAGGGCCACACGCCACAGCCATAAACGCCGCCACGAGAAGCTAGAAGCGGCTACTAAAGTGGCTGAAGCGCGCGACAGCGGCCGACTAAGGTAAGGGAGAGAGGGGTGGGGAATCGCGCGAGTGACGTGTGGCGGCGTTTTGTATCGGCGCATTAAGTGGCCGGTGCGGGCCACAGGAAGCGAGCTACGACGATTTGTAGCGTGTGGCGGGCACCGGCGTACCGTGTGTGACGGGTCCATATAAAATGTATTAAAACTTCAAGAAATATGCCGGTGGCGGCGTTTTATAGTTGTGGTCGGTGGCCCGTGTGCGGCGACACTAATACCACACCATAAATTTCAAATGTTAGTGGAGAGGTTCCGGGAAGGCAAAACAATTGAGTGACCTTTACCAAATAGCAAATATACCATTTTCAGTTTTTTTGTTATTATTATATGAAGAGTCATTTTAGTCTTCAGTACAGCTCTACACCGGAGCGTAGCGAGGGCGGGCCACTAATAGACTAATAAAACTTATTCAGACCTAAATGTTTATTTACATGCCAGTTCAATTTAAAGGGTTTCCTTTTTGTTTTAATCTAAGGGGTTCGCTTAATACTCCTCTGTTTATGCAAAACTCTTGTCACGTACTGATTGATTTTGACCAAATCTTAGTTTTAAATGGTGTTATTTTATACTAATTCCTTTTAGTAAACCTCTGTTTTGTCCCGTCTCTTAAATAAATGTTAAAGCCCGATTGAAATACACAGCATTGTCTGTATAAATACAGATTTCTATGTAGATTCTGCATTGTTAAAGCTTAAAATGAGAGTGCTATATTCAGCTATCTATCTATATATATAAAACTCAAAGGTGACTGACTGACGTAGTGATCTATCAACGCACAGCCCAAACCACTGGACGGATCTGGCTGAAATTTGGCATGCAGGTAGATGTTATGACGTAGGCATCCGCTAAGAAAGGATTTTGATCAATTCTACCCCCAAGGGGATAAAATAGGGAATGAAAGTTTGTATGAAACTCTGTCAATTTTAAACCGATCGGGTTGAAACTTTGCATGCAGTTATAAGAAGAATCATATATGAATGCCATTGAGTATAATACAAGCCTGAGAACAAAACTGTAGTATACACTTCAGCTCGACACCGAAGCGAAGCGAGGGCGGGCCGCTAGTGATCTATATAAAAGAGAATCGCATAATTTCGGATAATATAAAGTTTCTTTGGTAAGATTGTGATTGCAAAATTGCAGAAAAACGGTATGTGGTTTGTTAATATTATATGTTTTCTACTTGCACAATGAAAATGCTTTATGAATAGTTTTTTCCCCTTGGTATTATACAAGAACAAAGTGTACTATACCCAATTTAATGGTGGGAAAGGATTAAAAAGAACATTTACAATAGACAATAGATGTTGAAACGTATGAATTTCTTATGAAGGATTCCCACAAATGTACAGACAGTTTGAGTGTCGCCGCACACGGGCCACCGACCACAATCACAAAACGCCGCCACCGGCATATTTCTTGTAGTTTTCATACATTTCATATGGACTCGCCACACACGGTACACCGGTGGCCGCCACACGCTACAAATCGTCGTTGCTCGCTTCTTGTGGCCCGCACCGGCCACTTAATACGCCGATACAAAACGCCGCCACACGTCACTCGCGCGATTCCTCACCCCTCTCTCCCTTACCTTAGTCGGCCGCTGTCGCGCGCTTCAGGCACTTTAGTAGCCGATTCTAGCTTCTCGTGGCGGCGTTTGTGACTGTGGCGTGTGGCCCGTGTGCGGCGACACCAAAGGTCGAATTTCGGCAAATCTTTGACCACTGGTCAATTTTTTGAAGATTTTTACTGTTCGCAATGCTGAGGCGACATAATTATTGTTTTTTTTTTGAACCAATGGCGCTTACACCCTAACTATATGGCATGGTATGGCGGGCCGAGTGATTTTCACTTAATCGACATCTTATTCGCAAAGGCACTATGTAACCTTTTATTTATTTATTTATTTCAAACTTTATTGACCAAAATACAATAGAATAGTGCAAAAGGCGGATTTAATGCTAATAGCATTCTGTGGCGGCGACACTGAGACCACAGTAAAAACAGTACCTTTTGATGGTGTTGTGTTTCTGTCGCTGAGTAAGGTTCCAGACAGTGTTTCCACTTTAAAGATTTCCTTTCCCCATGCCTCAATTCAGAGTTCCCCTTCTTAGGACAGTTTTCCCCTCAAAAATTATTCTGCTGTAGTTTTTAGATTTGGCACTAGTGTAGTAACTAAAAAAAAGGTCTTATACTATCTTATTCTATAACAGATAAATAAAATATATAAAATCTGCACGTGTTGCCACAGTTTCTTTGATACGGCAACACTCTAGTCCACGTTATAGTCCATAAAAAAATTGTTCCGTGCCGTATTATTTTAGGTTATGCTTTACCCATAATTTCCCGCAATTTCTTTTCATGTCTTTCCCCTTTTTCTTCCCCTCTGGACCCTAATTTCCCCTTAAAAGGGGAAATTCCCCTCATTGTGGAAACACTGGTTCCAGAGCTCCACGGGGTAGGGGATGGGTCAGGGTAGGCAACGGGGCGAGTGAAAGCTATCACAAGTGGCTATGGTGGCCGGTAACCATCGGCTGGGTCATATGCTCGATGCCACGTTTTTAATATAAAGAAAAACGACGGGTTGCACTCCGGGAGTGCCGGCAGAAGTGAAAACTTGAATATTAACGTTGTGCATTTTTGATATTTTGGAATGGTTAGGGAATAATTTTGCACGAATTGCTTTAATTATCACTATAAAAGTACTATCGTGTATGTGGTAGAATACAATATTTATTTATTGCGCTATCGTACACAAACATGACAATTTATATAGCATTAAAAAAGTTTATCCCTCAGAAAAATCAACTTACATGAATCACGTTTAAGCGCACTTAGCGACATCTACTGTAAAGAAATCAACTTACATGTATCACATTTAAGTGCACCTAGCAACATCTATTGTAAAAAAAATGCATTTTCTTCGCAATAAAGCTGCCACGTGGACGTCCTAGATAGAAACTTATTATTATAATACGATAAAATAAAATATTACTATGTTTCGTCCAATATATTGAAAGACAACAACCTTTCCAATTTTGTTGTGTGTCATGATGCGATCAGCCCACGTATTTAACCTAACGCGAGTTTAACATTTTTTACCCTTACAAAAAAAAGTATGGCTATGTATACTTTTTTTTGTAAGAAGTAGTAACTTTTTTTGTAACTAAAGAAGTTTTCACTTCAAAAATGGTTATAAAATTATTTTATGTGTAACAGTGGTGTTAAAATGCCCAATCTCCCTATTCCATCCATATTGAAGGCCTGTGCCCCAGCAGTGGGGACGTTAATAGGCTAATAATGATGAACTTCGATTTTTAGGCTCAATGCTAATAAAGCAAAAAATTGGCTTTCTGTAAAGTTTACTCTTTATCGTACAATAAATCAGCAAATAATATGGCAACATTATTATATTTTCAGATATGTTTTCTTCCTGTATTCAGTGTTTATGTAATTTTCTAAAGCTATGTTCTTAGCTTTTAACTATATTTTGGTTTTACCAGATGAAATTTGAAATTCAGCTTAAATAGATATAGTAGATTTACTTCTGCACCGCTGTACACAGTTAAATAAAATCTTTGATCGATGCCAATATCTGGTTCATAATATACGTTTAAAACGACCTAATTAAAACGTGACGTGATCAAATTAAATTGTTTCTGTCACGACAGATAAGTGTACCCTTAGCACGAACCAATATCTAAGGTACTGTTTATGTCAAGTGTTAAAATGTTTACAAATTCCATAGCACTCGTGGTCAAAGTAATAAATCAAGTCAAAGTAAGTGGAAGTCAAGTCAATCCCCCTTTCCCTATGTTTCAGTAAATGTGTGGGGATTTACTGGAACCTCCCCGAGGACTTCTTGAGGGAACGTCGAAAGACACTTTCCGCTATTTTGTTTCACTTGCCAGCACTTGTGCATGTTCCCGAACACTTAGTGGTTCATAATCCACCATTATTAGACGCTTAACATCCGCCAAAACACAATTTTTAACAAGAAAAACAAAAAAGTGACGCTTCCCGATCCCGCCAAAAAGTCTAGGGTACTGTTGTTTAATTTAAGTTCTACCCCTTACATAATTAAAGTTGATCAAAGACAACTTTGCTCACTTATTTAATATTAAAGACGATCCCACTATCTGTTACTTAATGGAACGTGGTTTTTAATACGTAAATAGGATATTATGGGTAAAACATTACATCATACCGAGTTAAAATTAAAAATAAAACAAAAAATAGAACACCATCGATTCTAAGTTTTTCCTTTATTCTAGTGTTGAGTAGGAATTACAAGAGGCGGTACATTTGCCCCGGACATGACGTCCAAATGTAAGAGTGGCTCAAAATTTTTAAATGTACAATTCACATTATATGTCGCGATAGTCGCGAGAGAGAGCGAAGCATTACATTATAAATTGTGCGACTAAATGAAATCATTTAGTCGCATAATTTACTCGTTTCGTTTGAATACATTTACGATTTTTTTTACTCAAATGCGTATGACACTATGTAAATACCTTTAACACTGACAATTTTAATTTAAGGATACTATTTTTTCAAAAATAAAATAGTTCGCAATATTATGTTTCATTAATTTAGTACTGGCATTTATAATTATTTGAAGAATGATTTAGTTATCATTGTTTATACACATTGTATCTTAAAGTGACTTCTGCTGCCATGAATTAAATTTTTATTTCAGATTTAGGACTTTGTGCTTATATATTTTTTAAACCCGCACTGTGTTTTCCGATATGAAACAATTTTAATGTGATAAAGTTAAGTTGTCGTAAATATCATATTTGTACTAGTCACTTCAAATATATTGCCGAATTTCAGTACGCCTCGCCTCATTTAAAGTGGGACATTGTATTGGCTCAGTACAAAAAAGAGGCTACTCTTACAAACTCTTTTTCAAGTTGTATCCTACCCAACACTACTTTATTCCATTGGTAGGACATAGGATCGATTTGTCGAGTAAACAAGAAGAGTTAATAGGTATTTTGTAATTCAAAAGAAGCTTAATTTAAAGCAGCTTTATCTTCAATACAATGTAATAGTGTTAAATAACATTTAAAGTAAGGCCCCAAAAAAAATCTATCACCTCACCAAGTTCGCCTACTAAACAAGTTCAAGGCGATGCGAAACCTGTTTCGCCTACGTGTTACTGTCCCTGTCTGCCCACGGAGAAAGGACGGAGATGGCTGCCCGCTGTTTATCCGCGTGGGGCCGCTATGTTTGTGGCCTGGCAACTGGCTAGGCTTGTTGAAAATATATCGATGTATCGATATTTTTTTTTTCGATATATCGGCATTTTAGCCGATACTTTTTGATTCGATATATCAATACATCGATACAAAATAACTAATATTTTTATTTTATTCGTATCAAAAACTAGCGGCATATCACGATCTAACTAAATTCGTATCTGGAGAAATCGTAACTAGATCTCAGATTAATGATATTCAACATATCTATGATCTGTGCTGTATTTAGTATTGTCTATTATTTGTGAATCTGTTGCGCTGGTGAATTGGTTGTGCTGAATTCCATTATATTCTGTGGAAGTGTGTGACTGTCTAGTCTTGTTTACGAAAGATGGCACCTGAGACGCCCTGCAATCATTTTCATCATTCGAAAATAGGGTCTACTTTTAGGGAGATAATTTTCGTTCCATTATTATTCCGCGTGTCATATTCGTGAGCTACTGTACTGTCATGTAGTGTAGCGGCAATTTGGTACTTTGATAATTCTTTCTTTAATTATAATTTGTATTGTTATTATTACTCTGCTAGGTTGACCTAAATATATTTTTACGAAAATTGGTCCGATATATCGATGTTTTTTTTGCGATATATCGAAGCCGATATTGATATTTTTTAAAATATCGATGTATCGATATATCGATATTTTTTTCAACTTTCGACATCCCTACCACTGGCAAGTAACAGGGACCACTTGAAATGCGATCTCTTTAACACAATTACATCGAGCTTCCGTAGTAAGTGTGCACACTATCCGGGAACTTTAGGAGGCTTCTTAAGAGGGAAGGCGCGCGGTGTTTTTTCCATACAAACGTTCTCAGACTGATTCCTCCTTGATTGCAAACACTAAAGAATTGATTTTCATACAGAAAATATAATTTTACTCATTCTATGCTCCTAGGTTTCCCTCTTTGGATAACTTGTGCTTCAAAGAAACTAGAAATAGAATAGTGTCCCGTGTCCAGTAATTAGATCTTATTGTCCCGGATTACGATAATGTGCTAGTTTCGTAACAAAATAAACTAATAACAAATGACACCGCTGGCCTGCTTGATGTTTTAATTCTGGGGGGTGATGGGGGGTTTCAATTGAAGAATCGTTAAGAGATAATTTTAAAGAATTTGGAATAATGACGGTCGCATCACAATACATATACGAAAATTTATTACTTGTAAGAAAAAATATTAGTTTGTTTCTTTAAAACAGTGATGTTCACACACTTAATACAAGAAACAAAAATAAACTAACTTTACCTGCTACTAGGCTTCACGAAATTAATAATTCATTTAAAGGTCTTTGCGTTCGCTTATACAATAAAGTCCCAAGCAATATCCAAGAGTTAAACATAAATCAATTTAAGGATAGTATAAAAAAGCTTACTACAAAGTGTCTGATTATATTACAGACAAAAATGCTTGGGTTTGAACTGTGCCAATCATTCCAACAGGTTTTCTATATTAAATAAATCATAATTGTATTGACGTTGTAACAACATAATGATTTGTAATTGTTGTTACATTAGACTTTTAATGTTGTGGAGTTTTTTTCGCTTGTTTTTCTCCGCAGCTAAAAAATATGTCCATAACGAGGGGCAGGGAAAAAAAATGTCGATTCAAAAGAGTTGTACTATGCATCCAATTTGAATAAAAATATATTGATTTCTGATACTTTATTTTTTCCGGGGGGGGGGGAGCAAAAAGTCCCGGAACTGATAAGCCAGCATCGGGCAACCCTAGTTGGGCTACTTGAGGTTCATGCAATCATTGACAGCGAAAGAGACAGCGATATTTCTTATGTTATTGCACCTCTTGTTGCGCAGTACACCACTTAAAGCTACATTTTGTGTAAATTAAAGTTATAGAGACATTTGCCACACATGGTTCCCAACTTAGGGGTTTTGCCCCCAGATTTAGGGGCTAGATGTGTTAAAACGGACTTTTTAGGAGATGGAATTTTTTGGGGGTTCTTTTAGGGGCTTTTAACAAAACTTACAATTAAATCGAAAAACAAAGCGTGTGTTTTCTTTCAGTTTTGTGCGTAGAATGGAACGCACCACGATATGAAACGACTGAACTGACTGTGTGGCGGTCTGTTACCTAATGCTGTACGGATTAAAGTTCTTTGCCTATCACCAATGGTTAAACAGTAAAACAACAACATAGCAATCATGTTCGTTCTTTCATTCGTTCACGTCATACTCACGGCTCACTATTCATTTTTGTCATTCATTCAATAAAATAATTTACTGTGACTAAATAAGAAACTTTTTCATTTATGAGCAGCGAAAGAATTTAGGTAATAAGTAGGTACATATAAAATTCTATATTTAAGGGATTTTAGGGGAATTTGAAAAATACTTAGGGGAAATTTTTATTAAGGGTTGGTAACACTGTTGCCACACCGCACATCATTTTAAACGTCTCTTAACTCCGTGAAGATTCATCTAAACAAACTAGGTTGAGTCGAGATAATATAATAAAAATAAAATGCGTGTTTATTCTTTTCACAACAGCCGTTCGGACTTTCTCCGCTGTATTCGTCAGTTTTTCTACTTTCGATAGAGCGTTCGCAAAAACTGTCGTTGCGCAGACGCTAGCGGCAAGCGGTTAGATTAACTGTAAATTGGCAGTTTTGTTAGTTAATTTTTCTGTCAGAAACGAGCGTGACAAAACTGGAAAACGTTATTAACGGAACATTAGACACTCGGTGAACGAAGTCATTACTGTATAACAAACACACAGACACACACTTTCATTTTGATGTTTAAACGATAACAAAATAATCCACAGTGATACAAGAAAACTGACATACCACATCATGATCAGCCTATTAATGTCCTCACTGCTGGGGCACAGGCCTTCCCTATGGATGAAATAGGGAGATTGGGCCATGACCCACCACGCGGGCCCAGTGCGGATTGGTGGGTGCTAACACCTGCAGATGCAGCCGCGACCAACGGCTTTACCGTCCTTCCGAAGCACGGAGGAGTTCGAGATAGTCATTTTTGGTCACCCGTACAATGACCGACCACTGCGAAAGTTGCTTAAGTTCAACGATCGCAGCCGAACCATTTGCGCCATCAAGCTCTTCAAAGTACGAAGAATCAAATCCTTTATACTCTACATATCTTTCTTCAGTTTATATATTTATTTATAACTAGCAAACCAGTGAACCAAATGTTCACCAAAACCTGATTTAAAAAAAATTGTATTTAATTAATTGAGAAGTTCGGAGATTTTGTGTGGTTACGTTTAAAATTCGTGATTTCTCGAAAACCGGAAGTGCTACGTTACTCAAATCCGGTTTGTAGTCTTATCAGACTATTCTTAACTTATAACTTCAATATTCTCTTTATCTATCTCTTACGGTTTGGCCGCTGAAACAGCACCACAGACGGACGGACTTTTCTAATAGATAAGAGATAATAGTACTCATGTCTGTATAGTTAAACATGAGTGGATTATTTCATACCGGTGGTGGTGTGTGAACCGTGTACCGGCGACATTGACCGGACCGGAAGTCGTCCGCCGAGACGTGCCTGACCGATTCAATGGACCGTTTCCGGCCGCCGTCGCCTCTCGCTCGCGGCACAAGGCGATCACCACCTTACCGCTGCCCTTCTAGAGTTCATTTTACAAGTTGGCGAGTTGACAAAAGTATCCAAGCGCGGATAGATTGACGAATTAAACGTTTCTCGTGCGTAGATTTATCAATCATTCGGATTTGATTTAATTTTGTTTATTGGTTTTGAGAATATATCGTGCAACAATTTTTTGAAGTTATACTTCTTTAGGCGCGTCGTGAAAAAATGATGAGAGTGAAATTTTTAGATGCGCGCGCATCACTGTAACCCAAAAGTAACAGCATGAAGTTGGCCGCGGGCGCGTTATGAATGTTAGTGTCTAATAATGGTGGATTATTAACCACTTAGTGGTTAATCACCATTATTAGACACCATTATTAGACATCTGTTCGAAAGGTACTTTGAACGATCCACGGAGCTCCATAAGATGATCGCGTTGTCAAAAACAATGTTGGCACGCTCGTCGCCTCTGATCACTGTTTTCATATTTATAATATTTATCCACATGTTTCTAGTTTCTATATAGACACAACGTGTTTTAGTTACTTACAAGTGCTAATTACATATGGACTAATAACTTAAATTCAGTAGTGATTTTAATTGAATATTTTGAATATTTATTTAATTTTTCAAATTAAAACTGAACTTAATTGACTGTGTTAACTATCCTTTTCCAGTCCTTTTATTATTTTATTGTAATTATTAATTATTTGCATGCACTTAAAAATATTTTTAATGATGCTAAAGAAGTATAACTTCTCACGCGCGTACATAAGTTACACGCATCCATTTTTTTTTAAGGTTTATTTTATTACATATTACACAGGTTACAGGTGTTACATGTTTGAAAAGTGTGTGACTGTGACTAGGGTTGCCATATCTGAGGATTTGTCCTGAGATCTCCGGATTATTAGACTCTTCTCAGGATTCGTACTGGGCCCGCGTGGTACCCCAACAGTGGGATAAAATTAAGAATTTCATGATATTTATATCTTTTTCATTAACAAGGAAATGGGGGGAAATCAAACTTGTAATTTTTAGACTATTATTGCTACGGGGTCTGTCTTAAAATTAAAATTAATGAAGAATATGAAAATTTGTTATAATGACGCCCCATTATGCTGTATTTAAACAACAACATGCAGGCCGGTAGGGTGAGGATGGCTGGTGTGGCAGGTAGAACTGCTGTATCAGCAATCTTCGCGTCTTGATTTCACCATCACTTAACATCAGGTAGGACAGAGTCATTTGTCGGACCTATCTATAAAAAAAATCTAAAAAGGCCAAATGATTTTTTATTTCGCAGTTTGTTGCGATGTCTAGCTCGGAAACGATGTAGTTAAAGAAAATATAACTAGAAAAAATTCCACGCGGACCAGGCAGCAGACGGGACTCGAACCCGCACCCTTCGCAATCCGGGGGAATGCACTGACCAATTATGCTACCGCGGCCTTCACGGACCGCGTCGAAATTCTTCTAGCCATTCTTAAGCTGCAAGGCAGCGCCATCTCTTCGCATTATAGGCAACCCACAATGTCAAATGAATACTTTTACAAGTATAATATTAAACATTTTAAAGAAGAAATAGCAATTATGGTTTTAATTTTTATTATTTTTAAAGCATGCAACTGCTTGATGTTTAAATCTAAAGAAAATATAACTAGAAAATAATCCACGCGGACCAGGCGGCAGGCGGGACTCGAACCCGCACCCTTCGCTATCCGGGCGAATGCACTGACCCGTGGATTTTTTTTTCTAGCTATATTTTCTTAGATTTAAACATCAAGCAGTTATATGCTTTAAAAATAATGAAAATTATAACGATGTAGTTAATTCATAAATGATATAAGATAGCCGTAACAACATGAATTGATATAAGAAGCAATAGTTAATTGTGTGGCACCCTGCTAGTTTTCCTGCGGTCTTTTCTTATGTCAAGTTATACATTCGAAATAATGTTTAGTCACCATTCTATGAACAGCCATGTTCGCAGAGGAAACACGTTGAGCACCAGGGGGCCAATCGCCTAACCAGATTGCTTTGGAAAACGCTATCGCTTACGATTTCATTTTGTTATTTCTAACCGCCGAAATACCTCACGCTCATTTTCTTTAACATTGTTATTGCCAATGCAAAAGAAAAAAAAAGAGCGCGAGGCATTTGAAAACCTCAGGGGGCTAGAAATAACAAAATGAAATCGTAAGCGATAGCGTTTTCCAAAGCAATCCAGTTAGGCGATTGGCCCCCAGGACTGATTCATTAATTTTCTCGTCATGCATCTACACAGGTTTAACTAATAAATCTAAAAAAACGCTAAAACCGAATAATGCTAATATGGCATGATTGGCATGCCATGGCATTGGGGGTATGCCACTTTGAGAATATTAAATGACAGAGAGAAAGTAAATACACATCATCATCATCATCATCAGCCAATTAATGTCCCCACTGCTGGGGCACAGGCCTTCCCTATGGATGGAATAGGGAGATTGGGCCATGACCCACCACGCGGGCCCAGTGCGGATTGGTGGGTGCTAACGACTGCAAATGCAACCGGGACCAACGGCTTAACGTGCCTTCCGAAGCACGGAGGAGCCCGAAATAGTAAATTTTTGGTCACCCATCCAATGACCGACCACTGCGAAAGTTGCTTAACTTCAACGATCGCAGCCGAACGCGCTAACCAGTTGCGCCATCGAGCTCCTCGAGTAAATACACAATTTTTATTAATGACAAATACCTATTTATTAAAAACATATCGTAATCGGCCACGGGATTTAATACACCATGAAGATAAGGCTAAATACGAATTATACGAGTCAAAACACGAATAGTAAAAATTAACAAATTAAAATCCTTTTTTTTATTCAACCTTTGTTGATTATTACCAAATCTAATATATAAAATTCTCGTGTCACGGAGTGCGTAATATGGGTGATGACAGGTACAGTAAACGAAATTCTAGTTAGTCTGTCAGTTAAATGATCAAAAAATAATGGACACGTATTTTTTCTTTGGGCAAGCAACCAAAAAATGACAAAGTTATAGTGCGTCAAAGTTTGGGAGTAGGGGCTGGTGACGTCACTTTTGAGTGAATTTTTCCTTATAAGTGTACTCAAACGAGACGTCATGCGACTTTTCAAATCAATATATCTCTGCAATGTTTATATTATGTGAAAAAAGAAAAAATACGTGTCCAATACTTTTTGATAATCTACCTGATAAACGAAGAAAAAAAAATTAGTCATCATCCCTATTTAATTATGTACTCCGACACGGCTGGACCGATTTTCTTGAAATTTTATATGCATATTCAGTGAATCGGGCAATATCTATTTTTCATCCCCCTAAATGTTAACGGTGGTCCAGCCTTCATTTTTTTTTGATAAATTTTTTTGTTTATATTTTTTTTATAAAAATACATGTATACAACCCTAAATTTTCACCCTTCTACCACCAACGCCTATTTTTTTATCGCGGTACGAAGTTCGCTGGGACATCTAGAATACGTATAAGATTTTGTATTTTTTTTTTCAATTTAATCATTGTGATATAACATAAATAACAATAAAATTATAGACTAACAGAATTCTTCAAATATCAAGCAATATACAGTTAGCATGTATCTCACTTATCGACATTAAGTCGACGGAAGCAAATTTGCTTAGATAGACAGTGTGATTACTTAATTACTTAGAGGTCCAATGGGCACATTGAATATAAAATTTTTAAGGAGGTCCAATGGGCACCAAAAAAGAGGTCCAATGGGCACATTGAATATAAAATGTTTTAAGAAGGTCCAATGGACACCAAAAAAGAGGTCCAATGGGCACTTTTTGCTTTTGGGTCGAATCTTGAGGGTCCAATGGGTACTAGACCACTTAAACGCATACGTTACCAGTTTAATTTACCATTGACTCGAATCCGAGGCACAATAATGCCAACATTGCCAACACAACACAATTCCAGCACAATCGAAATGTGTTTACGAGCGTTGACTTGGAACTTAGACGTGTTTACTTAATGCTTGCTTAGCTGTATTGCCGTAATGGCTGATTCACAAGTGTTAACTTGTCAAGGAAGGTGACTTCAGAAGTATCTCTGAAGTTATTTTTCAACTTGACGACTCTGTATATAACAATACAGGGAGCGAAAAACAGCCCTTGCTGAGTTTCTTGCCGGTTCTTCACAGTACAAGTTCTCCTGGCGTAGTTTTGCGAACCGATGACGTAGCTTCTTGACCTTCACAAGTGCTTGTAACAGTCTAGACTGAATTAATTTAATTATGTTTTTAATCTTATAAATTAAAATTAAAAACAAAATTAAATTAAAATTCAATTTTGCATGTAAGTAGGCTCTTGAATAAGGACGACCTAAAAATTAGGATATTTATTGGACATGCTTCTCGACAACTTCAAATGGCAACAGGAAAACCTGTATTAGGATTCCACCCACAGACGCATTATTATCGGTTAATAATAATGGATGCGTCATTGCGATATCTGTTTTTAGTACATTATCTATGAGAACGACTACAAAGTTACACACTGCTGCGATAATAACGACGCATTAGAATATGACGCAATATCGCAGTAACGGATCCGAAATTATCGAGTTTGTATTACCCAAACTAACTAGCAAACCAGTGAACCAAATGTTCACCAAAACCTGATTTAAAAAATTGAGATTTTAATTAATTGAGAACTTCGGAGATTTTGTGTGGTTTCGTTTGAAATTCGTGATTTCTCGAAAACCGGAAGTGCTACGTTACTCAAATCCGGTTTGTTCTTATCAGACTATTCTCTTATAACTTAAACATTCTCTTTATCTATCTCTTACGGTTTGGCCGCTGAAACAGCACCACAGACAGATGGACGGACGGACGGACTGGTCTAATAGATAAGAGATTCAGACACATCAAACTTGTAGGAAGTTTGCAAACGTTGAATTGAAAGGAATGGAATAGAAGAATACCCAGCTAGGGGTTGTTCAAGTATTACGTAAGCACTATAGGGGGGCAGGGGGGTCTCTGCTTTGCTTATTTTTGATGACTTGGGGTGGGGGGTAGAGATGGTGATTGATATGGGTAGTCATACTCTCTTAAAAATCTCTTCGGCGGTGTCGTGTGAGGCGGGTCGTTACGTTCCCTAAAAAATGGTTGAGCGAAGCGATGGCTGGTTCATGCGTCATGCTCGTGAACGGGTGCTGCCAGCGGGGATGAGTCTGCTCTTGCTACATTGGGTACTATTAATCGTTGTATTTAACTTTAATGGTACATTTGTGTTTATGCCTAAACAGTGGGACACGGCATTCCTAAACTTTTTTCATTTTTAAATCTGTTTTTTATATTTTTTATTTTATAGTCATAATTGTTTTATCATTTACATTTGTAATGGAAAGTGACTTCATGGGTTATCTCATATTGAACTCATTTTTCAAATTGACGACTCTGTATATAATACAGGGAGAAAAAAACAGCCCTTGCTGAGTTTCTTGCCGGTTCTTCTCAGTACAAGGTCTCCCGCCGTAGATTTGCGAACCGATGGCGTAGCTTTTCGACATTCACAAGTGCTTGTAACAGCCTAGACTGAATAAACGATATTGAATTTTGAATTTTGATTACGTCAGCATCATCGATTAAGCCTTTTTAAGTACTGCTGGTCATAAGGCTCATGAAAGCTCATGAATCAATAAAAAAAACAGAATACATTAAAGGAAAAATGCATATAGGTACCAATGTTTACGTATGGATGGGGGGAGGGGTAAGAGCTTTGCTTAGTTTTTCTTGCGAGGGGGAGGAGGGGATAAATAATTGTAATAAATCTGCTTAAAAAGAAAAGTCAAAACTTCGTAAGTGGTTAAATGAAAACACGTTTTACAGTATGGTTGAGTTCATGAATTATGGCAGGATTTGATGCATGGGTTAAAGATATAACATTTAATTTTGATATTCTTTACAAGACCATTCTAGTTATAATTTTTATTATTTTTAAAGCATGTAACTGCTTGATGTTTAAATCTAAAGAAAATATAACTAGAAAAAATTCCACGCGGACCAGGCAGCAGACGGGACTCGAACCAGCACCCTTCGTAATCCGGGCGAATTATGCTACCGCGGCCCTCACGGACCGCGTCGAAATTCTTTCTAGCTATTCTTAAGCTGCAAGGCAGCGCCATCTCTTCGCATTATAGGTAAACCCAACCCAAAGACCATTCTAATTGTGACATTCACATAATTATGGACATGATAAATTGACGACATCGAATAATTATAATATTATATTAAGAATTATTGACATTTATATAGGTAATTATAATTGAATAGAAAAATTTGCATGTTATCTTTATATGACTGAATAGGTTAAGCTACAACTTAGATGAAATGTAACACCTTTATTTGTACCCTATTTAATGCAAATAAATTGAATTGAATTACGTAATACTTAAACGGCCCCCTACGAACAGTTCTAAAATAAACGATCATTTTAATTTAAGAACTCATTTCTTTTGTTAATGCCATGTTATTATTAAACTTATTGATGTCAGTCATTCACAATAGTCAAGTGTTTCTAGAGAATAAATTAGCATCTTTTCCACAGTAATTAATTCCCTATCAGTACCTACTAAAACAATAACTAATTAAAAATTCAATAGCTGAGAAATTAACATAACGCGTTGGAGTGCTGCGTTTTTGAAGTTATACTTCTTTAGGCGCGTTATGAAAAAATGATGAGAGTGAAATTTTAAGATGCGCGCGCATCACTGTAACACAAAAAATTAACAGCATGAAGTTGGTCATTTGGTCAACCAACTTCATGCTGTTACTTTTGTGTTTACCGCACATTAAGAAAATCTACCAACAAAATAGAAATAGAATCTCTATTTTGTGGGTGCTAACGACTGCATTGTGAAGGCCTATCAAAAGTATTTATTAATCTGGAACAACGGAACCAAAGCGCGATTCAGGAGACTACAGCGCCATCTCTTGACCATTGGTGTAGTAGAACCAAAAACCACATCTTTATTTTTTGTAATAAAGTAACAGTTATAGGTATTCATATTTATAATATTTATCCACATGTTTCTAGTTTGTATATTCGGAATTCGTGTTTGAGTTTCATACAAGTGTAAATCACATATGTTCTAATAAATTATATTCAGTAGCGATTTTAATTGAATATTTTGATTATTTATTTATTTTTTCAAATTAAAACTGAACTTTATTGACTGTGTCCTTTTCCAGACTTTTTATTAATTTATTGTAATTAATTATTTGCATGCAATTAAAAACTAATTTTAAACGATGCCAAAGAAGGATAACTTCTCACGCGCCTACATAAGTACACGCACCCATTTTTTTTTTTGAGTGTGTATGCTGTTGGTCGCATATGATCTTTACAGCGTCACCGGGTTTGGGGACGGCGAGATCCTAAGGGGTCCTCAAGCCGTGAATTGGAGAGTGCCTCTAGAGGTATTTTAGGATGACTTCAAATTTGGGAGCGGGGGCTCGTGACGTCACTTTTAAGTGTACCAAAACGTGACGTCATGCGACAATTCAAATCAATATATCTGTGTAATTTTTTGATTATGTGAATAAAGAAAAAATAATAAAAATGACCATTCCATCCACAGCAGAACTAAATTCAATTTTGTAACTTGAAAACAACTTGTTTCGTTTATAGGTATTGAAAGTGTAAAGTCCAAATCCAAAAAGTTATCGATCAAAAGCGAGTGGTTATTGGACTAAATAAAATATTAGATTAGAACCCGTTGATGTCTTTTCAACTGCGCCGCCTCTGCGAGCAATCAAATGGGTGATTCGATTTGTTAAGGAGTCATTTGACTGTTTAAATAATCATCACAAAAAACCTTAACTTATATTTTTATTTTTAAAGATCCCGTGATTAGTTTTGACGCCATTCAAGGGAGGCTGGATTACTATACTTCAGGGATACAAGTGGATTGTGTCAAAAGAGTCTGTACCCTTAGTACGAGTTTTACAATTACGAAAACTATGATAGTTTTCGTGAGCTCGCACTCGTCGATTTTATTGTTTTCGTTTAAATGCAAATAAACAGTGTTTAAATTCTATCATGAAATCATTTGTGTCTTCTTAAATTTTAAGTATATTAGGACACTTTTCACCAAAATGGACATAGAAACATAATTTACAATCACGAAAACTATGATAGTTTTCGTGAGCTCAAACTCGTACTAAGGGTACTGCAGTGTGTTGGTTGATCCGGTGAAACGGACTGGATTCTAATATTCATAATCATGCCTGAATTTCTCCAATATTGGCTTGCAATTTGATAATTTTTAACCAGCCAGCGACTTGAAATATACGAAAATACTAAGGCGAAGGTACACTTTCATTAAAGTCCAAAGACTTTCACGAAAAATCGGGACAAATCAAGTGTGAATTGCTTTTTGTAGTGTTAATTTTTTTTTTATTTACTGATTTTTTTTTATTTATTTGATTTAATAATACTAAGGCGAAGGAACACTTTCATAAAAGTCCAAAGGCTTTCACGAAAAATCGGGAGAAATCAAGTGTGAATTGCTTTTTGTAGTGTTAATTAACCCCATTTGACATAAATGTCTGCTTCAATTGATAAATGTAAATTATTACATATTAAGATCAAATAAACGCACGTCAGCACACTAACAACTGAATATTAAGGTCACATCACATATATTACTTAGGTACAAAATATAATTCTATAAAAAAACTATATTCGCTTACATCGACAAAAATCAGTGCATGATTCACCTTTATATAAGTTACTGTTTTAAATACCTATTGTAATTAAATAACACAATAAAAATAAAATGACAAACGTTTTTGGCGATAGAATGTTGATTTATTAATTAATGATACGGTCAAATGGTAGATCAACCATAGTGACCTGACCGGGAATCGACACTTGGAGAAAAAACGTACAGTAAGAATCTATCTTAGAAGACCCCGCCTCGATTTCCACCAGGCAATATGTAACTTATTTATAATTTTTTGATCCCCTTTAGAATAAGCGCCAACGATATTTTTCGTTGATGAGATGAGCCCATAGTTCTTAGCACCATTTTTTTTATATAGCCAGGTAGGCAAATGACTCTACCCCACCTGATGTTAAGTGGTGATAAAGTTCAAAGCTGCTACCAAACTTTGACGATCTCCGTGTTCGAGTGGTTTGTACGCCGGGTTTCATGCCGTAGCCGACTCAAGAGGTCCCGGGTTCAAATCCGGGTGGGTGCAGATGTTTGTGTGATGAACACGAGCACATACTCCAGTCATGGATATTTAATATGTATTTCTATATAAATATACTTATATACGTAAAGTATATGTATTCTATCCGTTACCCTAGTATCCCGTAACACAAGCCTTACAGTGCTTACTTTGGGGCTAGGCTAATTGGTGTGAGTGTCGGAAATATTTATTTAATTATAAACTTTTCCGTATACAATAGGGTCAAGGGTCAGGGTGTTACCAGAGTATCGTCACTATTTTCCATTTGCATAACACATATTGTTAGCCCTAAAAATGTTTTACCCATTATTTTTATCAACATGCATTTAGTAAGGTAGGTTATGTCTTTAGTCAAGTCAAATTTTAAATTATATAAAACTGATTCAGCAGTTAAATTCGTAACATAACTCAGTCACAGTTATTTTTGGCACCTGTCAGCTTAAAGATAAAATTACGAAATTACTTTTATTCAACGAATAAGTACCTAGTATATCCAAGGAACGTGTCTCTTATTGGCTTCATTGTAGATTGTAGCGGTCAAGGTGTTACAAAATAGTTTCTACGTGATACAACTGGGTTATTATTTGATTTATTATAAGCCAAACGTGCTCCATTTGAGTTAATAAAATATCGCTCACGATTCCTAACAGAGATACTTTAATAAGTATTTGATCACGTACGAAAATACCTGTTACAGCGTTAATTATTAAGTAGGTTACCTATATTATTATGTTTTGTGATTTCTGGGATGTAATAAAAACATATTCTTTCTTAACTACCCTACGAACTTCATTTTCAATTAATGATTTTTTTAATTGTTTAAGTAACAAGTTAAATAAAAACAAGCAAGAACATTCCATTTCACTTATATCTTGGAGAAATCATCAAAAAACTTTTATCCGGTAGCTGCGCGTAGAAAAATAACAGATTGCCGAGATATAAACATGCATAGTAAAGTCTGTTACCAGGCATCGGTAACCACTAACCAACAAAGTTAACGGTTCTTCAATCGTTTCAATATTCGGTCGCAAACACGGCACAGAGCTCGCTGAATATAACGGCGAACAATGAAATGACCGACCTCTTTTCTTGAAAATCTACCCGCGCGGATTGATAACTTTTTTTTTTCAACCAGTTCGTTCCGTTTTCAAAAAAAGAAAAGTAGGACGTCACGCTACGAAGTTTTGCACCGTCAAAGTCGTCACGTGACTTTCTTCGGTGTTCACTGACCTGCTAAGTGCCTCGTGTCGGCTTGAGCTGCCACCGCCGCGGCCAACACAAGCAGCCAGAACGCCTCTCCGGCGCCCCGCATCTTACACCACAACAGACCACATCAAACTCACACCACAGGGGAAACAATAAATAAACTTTTTGAAGAGAACACACTGACAAAACTTTTGACACACTGTTAGTTTAAAAAAAAATTGGAACGCACGTTCGAAAGTTGAATTCGTGACGGTTGGAAAGTTTGGTGACGTGTCGCGGGGTGTCGCTAGTCGCTCGGTAATAGACAACCGTGCAACACAGGCGCGGAATTGCGACTGACGCTGCCGGCCGGCCGGCAACTCAGGTGGGGTGGCAAGCGTAGCCGATCAAAGTTCCAAACTACAAACCTCTTCTGCAATTTCTAATTTTATTAAAAATGAAGAAGTTTTAAGCTTTTGTAATTTAAATATTTTTATGTAAATAACCAAATAAATATATTAAGGATAAAGAATTATTCATTGTTAAATAATGGTGTCGATTCTAGCATGATTCTCTAAACCTAAACTTAAAATGACAGCAGTATATCCTTGTCATTCTCTTAACCGAATGAATAGGATGATAGACTGATGTTAAATTTAGTTTTAAGTTTAGAGAATCACGCCAGAATTAGCACCAATATCTGTCTGTTAATAACGACCTTAAAATATCTATTTAAGTAATCATTGTCATCAAATTGTTCCCAATAATAGGGCACTAGCCTTCCTTTTTAAAAAAATTGGGAGAAGGGCCATTACTGATGGGTGGGTAATAAACTTGGGCCCAGTGTGGATTGGTGAGTGCAACGCACATTTTAATGATTATTAAGTGGCTTATCCCAACAATGTCATTTAAATATACGATTTGTTATTATATTGTAAACGAGTTAAGTTACAAGTTAGGTATATTTAAATTAGTTCGTTTAAAAGTAACCAGTATAAGTAGATAGTAATAAGTATAATCGTTCACTATTACTGCCATACGCCTGTGGAATGCTCTACCACTAAGCATACGTAGTACTGACAATAAGTTTGAGTTCAAAAAACTTGTACGTGAACACTTTTTCCCTATAGTTTGCATCGATATATATTGTATTTTATGTATTTTATGCATATATATATATATATTTATATGTGTATGTTTATGTATGGTTATCTGAGTATTTATTAAATGTGCATCAATTTGTATTTAAGTATTATTATTTTATTGCTGTTATTTTGATATTGTTCATTTTATTTAATTTTTAGCAACTTTGCTGTATCGCCATACTATTTGTCTCATACTATGTTGACAATAAAGTTTAAATAAATAAAATAAAATAGTTAATGCCATCGAGTTAGGTATCACAAATCTGTACATTCATTTGAGAAACTCCCCTAATCATGGTAAATTGTGCGAAGCTGGTAACCCCGCTCGCACAGGTGGTTCGCAGGTAGGTAGGTAGCGCGTAAACACCGTCACGATGTGAGTGACACCTTGGTACGTGACACTGGCTGGCAGATAGGACATTATACGAATCTTCTGTCTGATGTGATGTGCTACGCCATTTAACATTTAACTGTTGAGAATTCCACAAACACGGCCGACGCCAATAATAATAGCCGTCAAAGTTGAAACCGGTTAAGTATGTGCCCGTTCGAGGTCCAATAATAGATGACGTTAACTCGATGGCACTTTTGAACTACCTAAATAAATATTACCTGCTACATAAGAAAGATCAATTTAAGGTCAATAAACTACTGCTTATTTTTAGTGAATAGCATCTTAAGGTGCGATCCTACGTTAAGTGTTGTCGCGGGTGAAGACGCGCCCCGCAGGGTTGAAATACGTATGAGAACTCTAACGTTTTTATTTTAGCAGTCTCTAATGATTCGAGGTAAATAGTAATCTCGTACACTTTGATATGAGATTTGAACAATGTTGACTGTTTGTGTGTAACAAACCAAGGATATTATCAGGAAGTAAATAAATGCCCAGTCCACGAAGGATCGACTCGGTAACTATAGCTTCATTATGCCATCACGAAATGTACGAGAGTGTGTATAAGGCGCTTTGCAGACGGCGGGGCGGAGCGGGCCGGTCAATTTCGCCACGAACGATAGCACAAAGTGAATCCTATACTACAAACGCACACAGAGGGCAAAAAGACCGCGCCTTGGGTGCCCGGCGGGCAGTGGCGGCGCGGCATGTCCGCGGCTGCCCGCCGTGGATCATACAAACCAGTTTATATGCAGTAACGCAGACGGCGGCGCGGGGCGGCTAGCCACTCCGCGCCACGCGCTTTTTAGTGATGGACTATTCACTAGAACGAACGTCCTGAACTGACTGCCTCTGCCCGTCGTGTGCTTTGTGTACGCGGCAAGGGCAGCCGCAGACATCGACGGGCAGACGCGGTTTTTATTGCTTCGCGGACAAAAAGCCCGCCCCGCCCCGTCGTCTGCAAAGCGCCTAAGTGTTGTCGCACACGGGCCACACGCCACAGCCACAAACGCCGCCACGAGAAGCTAGAAGCGGCTACTAAAGTGGCTGAAGCGCGCGACAGCGGCCGACTAAGGTAAGGGAGAGAGGGGTGGGGGCGAGTGACCTGTGGCGGCGTTTTGTATCGGCGCATTAAGTGGCCGGTGCGGGCCACAAGAAGCGAGCAACGACGATTTGTAGCGTGTGGTGGCCACCGGTGTACCGTGTGTGGTGAGTCCATATTAAATGTATGAAAACTACAGGAAATATGCCGGTGGCGGCGTTTTGTGGTTGTGGTCGGTGGCTCGTGTGCGGCGACACTAAGATTTGAACAATGTTGATTGTTTGTGCTACACAAACCAAAAATATTATTAGAAAGTAAATAAATGTTCAGTCCACAAAGAATTGACTAAGTACAGCTTCATTAGGCCATCACAAAGTGTACGAGATTTCTATTTACCTCGTATCATGTATAGCTTAAAACTTCTGCTGCTTAAACTGAAACGTTACAGTTGTTCTGAGTTGGCAACGCTACGCGGCGCGTCCTCGCCGACGACACCACACATCGTGGGATCGCAGCTTTCAATGTGAAAAAATTTATAACAGCCTCTGGAAAGGATATCCGTATCACAGATCCGAAACGCACGTTTCTGCTTCTATATACCTACCACCACGAGTACACGTCACACCATTTCTTAATAACTATAATTTACTGAAAATGGAGGCACGCAGAAGGCTTTATCTCTCTAATTTGGTATGAAATCCGGTAAGCCAATTTACCTCTACAAAAAACTTACTTGGGCACAAGATCATAGTGCTCACACAATAAGAGCCTGCAGGCCAATTTTCAAAATACCGGTGCATCGCACAGGAGCTTTCCGTGGATCCTTTAGGTTCGCCGCCACACGGTGCTGGAACGACATCCCCCCGCCGATGCATGACCTGAAAACCATTGGTACATTCAAAATTCATCTAAAAAAACATCTTCTATCACTTCAGCTCAATAGTAGTTGAATATTTTAGACTTACCTCAGATTTTTCACGTCGTGTATTGGGTTCTGGGGGTGCGTAACCGGCGCGGTGTGGTTTTTCTTTTGTAGTATTTCAAGCATTGGATATTGCTAGATGATGTTGTAATACTCGAATATATATATTTTTTGACAGCAATGTCCATTTCTTTGCGTAGGCAAGACCTCATCTTTTTATTTATACGTGGCATGAGAACTTAGCCTAACCAAACCAATGTGTCGTTGACTGATATTTTTCTATTTTTCTACGTGTCGTAATTTTTTTTTTTTGTTGTTGAAGTTCTCCCGTTTTAGGAAAGGCAAAGGGAACAATGCCCATACAGCCTGGTCTTTAATTAAATTAATCTTCTTTTTGTTTTTACTTTTTACATTAGAATGTCGGTGTGACGCATTCTAATGTTTCTTGGAGTGTATGGCACGAAATGTATCGAGTTGGCTTTTTCGATAAGCTTCTGTGAGGTAGTCAACACTACAATAAAATTCTCACGTCCACTTGACCGGAATAACGTATATTTTAACGATTCCACTAATTCTTCAGTTACGCAGACAGTTGTTACACAAAACCACACCAATTTTATTTCACAATATCCACTATGAACGAATTTAAGAATAATTAAAATAAGACGCCAACCGCACTCGATGAAATCCCGCCAAAAACTCCTACGTGTCGTAATGCGTGGCAGTCATTGACAGTGCGTGGCAGCCATTCGCACAGATTAAGATTATATAAATGATGATGGGCACCGTACAAGGCTGCGTTCAGAACATGCACTCGGGCGCAGACAACGTAAGTTTTGACATAAGTTCTACATATTCTATGTCAAAATTGAAAAGTCAGGGATAGTCTTTAAGTCAGTGTAAATTAAATAGTTAACTTCCGGTACATAGTTTATTTACTTACATTATATACTAAAATAAATTTATGTATAAATTACAATGGTGTCGATGCTGGCACGATTTTCTAAATCTAAACTGGACTTTGGCAGCGGTGTTTCCTTGTCAATCTCTATACAGAATGAAGAGGAGAGACCGATGTTAGGTTTGGTTTTGAATTTTGGGAGTCACGCTAGAATCGCCACCAATATACAACTAATTATAATTTTCTTTATATTAATATATATTATATATGTACTCTATGGTGATGTGGGTTTTTTATTGTTCTGTTTTTAGTGTTTACTTGATTTTTGAATGTGTTACGAACCATTAAAGCGACCTTGCACAGGCCCTGCCAGAAAACCAGCGCCGACATCCTGAGAGAAGTTTTTTTCTTTTCTCACTAGGTATGTCAGCTTATGCTGAGCCAGGGTCCTGGTTGGGGTGATGCCTAGATGTGCTCGGGCATCGCCCCGACCGTGGAGTGGCCCGGCGTAAAGCCGGGCCCCGCCGGGGCGGTGTGGTTTGATTCCCAATAAGGAACCCACGCCGTCATATCCGGCAGAGGAGGGCACATCCCGGAGTTTTAGTGGGTAGGGCCCCCCCATCCCGAGCAGCCACTGAGCCAGCCCTAGGGTTGGCTGAGTGGGTGGGCGGGAGGTGGGGGGAGGAGTCCCACATAACCCCGTCGCCTACCCAGCGGCGGGGTATGCGTAACGCATTTCTCCGGGTAAAAAAAAAAAAAAAAAAAAAAAAGGGTCCTGGTTGGCCGTCTATAGGTTAACTTTTATTTTATTTTTGTCAAATTCCATGTTTATGATGCCAACAAAGAATTTCATTTCATTTCTTTTCAAAGGTAGAGGTACGTATAACTGTATTAAAGACGCATCTTAAAACCCTTTAAAACAGTATTTTATCAGTGGTGAAAACATGAGAAAAAAAATATGAAATTTTATAAGAACAAACTATGCATTAGTCATTTAGCACAAAAAAAATAATCCATGTTGTAAACTTGTTACCGAAATGAAAAGACAGTGGAAATCTGAAATATATTTCACACCAGCGAACTCAGTAGGGAGGGAATCAATAGGGAGATTGGGCCATGACCCACCACGGGGGCCCAGTGCGGATTGGCGGGTGCTAACGACTGCAGATGCAGCCGGGACCAACGGCTTAACGTGCCTTGCAAAGCAAGGAGGTAAGCAAGCACTCGAGATAGTGAATTTTCCGTCACCGATCCAATGACCGACCACTGCGAAAGTTGCTTAACTTCAACGATCGCAACAGAACGCGCTAACCACTTGCGCCATCGAGTTCCTCAAAAGTGTGTTTGTTCTTTCAGAATAGCACTGGTGGTGGCATTGACGCCAGTGACCATCGGTTCTTCTCGCTAAATGTCACGGCCACAGTATCTACACTGTGATAAGACTATGGTCCAGCCCAATTCCACTTCAGTTCAGCAATCCTTGGAAGCGATGGCTGCTTCATGCGTCATGCTCGTGAACGGGTGCTGCCAGTGGAGATGAGTGTGCTTCTGCTACATTCTGTACTATTTATAGTTGTATTTAACTTTAATAGTACTTTACAATGTATGAAAACAATTTTATTGTATTGTATAGCCATAATTTTTATATAATTTACATTTGTGATGGAAAATGACTTCATGAGTTATCTCTTATTAAAGTCACTTTTCAATTTGACGACTCTGTATATAATACAGGGAGATAAAAACAGCCATTCCTGAGTTTCTTTCCAGTTCATCTCAATACAAGGTCTCCCGCCGTAGATTTGCGAACCGATGCGATGGCGTAGCTTTTCGATATTCACTAGATTGGATGAACAATAATGTTTTTTTTTTATATCGGTTTAGCAGGATATTAGCTAGCATCGCTTTCCACTGCTCGCTGTGTAACCTTGAGTCTCCTTATGAGATGTGATCCGAAATAAATTAATTCGGACTGTCACAAAAATGCAACGACCCAGATAAATAAATTTATGTACTTATTCGTTTTCATATTTTTATTTATGATACAGCTTGTTTATGATATAAATATTTAAATTAAATAATCATTTTTATTGCTCTTCTCTTTCCTCTGACATAAAAAAAAATTGTTAATTTTTCCCGGGCACTTCAACTGCTTATTCCCCGGTCTTAAAAGTAGTGAGTAAAGGAAACCCGGACGGAATACAGCACTTCTCAGAAAAATATTACTAACTTACGTCTAGTGTGGAGATTTGATAATCATTTTCTAACAAATCAAAACATAGAGGCATAATATAACTACTTATTATTCTTTGTGTAAAATTTCTTTTACATATTGTATCTAATTTTCGAGGAGGAAATCGTCGAGAGCCAAACCTCGAATTGTGCAATTTTTATATGCAATTTGGAGCGTTAAGTACTGGTATATCTATACTATCACACGGTATTAGCCAATACGCGGCAGCAAAAGCTTTTTCAAATACCTATTTCTCAAATGTCTCTCAGCACGCGTCCGCTCTTAATAGATGGATATATACTGTCGAGAACTTTTTTTATAGAATTTTCAAAAGGCAACAGTTTCGTTATACTTGATTTTTGTGTAATTTTTACTGTTTATTCAGCGCAAGCAACGGAGGCTTTGAAATGGAATATTTTTTCCCGTTTTTGCAACATTTTTCATTGGTGCTCTGCTCCGATTAGTCATAGCGTTATGTAATATTGAATAGGCTAATCTAACATACCTAAAAATATTTTATTTTTAATCGGAACTGTTATTTCTGGGATTAGCGCGTTCGTGGTTCAATAAAACAAACAAACTGTTCAGCGTTATTAACCGACTTAAAAAAGATGGAAGTTATGAATTTTTACCAAATATTAGCACGGAACTTTCGACTGGGTGAACCGAATTTGGTCCAGTTCTAACAATGGCCATCCATGAGAAAATCATATTAAGTCCTTGCATTAATTATGTGCGGGACGTATAGCTCAATATCACGCCAACCGATTCATTTTGAAGTGAAAACTTCTTTAGCACCGTTGTGATTTTAAACTCGATGAATAGAAAAGCCGCAGATTTAAAATTTCTTTATAAATTAGTGAACGGTCATTTAGACTGTCCTTTTCTGTTACCTAATATAAAATACTAGCAAACCAGTGAACCAAATGTTCACCAAAAAAAAATGTATTTAATTAATTGAGAACTTCGGAGATTTTGTGTGGTTTCGTTTGAAATTCGTGATTTCTCGAAAACCGGAAGTGCTACGTTACTCACATCCGGTTTGTAGTCTTATCAGACTATTCTTAACTTATAACTTAAACATTCTCTATATCTATCTCTTACGGTTTGGCCGCTGAAACAGCACCACGGACGGACGGACGGACTTGTCTAATAGATAAGAGATCATTTACCACATAACCTACCGCGATCATCTAATTACAAATTATTTATGCCCAAGACATTCAAATCTAGTTTAGGTCACTTTTCGTCACAGTGTCGTATGCAATCATATTACAATAAAATCTCTAAGGCCTCTAATCTTGACCTATTTAGTGACTATGGTGAATTTGTAAAAGATGTTGCTCTATCAATCAAACATAAAAAAATTTGCTCCGGCTTAGCATAATAAGCATTGAATTATTAATTTTGTAGTCTCTCCTGATTTATTGCTGCACATTTTTTCTCTCGTATTGCATATGTTTAGATGCCTGTTCAGTGTGAGTGTAACAACATGTTTGTGAATGTTACGCATAATTATTTCTTTTTATACTTTTATAATAGGGATGATGACAATTTTTTTTCTTCGTTTATCAGGTAGATTTATCAAAAAGTATTGGACACGTATTTTTTCTTTTTTCACATAATATAAACATTGCAGAGATATATTGATTTGAAAAGTCGCATGACGTCACGTTTGAGTATACTTATAAGTGAAAATTCACTCAAAAGTGACGTCACGAGCACCTACTCCCAAACTTTGACGCGCTATAACTTTGTCATTTTTTGGTTGATTGCCCAAAGAAAAAATACGTGTCCATTCTTTTTTGATCATCTAACTGACGGACTAAATAGAATTTCGTTTACTATACCCCGTCATCACCTCTATTTTGTTAAGAATGCACACTGTCATTATTGTCACAAATTCATGCCGTGGCAGAATATAATTAAGATACCACTTGAATTGTCACTTATACACTATTGTTATACTATACTATGTGTGAATATTCTTGTTGGTTGTCCTTAAATAAATAAATAAACAGTAGGTTGGTAGGTGGAGTACAAAAGGTATCCGTAATTTATATCTCTGCAAGATGTCTTTTGCCTATTTGTCGATAGGCTAACGGTAACGGCCTTAGGGTCGACACCAAATGGTCATTGTCAAATGTGTACTGATTTTTAGTTCTCGTCACGTACTTTGTGGCGGTGCTGTTCAAGTTACCATACAAAATTTGACATTGACATTTCGCACTCGCAAACTATTCGAATTCGATATTGGCTCGTGCTAAGGTTACAGCACATGTCCATTTATTTGTTTGAAAGAGTTTGTTAGCGAGATGGTCCCATTTTAATTTGATAAAGATATGATAAAAACTTTCGAAAAAAAAACGACGGTTGGCAATCCGGGAGTGACGGCAGAAGTGAAAAGTTGAATATTTACTTTGCGCATTTTTAATATTTAGGAATGGTTAGGTAATAATTTTACACGAATTGCTTTTATTATCAGTATAAAAGTAGAGCCTGTGCGGTAAGAGAATGGGACTTAGATTGTATGCTTGCGATGTAGTGCTTTTCTACCGTATTTGTAAGGTTCTACCCCTTTTAGACATGATTAAATACAAAAAACCGCAAGAAATCACAACAACAAACAAATCCGTATCAATACAAAACTTTGACGTTTTACAGATTGCTGGGTTTGATTGCCAAATAAAAATCTCAATGTTAGTTCCGTTTTTCTCCACGCCCATTCTCTTTCCGCACAGACTCTAATATCATTTATGTGGTAGATAGAATACAATATTTATTTATTGCGCTATCGTACACAAACATCACAATTTATATTACATTAAAATGTTTATCTCTCAGAAAAATCAACTTACATGAATCACATTTAAGCACACCTAGAGACATTTTTTGTAAAAAAAATACATTTTCTTCGCAATAAAGCTGCCACCTGGACGTCCTAATTAGAGACTTTTTATTATAATACGATAAAATAAAATATTACTATGTTTCGTCCAATATATTGAAAGTCAACAAATCGTTTGCAAACTATTCGAATTCGATAATGGTTCGTGCTAGGGGTAGTATCCTGATGGCTGTGTCAAATGTTCTCTAGCCTTAGGCTGCAAGGCAGCGCCATCTCTTCGCATTATAGGTAATACCTTTGCAAGCATTAAACCTTTGAAAGAATAACAATTATAGTTATATTTTTAGCCGACTAATGTGTGTGTATCTATTATAGGGTATTGTGTTTAACGGTCTATAAAGGTCTATTTCACTATAGGATTAAACTATAGACAAAATATGATAGGTATCGGTGAAACAACACGACCTAAGGACATAGACACTGTAGGTACTAATCACGCGACGATCTGTTTTGTGTAAGACGTCATCAAGTCCAATAAGGAAAACAGTATTTTAATTTTACATATAACCATTACATATGAGCAATACATATAGTTTTTAAACATTCACAGAATAAAATTATGCAGAGACGTCGCCACCAGGTATGAGGTTTTGTTTTGTGCTAAGTTGATTGTGAAGTTGGATTTTCCTGTGTACCTTCCTTATTTCTCTCGTATGGATTGAACAAAGTAATTTTAATACTATTACAAAATGTAATTCCGTCATAACATTAAATATAATTAATTATGTTTTACAGTTTATTGTTGAACTATAAGCAATAATAATAATTTATTTTGCAATAAATTACACGTACTTACACGTAATATTTTTATAGCAGACTAGGCTTCGCTATTTTATCCCCTTGGGGGTAGAATTGATCAAAATCCTTTCTTAGCGGATGCCTACGTCATAACATCTACCTGCATGCCAAATTTCAGCCCGATCCGTCCAGTGGTTGGGGCTGTGGGTTGATAGATCACTATGTCAGTCAGTCACCTTTGAGTTTTATATATATAGATGATACTTACAAGGTTAATAATATTGGAGATCGATGGTGCAGTTCTTAGTTAGAGAGTTCAGTCTACTCTAGTAGGAATTAGGATGGGTGACCGAAATTTTTTTTTTCGAACTTCTCCGTGCTTCTGAAGACACGTTAATCCATTGATACAGCTTCGAAGTCGTTCATCATCATAATCATCAGCCTATCAATGTCCCTCTGCCCAGGATTCTTAAGGATGGAACAGCAAGACTGGGCCATGACCCACAACGCGGGCTCAGTGCTAATGTCTAAAGATGCAGCCGTGTCTAACAACGGCGTGCCTTCCTTGGATTGGATGGGTGACCAAAAACTTATTATCAAAAGATAAATGAACACTACAGAATTCGCAGCGCAGTAACAAAAGACACGTGTATACCCGGTAGAATAAGTCGCGGCACGAAACTCTAGCGCTGACCGTTATCACGCAGAAGTAAAAATTAAGATGTGTTGGGGGGGAACGAGGTGCGCGGGTGGGCGTAGGGGCTTTTCACTTCGAACTACAATTATTTGTATAGACATCACAGAACGAATTTTAGATATATAATATTTCACTACTTCACACTGTGCCCACAGTATCCTTTGCCCACCCAGAATGGGTAAAGAATCTAAAAAAAAACTGTTCCGTTTACGCTTCGTGAATTTAATGTTTTCTTGTGATTTTTGGTTGTTTTTCCGACGATTTCAGCTATTTTTCCGGACTCCGATTCTCCTGCTTTTACGTTTTGACCCTTGCTCTTCATATCGGTTATTGATTGACTTCACTATTTGGATTTCGTTGTTCTCGAAAATGGCATCGCAGATGACTTGTGATTATGTCATAAATCGCTAGATGGCGCTGTATGCTCAGGTTAACTGATATCTCTTGACTAGTATATAATGTACTCTATGGGTGGGCGTGCGTTGCGCCGATTGGCTCTCCAGTCGTACTCATACGCAGCTATCCCCTCCGCGTTTTGTTTAGCGCTAGAGCTATATGCCGTGACCTGTAGAAGCGGGGACTTTTGGATTTATTCGAGCGCAGCAGAATAACATAATGAGGCAATCTTACACCTTGTGAAGTACTCCCACCATATCTGAGCCGCCGTAGCGCCGGACGTCCAGTGTAGCAAGGAAAAAAATCAACAATCGACCACTTATGTCTTTTAGTCGCTTCCAAATCGTCATAGTTTTGGATAGAAGTTACTGGAGGAATCACGTAATTATTCTGCAGACCTGAAAAGGCTGCAAAACATCAAAAGATAAATAAATTTCGTGCATTAACCCGTTGAGACTGGTTTTAATTCATGATGCTTTCCTTTTTTTTTGACTGTGTATGGTCGCAGATGACCTTAACAGCGTCACCGGGATTGGAGACAGCGAGATCTTAAGGGGACCTCAAACCGGGAATTAGCGAGTGCCTCAACTGCCAAAGTATTTAAGGAGGATGCCATCTCCCCACGAGGGGAGTTACCTCTCCCTCTCCGTTCGGTCCGGTCCGGTTCCGGTCAAGTGCATGTGAGAACTTTATTGTAGTGTTGACTACATCACAGAAGCTTATCGAAAAAGCCAACTCGATACATTTCGTACTAAACACTCCAAGAAGCATTAGTATGCGTCAAACCGACAGTCTAATGTAAAAAAAGAAAATTAATATAACTTAAGACTAGGCTGTATGGGCATTGTTCTTTTTGGCTTCTCTAAAAACGAAGAATCTTAAAAAAAGAAATCTAAAGTCAATGTCAAATTGACATTTACTTTCATCGCGATCGCTACGTACAGCGAAACGAATTATTGATTTCGCTTATTATTAATTTTTATTCTTACTCTCATTACCTTACTGAGATATAAAGTAATTATATAATGTAAGTGTATTAATAACTCCCAAGATGTCTGCTAACGAACAGCCTGATCTGTTGTTTTTCGACACATTTTCTCATGACACCAGTGAAGTAAGCATAAGTTAATTTTTGTTTTTAATCCGTTATTATGCACAAATATCACGTAGTTCTGTCTAATCATGCCTATTTATATTTGCAGGAGTTGAATTTGGATCTAGTGCAATTCCCAAAGTCAGTTTATGTGAGGGAAATACGTATAATACCTCTCGGTGCTCGCGTGGAAGGCGATTTCCCGGGTGGTGTCCGACTTGGTGCCACAAATCCCACCAAGTTCCATATAGATTTCTTCGTGAACGACTTAAGTAAGCCTGGGGCGTCAACATTCGAAGCCCTAGGCAGTTTGGACTACTGTCAGAATGGCCAGATTCACATGGAGTGTGGGACGGTCTTGGATCAGCCAAGGATACCGACTGATGGTCTTGTTTTACGCGGTTAGTGTGATAAACATTACAATGAGTAGAGTCAGTTAGATTTTAATAATCACATACTATAATATAGATTTTGTCATAGAATAATAGGAATCATCATCATCATCATCAGCCTATTA
The DNA here is from genome assembly GCA_902850365.2 of Chilo suppressalis. NCBI lineage: Eukaryota > Metazoa > Arthropoda > Insecta > Lepidoptera > Crambidae > Chilo > Chilo suppressalis. The sequence continues at coordinate 25,690,136 of OU963905.1, read as the reverse complement.
ATGTCCCCACTGCTGGGGCACAGGCCTTCCCTATGAATGGAATAGGGAGATTGGGCCATGACCCACCACGCAGGCCCAGTGCGGATTGGCGGGTGCTAACGACTGCAGATGCAGCCGGGACCAACAGCTTAACGTGCCTTCCGAAGCACGGAAGAACTCGATAGATGTTTTGGTCACCCATCCAATGACCGGCCACTGCGAAAGTTGCTTAACTTCAAGCATCGCAGCCGAACGCGCTAACCACCTGCGCCATCGAGCTCCTCATAATAGGAATGTCTTATCTTAAATCTAAAATGCTGAATCGTCAGTCTGAAAATAAGTGTGTATGATTTTCTATGCTTATAAAAAGCTTTATAAAGGTAGAATAACCCATATGAGTACTGACATTGAATTTATTCATCTTCATTTATTTTCAAAAATATTTTACTTGCATTAAAAAAATCAGTAAAAGATTTATGCTGCATTAAAAAAGGAGTAATAACATTTACAATTTGCTGTAGCCTTGGCATATCTATTGTTATATTGGTAAACATTTAGAAATAAAAAAGGATATTTCCAAAACAAATGAAAATTTTATAGCTATTACTATAACATTTATTAATGCCCTTTCAATGTTAATTAATTAACAAATTGAACACCCATTATCATTAAGGTTGGCTGGTTATTGTTGAAATATATTATTTATAAAATAAGGATCTAATGTTGAAAGATATATTATTAACAATGTTCTCACTTTGACTGAACTCAATAAAATTAGAAGTGAGTTTTTAAGAATCATATAAGTCTGCCCGTTTGTTTTTTATATAAAGAAAGAATTAAGATTTTGTGGAATAAGAATAACATGGGTCAAATCTAAAGAAAACTACTAGAAAAAATTCTATGTGGACCAGGTAGCAGAGGGGACTTGAACCCGCACCCTTCACTATTCGGGCGAATGCACTGACCATTGCGCTACAGCGGTCTTGACGGCCGTGTCGTATTTTCTCTAGTGTTTTTTAAGATGCAAGGCAACGCCATCTCTTTGCATTGTAGGTAACAATTAGTATTTAATCTTATATCAAGTTAAATGCTTAAAAATATAAATACAGTCAACACAAATTTTGAGTCTAAGTTCTGTGTATCAGATTTTGATTTCTTATAACTAATTTTATATGCAACGGGAGGATTAAGAAATAAGAATAGGTCCTTCTTAATATCATATTTTTATTTCCGACACTGAAACTGTTGCTGGTAGTTAAGTACTTTGACCTTACTTGTCCTTATTCAAAGGTAATGAGGAAATTTAGTTTATCCTCATGCAGCACCCATTTATCCTGACTTCAAATGAAAAGTTTAAAGCAAGCTTTATTTCCCTAACTAAGTCTTTTATTAGGGAATAAACTATTTTTTTTTAACTCATACATTAATAATTTTTAGTAAATATAGCAAAAAGTGTAGCTTGTAATTTTTATCCATATTGGCATATACTTACACTCAGCAAGACACAAAATATTTAGTTATGTTTTTATTTATTTAAAGCATTTAACTGCTAGTAAAGTAAACTTTTCTTTAGATTTAAACATCTAGCAGTTAAATGCTTCAAAATAAATAAAAACATAACTATAATTGCTATTTCTTCTTTCAAATGTTTAATACTTGAAAAAGTATTCATTTGACATTGTGGGTTACCTACAATGCGAAGAGATGACGCTGCCTTGCAGCTTAAGGCTAGGAAAATTTCGACAAGGCCAATAGGGCCGTGGTAGCATAATGGTCAGTGCATTCGCCCAGCTTGCGAAGGGTGCGGGTTGGAGTCCCGACCGCTGCCTGGTCTGCATGGATTTTTTTTCTAGTAAACTTTTCTTTAGACAAAATATTTAGTTTTATAGAAATTGTGTATGCACACTGAGTGTCTGCTCTGCTGCTTTGTGTTCCATATTTGATATCCTTTTGAATTTCTTTCTCTTGCTAAGGCCATTTACATTTTACATAGTATTAAGCACAAAAGTATTTTTTAAATAAAAATTATGTTACTTGTTATTTTTCAATGTAAACAATCAGACATCGTATATTAAATAGCAGGCAAAAAAACATTTTGTTGTGTTGTGTAATATGGAAACATCATCCAACTGCTATTTAATTGCTGGTAACCTGTTAATGCAGATACCTTTTTGTTTTTACCCACATGACACATTTATGTAGGTTTTATTGTTTTAAAAAAAAATGTTTTTTTTTTTCAGGTTGGTATACAACCATCACATTGGCAGTTTACGGCAATCTCACACAAGTTTTGAGTGACACACCTGTTGGTGCGAATCCACCAAACATACAGAGGCCAACTATCGCCAGAGAAGTTGCCCCTGTCCCATCATCCAGTGTGGCACCGCCGGAATGGAACCCAGAGCCAACTAACCCCATACCCGCGTACACTGGCGCAGTCGCCGCCAGTAACCCTGACACCTACGGACCTAATAATTATCCCGAAAATTATGACAATCAAATGTATAGAGGCGATTACTACGCAAACGAGCCGCCAAAAGATCCGAGAACTTACCATCATATAGACGATAATGAATGGGAGAAAGATCGGCGTGGACTGAGCTGTGAAAGAGATGACAGGTTGAGGCACAGCCCTCGCTCCCTCGAGCATGACAGGGATAGAGATAGGAGAGACACCAGAAGCAGGCGTAGATCTATTGATAGGGGTCGTAGTCGAGAATCTTCTCGACACCGCGAGCGAAGCAGGGAACTTGACCGTCTGCATTCGAGATCTCGAAGTCGTGACAGGGATTATCTGATCAAGGGTGAATATCGACCACTGAGTCGATCCAGATCTCGCAGCAACGATAGAGATCGAATGAGGGCGATGTCCGGTGACCGGGACTGGGATAGAGGTTCCTATAAAAAAGACGACTATCGTCGGCATCGCGATGCGTCCTATGATCGTTCACGTGGCGGTTCGTACGATAAGGATGCCGCTTCTTACGACAGACGTTCACCATTTGACAAAAGGGCTCCATCTTATGAACGCAAAATCCCCTATGAGAAACGTGGCCCTTCGTATGAGAAACGGCTTTCTCCGTATGACAAGAGAGGATCATCGTACGAAAGGCGTGCACCTTCATATGAGAAACAAGTGCCGTATGACAGAAAAAGACATTCTCCCTACAGTCGCATGAGAGGTTCCAGTTACGGAAGTCGATCGCCTAGCAGGGACGATCCCAGAAAGAGGCCTAGAACTCCACCTAGTGAGAGTGCACGAAGACCACTGTCGCCCCGAGAGGGTGACGTGACCAGTCCGATAAATTCTGTCCGGTCCGAAGAGGGACCCGAGTATGACAGGAGTGGGAAACAAATTCCACGCGTTGATTTCTACCATCCAAGCTATCGACATAAGAACTCCATTCGTAGCCCATCACAAGAAGTAGAGGGTGCTCCTTTCGTGGAACCCCAACACTCCAGTTTGGTTACCGTTCCGATTGTCGATAATGTGACCGCGGCAAAAGCTATCGAATCCCCCGTCCGAAATCAGGAAGAGTCTATGGATGCCGAGCCATTCGAACCTATACTTTCCGATGAGGACATATGCGATGATTCTGAAGGCACACCTTACGTGGAAGTTGATTACGATGTGAATGATTACTGTGGCGTCGACGACATCATAAAATACTATAACCCATTCAAGTGCGAATGGCAGAAGTACAATTATGAAAATAAAATACATTTTCTCGCTAACATCCCTAAAGAAGGTGTCAAGGATGTGATGAGTGCAACCTTCGATGAGCTATGTGAGGCCAGTTCAGACTTGTTAAAAATCTCAGAGTTGACAAAAGCGGCGAAAAAGCGGGAACAAAAGTTCTTCTCCAATACTTTCACGGAAATCGATAATTCTTCACGCGAAGAGTGGGTACAACAGTGTGAACAGCTGTTCGTGTCCCTGATGAATCTGTGCCGAAACACCGATATTATCTTACGCATATTCCGAAAAAATAATACAGATGACGATTTTATTGACATATACAATTTGCTAGTGACTTTCTGTAGAATTGGACTGAATTACGACTTTGCATTAGTGCAACAGCAACCGACTTATAAGATAAGGCACATGAAGTGCGGTATTCGCTTAGTTGAGGCGTTGACGTTTCACAGACACAATGGACAGGTCACAAGTATGTTGTTAAGTGCCGGGATCAATGTACCTATGTTACTCTTAGAAATGTACTCTAAAGAGTACATGGCGCTGAGCATTCGCCTCATGATATTGAGAGTTTTAAATGCATCCCTGTCATCAAGGGAGTCCATGGAGCAATTTATGCAAGAATCTATATTTCCGAAATTTCACAAAAACAATCAGAGTGAAACTAAACCCAAAAATGGATACCAAGCTCTCATTGCCATTATGCAGACTAATCCTCTAGCGAGAATAAAATTTTCGATAAGTGCTCTAATTAAAAAGGTAAATATTTATGAACTGCTAGATAAGCTTCACGACCTCGTTTTCAATTTCAACAAAGCTGCAGCTGAAAATAATCAAAATGAAGACACGGAGCTAACAGAGAAACAAACTGATTTTATTATCAATGCTCTCCAGGAAATTCTGTATATGTACCGTACGCATTGCTTTCACTTGTCTCAACCTAAGCGTTTTCTTCCTGTCTCTGCTCAATTCGAAATAAATAAGGAATGTTCGAACGAAATTTTGTTAGAATTCTTTAACATACATCACATTTTGGAAGTCTGTCTCTATCTTTTGACATGTCCTACTACTTGCAACAATCTCGTAGTCATCAGTCCCATTCATGATCTCATTTATGAATTGGTAAATTCAGAGAATGGACTCAATTTTTTATACAAAAATATGGAGTTGAGTGAATTATTATTCAAAACATTAGCTCAACCATTCGGTCAATTGAACACGGATGAGTTTATTTACTCACATGATCTCAACAGTTACAGCGATCTACAAATATTGGGCCTCGAAATGGCTTACAAGTTAAAAGCGTTGTACTATTTACATTCTATTAGCGATTTACAATCAGGAAGAGTTGATGAGAACGAATTGATAGACAGATTGCAATCTTTGTACTGCTTAAGCTTTGGTAGTATCGGGAAGACTGCCGTGCCTGATGTCGTAGTCATGGGAGACAACGCAGACTGCTTGATGGAAGTCTTTGAAAACGATTTAAAAAGTAAGAGCAAATCCGACTCACCATCTAAACAGAAATCTCCCGCCAAAGGATACGCGATTGAGTTGATCGTGTCAGCCGTGAGATATGCAGCGAATGTCCCTTTCTTGAAGAAATATGGACAAAGACTCTCTAACGTATGCAATGAACATGATAGATTTGAACCCAGCGTGTCTAGTATTCTCCAAGAAGCTATTCCATACTTAAAACCAATACAGAAAACTATACTCCAGACGAGCGATGATCTGGCAGAATGTGTCGAAATCTTGAAAGGTAGTTTGGAGCACTCCGCCGACTTGCCAGGAGAACTCATGACCTGTTTGAGAATTTTAAGGCATTTCTGCATATCAGACTATGACACGAACGTTTCAATCGCTTGCGAATCGGCGACCGAAGAGTTCGTCGAATTGAAATATAAATATAATGTCCTCCAGCTGTTCTCTTTGGACGGAGTGGCACATTTAGTGGGGATTCTGGATCGACTCGCCACTCATTTCGAGCAACCGAGTATGCATACGGCGACCTTCGCTTCGACAAAAGGTGTGCAACTGGCCCAAATGTTGCTGCCTTGCTTGCGATTACTCGATGAAATGCTTGCTCGAGTGGTCCGGTGCCGCGGTCCGCGGTTCCGCGACTTGACCGCTGCCCCCATTCTCCTGAAGACGTACGGTATCGCGAAAGCATTCCCGGCAGGTTCCGTTGGATGCAGAACGGCGGCTAAAGCGGCCGAAGCTGCAGTGCGAGCGTTGCTAGCTTACGCACAACCCATTGCCGACGACGCCAAAGACGGCGACTCCATTAGACGAGGCTCGTGGACTTCACTTTGCTCCGAAGTCGTGTCGTATACCATGACGGCTCCGTACACGTTTGTGCCAGGACTGTTAGTGTTCTCGGAGTTGCTACCGCTCCCGTTGCCTATGCAAACGAAGTCTCCACCTACTGATAGAGAATTGGCGGACGCCTCCAACGAGAGGCGACTGTGGTCTGCGCATTTGCACGCCTTGTCGAACGATTTGACAGACATGATCCAGATAATTTGCACGTCGACTTACAGGCCCGTCGTCCATATGTTGCGTCGTGTCTGCGTGCAGATCGCCGATTTGGCCCCGAACACTGCCGCGACAGTCGCCAGAGCTGCTATAGGTGCAGTTTTAAAGGAACTGAAGCAAGACGAGCCGGCCACCGCTAGTTTGGCTCGGGTCCTCGGATTCTTCGCGTGTTTGGTGTCTCACGCGTCTGTGAAATGTGCAGTGTTGCATACGATGAATACTGGTGGACCTAAATCTACTGAAGTTCAATCGGCGCTTTGTTCTGTGCTCACCCTCGCCAACGGATCGAACGAGCAAGCGGCGGCTCAAGAGTTCGCAGCTCACGCTTTGGCAGCGTTTTGCGACATCGAAATAACTCTGACGCCCCTCACTTCGTCTTCGGATGTCCTCCTGGCTAACTCTTTACCGAATAAAGACGCGTTGGCTGCGTTTCTGGAAGCTTCGGCGGATTGCTTGGAGTCTCCGTCGAAGACTTGTGCGGTCGCATCTTCCATACTGAGATCGTATTTCGTGCTAACTGACCATGAGCACGGTTTCCAACAATTCAGGAAGTTTGTTACGAAAAAGCGCGAATCTCTGGGAAAGTTCTTTAAGTGGGCGCTTCAAGGGACCGGGGAGGATAGAGCCGATTGCCTAAGCATGTACATAGATCTGATCAGGATCCTGAAGGTGGAAGAAGGCGAGGGTCCCGTGGGCAGGAAGTCGTTGTTACTTGTCAGCGAGATGGCTGACATGGTGGACTATTCGTTGAACGAGGAAGACCACCCTGCACTGACGTTGGAGAAGACATTGAAGGTAAACTTGAGTAATCCATATGTTAATATCCAACGCATAATTTTGAAATTCAAGAGAACTATTAACTTTTTTTTGTAAGCGTCGCTATCCACAACCATACGATTTTGTCGAAATTTTTTACCAGGTACGACAAACTGTGGCATACATTGTCACCAGCAGTGTTTCTGGACCAAAACTACCTGAAAACCTTCAAAAAAGAGCGTACGCCTTAAAGACCGGCATTGCATTTGTGATATTCCTAGGGTTGTAGGCGCCTATGGGTAACTGTGATCACTTACCATCAGGTGAGCAGTCAGCTGGATTTCCCCCTATAATATAAAAATTACAATAATAAAGCCAATTAATAGCCCGCAAATTAAAATATTTTAAACGTATGTTAACGCCCTTAGATGGCGCAAAGTAATAGCATTTAAGTTTTAATTGAAGTCTTTGGTGTCGCTCTTTCTGTGATAGCAATATAGGTAACTAAGGTTTGCCCTGCAGTGTTACCCGGGGTTTATTAGGTATTTTTTCCCGCAGTAAAATGTAGCCTATGTTTTAATCCAGGGTGACAGCTAACTCCATACCATTTTTTTTTAAATCACTCCTGCTGTTTAGACGTAAAGACGTAACAAACACACACATTCTTTCGCCTAAATATTAGTGTCATGAGGAAAGCCGACACTTTTGTAAGTTACAATGTACTGTGAATAAAGTTAATATACTAACTGATTTAATATTAACAAAGGTACAATTACAAACTGTAACTGCATTCTACCCCCAAAGATAAAGGGTCACTTTTAAAACAGCAATATCTTCAAATTAATATTCATATTACTAAATCGTTATTTTTAATCATACCGTGGCTCATTTTATGAGTAATAAATTTTCTATTAGATACTTTTTAATACAAACATCTAGCTTATTTAGTTTCATAGTTGTTTGAAGTTAAGTAAGTGATTCTTTATTCTTGCGGGCGAGTATAGTATTCTCAGCCACAACGTGTTCTCACCTTAGATTAAAAAAAAGATAAGATACGGCACTCGCGACTCAAATGTGATCCGCTTAAATTCGAAAATTATGGTTAGCACCACAATTCGCTTTAGTCACAATTCGACATCCAAACACGATGCATGTGCACTCAATATAACAATATTTCATATATTCTGTGTTATGAAGATAAAACAATGCTTTCGAAGCTTTTATAAAGAACACAAATAGCTCATGATCAAATAACAAATGCAACGGCAACACTCTTCATTAATGTATAAAAAAAAATCTGAAAAGTCGTGGTTTACCATGAATGTTAGTTACTAATTCGCCATTTTTTATAAAGAAAAAGGTAACAATACAACTCTGCCGTACAGACGGCAGAGTTGTATTGTTACCTTTTACTCTCTCTCTCTCTCTCTCTTCTCTCTACAGAGAGAGAGAAAAGAAATCGCAGTCAGCTGCAAAGCGACACGGACTCGCCGTTTCGCTCGCGCTGCGATGAAGCGTACAGTTCTGTCTCGCTCGCTCGATTGAATGTTTATTTACAGAAGTGTGTTTATGTGAGAGATGCTTATGTAGTTGAGTCGGATCATATTTTATTTGATGTTAGTATGAGCGTACCGTATCTTCACTTTTTGTTTTAATTAGACTTGCAACGAATATTCGGTTACTATTCGGTATTCGGCCTATTCGGCTGCTTTTATTATATTCGGCCGAATACCGAATATCTACATATTATTCGGCCGAATACCGAATACTTAAATAATATATTTTGTCATAGAGAAATAATTGGTAAAATGAAAAATTTAAATCGATTGATTACGTATATATTCATATTTTCATTTCTGTTATACATATAATCATTTAAGTAGTCATTGGTACATAACACAGGTACATAATCATATTCAGAATTGGGAAAATGGAGGATTCTATGTATTTGAATTATTGTGGTAATCAAAATTTAGAAGGGTTAGGTTCTCATTTCTTTTATAATCATTTATTTAGTAGTCATTGGTACATAAAACAGGTACATAATTTTATAATTTTCCGTATTAAACAAGTTAACAGTTTTTAATTCATTCAGTCATGTGATGAATGGTTACAGAATAGCAATAATTTAAAGTTTACGCGCCGTTTTTTGGCCATATCTCAAAAGTTGGTTTTGTCATTTAGCCGCATTTTAGCTTGAGAACGGCAGATTAGAACAAAACAAAGGAGCGCGAAACAATCACGTCTGTACAAGTTTTTGGTGCTAAAATCCAGCCGAATACTTTTGCCTAATATTCGACTATTCGGTCAGGGGCCTCGCCGAATATTCGGTATACTGGCGAATATACTATTCGTTGCAAGTCTAGTTTTAATCCAAGGTTCTCACTCAATATAACCTTTCAACCTCACCTAACCAGGACAGAAGCTTCGACTTGGACGCGATAGCGAACGCAACTCTCCTCCAGACTCACTTGCAGAAGTTGAAAGCGCCCGAAGATCCTTCGACGCCGCCGCTAGATGGCGCTGACTCGTTACCGACTCCGGAAAGTTTAGTCGCGCAGTTCTCCGCTAGAATTATTTATGCCATCGGGGAAGCCAGTGATGAGAGATTAACTACCAGCTTTTGGCTAAACGTGCCTTCTGCCAGCGGAGAGGACGACGTCAACGATAGTGAATTGGTGAGTTTTATTTTTGGTACATAAAGTTCCAGGGTTCCGTGGGTGATAGTTTTTGTATCGCAAGCGTCTATAAGTGAGGAGATCGATGGCGCGGGTGGTAAGCCCGTTCGGCTGCGATCATAGAAGTTAAGCAACTTTCGCGGTGATCGGTCATTGGATGGGTGACCAAAAATTTCTGTACCTCTTGATTGTTTGAGTCTGAAACATGGAACGGCAAGCTTGTTCTTAAATCTCGTGTTAAAGTTATTTGTTTGACTTTTTTTGCAAATGCGTCATAGTTTTTTCTTACATATATTACATTTTCATAAATGTATTGCGATGCCAGTGTTAAAATATTAATTTCTTTAAAATTTTCTCTAAGAGATTCTATTGGCTTTAAGTTGTATATGGCGCGAACAGCTCTCTTTTGCAGTATGAAAATACTTTCGATATTAGCAGCTGAGCCCCACAACAAAAGGCCACATGACATAACGCAATGGAAGTAACCAAAGTAAACCATCTTGCCGTTTCCACATCAGTTAAGAGTCTTATTTTTTTAACAGCGAAAGCTGCAGAGCTCAGTCTACTTGATAAGGCATCAATATGGGGATCCCATTGCAGATGCGAGTTTAAAGTAATACCCAGAAACTTTGTAGAATTCACTAATTCTACAGGCTGGTCATTTATTTTTGTACTAGTATTAACCTGCTTCACATTAGGAAGAGTAAACTTAACACGTTTTGTTTTACTGGAGTTTAGTTTTAAATTATTTACCGTAAACCAATGAAGGACTTCAGAGAAAGCACAATTTACTTCGTCATAACAATCATTTCCTCTTCTAGCTTCAAACACTAAAGAGGTGTCATCAGCAAACAATACTTTCTCACACAAATCTCTTGTAAAGTGAGAAAGGTCATTAATGTAAATGAGGAAAAGCAATGGGCTCAATATTGAACCCTGGGGCACGCCCATAGAAGTGCTCCTGTAGACTCAGAAATCTGCAGAGCTCGGTCTACTTGATAAGGCATCCACATTAGGATCCCATTGCAGATGCGAGCCTTAAAGTAATACCCAGAAACTTTGCAGAGTCCACTAATTCTACAGTCTGGTCTGGTCTAGCTGGTAATTTTTCTAGTCCTCGACGTTGCTATTCTGGAATTGTCTATTGCTTAGGTATCCTGCGACATAATGGAGATAGCGAACGCGCACTTGTCCGTCGGAGGGGCGGGAGGGGCGGGAGGGGGCGCCGCCACCAGCGGGGCCGACGCGCTCACGGCCGCCGTCAGGAGGCTAGCGGGGTGCGTCGATGCCAGGCCCGAGCCATCGCAGGACGACAAGAGGCCGCCTGGTGAGTGTCCTACTATATACAGGGCGTCGGATGCGTGGCCCGAGCCATCGCAGGACGACAAGAGGCCGCCTGGTGAGTGTCCTACTATATACAGGGCGTCGGATGCGTGGCCCGAGCCATCGCAGGACGACAAGAGGCCGCCTGGTGAGTGTCCTACTATATACAGGGCGTCGGATGCGTGGCCCGAGCCATCGCAGGACGACAAGAGGCCGCCTGGTGAGTGTCCTAACATATTAATATTAAACTAGCAAACCAGTGAACCAAATGTTCACCAAAACCTGATTTAAAAAAAAAATGTATTTAATTAATTGAGAACTTCGGAGATTTTGTGTGGTTTCGTTTGAAATTTGTGATTTCTCGAAAACCGGAAGTGCTACGTTACTCAAATCCGGTTTGTAGTCTTATCAGACTATTCTTAACTTATAACTTAAATATTCTCTTTATCTATCTCTTACGGTTTGGCCGCTGAAACAGCACCACGGACGGACGGACGGACGGACTTGTCTAATAGATAAGAGATATTTCCAACACACACACCAATTAGCCTAGCCCCAAAGTAAGCACTGTAAGTAAGGCTTGTGTTATGGGATACTAGGGTAACGGATAGAATACATATATTAAACATTATAAGTATATTTATATAGAAATACATATTAAATATCCATGACTACAGTACAATTGCTCGTATTCATCATACAAACATCTGCCCCCACCGGGATTCGAACCCGGGACCTCTCGAGTCGGCGACACCATGAAATCCAGCGTATAAACAACTCGGCCACGGAGATCGTCAATAAACCGTCTTCTTTCAAATATTTAATACTTGTAAAGGTATTTAAAATTGTGAGTTACCTACAATGCGAAGAGATGGTGCTGCCTTACAGTCTTAGAAAAATTAGAGAAAATTCGACACGGACAATTAAAACCGTGGTATATAATGATCAGTCCATCTTCCCGGACAGCGGAGGGTGTTGGTTCGAGTCCTGTCTGCTGGCTCATCCGCGTGAAATTTTTTTTAGTATCTTTTTTAAGATTTAATAAACATGTAGCAGTAAAATGATTTATAAGCAGGCGCGGACTCGTTCCGTTCTCGTCCCCCCAACACGTGGCGCCCCCCTCGCTGCACATAATATGAGTGTCACGTCATGTCCCGTAGTGGCCCTGAGCCTGGTGCGCGAGGCAGGCGCGGACTCGTTCCGTTCTCGTCCCCCCAACACGTGGCGCCCCCCTCGCTGCACATAATATGAGTGTCACGTCATGTCCCGTAGTGGCCCTGAGCCTGGTGCGCGAGGCAGGCGCGGACTCGTTCCGTTCTCGTCCCCCCAACACGTGGCGCCCCCCTCGCTGCACATAATATGAGTGTCACGTCATGTCCCGTAGTGGCCCTGAGCCTGGTGCGCGAGGCAGGCGCGGACTCGTTCCGTTCTCGTCCCCCCAACACGTGGCGCCCCCCTCGCTGCACATAATATGAGTGTCACGTCATGTCCCGTAGTGGCCCTGAGCCTGGTGCGCGAGGCAGGCGCGGACTCGTTCCGTTCTCGTCCCCCCAACACGTGGCGCCCCCCTCGCTGCACATAATATGAGTGTCACGTCATGTCCCGTAGTGGCCCTGAGCCTGGTGCGCGAGGCAGGCGCGGACTCGTTCCGTTCTCGTCCCCCCAACACGTGGCGCCCCCCTCGCTGCACATAATATGAGTGTCACGTCATGTCCCGTAGTGGCCCTGAGCCTGGTGCGCGAGGCAGGCGCGGACTCGTTCCGTTCTCGTCCCCCCAACACGTGGCGCCCCCCTCGCTGCACATAATATGAGTGTCACGTCATGTCCCGTAGTGGCCCTGAGCCTGGTGCGCGAGGCAGGCGCGGACTCGTTCCGTTCTCGTCCCCCCAACACGTCGCGGCCGCCCTCGCTGCACGTCGACGACTTCACCGCCCTGCACACGCCCTACGCTGCGCCCAACCCCCCGCCTAGGTGAGTTATTCATTTATTTAGAATAATAAAAAATTAAAGAATATTTTATTGATTTTAATAAGAAAAGAAATAAAGATTTTTATAAATAATAAAAAAGAAACTTCGAATTTTAACTCATTTATTCGGTCTAGGCTGTTAGAAGCTCTTTTGAAAGTCAAACGCTACGCCATCGGTTCGTAAACTACGGCGAAAGACCTGGTAGTGAGAAGAACCGGCAAGAAACTCAGCAAGGGCTATGTTTTCTCATCAAAAACTGAAAACATGTGTTCTAACAACCCATACCTTGTAACAGTTTTTGCTACCACCAGCTAAATCAGGGCTTTGCATGAGACTCAAAAATGTATTATTTACCCAGGGCGCCTTATACTGTAATTTGTGGGAGTGAAATAAAATAGTTTACCGCAGTGAACAAGATCCTTTTTATTATTATCAATATCAAATGACTAACATTCAGTGACGAACATACAATGCATATCCGATATCTTTAAGTATATCCTTTTTAGTTTAAGTATTAAAATTAACATACAGTCAATATTAGCTATCTTTAAATTTTTTTGTACATTCAGATATATTTATATTCTAGAAGACAACTTGTTTAAGCAATTATTAACCAATACTAAGAGAAATTATAGGTTTTCCTTTAATGAAACCACTGTATACAAATACAAATTATTTCTTAAGTTTAAGAATCAAGAATCCTGTACTTCAGGGGATGCACTGGTTAAATATTCAGAAAATATATAAATAACTTAGCTCAAAGACTCCCGGAAAATCTAGTGACTTTCATGTGTTGATATTTATACAAAGAAAATGCTGTCATCAATCACACTCGGATAGGTAGCAGAATATAGATCACTGGTTCATATTATTAAATTTATTCCTTTCAATATTTCCAGGGAAATTCCAACCAGTACAAATCAATGAGTTTCTGTCTAGGTATTATACTAGCTTCCTCAAAGGACCTAGAAATAATCACACACACTTCCTATAATACAATAGGCTAGTTGACTCATGTCGAATTGTATTAAATAAATGTTTATTTCTTAAAGTATTTGATCTAAGGAACCTAAATATATCGATTTCACTTCATAAAACCAGAAGATTACTGTAGAAATTTAATTTAAAAAAATATTTTTTAGTCTATATTTTCTAAACACTAAAAACGCTATCCGCCACATCCGCCATGATTGTGACGTCTCATATGGTAAACAACTAAATGTCATTCGCGTGTTATTGTGGGTGGATTCTTTCGTCTGACTAAATTTATCTTAAAACACTTTTAACTTTAAAAAAGTTTCCGTTTACTGTTTTTTTTTGAAAAAACTAATTATGGATGCCGGCTTTGTGAAAACAGAAAGCACAAATCTGCCAAGAATTGACGCGGAGAAACGACAAGGCATCTATGTAAGTACAGTGTATTTAGTATTACATGTAGTAATAAACATAAAACTGATACAAAATATGAATAAGTGTAATAAAGTTGCGTAGGTTAATTTCTTTCGGCACTTTTAATCCACAACTTTCCTGGAGTCTTCAAGGATGTGTTTTTATATTCTCGTACAATACAATAATGATAATTATTTTATTTTTCAGGGTATTTATTAGAAATCATCTTTTGATTATTATAAAGTCAGTTAAGTTATTTTCTACGTGCTTACGAGTTTTTGTTTATTTACCTTTATGTTATGTGTTTACTGCAGTTAACGTCATAGCATAGATAATCTATAGACTAAAATGGCCGACAGCGTTAAAACGCTGTCGGCTGTACTAAAAGTATGTCCACGAAAAATCTACTTTAAAATTAAAGATTTGTAGCTTTTTAGGTCTCAAAAAAATACAATACTTTTTTTTCGGTCTAATAGAACATTTATTAACCATTTAAAACCTTTTTCCAAAAAGGGTCAACTAGCCTATTAAATGCCTACATTGCCCTACGACCTATTGAATTAAATATATGGAACTTACCCGTTAATTCGGGGAGAAATATTAATTAACAATATTCGTCTTGTAAGATTGAACGCAGAACCAATACTTTGCTATTCAAGGATCAATTGTGTTAAGAGATGGAAGACAACTGCGCGAGGCTATTTATAATGAGGACCGCCGAGAACGTTCTAACCGGAGGATCACTCTTATTACCTTATAAGGAGCGATTTCTATAGCAGAAGTGGTTAGATAAACCACGCCTATTGCAATTACTTCCAGAAAATATTTATAATGACGACCCTTCCATTTTTTTTTTATTCGCACATCACACACCAACTCCATCTATCATACAAACTGGGAACAACTCTCAGATTCTATTGACAAATCCATACCTTGCTTTATTTTGAATACTAATGCAGTCGGTGGTTGATGTGAGTGACGATAGATGGCGCTTTTAAAAAAATGAACATTAATTATTAAATTATTTAGATAAAAAATTGATGCTACAACCTATTATCCTAGCCCCAAAGTTAATACTGTAAAACTAAGGGCCGTATTACAGAATGACAACTAAGAATGACAACCTTGAGTACAGTTAGAAAGGGATGTCGCTATGTGCTATATATAGCGACATCCCTCTCTAACTATGCTCAAGACTAGATCAATCACTGAGAGTCTTTCTATAATACGGGCCTAAGTGTTGTGGAATACTAGGGTAACTGTAGAATACATGTATAATGGATACATAATTGTATTATATATTTCTCTCTATGGTTTTCTGTGCTCTTAGCACAAACCGACATCGAATTTAAATAATTGAATTGCTTCCATATAAAACTTCTAGACATTTAAGACGTATCCCTGGATATGTGGGCCCTGGCCCGATCTAGAAATTTAACCGCTCCGGGCAAATTGTTTTTAATAATAATAATAATTCATTTATTTCAATCATAAAGATCATAGCATGACAATGACAAAATAATAATTAATAGTAGTAATTATGATACATAAAAACAAATTAAATTACATCTCCACATACAATTACATTTAAAACAAAAATTAAATTAAATTCAATCGGTTTCACACCTATTAACAGTTTCAGAATTTCAAAAAATAAAATGTCTAAATTTAAAATGGTAAAATAAAAAATTAAATGACAAAATTTAAAATGGTAAAATAAAAATAAAATGTCAATATTTAAAATGGTAAAATAAAAATTAAATGTCAAAATTAAAATCTCATGATTAAAATGTTATAATTAAAAGTTTTTGCCGCCCTTTAGTGACGTACTTTATGGCTGACCTTGAGTAAATTTTGCTGCCCCTAATTTTTGCCGTTCTGGCAAATGCCCGGCTCGCTCCAAAACAAAATATAGTCATAAATTACAATAAAAAAAAAATTGCAAATTATTCGAATGTTTGATACTTGAAAATTATATATTGTAGTTATATACAATTAGAAAGGCTTGAGCTACCTTGCAACCTGCAATACAATGTTTGATACTTGAAAATTATATATTGTAGTTATATACAATTAGAAAGGATTGAGCTACCTTGCAACCTGCAATACAATGTTTGATACTTGAAAATTAAACATTGTAGTTATATACAATTAGAAAGGATTGAGCTACCTTGCAACCTGCAATACAATGTTTGATACTTGAAAATTATATATTGTAGTTATATACAATTAGAAAGGCTTGAGCTACCTTGCAACCTGCAATACAATGTTTGATACTTGAAAATTATATATTGTAGTTATAAACAATTAGAAAGGCTTGAGCTACCTTGCAACCTGCAATACAATGTTTGATACTTGAAAATTATATGTTGTAGTAATATACAATTAGATAGTCTTGAGCTACCTTGCAACCTGCAATACAATGTTTGATACTTGAAAGTTATATGTTGTAGTTATATACAATTAGAAAGGCTTGAGCTACCTATCAACCTGCAATATAATGTTTGATACTTGAAAATTATATATTGTAGTTATATACAATAAGAAAGGTTTGAGCTACCTTGCAACCTGCAATACATTGTGGTGTACGGAAACGCGTAAGTGGAGAAAACTGCGTCACACAAGGCAGACATTGGCCACACTAACGACAGCAATATAATCCAACCAATGACAAAAAAGCTTGGTTTTAGTAAATACTAGTTAATTTTCGTGGATAGAAGAAAATCAGTACCGTTTAATTTTTGGAGGTAAAAAAGATGATGTTGTGTTGACTTGTCTTTTTACTCCAAAATATTAATTTCTATAGTTATGTATGCGTATTATCTTTTCTTATCGGATCCTGGATACAAGATAAACTTAGTTTGGGGCTAGAATCTAAATATTTTGTGGTTAAAGTGTCCAATTTATTTGTGTATTCAGAGGGAGGCGCGCAGGCGCAGATCGCGGCAGATTCGCGTCGGCCGCGCCCATGCATGCACACTATCGCCATCTGTGAGTATCTATCTAGTACTAAAAATGTAATGGCTTAAAAATATCATAATATATCGAAGTAGAAAATATGAACGGGTGTAAAGCACGATTTAGTTTTTCCATGGCTTTTAAAATGTTAAGCAAAATATCAAAAAAAAATAAGGTTTTACTATTTAACCCATTTTTAAGGTTTTTGCTTAATAAATCTGCTAATTGACCAAGTACAGGCAGTCCTCGTACTTACGGCATGTTAGGTTCTCGAAATACGCGACGTAAATCGAAACGACATAAGTGAGACATCCCCACAGACGCCGCCCACATGGACATTGACCTTGCGACAAGTAAATCGAATCCTCCCCCTATGCCGCAAATCGAAACAAACGACGTATGCTTGAGGAATAGTGTCAAAACATTGTTTGACGTAACAAGAAAAGACGTAAATCGAAACGACGTATGTCGAGGACTGCCTGTATATACAATATAATGGAGGTTTTTATTTACAGTATTACAATATATAGAAAATAAAATAATAACAACTTAAAAAGTACCTAATGTATAGAATTTAAATACAAATTACTCTAGAAGACGAGCACGCTCAGTGGCGTTTTCAGAAAAAACTAAAAGAAAACACAAACAGAGCGGCTCATCCCACTGTCTCTGAGAATAAATATAAATATATATTTTAATATTAATTGGGCTTTCAAAACTGGGTACAATCAATAAATAACGCATCGCTTTGACAATTTCAACAAACTTGACACCAGATTTAAGGGAAATAATGCTTTAATAATTCAATACTCTTTAAAACGTGACCTTCGCCGAGCATACTCATCAAATTATGTCTGTAGTTTTTTATAAAATATAAGAGCACTATTTATTTCTTTTGGGCAATATTTGTCAGTGTTTAAGATCAATTTTTGGATTCCTTGTAATACCCTTGGACACCGTGAAATTTCACTTCAGAATTTTAGCTATAAATAATTTCCGTTGATGCAGTCGCGGGCGCGGTGCGTGGGAGATGGGTGTGCAACACTTCGGACATTTCCCGCCCGCCTCCCAGTATATGATGGGTGAGTGCTTATACAGGACAGTGTTAATTTTAAAACACCAACAACCTTTTAGGGGGTGATTCTACCATCAACAGGAGCAACGTTTATAAAGGGACCAACGCTAAAATCACGAAAAGAAAGTCTCTAGCTAATCGCCGGAAATGTATGAAATAGCAGATTTTTTATCGCGATTTCAGCGTTGGTCCTATAATAAAAGTTGATGGGTAGAATCACCCCCTAAGAGGTTGTTGGTGTTTTAAAATTAACCCTGTATTAATAAGTATTATAATTATGTTTTTATTTTTTTAAGCATTTAAGATGTTTAAATCTAAAGAAAAGTTTTACTAGAAAAAAAAAATCAAATTTCTTCTTTCAAATGTTTAATACTTGAAAAAGTATTCATTTGACATTGTGGGGTACCTACAATGCAAAGAGATGGCGCTGTCTTGCAGCTTAAGGCTAGGAAAATTTCGACGCGGCCATCAGGGCCGTGATAGCATAATTGGTCAGAGCATTCGCCCGGATTGCGAAGGGTGCGGGTTCGAGTCCCGTCCGCTGCCTGGTCCGCGTGGATTTTTTTCTAGTAAAACTTTTCTTAAGTAGTATATTGTTACGACAACGCCATCTAGCCACTAGGTGAATCTAGATTGCTTGCTAACTTCGACTACTACCTAATGTGTTAAGGTTTCGACACTTGAAACTAGATGGCGTTGCCGGCAATATATCATGTTTGTATTGAGAAAATATTGGGTTTTAAAGACACTTTTATTGGCTTTCGAGCAGTAAACATCACACATAAGCGGAAACTGTCTTTCATTCGGGCCTCACACTGGAAGGTGTAACCATTAATGCATTTTAAAATTACACAAGTAGTCCCCGCCCTAAGTTCCTTTGGCAACAGCCGCCTATAGAGTGCACTAAAGTAGTCTCTTTCGCTCTCATTCATAAAGCAGATTACATTTCGCTCTTTAGCCTCCACGTGTCAACGGTGACAGCAACTGTCAAAATAAGTAATCACTAAATATTTGTACATTAATTTCTTTAAAACTGTACTTTCGAATGTAATGACACGGTTTTCGTGTCTCTTATAGTTTCCGTGTATTTTGTGTACTATCATAATACACACAGTGTACAAGTAAAATGCAAGTTGATTTAATAATTTTATTTTTCTAAGGACTGCATATGCAGTTGCAACGAGACAGGACGGAAGAGAGTGATGTTGCCATCACTAAAATATTATTATGCATGGACCTGTGTGGCCATATAAAATAATTAATTAAATATTACTTTTAAATTTATGTTGGACATTAATCAAACACACAGGGCTTTTTGTCTAGAAAAGCGTCGGGCAACTACCTTACTTTCGTATAGCCAAATTAGGAGGTGTATGACGTATCTATAACTTAAAAACCATCATAGAGTGGGCCCGATTCTGGAATTATTCTTTAGACCTAAGCTTTGGCTTACTGTCAACGATATTAAATACCCTAGATACACTAACACGAACAAAATCGTGCCCGAAACCTGTCCACAAGGTACATTGGACGATCCACGACGCTCCGTAAGATGATCGCGTAGTCAAAAACAATATGAGGCATTATTTAAACATTGAAAGTCACCTTTAATGCATACTAAATAAGGTGCATATTTAATGAAAACGCTTGCGTCAGAGTTATGACGCTTCAAAACTATAAGTACTTTACTTATATATATGTATTTTTAAAGCATGTAACTGCTCTCGTAACCCCGTCTCGTCTCGAGTCCCGTCTGCTGCCTGGTCTGCGTGGAATTTTTTCTAGTTATATTTTCTTTAGATTTAAACATCAAGCAGTTACATGCTTTGAAAAAATAAAAAATTATAACTATAATTGCTATTTCTTCTCTCAAATGTTTAATACTTGTAAAAAGTATTCATTTGACATTGTGGGTTACCTATAATGCGAAGAGATGGCGCTGCTTTGCAGCTTAAGAATGGCTAGAGGAATTTCGACGCAGTCCGTGAGGGCCGCGGTAGCATAATTGGCCAGTGCATTCACCAAGATTGCGAAGGGTGCGGGTTCGAGTCCCGTCTTCTGCCTGGTCCGCGTGGAATTTTTTCTAGTTATATTTTCTATAAGTACTCTTTTCGCATTTTTCACGGAACTCTGCGGCAACTTGAGTTTTCAACGGTCCGCGCGTGACTGTGAACCAAGAAGTGCTTGAGTGGTGTTCAAGCACTTCTTGATTGGGACAACTTTTGAGCGAACGTGGTGTCTAGGGTATTTAGGCCCGTATTACAGAATGACAACTAAGTGTTGATCTTTACTTGAGTACAGTTAGAAAGGGATGTCGCTAAGTGCTATATATAGCGGCATCCCTTTCTAACTGCTCAAGACTAGATTAATTACTGAGAATCTTTCTATAATACCGGCCTTAGTATCATTGCTTACTGTATGTTGAATATAACGCACACTTAAAGGTATACTCAACGATTAGTACTTAGTTCAACGTTGAATAACGTACAATATTAGGTATTGTACATTTTTTTCTTTACGTATGTATGTTGGTATGTTTCTAATTTTAAAGTAAAGTGTTAATGACAACGATATTTATGAACCTATGTGAATAGAATAATATAGATGGCTTTAGGACAACTTTTCGTCTGTATGTCGTTAGTACTAATAAGTCGGTATTCCTTTAAGCGTGCGATAAGGAGAAACTCTTTCAGATTTCCTTATCAGTTTGGTGAATCAGGCTCTGAAATAGATATTTTACTTGCAGGCGGCGCCGGGTGGGGCGGAGGCCGGCTGCAGCGCGGGCCGCGGCGATCCTTCATGCGATGAAAGCGTTCAAAACAACACTTTATTCCCTTTGATATAAGAGATACAATAAAAATGACATATTTATATACATGGGTTTTCATTTCCTCGTCGCCGACACCGATGAAACGCACCCACACATACATAACGAAAGTGACATGAGTAGAGAAAAATGGTTATATTTTATTCTCCATAGGGCTTTTTAAGGTTTTCATCAAAATCTGAAATTACAATTCATAATTCTTCTAGTCCTCTTCTATCTTGATGGAGATACAGGATCTCTTTTACGAGTATAGCGCTGTTGTTCATGCTGGATGCAGCAAAATGGAGAGTGCTTGAAGGACTTTGTCTACATCCATGCTTAAAAACCTTTATTTTTTCTTTGCCTCCGTGGCCGAGTGGTTTGTACGCCGGGTTTCAAGGTATCGCCTACTCGAGAGGTCCCGGATTCGAATCCCGGTGGGGGCAGATGTTTGTGTGATGAATACGAACATTTGTACTCCAGTCATGGATGTTTAATATGTATTTCTAAATAAATATATATGTACAGTACATGTATTCTATCCGTTACCCTAGTATCCCATAACACAAGCCTTACAGTGCTTACTTTGGGGCTAGGCTAATTGGTGTGAGTGTTGGAAATATACTTATTATTATTAAAGATTCTGAAACAGTTAAACGGGCTACTGACATCCATGCCGCAGGGGCAATCTAGGGTGTAAGAGTGGGGATGATGATGACCCTTAATTGTGATGTGTGTAGGAAAGCAGGGGCAATTTTCTTAATTGACAGGGCGGCAGGATTTAAAATAATGATGAAGATCTCACGCCTCAAGTGAGACTTTATTTACCGAGACGGGTTTTACGCGCTGACCCGTTATCTCTAGAATTGTTCATCGAAGTCAGACTGCCATAATTTTCACTGCTCCTATGTGTGGTATTACGAATTTCAAAAAAATAACATTGTCGTTAACACGCGCTTCAATATCACAGCGCCGAAACTTTTCTTGAATTTTAAGTTCTTAGAAAGGCCAATATTTTATACAGGATTCATATCATGGGTGAAGGTAGTCTTGTATGCAATTGTTATAATTAGGTATTTTAATTCCTATACCGCATATCTTACAGTTTCGCTTCGTGTGATAAACTTACAACAGTTGCTTATATAACTATTATGATATCATGAAATATTAATAAACATTTCATCATATATTTTTTGTCTGTTTGGTCATAGATTGTCACCTATCAATAGGTCAATATGATATCTACAGAGGAATGCCAATTGTTAGCATCTGTGTTTAGAATGAATATTGGCAGGGGTTTTTACTATTTTTACAATAAAAATATTCATAATTTTACCAAAAACCCACGTAAAAGATAACAGTTTTCTTATCTATTGTCACGTGACCCAAAACGCTTAGGATTGGCGGAGCACACGTCACACCACACGCAAGTAAACTTCCGGTTAAAGTGACATTACATTGTATCGTTTGACGTTCTAATTACAGTCGTGTGACGTCACACACTAGTGAGACGCCATATTGTCCAGAAAAACGTTTTCGCGGCAACTTGAAAATGGAGTTTTTGATTTGGTTATTTTTACTGAAATACACAAAATAATGATTTATATCCACGGAATTTTTACGGACTCCATAAACGTTCGTCAATAATGTGAGATCGTTTTCTAAAACTTGTCAAATACCCTATTGTTGATATTACGATACCCAGAGAAAATCTTATCCTATCATAATTCGAAAGCGTAAAATTTTAATTACCGATTGAATGAAACAGTTAAAATAAAACTACTTACACATTTTATCAATGTTAAAATAATTTATTGCTATAATATTATAAATAAAATGAAACAATCTTAGAAAATTTAGAAACAAATCAACTTTATTATCAAGATGAAAAAGATCAAATCATATAATATATAATACCTATTTATAAGCTTACGAAACAGATATGTAACGCGAGGCAGATCACAGTGACTAAAAAAACCCTCGCTCGCAATTAACTGCAAAACCTACACACCACACGATGTAGGTGTAAGTGACTCCATAACATACATATCGAAAATAAAGATTCAAATTAACAAATTTTCAATATTGCGTTCGAACTAAAATAGTAATGATGTAAAATTTACAATCCGTAGTACATAATACTCCACCGAGAATTTCCCATAGCGATTTTACTATAATTGTCTTTGTATTTTTTTTTGTAATCATTTTTGTTTAATCATTAAATGGTAAAACATTTCACTAGCATAAGTTTATATTTACAAGCCCGTGGGGCGACAGTCTGTTCATTGTATAAAAGTATCACTCGCGACATGGCACGTGGCGGCCTCGCTGGCCTCGTCGGCCCCGGCCCCGGCCCCGCTGGCCCCGTAGCTCCCGCGGGTCCCGCTAGCCTCGTGGGTCCCGGGGTCCCGCTAGCCCCGTGGGTCCCGGGGTCCCCGCCGGTCCCGCCGGCTGGGGGCGCACTAGTCGCCGGGGTGCTCGGGGCACGATCTGTTCACCTCAAACCATTGGTCTATACATCTGCAAAGAGAATGGAGAAAATTTAGTGCGTTGCAAAAAAAAACTATACCGCAGGGCAAGGCTAATGAATTTCGCGACGCTCATGCCACGACCGTGTCATTAATACTAAACTCCGCTAAATTAAGAGATAGGGAAGTGTTGAAATATAATATTTAATTAGGTTTTGTTTCGCCTGTAAATTATCTAAAAATGGGAATATGCATTTTGTTTGCTGAAACGACAATAAAGACTACAGGGCAACGCCATTAAATTATTTGCTGACTGAGATTTATTCCAGGAAATTTTATCTCGCCCCGTGTCCGTAAGAGACATTTTATTGGGTTTTTAAACTTTTGGCTGTAATTTTATCATTTTGAGAGAGAAACACGTACATTCTTGTCTCTACTTGTTTATTTATCTTTTACTCGATGTAACTGAAACAGTTTTACTAATATGAGTTAAATACGGTAATTACCGACTTATGAAAATATCGTATCACTCGAGCCATAATAACACTATACGCCTACTACGACGAGACTAGGCTATTAGCCAAATTAGAATTTGCATTTATACTATTTCATCAGATAATCATTTTTATGGAACCTTATTGTGAAAATATAATTAAAATCGGTCTTAAAATGCAGTCTTCAATATTTTAGTTACAACTTTATCAAGAAGAAGCAACAGTTTAGAATCTTTCGAGCACACTGCCTTCCTTTTTTTAATTGTTTCACGTCATGTAGAAATATTTCTAACCAATTTGATTAACAGTTCAATAAAATCTTTTTTTTTTCATATTTTCTGCCTCTCAAATACCATCAAACAAATTGAGTCAATTAACCTGTTCTTTTCCAATCAATCCAGATGAATGTTGCAAACAAAGTTCTGAATAGATTTTCAGATTTAACGAACTACCCCTCTCGTAAGTGCCTATGTAAGCTGGCTCGAATAGCTCGCGCGAATTGCGATATGCATCATATGACCTAGATTTGGGTCCTCGATGGTCTAGATAGGGCCGAGGCGAGGGTCTTATCGGCGGCATTGTTTAGCCCTGTTCATAGATAGGGCTCTAGGCGTGTTCAACATACATGTTCCCGTAAATTAGCCAGGATAAAGCTGACCCTATTTTTCCGTTGTCAACGTAACCGGGATAACCGTTTGATTAATGTACTTTAAACAATAGAGGTTTTAGTGAAGTTACCTATATTATGGTTCACATCGGCAGCTCAATTTAAGGCATCCCAAACTGGTCCCAAATTCAATTTCACCCAAACTTTCAACGTACAATAATTGTCTCGGCTAATTGAAGTTTTCGCTTCAATATAGGTAATTTAACCTAAAATTTGAAAGCCCACATTTCGGTACACTTGCTTAATTAAACATTTTGTTAGTACTTAGTAATTATGTACGTTGGTTACTTTATAATTACATGACCAAAATTTTATTTCGAGGCTTCTTGAACTGGTGGTGGGAAGACATTATATGATAGGCTATTCAAAAGAGTTGTTATATACTTTTCATACGGAAAATATTAAAATGCTCCTCAAAAGATAGTAAGTGATCACCTAAAAATAAAATTGGTAACCTACAATTAATAAACAAGGCATAAGCTTAGACTAGAAACGCCGTGTATTGTTCATGTCACTCAAATGTCATTTGTCATTCAATGAACAAAGACAAAACTGGAGTAACTAATCCAAGCGTAATCTACGTTTATTAATAAGGTGTTTGTGTCCTCGGTTGTTCGGGGGACGCGGAATTTTTAACCAGTATCCATGTGTATTACTCGATGCAGTTATAAGCAATTTGTTGTGACGGACGAAAGTCCCTCGTCAGCGCATACCATTAAGAGGCCTTTCACATTTTTTGCAAAAAAATGTAATTTTTGAGCGCCTCGTAGCGCCCCCTTAGAAAAGATTTTGACTATTTCCAATAGAAGGAAACAGTAGTTTTATTCTTCCTATTGTAAGTTAATGTAGAATATTTGCAAATACTATTTTCCTTTTTTTGGACTGATCGTTTAACTGCAGCTAGTTTACGGAAAAAACGATAATATGCACAAATTCAAACGCCTCAATCTCTCAGTAATGTTCAATAAATTAGATCAAATCAATTACTACGACATAAGAAATTTAGAAAAAAAATATCTAACCTCCGTGAGTTTTCCCAAAAAATAATGCAGGTTTACCTCGTATTTTGATATTAAATTTAATAGAATTACTATCAAAAACTTTCATAAAACTAATCTACCATCATTGAACTATTGAAATATGTAGATATTTTTATAATTAGTTCATTAATATTTTTTTAATAAGACTCAAAACATCACCCGCAAAATGCAAATATAATAGTGCAAATCTACCGACGCGCCGAACAGTACAGCAGCGGCGCAATTTTGTAAAAGGGCTCTTAGGCGCTTTGCAGACGACGGGGCGGGGCGGGCTTTTTGTCCGCGAAGCAATAAAGACCGCGTCTGCCCGTCGATGTCTGCGGCTGCCCGCGCCGCGTACACAAAGCACACGACGGGCAGAGACAGTCAGTTCAGGACGTTCGTTCTAGTGAATAGTCCATCACTAAAAAGGGCGTGGCGCGGAGTGAGCTAGCCGCCCCGCGCCGCCGTCTGCGTTACTGCATATAAACTGGTTTGTATGATCCACGGCGGGCAGCCGCGGACATGCCGCGCCGCCAGTGCCCGCCGGGCACCCAAGGCGCTGTCTTTTTGCCCTCTGTGTGCGTTTGAAGTATAGGATTCACTTTGTGCTATTATTCGCGGCGAAATTGACCGGCCCGCCCCGCCCCGTCGTCTGCAAAGCGCCTTAAAGTGGGTGTGGTATGTCGTGTCGCTCACCCCTTGTGGTAGATGCAGAGGCAGGGCAGGCGCGCGATGGTGTCGCCGGCGCACAGCTCCTCCAGGCAGATCACGCACTCGCCCTTCGAGTCGCTCAGCACGTCCTCTGGAATAACAAACCCATCACGTCACGATTAACCTCACCATCATATGCATCATCATCATCATCAGCCTATTAATGTCCCCACTGCTGGGACACAGGCCTTCCCTATGGATGGAATAGGGAGTTCGGGCTATGACCCACCACGCGGGTCCAGTGCGGATTGGTGTAAGCTAACGACTGCAGCCGGGACCAACGGCTTAACGTGCCTTCCGAAGCACGGAGGAGCTCGAGATAGTAAATTTTTGGTCATTCATCCAATGATCGACCACCGCGAAAGTTGCTTAACTTCAACGATCGCAGCCGAATGCGCTAACCACTTGCGAAATCGAGCTCCTATGCATACTTAGAGACAAAGCAGATGAGTACTAAAGCGGGACAGGCGGAGATATGGTACATTTATCCCTATAATACAGCTGAAAATAACCAAATTTATGGGGCATCACCCGGGGTGAGGGTGTCCCTACTGTTTCGTTGGTCCCGGGCCACCATACCTCTAACTAAGTCACTCAAGTCCCTGCTTTGAGACTTCCTGTGACTGCTATTCCATCGCGAAAAAAGAGGGGTTTTTTTTGAGTGTGTATGCTATTGGTCGCAGATGACCTTTACAGCGTCACTGGGTTTGGGGACGGCGAGATCCTAAGGGGACCTCAAGCCGAGAATTGGCAAATGCCTCTAGAGGTATTCCAGGCGGATGGCATCTCCCCACGGGGGGAGTCTCCTCGCCGTCTGGACCCTCTAGACCATCTGATAAAACTCCACACACATACTACGATAACATGGTAGTAACATTATGTTTGGACTTCGGAAGTTAGCTTGCAACTCCATTGTTTCCGGGCATCATGTTAAAGTCGTTCTGATTGTATGATATACCTTTCCTGTTGAACAAACCCCGCAAGGCATGTTTAGATCAAATGTATATTATATAATACTAGCAAACCAGTGAACCAAATGTTCACCAAAACCTGATTTAAAAAAAAGTATTTAATTAATTGAGAACTTCGGAGATTTTGTTTGAAATTCGTGATTTCTCGAAAACCGGAAGTGCTACGTTACTCAAATCCGGTTTGTAGTCTTATCAGACTATTCTTAACTTATAACTTAAATATTCTCTTTATCTATCTCTTACGGTTTGGCCGCTGAAACAGCACCACAGACAGACAGACGGACGGACTTGTCTAATAGATAAGAGATATCAACGTGTAAATTTGAATCGTCTCCTTCCTTAATTAACACGTCCCATAGTTACTAAAGGGAAATAGACGCTACAATGAATATTAAAGAGCTTGATTTTCTGCGAATCCCAACCTTTACAGATTTAATACGATTAATTATTATTACCTGCGTTAAAAGTGCGAGCATCACTTCATAAGGTTACTTGTGTTTTAAGTGAATCAATTAAACTGTGTTCGCGAGTAAAGCAATTATAAGCAGTGCAAACTTAATCAAAGGCTGTCCGTTAACTAAATTGTTTGCGTTTTAATTTTTACTATCTGTTCCCTGAAAATTAGACCACCTCTTCATATGTTATGTCATTCTCATTGTTTGTTTGTTTCTTTTCTATGATTGTCTGCCGTTTTATTGACTCTACACGTTCTTACCGGTTGACTGGTAGGGAATGCGATGCTGGCATTAAGTCCGCCATATGCAATGTAAACTTAGGCATTAAAGATTAAATAATTAAAAACTCAAAGGACTGACATTGTAATCTATCAACCCACAGCCCAAACCACTGGTCGGATCTGGCTGAAATTTGGCATGCAGGTAGATGTTATGACGTAGGCATCCAATAAGAAAGGATTTTGATCAATTCTACCCCCCAAGGGGATAAAATAGGGAATGAAAGTTCGTATGAAACTTTGTCAATTTTAAACCGATCGGACTGGGACTTTGCATGCAAGTATAAGAAGAATCATAGATGAATGTCATTGTATATAATACAAGCCTGAGAGCAAAAACTGTAGTCTACAATCCAGCTCTACACCGAAGCGAAGCGAGGGCGGGCCGCTATAAATTTAATGTGTAAATGGAGTACAGCGGCGAAAACAGCTAACAAGACACAAATAAGAGTCTCTAGTCTCATGACGTAGGTAGGGTTACGTACGTCATGAAACCCTTGAAACTTTGCTCACCAACAGTAAACACAAAACGACTGAGAACTTAAGAAAATGTGTCATGGAAAAAAATTTACTCGCTACTGGTTTCTGAGAAAATATTAAACAAGTTAAATTGTAAACGTGACGTTTGTTTCAGTCGCTGCCTACCCGCCCACGAGGACCTTCTAACCTTAGTGAAACTTCTTTAGGCACGCTTGACTTGGGGGGTAAACTGGCGAATGTGTTATGATTTGGCGTTACGATTAGTGTCATCGGCGACTCATCGGTAAACAATGAACAATACCCGTCGCGAAATACATGAATCTAGTGCTTGGTGGGTGATAAAGGACCCAGTGCGGATTGGTGGGTGATAATGGATTCAGTGCGGATTGGTGGGTGATAACGGACCCAGTGCGGATTGGTGGATGATAACGGACTCAGTTCGGATTGGTGGGTGATAACGGACCCAGTGCGGATTGGTGGATGATAACGGACTCAGTGCGGATTGGTGGGTGATAACGGACTCAGTTCGGATTGGTAGGTGATAACGGATAAACGGACCCAGTGCGGATTGGTGGGTGATAATGGATTCAGTGCGGATTGGTGGGTGATAACAGACCCAGTGCGGATTGGTGGAAATTAACGGACCCAGCGCGGATTGGTGGGTGATAATGGACCCAGTGCGGATTGGTGGATGTTAAGGGGCCCAGCGCGGATAAGTGGGTGATGTCGGACCCAGCACGGATTGGAGGGTGATAACGGACCCAGTGCGGATTGGTGGCTTTTATTCTATCAACAAATCTTCAGGTTAAGTTAATGATTTTCAGATCATTGGAGCTAAAGAAGTTTCACTTCAGTCGTGTGGTCATAAGCACACTCGCTTTTTTTTGTTCTGTGGCTAGAAGGTACTGTTTTTCATTTTAAAAGGGCCACCCTCATGCAATAAGCGTATGACCCGCCCGATGATAAGCGGCTGATGAAATTTATGGTATTGCAAGCGTCTATAGGACATATTACTCGCAGCATTGGCCCCTTTTTTTTACCCAAGGAAAACAGGGTTAAGTGGGACTCTCCATACTGGCATACCCACTAAAACCCTGGGGTGTGCCGTCACCGCCGGATGTAGTGTTGGGTAGGACACGACTTGAAAAAGAGTTTGTAAGAGTAGCCTCTTTTTTGTACTGAGCCAGTACAATGTCCCACTTCAAATGAGGCGAGGCGTACTGAAGCTCGGCAATACATTTGAAGTGACAAGTACAAATATGACATTGATTCGTACAGAGGCTCGACATTACGTTTGTGTGCACGAGTAGCACCTCCTCTACGCACTATCAATCTTGCTGGATCCAGCATGCAGGATAGCGCTATTTACGTAAAAGAGATAGAGATACAGATGGATAGTGCGTAGAGGACTTAAATGAAATGTCATGCCTCGCTCTCTCTCAGACTTAGGAAGAGTGAGTGAGTAACGAGACGCGACTATCGCTACATTTAATGTGAAGTAGTACATTTTAAAATTTTGAGCCGCTCTTACATTTTGACATCATGTCCGGGACAAATGTACCGCCTCTTTCAAGTCCTACTCAACACTAGCCGGATGTGACGATGTGGGATCCTTATTGGGAAGCAACCACATCGTCCCGCCGAGCCACTCCAGGGGCGGAGGGATGCCCATGCACACCTTGGGCATCCCTCCACATCAGCTGAGAGCACCATTGGCCCCTAACCCAAACCCCTACCAAGAGGAGCCCTTTTTTTTCTATTTACAGACGACGGCGCCTTTAAGAGGCACACCGCCGAACGGAGCTCACACCTGGCTCCCGCAAGTCTTACGGACCCCCCAGTGGCTGCCCACCAAGGACCTCGCAACTCTTACGGGCGCTTTACGGTATAATATCCGCTAAAAAAGCCCTGCGAATACCCTCTAAGCTGCTTAGCACGGAGCTGCGGGATCCCCGCTTAGGGATTCTTCCGCGTCTCCGCACCTAGCAGCCTCCCGGTCTAGTTGGGGATACCAAGTGGAGTCCTGGAACTTCACTCTGTAACGGAAGGTGAATACTGACCGTTATAGGAGAGCCTCGGCCTGGTGAGGCACATGACCAGGTGGCACTCGATGTCGTCCGGCAGCACGAACTTGCTGCACACCGGACATTTGATCCCTGCAACCAACACAAAAAAAACATATTTAGTATAGCAGAACACCATCAAACCCTCTATAAAAAAGTGGACCTAATGGACCCACCTTGAGGGACTCAAGATCGTGAAAGTTAAGCAACTTTCGCAATGGTCGGTCAGTCTATCATTGGATGGGTGATATGAAATGAAATGATTGAAGTGGACCTAATGGGCCCACCTTGAGAAATGAAAAGTCATTTATTCAGTCTAATCTGTTACAAGCACTTGTGAAGGTCAAGAAGCTACGCCATCGGTTCGCAGAACTACGGCGGGAGACCTTGTACTGAGAAGAACCGGCAAGAAACTCAGCAAGGGCTGCTTTTTTCTCCCTGTATTGATATATACAGAGTCGTCAAGTTGAAAAATGTCTTCAGAGATACTTCTAAAGTCACCTTCCATTACATTATTTAGGATATAGATATATATGTAGTTACAATAAATTTTATTTAGTATATAGGAAGCGGCATTAGATAGGAGATATTACTGTTATAAAAACTGACTCATACCAATCAAATAACAAATTACAAGAAACACTATGTCCATGCATTACGATCATTTAGATAATCATTAACTTTATAATAGACCTTATTCGTGATAAAAAACTTATTTTCTCGAGCTCTGCATCTGCAGACGTTAGCACTCATCGATACGGACTGGGCCCGTGTGGTGGGTCACGAGATCCCGGCCAGGCCTGCGCCCCGGCAGTGGAGACATTAATAAGCTGATGTGTCACCTCAAGGCACTCATTACGCTGTGCCAGCCCAGCAAAAAATAACGTCGAAAACTATACTTTTTAACCGACAGCAGGAATTTAATTCGTCAGTGTATCTTTTATTGTCGTTTAAATAAATAAATAATAATATAGTAAATATTTCCAACACTCACACCAATTAGCCCCAAAGTAAGCACTATAAGGCTTGTGTTATGGGATACTAGGGTAACGGATAGAATACATATACTGTACATATTTAAGTATATTTATATAGAGTTACATATTAAACATCCATGACTGGAGTACAAATGCTCGTATTCATCACACAAACATCTGCCCCCACCGGGACTCGAACCCGGGACCTCTCGAGTCGGCGACACCATGAAACCCGGCGTACAAACCACTCGGCCACGGAGGTCGTCAGACGAAATCGAACGGTTATCAGTATTAAAGATTTGTGATGTTCATTTTAAAGAAAAAAAAAACAATTTGATTTAATTACAAAACCTATTTGCGAGACAACTAATAATGGACATAATAAATTCAATTGTCCATGTCCAAAACCAGAATAGAATCTGTATGAACCCTGTACTCTATTATTATTTTAAAAATCATTTACAAACGGAGTTGAAAGTAATTCTTTTATAAATTCATTAATACAAGGACTCAGAAGCTTTAACCATCCAGATTTAGCTGACCGACCGACGATATAACCTAAAGCCCCTCGCTTTTCGGTAAAGAATTTCATGAAAGGCTAAGCTTTAAAAAAGTAATGCAAAATTATTGTAAACATTGTTGTAACTAGGAACAAAGCTATAAATTACGCACAAACTTGAAATTAGTTTTTTACAACTACCACAAACACGTTGTCCCTGAGGTTTTGTGTCATTTCTTTGTTGATTATAGTTCGTACAATTTAAATATACTATAGCCTATAACTCGCAGGTCCAAACAACACCAAAAGAGCGTCGTCGGGGTATACAACACTATGTAAAATGTCGTAAATATTCTTCAAAAGTTCTGGATTTTTTTACCACAAATAAAGTAACCATTAGATAAAAATAAGCTTTAAGATTGAATATAAGGTAGCTTCTTATTTTAATAAAAACAATCAAGTCAAGAATCTCCATCAGGTATTCCACAGGGTTCAAATTGAGGACCCCTGCTGTTTATAATGTTTATTAACGACCTAATTGAGTCTATAACGTGCAAGTGAATTGACTATGCGAATTATGATGTCTAAAAAAAAGTGACGAGCATTGAGGTAATTACACGTATGGCATAAGTAGGGTGGTGCCGCCCCGTTTTGAGGTAGGCCATTGCCCTATAATACCCACCCCCAACTTACGGCCCTGGTCGCAACTTGGTTACTCTGTCAATCTCGCAACGAATATGTGTCATGTTATTAAGACACGTATGTATAGGGTTACCATATCTCAGGATTTGTCCTGAGATTTCAGGATTTTTGGACTCTTCTCAGGATTGCGGCTGGATTTTGCAAATCTCATGAAATTTCAGGATTTTAAAAATTTCCAATACAGCTTACGTATTAAAGATCTCTTTAATAAAAAGATGAACAAACTAAAAATAATCTTTTATTGGTAATAATTGCTCAATTAAAATCAGTACTCTATGATCCAAGTCAATCTTAAATTAATCAGATTTATCATACTTAATATGTGAAGATACATTTTTAAGTAAGGTTTTTTCTTTAATTATGGATTCATATAATGCCCCACATCATATAAATTAAATTTAAGATAGATTTAAAAGTATAAGCAGAGTATATACGATAATATTACGACTTTTTTAAATTGTTAAGTACGTTGGAGCGAAAATTCTCAAATTGTAAAAAATCTCAGGATTTTTCAATGGAAATCAAGCCTGTTCTCCTGACAGTAGACGTATGTATAAATGCTAATAAAAAGGTAATCCGACCAAAATTATAGCTAATGCTCCAGCC
This sequence comes from Chilo suppressalis, assembly GCA_902850365.2. NCBI lineage: Eukaryota > Metazoa > Arthropoda > Insecta > Lepidoptera > Crambidae > Chilo > Chilo suppressalis. The sequence goes on along the minus strand of OU963905.1, from coordinate 25,656,576 downwards.
ACCGCCCTTGGCTGTGCCGCGTCCCATTTTCCTTGATTTCATTATTATTATGATAGCATAGCGTTACATACATACATGTTGTATGACGATATATCACCTTGGCGACGTTGGGACAAAAGCGGTGAGACAATAGGCCGTAGTCGGGACATTTGTGTCGCCTTTTGGGAACACTCGTGTGACGGGAATAGGTACGTATCGTCGCGTCGACCTAAATGTGAATTACCTGGGCATTGTTGTCTGACAAAATTATTAGCATGTACTTAATACACCCGTCAATCTAAGCATGCACGGTCATTGTACTAAGGCCTAAGGGATGATTAGTGATACTGGAGCAATGTTCGTTGCTTCTACTATATCGTTTACAATATCGCCACGGTTCCCAACTTAGGGGTTTTGCCCCCAGATTTAGGGGCTAGAAGTGTTAAATCGGACTTGACTGTGTGGCGGTTGTTTCCTAAGACTGTATGGACTAAAGTTAAAGAACAGCTAAATAAGATTTAACAGCCTGTCTTTTTCGTTTTGTTTGATTGTCCTTTCGGAAACTGTATTTATTCAATAAAAAAATTTACTGTACCTAAATATGTAACGTTTTAATTTATGAGCAACGAAAGAATTTGGGTAATAAGTAGGTACTTTAAAAAATATATATTTAGGGGATTTTAGGGGAATCTAAAAAATACTTAGGGGAAAATTTTGGTAAGGGTTGGTAACACTGAATATCGCTCCCCTATTCATCGCTACTTCGGTGTGATTTCAAAATAACTTTTCTAATTTATTTGTTTTCGATCACTGAATTGTATACGCCTGTAATTTTGTATCCGCTAGTAGAAGTATCAATAACATTTAGTATTTATTACAAAAGGAGGAGTTTGATGGCGCAAGTGGTTAGCGCGTTCGGCTGCGATCGTTGAAGTTAAGCAACTTTCGCAGTGGTCGGTCATTGGACGGATGACCAAAAATTTACTAAGCCGCTGGTCCCGGCTGTATCTGTAGTCGTTAGCACCCACCAATCCGCACTGGGCCCGCGCGGTGGGTCATGGCCCAATCCCCCTATTCCATCCATAGGGAAGGCCTGTGCCCCAGCAGTGGGGACATTAATAGGCTGATGATGATGATGATGATTTATTACAAAAAACCTCCCCTGCCTTTATTTTAATCTCTATATTGTATCACTTTTGCGCCTTACATGATGTTAGGATGAAAGTCTATTACCAGTTCATGAGATCAAAGTTAAGATATAATGTTTGATGGATGTGGGAGGTGAAACACCAATATGTGATATTGTATCGCTCCCGCAAGTAAGTAAGTACTTCAAAGTAAGTATACTATACGACAAACATTGTAACAGATTTATTGCGTTACAACTGCAAAGGAAGAATCTCATAAAAATTTGGTCAAGTGCGGTCGGATGTGCAAACCAAAGGTTCCCTTCTTATGAAGAATATTTAGAGGGAAAAAATCAGGGTTCATGTAAGGAGACTCCCATATTACTTTTCTTTATTTATATATTATTTATTTATTACTTGTAAGAAAAAATATTAATTTGTTTCTTAAAAACAGTGATGTTCACACAATTAATACAAGAAACAAAAATAAACTAACTTTACCTGCTACTAGGCTTCACAAAATTAATAATTCATTTAAAGGTCTTTGTGTTCGCTTATACAATAGAGTCCCAAGCAATATCCAAGAGTTAGCCATAAATAAATTTAAAGATATTATAAAAAAAACACTTATTAATAAAGCTTATTACAAAGTGTCTGATTATATTACAGAGAAAAATGCTTGGGTTTGAACTGTTCCAATCATTCCAACAGGTTTTTCTATATTAAATAAATCATAATTGCATTGACGTTGTAACAACATAATGAATTGTAAATGTTGTTACATTAGACTTTTAATGTTGTGGAGTTTTTTTCGCTCGTTTTTCTCCGCAGCTAAAAAATATGTCCATAACGAGTGGTAGGGAAAAAAATTTTTGGACGATTCAAAAGAGTTGTACTATACATCCAATTTGAATAAAGATATATTGATTTCTGATTTCTGATTATAATGTTCTGTTGTGTTAGTGGCAACAGTAACACGGATTTTGTGAATATTTCGGGCGCTATTTTCGTTCGAGTGATGGAACTCTACGACAGACTACGAAGCACTGCCGGATTTAGGGGAGGGCAACCGGGGCGAAAGCCCCGGGGCCTCCACAAACGGGGGGCCCCCACAATAGAGACTTCGGAAAAAAAAATCTTTCAAATTCCAAGTAGTAAACACTAGTAAACATCTTTTCTCCGAGAACTCGATTTCAACGAAATCATCAACGATTGTTCCGTTCGTTAACTCTAAGATTTAATTTCAGATAATTCTTGTTTCCGTTTATATTTATATGTGTTTGTTCAATACTAAGGGAATCTACTTGGTTCACAATAAATTATTTATTGAAAATCTCGACTGAAAAAAAATTGTTTACTTTATTTGGAAAATAATTTGGGGTGAGGGGTCTCCGCTCCTCTGTTGCCCCGAGGCCTCTGGACCTCTAAATCCGGCCCTGCTACGAAGTCATATTAATAGGGTTTAGTCTGTCACCCTTTATTTAGAAAATAGCTCATTGATTAATTGATTACATATTTCTGAATTTGATAATTTATTTATTAATAATTAAAATGGTATGAAATTATTTATTAATTAGTATATTTGACATTATTAGTTCTTAATTAACATTAACCTTTTTAGGAAAGGCCTGTGCCCCAGCAGCGGGGACTAAAAAATTGGTTACCCATCTGCTGAGAAGTCATCGCAGATGGTAATATCCTCTATGGCGAACCATTGTCTACTGCGCGTCATCAAGGTCAACTTTTGTAATTATTACAACTATTCTCAGTTAAAACAAGTCTTAATCAAAAAACAATGGCGCGCATCAGTTATATACGTTTCGTTATTAGCTATTTGTATGCGTCGATCCGGAGTGGATGCGTGACGCGACTGTTAACCAGAGCTGCCAGATCAAAAATCCGACTGAGCGCTAAAACGATATAAAAAGCGCTAGATTTCAAGAAAAACGCGCTTCAAAAAAGCGCTACATTATGCGCTAAATTTATTTCAGTTTTTTTATTTAATAAATAACAGACAAAATTCAACCAAAACGTAAAAATAAATATATTTAATCTTAATTCAAAAATAATCTTCCATAGCTTAAATAGGGCCAGCTTCATTATGGCCATTCATGTATTTTTTGTCTTAAAATGTTTTTCATATATCCCAATCCTAATCTGTTGCAGAATGTATAAGTGCATGATTTCTTTATAACTTCCAGCAAAATTTTAAATTCAATGAATGAAAACAAAACCTTGAACTAATGGCAGCAATATTACTACTAATCCATCGTGTTGTGCTGTGCTGTGACCCATCACACAATTATATCGGTTTCATACATTTAGTAGTACGGTTAGAGTGAGAACGGTGTCGAAACATCGCAACACACAAGTATAGTTCTAACCGTACTAAATATATGAAGCCGATACCTCTCTGACACGTCACAACACAAGACGACAGATAAGTGTAGTTCTGTTATAAAAAAATAATAGTAGAGGGGTTTCCCGAGAGAAATTATCGGTAATAGAGTGCTACAACGACGACGATTATCCGCTAGGCGCTAAAATTTTGAAATAGGCGCTAACCACACCAGAAAAGCGCTAGATCTAGCGCGCAAAGCGCTAAAATGGCAGCACTGCTGTTAACCGGCCCCCCAGTTCGGTTCCCCGTCGGTCGTAACGTTTTATTAGCATCATAAATTCGTATTGTTGATATTTGACACACGAGTGTTTCCTTGTTAATATCTTAATAACGTATCAAGGCAAAGACAGTTTTTATACAAATAAATTTATCTATTGTAGTTAGTCTTTATTTATTTATGTATTCCAGTTACACAAAATAACATCCATAGCAGGTATTCATTCCAATTGAATAAAATTAAGAAAAAGAGAAAATCAAAAAAATAAAATCAAATTATTTATTAGCTAGCGGAGTTAAATCTTAAACTTAGTAAATCGTCGAATCTTAATGATAAGCTTTCAAAGGAGAATGCTCAAATTGGCCCAAATGTACAAAAAATATTGACATATACGGTAATTCTTGGCATAATTTATACTTTATTTTACAGTCATTAGATTTTAACGGACACCTTTGTATAATATATTCATTTTAAAAAGGACTTTTAATTTTACCGGTTTTGCAATTCTTCACATCACAAAGTTTCTGTCTGGTACTTAGTGTACCTTAATATAACCGGAAATGCATAGATGATAGCCGATGTTAAAAGCTATTCTTGTGCATTAACTTTAAAAACAGGCAACTATCTGATAATCTACATGCTTTATATACCTGAATCTAATCATATTTTCGGTACTTAGCTTGATTTCTCTAGTTTATTATATAACATATTTATTTTTCATTATTTTAATACCTATGTACCTATTTGCAAACATAACCTCAAAATCATTCAGAGTATATTGTTTAAAGAAGTTCTCAGGGGTGTCCGTCAATAATATTCGTTTCTACAGTAATTTATATATAATTTCGATTCTAGGAATCATTTTTTCATGATTATTGGTCTTTAGGCCAAACATGTATGGAAGCTGAGCAATCTCCTTTATTAAGTTTTAGATTTAACTCCGCTAGCTGAACACGCGTTAGTTCTGCGCAATCAACGATGCTATGTATGTAATTATTAAATTTTAATCATTAACTGCCCTTTAATTGAGCTACGCATTGTAAGCAAAGATTGAAGCTCCTTTGCGGAACCAAGAGCGCCAGCATAGCGGTGGAACGTGGTCTTCTTGCACTGCCAGAAGTGTTGGCGAATTTTCTCAAGTACATTGAAACAAAGTCAAATCGCCCATTGTGAAATTATTAGTTAATGTTATAATAAAATAAATAATTATGTCAAATCAATAAAACAATTAAAAATGTCATATCATTTCAAGAAATAATAAGGTTAATATCATCATCATCATCATCGGCCTATTAATGTCCCCACTGCTGGGGCACAGGTCTTCCCTATGGATGGAATAGGGAGATTGGGCCATGACATACCACGCAGGCCCAGTGTGGATTGGTGGGTACTGACGACCAAATGCAGCCGGGACCAATGGCTTTACCTGCCTTGCGAAGCACGGAGGAAATTGAAATATAAAACTTTTGGTCACCCATCCAATGACCGACCACTACGAAAGTTGCTTAACTTCAACGATCGCAGCCGAACGCGCTTACCATCCGCGCCATCGAGCTCTTCCTCTCCTCTACCGCTATACCTATACCTCTCTTAAAACACATAATAATATTTTAACCTGTATCACAACACAACATACCAATGTTTATTTACATACCTCGCGTATAATAAAGATAGAACTGATATAATTTATTACAATAATAATATAATGTTTAAGTTAGATAACTTTATCAATAAACGGATCACAATATTCAATTCAATTAACAGTGGGGTTTTCCGATCTCAGTATCATAAATTACATAATAAATATGTAATAAGCGGAAAAATACGTAGAACATAATGTTAATTGGTTTAAGATAAATAACATATTATATTTTATTTAACAATAGCGGAATCATCATCCCGTAATTCTAGTTTTATAGTGTATTCCAGTCTTGGAGCATACTATATGCTCTAAGGCCCGTATTACAGAATGAGAACTAAGACCCGTATAGAAAGACTAGCAAACCAGTGAACCAAATGTTCACCAAAACCCGATTTCTCGAAAACCGGAAGTGCTACGTTACTCAAATCCGGTTTGTAGTCTTATCAGACTATTCTTAACTTATAACTTAAATATTCTCTTTATCTATCTCTTACGGTTTGGCCGCTGAAACAGTACCACAGACGGACGGACTTGTCTAATAGATAAGAGATTCTCAGTGATTGATCTAGTCTTGAGTATAGTTAGAAAGGGATGTCGCTATATAAAGCACATAGCGATATCCCTTTCTAACTGTACTCAAGTAAAGATCAACATTTAGTTGACATCCTGTAATACGGACCTTAGACTCTATAGCCTGGGTTCCGAAGCTGGGGGTAATTACCCCTCCGGGGGTAAATCAGCCATACTTCGGGGGTTATATATAGTTAAAGAACCAAATTATTTGGTCAAATCTAAATAATAAGAAAATACTATATAATAATACTACTAAATAGAGCAGGCGCTTAGTGTTGAGTAGGACTTACAAGAGGCGGTACATTTGTCCCGGACATGACGTCAAAATGTAAGAGCGGCTCAAAATTTTAAAATGTACTACTTCACATTAAATGTCGCGATAGTCCCGTCTCGTTACTCACTCACTCTTCATAAGTCTGAGAGAGAACAAGGCATGACATTTCATTTAAGTCCTCTACGCACTATCCATCTCTATCTCTATCTCTTTTACGTGTATAGCGCTGTCCTGCATGCTGGATCCAGCAAGATTGACAGTGCGTAGAGGAGGTGCTACTCGTGCACACAAACGTAATGTCGAGCTTCTGTACGCCTCAATGTCATATTTGTACTCGTCACTTCAAATGTATTGCCGAGCTTCAGTACGCCTCGCCTCATTTGAAGTGGGACATTGTACTGGCTCAGTACAAAAAAGAGGCTACTCTTACAAACTCTTTTTCAAGTCGTGTCCTACCCAACACTGCATGCGCTCCTTCTTGCTAGCGAGACCGCGGGGTCCTGATTGTGGGAAGCGGGGCGAGATTTTCTCCTGATGATGACATTATTAGAGACGAAGATGTAGCAGCCAGATTGGAATTTCTTGGACTGATGATAACATTTTAAAGTCGGGGTAAAATCTGTTTTCCGAATAGGTTACAGGGGTAGCCGTATTGGAAAGGTTAGGAAACACTGCTCTAAAGTTTAGAGTGGATCATACAAACTTTGTCCTAACAATAAAAACTACGACAATGGTGTCGATTCTGACATGGCTCTCTAAACTTCAAACTTCATTTAACGTTAGCCTCTCCTTTTCAATCTGTAAAGAGAACGACAAGGATACACTTTTGTAAAATTTCAATTTAGGTATTGTATACTTTAGAGAATCGACACCAATGTTTTGTTATTTGGGTAAGTAATTACTTAAATAAAACTAGTTTTTACGGGTTAATGCACGAAACTTTATTTATTTATTGACGTTTCGTAGCCTTTACAGGCTTCGTCGGCAGAATAAAACTTTTTTTTTTCGAAACGTCAATAAATAAATAAAGTTTCGTGCATTAACCCGTAAAAACTAGTTTTATTTAATGAGTGATGTGCGTGAAAACCTAAGAAACAAATAAGTAATTACTTTTTATCATTTATCCAACTTATTAATGTGAAACATTTATGACACGGCCACGAATGTTCTCGTTGATCTTTAGCATGTCGCATATAATTTACTATAGTATTAAGTATTGTATACATGGATCTATGTTGTCCGAATATAATAAAAAAATTGTGTGTGTCAGCTCCGACGCACGACTGGAGTTTACTCCTTAAGTTCGATAGTCTAACCAGACGCAAAAAGAGTTTATTTAACTTAAAAAAGATTGATACTGTATGAAAGGGTAAATTAACAAATTAATGAAAATAATATACGTATATAAATATATATTTATTCATTTCATATACATTTATTATAACTAATCGACGAAATATTTTACATTAAACTTTTTACAATAGTCAATTTCAGATGTGCATAAATATATTATTTTAAGTTATTATACATCTTAGTGTTTTTATTTGTTTTGTTACCTTAAGTCATGGTGGGCGATAACAGAGTCATGTTGCTAAGTTAAATATTTGTAAGGACAAATCTCAATTTGTCCTTGGTGGGCGATTATGTATACGCATTTGTGCATTTAAAATTTTAGTTCATATGTATCAAAATAGATGGCGCTGTAGTTCGTTGCATCACGCTTGTAAATATGTTTGGAGCTACATATACATATAGGCAAAACGTCACCTATCAAATAAAGAAATCTATGGTCAATCAAAATACACTGCAGTTTCAATTTAATTCTTTTGCACCTAAGCTCTCAGATTTAAGAGTCATTTTGGCTCGAACAGGATACGCACCAAAAACGTAACGAGTTCATTCATCGATAGATTTAACTCCTCACATTTTTCTCATACCGGGCCCCTTATATATGCAAATCGATTCTTAAGGAGTAAACTCCAAAAATTGTTTGAATTTAATTACATTTTAATTATTATTAAGAAATTCAGATCTTAACTATATCAGCTTTTGGCGTCATATAATTACCGGAGAACTGTTTCAAATGGCTGTTGCTATTATGATATGACGTCACATGCCAGTTTAAATCCAGTCCACGTCAATAACAATTATGATTTAATGACATATCAAGAGAGGCAGTTAGTAAACCTGTTTCTTTGTTAACTAATGAATATTGCCTACTCTAATTGGAATAAAACTGCCTGGTGCAGTATTTATCGATTGACCGACATAATGTACTTTTTGACGTATCGATTAGACGCTATTGTACTGTCATTAGCATACCAGTATAAAGTATCAATCAATTTAGAACTGAAAAAAAAACAGTTTAAAAAATCTTCAAAGAAATTCACCAAGGCTTTTTTTTTGAAGTTATACTTCTTTAGGCGCGTTATGAAAAAATGATGAGAGTGAAATTTTAAGATGCGCGCGCATCACTGTAACACAAAATTTTAACAGTTACTTTTGTGTTTACCGCACATTAAGAAAATCTACTAACAAAATAGAAATAGAATCTCTATTTAGTGGGTGCTAACGACTACATTGTGAAGGCCTATCAAAAGTATTTATTTATCTGGAACAACGGAACCAAAGCGCGATTCAGGAGACTACAGCGCCATCTCTTGACCATTGGTGTAGTAGAACCAAAAACCACATTTTTATTTTTTGTAATAAAGTAACAGTTATAGGTATTCATATTTATAATATCAAAAGTATTTATTAATCTGCAACAACGGAACGAAAGCGCGATTCAGGAGACTACAGCGCCATCTCTTGACCATTGGTGTAGTAGAACCAAAAACCACATCTTTATTTTTTGTAATAAAGTAACAGTTATAGGTATTCATATTTATAATATTTATCCACATGTTTCTAGTTTGTATATTCGGAATACGTGTTTGAGTTTCATACAAGTGCAAATCACATATGTTCTAATAAATTATATTCAGTAGCGATTTTAATTGAATATTTTGATTATTTATTTATTTTTTCAAATTAAAACTGAACTTTATTGACTGTGTCCTTTTCCAGACTTTTTATTAATTTATTGTAATTAATTATTTGCATGCAATTAAAAACTAATTTTAAACGATGCCAAAGAAGGATAACTTCTCACGCGCCTACATAAGTACACGCACCCATTTTTATGTTATAGGTGGCATACGAGCAGACGGCTCACCTGATGGTAAGTGATCACCGTCGCCCATGGACACTTGCAACACCAGGAGTATCGCAAATGCGATGCCGGCCTTTAAGGAAGGAGTACGCTCTTTTTTTGAAGGTTCTTGGGTCGTATTGGTCCGGAAACACTGCTGGCGACAACATATTCCACAGTTTTGTCGTACGTGGTAAAAAATTTCGACAAAAACGCACGGTTGTGGATAGCCACGCATAAAACATTATTACGCATTAGGCTGGGAAAATTAATTTAATGATGTGGCGTGGTGTACCTACCTTGTGCTTACACTACAATAATCACTCGATATAGCTATCAACATTATGTTCAACTACCTACTTGGATCGTTAATGTTATAATTTTTATATAGTACAAGCTGTGCGCCGCGGAGGAGCTCGATGACGCAAGTGGTTAGCGCGATCAGCTGCGATCGTTGAAGTTAAGCAACTTTCGCAGTGCTCGGTCATTGGATGGGTGACCAAAAATTTACTATCTCGATTTCCTTCGTGCTTCGGAAGGCACGTTAAGCCGTTGGTCCCGGCTGCATCTGCAGTCGTTAGCACCCACCAATCCGCACTGGGCCAGCGTGGTGGGTCATGGCCCAATCTCCCTACTCCATCCATAGGGAAGGCCTGTGCCCCAGCAGTGGGGACATTAATAGGCTGATGATGTGCGCCGCGGTGTTACCCGCAGTCAATTAGGGATACCTTCCCGCAGTAAAACGTAGCCTATGTGTTAATCCAGGGTGACAGCTGACTCCATACCAAAATTTTATTAGAATCGCTCCAGCGGTTTAGACGTGAAGTAGTACCAAACGTACACACTCACACAAGCACAAACTTTCGCGTTTATAATATGAGTGTGATTTGTCGAGACAGACCACATTAATGAGATTTTTTTTTTATTTAAATACCAAACCAAATTTAACCTATTAGACATAACATAATCTGATAAATTCGTGACGCTATCGAATCCTGCAACACACAACGATCTAAAAGAAACTCATAAAAACAAACCAGTTACGTCCAACAAGTCGTATTTTCGTGAAATATTATTGCCTTTACAATCTAAGTGAAGTTTTGTAAACTCGTTTTCGAGTCAGTACCTACGAGTATAACTAGGCTTGTTGAAAATATATCGATATTTTTTGTTCGATATATCAATCTTTTTTGCCGATATATTTTGATTCGATATATCGATACATCGATACAAAATAACCAATATCGAAATTCGTATCAAAAACGATATTTTATTAATTATTAGCGGCTTATCACGATTTAACTAAATTCGTATCTGGAAAAATCGTAACTGGATCTCAGATTAATGATATTCAACATATCTATGATCTGTGCTGTATTTAGTATTGTCTATGTCATCATTCGAAAATAGGGTCTATTTTTAGGGCGATAATTTTCGTTCCATTATTATTCCGCGTGTCATATTTCGTGAGCTACTGTACGATATTTTTGGGAAAATTGGTCCGATATATCGATGTTTTTTTCGCGATATATCGAAGCCGATATTGATATTTTTTAAAAGATCGATGTATCGATATATCGATATTTTTTCAACTTTCGACATCCTTAGTATAACAAAGGACGGAGTTTGCTGTTAGAGAACTACGCTAGGTCTAACTTGGCGTAAAAAACATTTTAACAAAAGTGTTACAAGCCAAATAAATTCTGTTTCGCAAAAACTCTTCTTCGAAAAGGCGGGTTTAAGGTTAGGACGTTTAGAGTTTGCTCTCCGAATTATACTAGATTTAACTTGGTGTAAATATATTCTAACAGAAAGTGCCAATTAAGGCAAAAATTACAGGTCAAATAAATTCTCCGCCGAAAATCTCCTCTTCAGAATAATCGCGTTGTTTTAATCACTAGTAAAGATAAAGGTTAGGAGGATTCAAGTGTTTGTTAACAAAATATCATCAATGCTTCTCCTGATGATGGTGATAGCCACATTCCCCTCGTGTCACGCGCTTGTGGATTGCAGTATTGCATGCCGCCGCTGTCGGGAGAACAGGGAACACGCCATCCTGCTTGAAGTGCACTGCGCCATGTGTCGAGAGTGTAAGCTGAGACGGAAGGTAAGACTTCACATTTCCTTTTTAAAAGTGGATGGTCTGTGGATGGTCTTTAAAAGACCGATGGGATTGTATACCGCAAGGTTTTGCTGGAGCTGAATAGCTGGCTAAATTACACCGTTCCATAAGGTGGTTTCCTGTAGCTAGAGAAGTCATCAGTGTGCCACGAAGTAGGACTTTGTATTGGGGAAATATACAAGCGAAACCTGTAACGCTTTCGAAACCAAGACCATTTAATCGGCTAATTACCATTAGATAGTCATCAGAGTGACACGAAGTAGGAATGTGGATTGTGTGGGGAAATATACAAGCGATACCTCTAACGCTTTCGAAACCAAGACCATTTAATCAGCTAATTACCATTAGATGGATCATAGTCTTGTATGTGACACCTTTGGTATAAAATTATCAGGATACGAAAGATTTATTTACTTATACTCTGAGGCCCGTATTATAGAAAGATTCTCAGTAATGAATCTAGTCTTGAGCATAAATTGAAAGGGATGTCGCTATATGTAGCACATAGCGCCATCCTTTTCTAACTCTACTCAAGTAAAAATCAACACTTAGTTGTCATTCTGTAATACGGGCCTAAATTCCATGATTGAATATCTTTTGTGTTATTAATCTATCAGTTAGAAGAGTTCTATTTACGAACCTTGTCTAATTTGATGTTGATTTAGGAGAAACAGCAACTACAATCGTCGTACGCGAGCTCGTTCTCTGTGTTGCCAATATCGCCTAGAGAGAGGCCTAGACTGGTGCAGGAGAGGGCGGACCAAAACCAATTGCTGTCAGGTAAGGTCAGCCTGGATGTCAGGCTCTTTTTCATTCATACTTAACAGTTCCAATATTTCCTCCCTAACCATTTTGGTGAGCTCAAACGAGTATCTGTGGTTTCGTGGGTGTCATTTTAAACTTAAATGGATTTGACAAGAAAATACAAAATTCTTTGATTTTTTATCACTATCTGATCAGCATATTAATTAGTACATCGCGGGATAATATGAAAATATATTGGGATACTTATTGTTGGTTACTAATAGGTATTTGTTAGTTTTCCAGAAGGCATCCGAGGAGTATGTGGAGTACCCTGAGGGTTGTCCAACGCCGCCTCCGTGCGAATATGACGACGATTCGCTGACGCAGCCGCTGACCTCCAGAATCACACCTACCACTACCACAACCCAGAAGCCATGCCCCACTGTACGGGTGTGCAAGTAAGTAAGACAACAGGAACCAAGGACACTTCAATATAGGTTATATCTATATATATAAAACTCAAAGGCGACTGACTGACATAGTGATCTATCAACGCACAGTCCAAACCACTGGACGGATCGGGCTGAAATTTGACATGCAGATAGATGTTATGATGTAGGCATCCGCTAAGAAAGGTTTTGATCAATTCTACCCCCAAGGGGATAAAATAGGGAATGAAAGTTTGAATGAAACTTTGTCAATTTTAAACCGATCGGGCTGAGACTTTGCATGCAGGTATAGGAAGAATCATAGATGAATGTCATTGTGTATAATAAAAACTGTAGTCTACACTTCAGCTCTACACCGAAGCGAAGCGAGGGCGGGCCGCTAGTGAACAATATGTTGAAAAGTAAGAGTTATTACGAATAACAGACTTCTCGATTCATAAATCAACAGAATTTTGACAATGAATAATACTGAGTACTTTAGTTAAGATATTTTGGATATTTGACAGGCTGCTTGGCCTAGTTGTCAGTGATGAGATTTTACTGTGAAGCCAGCAGCCCAAGCTACAATTCCCGTAGGGGTGCAATGTTTTTATAATAAACAAGTACCTTTTCCAACACGACATAGCTGTTTTACATATTCTAGTATGTTTCAACACGTCATCTACAATACAAGCTGTACTCAATGTTAGACTAGATAACTGTTGTGAAAGTATGCAGAATAGGGTATTTGACAGTATTAAAAATAAAGTGCCAATTGTTAGCATCTGTGTTTAGAATGAATATTGGCAGGGATTTTCACTATTTTTATAGAAAAAATAATCATTATTTTACTAAAAACCCACAAAAAAGATAATAGTTTTTTTATCTATTGTCACGTGACCCAAAACGCTTGGGAGTAGCGAAGCCTAAAATGACGTCACACGTAAATAAACTTCCGGTTAAAGTGACATTACATTGTATCGTTTGACGTTTTAATAACAGCCGTGTGACGTCACACACCAGCGAGACGCCATATTGTCCAGAGAAACGTTTTCGAGGCAACTTGAAAATGGGTGTTTTTGATTTGGTTATTTTAACTGAAATACACAACAGAATGATGAATATCCACTTTTTACGGACTCCTTAAACGTAAGTTTTCTAAAACTTGTCAAATATCCTATTCAATATTTCTAAAGAGATTCTAGATAAACGCTCTATCACCATTCCTTTACAGAAAAGTTAAAATGGAGCGTCCCAAGACTACAACATCTAGTAGACCGAAAACTCCGTCATGCGTAGCATGCATGCCCGCATGTTGGATGACATGCCCTGGATATCAGAGACCCTCGGAGCTGTACCAGCAGCCTTTGAACCCGTACCAGCAGCCTTTGAACCCGTACCAGCAGCCTTTGAACCCTTACCAGCAGCCTTCTCAGTATCCGGAGTATCAGCCAACGACCACCAACCACCCAATGACAATGACTTACCCTTCTACTTTCACATACACTACCAACCCTGATTATTACTACCTGTACCTCGGTGTGCCTAAGAAATTGATGACCAAACCTTAGTTATGGATTTTGATACATAAGACGTGATTAGGTTTTTGTTATTGCTGTTTATTTATTAAAGTTCACCAAATATTTGAGAGCTACTTACACTTGGACTACGGCTATCCATCTACCTACTGTAATAAAGATATTGTTTAGTGTCATTTTTTTCTACTGTCAGTCCATAGGTAGTCAACTATGCGATTAACTATTCTGTTACTAGATTTCTAAGAGCTTTAGCTACTAACATTGCGTCATCATCACCATCATCATCAGCCTATTAATGTCCCCACTGCTGGGGCACAGGCCTTCCCTATGGATGGAATAGGGAGTTTGGGCCATGACCCACCACGCGGGCCCAGTGCGGATTGGCGGGTGCTAACGACTGCACATGCAGCCGGGACCAACGGCTTAACGTGCCTTCCGAAGCACGGAGGAGCTCGATATAGTAAATTTTTGGTCACCCATCCAATGACCGACCACTGCGAAAGTTGCTTAACTTCAACGATCGCAGCCGAACGCGCTAACCACTTGCGCCATCGAGCTCCTAACAATGTGTGTGCTAATAAATATTCTACCTAGACAGACTTCAAAATATTTACACATTAACTATACGATTTTCAGTAAAAATGTGAGAAATTGCTTGTTGTTCACACAAAATTTATACACAAAGCGCGAGGCGAATATTTAATTATTCACTAGCAAGGAAAATAATTTCCTTCTTTAAATCTGAACTGCCGACCTCGGAGGCAATAATTCACGATCATATTATTATTATTAAGAAATTTGCAGATTATTCAGAAAGAAACCTCGTAAAATACGGTGTCGCGTAGGGAAAAAATATAGCACCCACCCAGTTTTGCCACGTTCGGTTTACAAGAAATTCACGGAAATTTGAATTATGGACTGGGACAAAGTGAAAAAAAATGTATACATTATATAATCTGGAAAATTATTGGTCTCACTAGATCTTATTTCTGGTGTGACAAGTAATTTATATTACATTACGTACGCAGTTCCAGCCTTGAATAAAAACGAGCCGACAGGTCTGAAATATCAGGACTTATGACAATGTATTTATAGGTAAATTAGCATTACAGAAAACTCATGCCAAAAGTTACTGAATTGTCACTAATACACACATCAAAAGTGTCTAGGGATCAAGCATTTTTATGCGGATTTCTTGAGATTGAGATGTGGCTTTGTAATAAATTTATGATTTTATAAATTTATATGGTTCCTTTTTGGTGCATTTCATAATTTGAATCAGGAACTGTGAATCAAATTCGAGTAAAAGATGAAAATCAGCTGTCAATATTTTCCCTATAAAAACATACAACGCATTGAAGACATTATTAGTGCTACTGTTTCCCTACTACTGATTAAAACCAACGTTATTATGGAGCGGCGACGTCATTTAAGCAGGGAAGAAATGCTCAGAGCCGTGGGAATGATAGAAGCTGGTTCCCGGCAACGTACTGTGGCTTTAGCTCTGAATACAAGTCAGAGTGTTATCAGTCGACTTTGGACACGATACCGAAGCACTGGTACCGTGGCTGAGCGCCATGGAGGACGGTATCGCTGCACCACACGGAGCCAAGACCGATACATTCAAATCTTAACTCGAAGAGCTCCAACAATAACCGCCATGATGTTAGCCGTGAGGCTTCATCACTCTTCAGGGAACTTAATTAGCGACCAAACAGTCAGAAACCGCTTGCATGAAGTGAACCTTCATTCCCGAAGACCGCTACGGGTACCACCTATAGCAATGCACAATCGTAGGATTCGGTATCAATGGGCTCTTGAACACAGAAATTGGGCAGAAGAACAATGGCGTTTCGTGTGCTTTTCTGATGAGTCTCGTTTTGGTATGAGACCGGATACAAGACGTATACGACACTGGAGAACCCCTGGACGCCAACAGCGATTAAAATCCTGCCAGGAAGTCCATCCTTATAGTGGTGGAACCATCATGGTATGGGCGGGTATTTGGATCGGCGGAAGAACTGAGTTGATTTGGATCAGAGGCAACCTCAACGCTCAAATTTATGCTGAGACGATTGTATCAGACGTCATCGTTCCTCTACAAGTGCAAATCGGTCCCTTATTTCAGTTAATGCATGATAATGCACGACCGCACACCGCAAGAGTTGTAAGACAGACTCTCGCCGCAGCTAACATCAATGTCCTGCCCTGGCCTGCTCAGTCGCCAGACTTGAACCCGATTGAGCATGCATGGGATATGCTACAGAGAAGAGCTCTGCCGAATATGGAGGGTATCCAGTCGCAAGAAGACCTTTTTTTGTTGTTGCAACGAACATGGGCGGCCATTCCACAGCGTGATTTGGATGAACTCATTTTGAGTATGCCAAATCGATGTTCTTGTGTTGTTAGTGTTCGCGGTAGAAATACGGATTATTAATTGTTTAAGTTACCCAATAAAATTTTAGAGAAAACTGTTATTTCAGTCTTTTTTTCGAACTTTTGTGTTAGTGGTTCAAATGTCAAAAATCCCTTTATTAGGAAAATGGCAAATTTCTTTATTAATGCAAAGGTGACTTGGTTTATCGTTACTGTGACAAACGAAAACACTTTATTTGATGAATCCTTAAAGAAAATTTTAATTAATATCAATCAGGAGAAAAGTTATTGCAAAAATATATGTTGATCCCTAGACACTTTTGATGTGTGTATTTATGACTGATTCTACCATTTTATTGTTTGTATCTACAGACGATGCTTGAGGCTTAAGGCTAAGAATATTTATTTTTTGTACCTATCTAAAGATTTTTTAGGTTGGAATTGAATTGGAAAGAAATGAATTTGCCTCAGGTATAAGACAATAATTTTCGCAATTTTCTATTCTTCTTTTCCTGTATTTTTATGCCGCCATAAATATTCTATAATGCCATAATAAAATAGAAATTAAAAGGGGTTCCACTTTTTCGACGTCATTTGCTCGAGTCAGTGTTAATGTGTTCAATATCATCTTCATGTGCGAGACCTAGTCGCACCTAACCGGCATTGCAATATGTATTGTCTCTTCATTTCTGCCTTCTACGATTAAATGTAATCTAAAATTAAATATACCGTCTATGTTTTACCAAAGTAGAACAACCAATTTACAATTTGATAAGTATACACATGATGTGCGTAAATCGTTTAACATTATAATCCAAATTGATGGCGTTCCTATTACAGGGACAAGGGACCAAGTTTCCCAGTGATTAATAGGAATGGCGTTAGCTTCAGTACCGACAACGGGCCTTCTAACACTCTCTTTGCATGTTTGGATAGTTATAGGGTTTATAAGTACTACATGGTTTAAAATGAAAACAGTGACGAGACAAGAGCTGACGCGACGGGGGTATTTCGGCTAGCTACCTCATTAAAGTTTGGCTATATTAATCACACAAGAAACCAGAACACAACAACACAAGATAACAGTTGTCATTTGACAACAACCGCGAGTCGTTAGGCTATGGCCACTCATTTCTTAACCACTCCCTTATTGAATAAGAAAACTTAAACGTTCAAAATCTGAACTAGGAAATTTTATTAGAACTTGTAAGTATGGGTTCAGGTGAATCGATATCCGAAACGGTATCATCGGTGGCATCAACAAGTGATCGCGTGGCGACGGGTGGATGGCGGGCGGCAGCATGACGTCACGCACGTGATTCGACCCCACTAAACGATAACTTACTACGATTTACTTCTTCAGGAAGGATGTATATTTCCTAGGTCATACCTTTTACCGTTTTTACAATAAAGTAGCGTAGCAAACGAGCCAACGACTGCTACCGTCATTGCTAAATAGGTGATTGCTACCGCTCTGGAACAGCAGTGGCGTCAAATATTATGTTGTTTGCATTACGGAAAGCAATGTTAGTTACTGTGTGTCGGATCGCGAATATCACTGGCATGTTTTCCCAGATTTTCAATAAAGTACACGTTGATGGATGGTCAATCATAATAACGATAAAGAGATACATAAAGTCGCGAATGTTGAAATGCAGGGATTGGGATAAGCCTGTACAAATCCTTATAATATCAATTGTGCTATATATAATGCAGAGTGAATCGAGACTATCAGAAATCTTTAAACATCGACAATCCAAGCCACTGTACATGTAAAATAGTCCTTAGGAATAAGTTGGTACTGAATACAGTATTTCGTAATGTAGAAGTGAAGCTGTGTCTTATAAAGTTGTAAGTCTTAGTCGCTATGGAGTACTTTCATGATCTATTTAGCATATTTACTTTTTGATTTCTATTAATGTCAACAGAAGGTACAACAATAATTACAAATTAAATATTTCATTGAGTAAGCCTGTGCGGGACACGGTCCCCAGAAGATTGGCAGCGTTGCCTCGCTGTATCGCCAAACTAATTCGTTGAGCAAAAAAGCTACCAGATCTTGGGTCCCCCGTAGCCTCGCACAGACGAGCAGTCATATCCTTAAGAAATAATCTTGCAGTAGGGCCCCAAGGACCCATTGTCTCTACAGAAAAAGGCAGGATAAAATATGTCTCACCCAAATCTACAACTACAACTACAAAACTTTTTGGTCAATGATATATTTGTACGAGATTATTATATTAATGTGAACTTTGGTTTTGGATAATACCTTGGTCAGTTCTATTCTCATAGGATGTTAGAAATGCAGTTAAAGGGAGTAAAAAGTCTATCGTGAAATCACGAATCAACTTAAATCATATCTTTGTAATTATCGGAGAAAATCAGATAAAATAAAAGTATATAGCCATCTCTTTTGAAAAAAATATTTTCTAGTGCACCATTTGAAACAACTAGAAACCTTCATTCTTGTTTTAGGTTAGCAATGGTCCTAATCGAGTCAAGTGTTGATAAGTGCAGTAATGATTTTCATTTTAGACATATCATATCAGTAGTGAAAACTTTCAATTCAAATTATATTAAAAAGACGTAGGATTTATGGGGAATATCAACATATATAATAAAACCGATTATCACTGGCATTGCGCGCCTCAACTGGCTTATTTGATTGCTTGATTTTATAGGGCTTTCCTGTTAATTTGCGTCGTTCGACTGCCCTATAAATTATCCCGACCAATAATTGAGATTGTTGTTCTTAATCAGAATCTGTTGATCTACCGTTGAATAGGATTCTATAAATCCTATTGCTAATATTTATATATCACATTGAATTTCTAGGTACATTAACACTCATCCATTGTAAGAAATAAGAAGAAAACCGCGAGAAATATGTTTTTATAGAAGACCTTACAATCAGCATTCATTAACCATGATAATTGTTGCGAAATAAATATTTTGATACGTGCTTTTATTATCTTTATATATATAATTCTTCTGTGAGTGTGTATGTCACTGAACTTCTCTTAAACGACTGGACCGATTTTGATGAAATTTTTTGTGTGTGTTCAAGGGTATCTGATAATGGTTTAGATTCACAATTTTGTCCGCTGGACAACCCCTATTTTTTTAGGGCGGTACGAAGTTCGCTGGGTCAGCTAGTAGTAATATAAGTTATTTACGGGATTGTTACCATGTACCTTGTTTTTAGCGAGTATATTACTATAATGTTAGTGACCATGAAAGTTTAAAACAATATAGTGCTTTTATTATTCTGATTAATGCCTTAGAAGGACATATTTTGTCACAGCAGTTTTGAACTGGGTATTTCGCTCCATCCAACGGTTATAATAAATCTTCACCTTGATGTCTCAAGAACACAAAGGTTCGAGCTAAACTGGTAGTAATCTAGGCGGCTGTTATTATGAGACATAAAAAACTATGTTAAATGGCTTTTAAGACTAATTCTACTCATTACTTCGGCTACTTTAAAGGTGGTAGTTATTATAATAATGCTGTTGTGTCGTATAGAATTTGAGCTGGTGTCAAGTAAAACTATTAATGGTGCTTATTTAGAATTTATCCGCATGAAGACTTATAGTTTCCTGTTCTTAAAGGAAAAACAAACGGGAAAACGGCTTATTCCTGTGATGGATAATATAACATTTAGCACCACTCTGAGCAAATTTTGTTATGTATTTACGCGGCAGTGAATTCTGGGAATATTGCTTCCACTGAAATAGTTATTACTTGCGAGATAAATTTCTATTTTTCCGCTCGTTCTTATGTTATTACAAAAACAGTTTGTTAGAAACAAAACAAACATTTCACTTATACCGCCAAATTGTACAAAAATAAAATAAGTCTCAGATGTAAGTACTACAACATTTGAAACGTCAAAATTACCATAGAGTATTCTTCTAGGCGGCCTCCTCAGTTGAGTGCCGTAGGCTGCCGCGTCCTGTTCCGCATCAGGCACACAAGTTCCAATTATGATCCCCATTTTCAGCACCATAACAATTCCACTCGCGTCCGATGTACCATAAATCACTTTTCACTTATCATTTGCACTAGCACTTGTTAAATTCACTCATGGCAAAAAGGTAGTTTACAAAAACTTCGTTGTTATATAAAAAAAAGATTCTCGTTTTTTTTTTCAAATAAGATTCGAGTTGATAAAAAAGTCGAAACAAAATACGATCGCAAAGTTTCAAATGTCACTTTTGAGATTGGAACGCTCGACCTGTTCAGAAGGGCGAATGGGACTAAGACAAATGAGCGAACGATCAACGAAGTGACCGATGTTAGCTAGGTTGCGCTGCCACATTTGGCACGCGAGTGGTGACGCCACAGCGGTCAGTGTGCGTCACGGGCCCTCGCAACGACGACGGGGCAACGACTGCAAACATACGGCTTCTCGCCGCACTCATTAGTGTCCCGACTTCGATTGAAATACCTCATCTAATTATAGAAATCAACATCAGGCGAAATGAATTTGTAATATAAACTGACTGAAAAGCAAGAAGCGTGAAATTCGTAAACAATGAAACAGATTTAAATAACACTGACGAGATTCTTGCTAAATCGTTCAAGTCAAAGACAATAAAATTACAACAACGACAACGCAGCATTCAAATATTTTGATAGACTATTTTGTTAAAACGCAAAATGAAAGAGATAATAAATGTCGCAATCTAATGAGTTCTATGTCAGCTGGATCTTATAAGCGATGGGTTTGAGTACCCTTTGTGAAAGGAAACTTGATATAGGTATTAGGTACTATAACGAGGGAGACCCAACATATGACTAGCCGGATACAATCAAATCAATTAGAACAACAAAGGAACTGCAACTGAATGGTATGGTTAACAATTACAACTTTGTAGCGAACAAATAGTTATAGTTCACTTTCCTTCTGCAGGTATAGTAATTAAAATACAATGGACAACTTACGTCAATGGACTCGATAATTCAACATAACATTGAATTAAAAATGGATTTCGATTTGAAGAAATTGAAGCACTTAACTTTAATACAACTCTCTGAAGCAATTCTTCTTTATAGCTAAGCCATCAAAACTCTATAGCACTACACTGTGTTCGAAGCAAAGCACTTGATTAAACTGAGGATTTATAGACATATGAACCGGCACTCGAGAATATCTAACTATTAATCATGCTTAGTGATGCCAAAGAAACTCCACACGAAAGTCATCAACGCCAGTCGATACCACTAAATGAACTATATAGTATCGGTTGACAAAAAGTGTGCGTGTCAAGTAGCGGGCATAAGGTTGGGAACTGGATAATAGCGGGAGCGGTAGCGGGTGGCGATAAGCGGAAAGTAAAAAGTTTCCATAACAACCAGCACATTAGAACCGCCTATTGTTTGGTTCACGCCCTTAATGGCAGGGCTAGTGATCAGGACACAAACGCGGTCGTATTAGTGGGCACTGAAATTAAAAATGGTTCTGCTTATTGACTTATGACGTCAAACACCGCCACTCAGGTGATTGAAAACGTGGACAGGACACACGTCGAATAGTTCAAGGTGAGAATACTTAGTAAGAAACAATCTACCCCTAATAATGTATTCAAACTGTCAAAGCCACATTCACGGTCAATGTTAAATTGTTATTGGAAAGGGAACATTTGTAAGGTTTTAATAGGTGGCTTCGATCACGGATCTATGAAAACAAATAGGACAGAATAGGTACCAAATTTCAATATATCCTTATATGAAGGTATGTATGAACAGTTATGCAAATTTTCGTCGTAAATCTAAAATTATCTGGGAACTGAAACGAACGTTTGAATAGGTAATTAGGTGATAGTGATTGTTAACGAAAACTACCTAAATCACTGCGACACACATTGAAGACACTTAGAAAGGTCAGAGAAATTCTTTTACTGTGTTTAGGTCATCAAAAACTTGAGCTACATGTAAACGCGAACAACTTGGATAAAGTTAAGTTTATTAATGTCAACGCTTTGATTTATAAGCGATTTCCTATTCAAAAGATATGAAATGTGGAATGGATCCTTTGCTACGATTAACTTAAGACATGCATTTTACTGCGAGCAAACTGATGCTGCCCGAGCAAATGCGTTGGCAGGTTGGTAAACCATTTATATATTTCAGAGAACAAAGTTTATGCATAATAAAGGTCAAACGGTTCATAGTACCTCCAAATTTGGCATTAATGCGTAGGTCGCATGATTGTGGCTGACGTAAACTAAATTCCTACAGTAACTTTTGCTTGTGACGTCCTTAAATAAGGGCCGCGTGACATACTTATCACGCAAAATACCAAAACCGAACCATGCATACAGCAACTAATGAATGAAACGAAAAGAGGTGTGCCAGCTTACCTTTTAGGCAGGAAAGTCACACAGAACATCTGTTGACTGGAAATCATTAATAGAAAAGTCTTGCCTATATTATAGACCTACAATCTATTATTACTTTTAATCAAACAAATTAGAGAGAGAAAAAAAAAGTAAAAGTAAAAAAAAAGTGATCATATCCAATGTGACTCTTTTATGTCCACTAATTCCGCTAATGGTGTTTGATGCTGGAAAACAGTTCAGTCGGTCAGCAACGGCAAGTTTATTTTTGGTATAGTAATGTGTATTTAAGTGGTGGGAAGCACTCGTAAAGGTTAGTAGCGAGTGGAGCATGGCGTGCCAGTAATCTCTACAACCCCGCTTATTATCGCACCCATTCTTGCTGCTGGCGTATTTTATTTGCATATTATTGTAGGGCTACAAAAATATATTCCTTTATGAGCCTGAATGTCTAACAAGTTTCAGTAGTACCGTTAGTCGTTTGATTTATTACACAAAACCCTTCCGCGTTTTATTATAAAAATACCTTTTGTAATATTATTCCCTAAACGTAATCCAATCCTATTAAAAAACAGAAAATAAAACAACGGTGGGAAAATTAAGAGCATTATAGAATTTGAT
Organism: Chilo suppressalis; assembly: GCA_902850365.2. NCBI lineage: Eukaryota > Metazoa > Arthropoda > Insecta > Lepidoptera > Crambidae > Chilo > Chilo suppressalis. The sequence goes on along the minus strand of OU963905.1, from coordinate 25,633,000 downwards.
GCCGAGATCATAATACATTTTCAATACGTAATCATGCTGAATGGAGAACCAATGATTATATTACGAGTTCCACAACACAATCTGCGAAATGGCAAAATGGAGGAAATATTGTCACGAAATATACAGCTGGCGTCGAGCGAGCGATGGGGATGATATAAAAGGACGAAACAAACAACACATAGCTAAAAGGAGACAGCAAAAAATGTTTAGACCCGAAACGGGGGAAATATTACACTTATATTATTTATCTCGAATGCAAACTGGATTGGTAAGCGGTGGTTGCCTGGCTCTGTGCTCAGGGCCGGACCACGATAATTTCGACGCGGCGCACAGTGGATCGACGCCATATAAGCGATGGGACAAGTGTTAAAAAAGAAAAACTTTTGCTAATTAGCAAAGGGGGTCTTGGAGCCTTGAAGCAAAGCGTCTATCACCAAAAGTAGAATGCTTCAACTTAATAGTAGCTCAATATGCGCTTGTTCAAAGAGTACAATATAATGTTTTTTTTTGTTATCTGTTAACAGTGCTCTGATCTTTTATGAACTGACCAAAATTCAGCAACTCACTACTTAAATAAGATTTGAAGATAAAATATGTTAGAATAATAATTTCGGAATATATTTGTAAATGTAATGACAAAAAATCTGTCTAGTAGGTAAGTAAGGGGCGCATCGAGCGCACCTTGTTGGTTTGGGAAAAATGTAGCAAATATAAAAAAATCAAGTCGAAACACGAAGGGAATATTAAGATACAGGATTTTTGAAGTTATACTTCTTTAGGCGCGTTATGAAAATATAATAAGAGTGAAATTTTTAGATGCGCGCGCATCACTGTAACCCAAAAGTAACAGCATGAAGTTGGCCGCGGGCGCGTTATGAAAAAATCATGTGAGTGAAATTTCGAGATGCGCGCGCATCACTGTAACACAATAGTAACACCATGAAGTTGGCCGCGGGCGCGTTATGAATGTCAGTGTCTAATAATGGTGGATTATTAACAACTTAGTGGTTAATAATCCACCATTATTAGACATCTGTTCGAAAGGTACTTTGAACGATCCACGGAGCTCCATAAGATGATCGCGTTGTCAAAAACAATGTTGGCACGCTCGTCGCATCTGATCACTGTTTTCATATTTATAATATTTATCCACATGTTTCTAGTTTCTATATAGACACAACGTGTTTAGTTACTTACAAGTGCTAATTACATATGGACTAATAACTTAAATTCAGTAGTGATTTTAATTGAATATTTTGAATATTTATTTAATTTTTCAAATTAAAACTGAACTTAATTGACTGTGTTAACTATCCTTTTCCAGTCCTTTTATTATTTTATTGTAATTATTAATTATTTGCATGCAATTAAAAAATATTTTTAATGATGCTAAAGAAGTATAACTTCTCACGCGCGTACATAAGTTACACGCATCCATTTTTTTTATGTAGTTTTCCATACTAAGAAATCATGTTAGGTGCCATATTTCTTCAAATAACATTACCATATGAAAATGCTATTTATGTTTTTATAGCTAGTAAGTAGCTGAATACTATGGGACTATTAAGTTTTCAAAACTCGTCACATGATTTTTTAAGTACCCTATGTCCCATCGCTTGTATGGCGTCGAGCCACTGTGCGGCCTTCCCCAGGGCCGTGTTAGGGCAATCGCTCCGATTCACCCGCGCGCCCGCCCCGTTTACGATTGTCGTTTTGGCAAACTTCGGGTGGAGTGATTTTTTTCTCTTTTCCAGAGTAATTTTCTATGATGTATCATTGTTGTTTGTTCGAGGGAGGAGTTTGCCAACTTCTTTCCTTTACATACTTTTTTTAATAACAATCAACATAATAACGGGCCTGTCAAACTTTGTTATTTCTGTGATACTTGTTCGATCAAGAGCGCGTTCTTTATTGTGCGTCGTTTCATGTCGCTCGCATACAAGAGTAACGAGACAGATTACCTTAAAAGGGTTTATATCAAACGTTTATGTGAAAAATGCCCGTTTCAAGATGTGACATTTGGAGATGTTTACTGAGGATTCCTCTTCTATCATAGTGTGTCACTTTTTCAAATATTCTCTTTTTTTAACTTGTCTTGAAGGATTGGAGAGGTTTTTTCTCACCAAAAAGTAGGCTTGCTCAAACATTTGGGGCAGGGAAGTTGGCGCGCAATTTTGGGAAATTAAGGTTGTAACCGGATTTGCGGGTGAATTATTCATCGTTCCCATTTCCCGCGGACGGCTTGCGTTCCTCGCTGTTATTGTTTTCTTTACAAGTTAAAGGGCTTTGTTTAAATATGATTCTGCGTTTTTGTGGTTAATGTGTGTCATTTGTGGTTAATCTATGTTATGTAAAAATAACAACAATATAAATGATAACATACATTTAAGATAAACAAAGAAGTTTTAAAGTGGGTATATTGTAACCTCAAAGATTAACACAATTTATTTTGTTATGAATGACCTAAATTAAGTTATGATGCAAGCAAATTAAACTACAAAAACATAGTGATTATCGACTATAAATTCTGTACACAAAAACCTACCTATTCTGGACTGTGTTTGTGCGTACGTACACCCTAGTTAGTACACCAAGAAAACGTCTTTGATTGAATGGAGATAAATTTCTGTTTTATCGCCTAAAATAGACGTCGTTGGTCTTCCTAAAAAGTTGTATAGGTTTCATTAAGCGCTTACATGAGGTTGAGGCGGTACTTTATCACTTATCTCATCACCAGCAACAGCCTCCGTCAATACATTACCGCCGGCGGCCGCGTCATCGGAAACAAGCCCGCCATCAGCTAACAAACACATTGATGCTATTTTCGTGCTCTCTACTCTACTTGATTGTCTGGGTCCGGGGTCTGGGGTCCCGCCTCTGATGTTTCAACCTCTCGGTATTACTTTACTCATACAGTCGTATCTTTATTAAATTACTCTCACTCTGCAATCTTAAAAGATTTAGAGCAGATTAGACATTTTGTAAATTGTATAGGTAGTCAAAATCCAGTGGGTAAAATAAATATCACACTTTTTTATTCGAAAAAATGAGTTTATGCAGTTATTCAATATCTCTGTCTAGTTTTTCATGAACTACAATCAACTTTCTTTTGTAGAATTCTAGTTTGTGGAAATGACTACCTGACAATAATCAGAAGATATCTGGTAAATGTGCATCGTAGAATCATTAATCATAGACATTAACATCAGCAATGGTATAAGGAGGACCTCAGCAAGCCCGGAAATTATTTCCTCTGCATTTTATTTTAAAGTAACACAAATAATTCACTAAGTCAAACAAGACGCTTCAAATTATTTCAAGATGATTGATATCAAAGTTTGTTTAGAAGTTCTATTAAAGTTCACCTTTCAGATGGTTCACAGAACAAACACAGATCAAAGAACCAAGTTTTTATAAGGGCTCTGTTATAATATGAAACTTTCAATTTGTCTCTCCATATCTTTTGTAAAATGATAATAAAATTCAGCTGATCAAATTGCAGCAATACTGATTGTGTGAAGATGTATTATGCAATACATGTTCGTAGAAAAAGTTCCTGCCGAATTTCTCACAGGTCTTTCTCTAAAGCAATCTGTCAATATGTTTAGCAACAAATGCTGAAACCTTTTGGACATCCAGAATTGATAGCAAATGATCATGTAATCCTAGCCGCAGTGAAATATTTGTCAAGTTTGATATCAACCTAGTTATGTTGACAAATACATTACTGCAGTTAGGGTTATACGTGTTTTTACAAGCTTTTATTTAACTTGCTATGTATGTTTGTTACGGTCAAATCTTACAACTCAATTTTAAAGCACTTGCCCTCAACCGGTTAAGCTGAAATTTGGTATGCTCGTTCAGTTCGGATGACAATGCATGATTAACAGTGTGACGTCATGCTAAATCCAATATGGCGGCATACCCAAAATGGCGGACCAACCATTTTTAATGCATTCCTACAATATGGGTATCAAATAAAAGGGCTTGCTGAGAGTAACTCGAAAAAAATGTAACGTCACTCTCAATCCAATATGGCGGACTTTTAAACGCGTTCAGTTTGTTTGACAATGCATAGTTAATTGTGTGACGTCATTCTAAATCCAAGATGGCGGAACACCCAAAATGGCGCATAATTTTCTTTCTTTTTAGCGCATTTGCATAAAAGCTTGTTTTTAAAAAGGTTTTTTTAACCTTAATTTTATTATAACTCTCAACTTCTAATCACAATAAGTAAAGTTACACACTATCTCAAGTCCCGAAATCTTGAATGACTTTTCCAAGCACGTGGTTAGTAATCTGAATCAAACATATACCGAACATCTAAAACCTCCAAGTGTGCAAGCACAAGAAGTTTTAACAAGCAAAGTTGCGCCGAGGCTACCATCTCCTTTAATTAAGCAGGTAAACAAAAACCACACCGCCAGACATAGAGACGTGGGTATTAATTAATCATTTCTTTTTTAATTACAACGTAATACGCGCGTACATCAAAAGTAATTAAAAGCGCTTCCAGAGCATTTGACATTTTGTAATAATTAAGGTGGGGATTACACAGGTCCCATGTACCCAGAATATGGAAAGGTAGATATTTTCCATCATTATAACTGCAGCAGAATACTTTTAGAAAAACGCGAAAACAAACGGCGTTTTTTGTGGCAAATATTCGCAATATAAAAAATTAAACTTATAGCCACAGCTATAAGGAATTACCTATAATGACACGCACACAGCAACAGTCAGAATGTTACCCAAAAGTTGGATATGATGTTAGACATTTAGTAATGAACTAAAAAGTTGAATTTCATATCTAATATATAAAATTCTCGTGTCGCGGTGTTTGTGGTTAAACTCCTCCGAAACGGCTTTCCCGATTCTCATGAAATTTTGTGTGCATATTGGTTAGGTCTGAGAATCGGACAACATCTATTTTTCATCCCCCTAAATGTTAAGGGTAATCCACCCCTAAATTATTATTTTTTTCAATTTTAGATATTTTTTTTTTAATTTTTATGATACATCATACAAAAATACATATATCCATAAATTTTCAACTTTCTACCACCAACCCCTATTTTTTATGGCGGTACGAAGTTCGCTGGGTCAGCTAGTATATATATATATATATCTTTGTATTTATACTCAACTTTATATTCGAAGACATTTATGTTGGTAAACGCACCAATGTTTGTGTCAAACAGTAATCGATAGACAAAAAAAGAAGAATATGAATCTTATTATTTCTGGTTTCTTTGAAGCCCGATCTTCTATTACTAATAATAAACATCTTTAAGCATTAAATAATTATTATTAGAAAGATACTGTTGTTCCCCAAAGAGAGAATTTCAAATTCCTAAATTTCAATTCGGGTACGAGGGTTAACAGAGTTCAACTTCAGCCTCCGCAGATTATTCCAACTATGTAGGTATGTGTAACTTTATTTATACCAAAGTCGATTGAGAATTGAGATTAATACATTTTACATCTGAAATATTCATCGAATCAATTTGCGAGTTTGAAAGCGCTGAGAACCGTTGACCCCGGGCCCAGCCAGTGGGCCGAGGAAGGGCGGGCAGAGTTAATCGCCAGTCAAATTAAACCGTTTCAAACAAATCTGCCTCTTTTATACCATCACACAGATCATCTCGAGTCATTCAATACCTGATGAATGATGGAAAAGCAGCAACTTTGAGAACATTTATACTATACTAGCTGACCCAGCGAACTTCGTACCGCCATAAAAATATGGGTAGAGGGGTGAAAATTAAGGGTTGTTTGTGTTTTTAATATTACGATACATATTTAACGTAGTTTTTTTTTCTTCAGACGATTTAATCATTATTTTGAACACATAATCGGTTATTGTGATTATACCATGATAGCTAGATATATGTTCTCGCGGACTTTTTTGTAGGTCTTAATGGGATCTACAAACCCGTAGTACATCATTTTGTTCTATTGTCAATAGTTTTTGCAGCGCACGCAAAAATAGGTTTTCGATTTTACACCTTGTGTTACAAAAAAGCAATTTTATTACGGATCCCTAATTTTGAGAAAAAAAATATAGCCTATAGCCTTCCTCGATAAATGGACTACCCAACACTGAAAGAATCATTCAAATCGGACCAGTAGTTCCAGAGATTAGCGCGTTCAAACAAACAAACAAACTCTGCAGCTTTATAATATTATAGTATAGATTAAAAACATGCATTTTTTTTAAAAAAAAGAACACACCAATTAGCCTACCCCCAAAGTGAGCACTGTAAGGCTTGTGTTATGGGATGATAGGATAACGGATAGAATACATATACAGTACATATATAAGTATATTTATATAGAAATACATATTAAACATCCATGACTGGAGTACAAGTGCTCGTGTTCATCACACAAACATCTGCCCCCACCGGGATTTGAACCTCTCGAGTCAGCGACACCATTAAACCCGGCGTACAAACCACTCGGCCATGGAGGTCGTACTCGTATTCTTTGAGTATTACTTGATTTTCTTTAAAATGAATAGAATAAGTAAGAAGCAACAAAATCTCTTCGCATGGCCAGGCAGGGTTGTGGCCCAGGGACCTGAGCCCACAAGAGAGGGACCCCAACACAAGGGCGGATTCGGCTTTGGCGCCAGGGGCGGTCATATAGTCGTGGTCAAGTCACAGTGGGTACAGATTGTGAAGTGGGTACAGATGGACCCCGCCCAGGGGGGGTCATGACCCCCTTGACCCCCCCCCCCCCCCCCAGGATCCGCCCTTGGCCCAACAGACGTCAGATATAAAAAATAACTAAATTTCGACGGGTCACCAACCAGGGGAGGGTGCAAAACATAAGTGGCTATGGGTTCCGGACTTAAAAATTCGTGCCTTCTACCCTGTACCCCTAAATCACATGCCCTGTCTCTTCCAATCCGTAAAACAAATTATAAATTTATAAACGCATTTACGTACGATTTGAACACTAGAGCAGGTACGTTGACTTCACCCATACAAGGTACACCGATAAATTACCCGTCCAATATCCTTGTTCACTGAATATAGACACTCGATCAATACTGTCAATTAACTTTCAACACTGTAGCGTTTTGACACAAACATTAAACTAGCAAATGTACTGAAAATTCATAATTCCATCCATAGGGAAGGCCTGTGCCCCAGCAGTGGGGACATTAATAGGCTGATGATGATGATGATAACATGATTCCTCTTTACCTGCACTATCGTTATGAACTACGATGAACTGGAATGTCGAAATAGTTTCGGTACAACAGCATAGCATTCAATAGTTTTAATATTTTTTTAAAGATCTAGCATTCCAAGACTTTGATAAATTGAAATGGCGTATTGTAAATGTATGATGTGGGGTCAGTCAGATATTGGGGCCCATACGGGTAAATTCTCTGGCCACTAAGACTCTTTTGCGACGGGCGCAAGGGGCACGGTTCCCAACTTAGGGGTTTTGCCCCCAGATTTAGGGGCTAGATGTGTTAAAACGGACTTTTTTAGGGGCTGGAATTTTTTGGGGGTTCTTTTAGGGGCTTTTAACAAAACTTGCAATTAAATCGAAAAACAAAGCGTGTGTTTTCAGTTTTGTGCTTAGAATGGAATGCACCACGATATGAAACGACTGAATTGACTGTGTGGCGGTTTGTTTCCTAATCCTGTATGGATTAAAGTTCTTTGCCTACCATGTTCGTTCTTTCATTCGTTCACGTCTTACTCACGGCTCACCATTCAATTTTGTCATTCATTCAATAAAATAATTGACTGTAACTAAATTAGAATTTTTTTAAGAAACATTTTAATTTATGAGCAACGAAAGAATTTAGGTAATAAGTAGGTACATATTGGGTGATCATTTTCTACTCAGTAAGCCAGTACATCGGAGGGCTGGTTTAAATCTCCGACGCCTCATGTGTCTCTAAACACTTTGTCTTTCTGTATGTGTTCATAAAACCACCAAAAAAATGTATTAAAAAATATATATATAAAATTCTATATTTAGGGGAATTTAAAAAATACTTAGGGGTAATTTTTGGTAAGGGTTGGTAACACTGCCAAGGGGTCAAGAGTGACGACTAGGATAGTCAGGGTTTATCGCACTGTTATCAGTGAGACGGCATGTATGCACACCTCCATGGGTTATTGGACACACACACTTTCAATCTTCTGACGCTAGGGCTCATGGCGGAAACCTTGTACAAGTTGGCCTGAACCGGTGGACCATGAAACATGGAAGCTTCCGGTGCCGAATATCATAGTCATGGTTTGTGGTATTTTCGAAGACAAACCACAGCTATACGACACAGTTAAAAACACGAGTATCATTAGTATGTCATACATATATTTTATGTCGCGTGTCTTAGCAATACATTAATAGCCGAACTACACCGTTCGACGATGCCACGGCTACCCATATCGTCAATAATATCAGTGTGTAACATCAATTTGGACAGTAATGTTCCATACATCAAAATCAACACGCGATCATTATAATACATCTATACAATATGAATACGAAGTGTTTCTACATATGTTTAATTACAGGGTTTCGGGAGTCAGGGGTATGAGGAAGTTCATTAATTATGTCTCCAATTAACATCATTCAACAATTTTTAAGCTCAGGCCACCCTCATGCTAAATTTGAATGGAATTGTGTCATCTCATTCCATATGTATGATGGTAAAGCAAAAAAGTAGCAAAAATGCGACATGAACGAACATATATCCATGAAAATACTTCATTAAGGGAAGTACATATTTGAATTCTTTGGGAAAATTCCTCGGCTCCTTTCGTGTTTACCAACATCGGGTGAAAGGGTCATTATCGATAAAAAGGGCCTTGTTCAAACTCTAGCCTTTTCCACGTTGGTATATTTTTTTAGTGAGGGTGGCCTTCAACTTTAAATCGATACCACAATAAAATTAATCACTCAAATTCATAATGTTGAATACATACAGTCACACACACTACATGGCACTAGTACCGGGCGCAGACTTTTATTATTGACTAAAAAAACAAAGGAGACCCGGCACTTTTCATAGAAAAAATGCTAAACTTGTATACAGTTGAATTTGGTCTCAAAATAAAGCCAAAATTATTTGCTACATAAAACTACTTTTGCCTTATTTTTAGTCAATCGTGGAAAGAAGTTATATAATGATTAATATTTTTTGATATGGAAACCCTCAATCTTCAAGGGACAGAATTTTACTTCAAAATATTACTCAAGTGACTGTAAAAACCATGATTCCTTTGCTTTTTCTAAATAAAAAACCAAATGTCAATTTGACAATCAATGTCATAACTCTTGGCAAAAGCAGTCAACGATTAATATTGTCCGAATTACGGGAAATCAACGAATTAATGCTGAGCAAGTTTGCGGTTCAGAATTATCTTGTTTCAAGGGTTTGATAGTTATCTTAAGTTCAACTACATAACTTAGCATTTTAAAAGTATAAGGCTGAGAACTCACGGAGCGGGTTTTTCCCGCACCCGCCGAGGCCGTAGTGCTGTTATATTCGACGACGACCTCCGAGGCCGAGTGGTTTGTACACCGGGTTTCATGGTGTCGCCGACTCGAGAGGTCCCGTGTTCGAATCCCGGTGGGGGGCAGATGTTTGTGTGATGAATACGAGCATTTGTACTCCAGTCATGGGTGTTTAATATCTATTCCTGTATAAATATACTTATATATGTACAGTATATGTATTGTATCCGTTACCTTAACATCCCATAACTACAAGCCTTGTAGCCTTTGGAGCTAAGCTAATTGGTGTGAGTGTTGGAAATATTTATTATTTCAAAACTCACGAGACCGCAATTTTTTGGGTTCCCAAATGCGTGCACCAAGCACTTTTACTTACTTTTGCGCTTTACCCAGCTACATTTTCACATTCAACACAAGGTGCGGTGGGCACCGGAGAAAATCGCGTCGTGTGTTCATAGCCTTACCGGAATACCTGTTTTGATCCTTTCCAGCGATTCCAATTATTAAATTGTGTGTAAATATTTGTTCACTCCAAGTAGAAACCTATCTTAATTAAGTTGAAAACAAACTTTCGCACGTTGAATTAGTGTTAAAACTTACCGAAACCTATTGTTTGAGTTTGTTGCTAAGAACCGATATCGAATATCTGGAAAACAATAGAGTTTCTGAACTCAGAGCTTTACATTTATCTAGATAGAAGAGAATAGGAGAGAGGGAGAGAATTGGTAGTAATCATATTTCTTTGGTCGAGAACAGTTTTAATTAGTGATGTTAAAGAAAATTTACGCGGAATAAGAGAAAAATTCATAATGCCTCATTAGCCATTTCGTCTGAAACCTGGATAGTGGAGTTTTTCTAGTAAAATTTTATTTAGATTAAAACATATAGCAGTGAAATGCTTAAAAATATCAATATGATATACAGGGTTACAGGGTAAGTCGTGCTGAATATTAAAGGAGGTTATTATTCAGGTTGTTGACTATGGGTCTTATAGGACGGCTCAAGGTCGCCCAGCGGGCAATGGAGAGAGCTATGCTTGGTGTTTCCCTGCGTGATCGAGTCAGAAATGACGAGATCCGTAGGAGAACTTAAGTCACCGACATAGCTCGAAGAATAGCCCAGCTGAAGTGGCAGTGGGCGGGACACATAGCGAGGAGAACCGATGGCCGTTGGGGCGGAAAGATTCTCGAATGGCGACCGCGTGCCGGACGATGCTCAGTGGGAAGACCCGCTACAAGGTGGACCGACGATCTGGTGAAGGTCGCGGGAAAACGCTGGATGCGGGCAGCGCAGGACCGATCGTTGTGGAGATCCTTGGTGGAGGCCTATGTCCAGCAGTGGGCGTCGTACGGCTGATATGATGATGATTATTCAGGTCATTACTGATGGATTTGGTCCTATGACCGTCCTATGGTGTCCGAAACTTAAGCGTCAATATTCAGATTTTAAGTTTTTTTCTAAAATAATCCTTATTTTTTTGACTTTTCATCGATTTTTTTGGGATTAGAGCTCGTAGGGTCCGTTTTATGATTTATTTAGTTAGAAGACACATCAATTAATCAAATTGATTAATAATAGGCTTGTTGAAAATATATCGATATATCGATATTTTTTGTTCGATATATCGATATTTTTTGCCGATATATTTTGATTCGATATATCGATACATCGATACAAAATAACCAATATCGAAATTCGTATCAAAAACGATATTTTTTTAATTATTAGCGGCATATCACGATCTAACTAAAGTATCTGGAAAAATCGCAACTGGATCTCAGATTAATGATATTCAACATATCTATGATCTGTGCTGTATTTAGTATTGTCTATGTCATCATTCGAAAATAGGGTCTATTTTTAGGGAGATAATTTTCGTTCCATTATTATTCCGCGTGTCATATTTCGTGAGCTACTGTACAAAAAATGATCCGATATATATTATAATATTTTTTTCGCGATATATCGAAGCCGATATTGATATTTTTTAAAATATCGATGTATCGATATATCGATATTTTTTCAACTTTCGACATCCCTAATTAATAAAAAACGGAATAATAACCTCCTTTAATATTCAGTACGACTTTCCCTGTAACCCTGTATATTGTGTAATAAAAATACTTATATTGTATTCTTTAATATAGTTATTATTCGTTAAATGTTGTATACTTTCTTGTGTGTTATCTTTATCACAACAAGGGTCTAAAAGAGAAGAGGTTGAAACGACCTCTAGCAACTGTAGAGACATTTTTTGTATTTTTTAGGTTTTAGTAAAAGCTACTAGCTAGCACGAACCATTATCGAATTCGAATAGTTTGCAAACCGAAATGTCATTGTCAAATATGTACTGATTTTTAGTTCTCGTTACGTACTTTGTGCCGCTGCGCTGCTGTTCAAGCTTCCATACAAAATTTGTCATTGACATTTCGGTCTGCAAAAAGTGCTATAAAAACAGTACCCAGTTTTTATTAACAAATAGTATTGTTATGTTACTTATAATTTCAGTGTTTTTTAGTAGATTTTTTAAAGTCAGCTTTTATTAAACTGAAAATTTATGACTATAGAAAAAATCGATGACGGAGCTCCTTTCGATCGCCAACACCCCTTTATGACTCATATCCCCAAAATGACTGTCAGTCAAGCATAATTATTGAATCGACGTAGGATTATATATATATATATTTATATTTAAATTTAATGATAGATTTTCTTTTACAACACCAACACCAATTAGCCTAGCCCCAAAGTAAGCACTATAAGAAGGCTTGTGTTATGGGATGCTAGGGTAACGGATAGAATACATATACTGTACATGTATAAGTATATTTATATAGAAATACATATTAAACATCCATGACTGGAGTACAAATGCTGGTATTCATCACACAAACATCTGCCCCCACCGGGATTTGAACCCGGGACCTCTCGAGTCGGCGACACCATGAAACCCGGCATACAAACCACTCGACCAGAGAGGTCGTCAGATTAAACAAGTGGTCTTCCAATTTACAGTAAATATAGGTTAAAATAGGTATTTATTGTGTAATCCATTGGAGCTAATTATAACGATGACCTCCTTCCTTATATATTGTTTATCTTAGTAGGTACTTTGTGTGAAATAATGACCTTAGTTTTAACATATTTATAATATGACTAGCTGTCCCAGCGAACTTCGTACCGCCATAAAAAAATAGGGGTTGGTGGTAGAAGGGTGAAAATTTAGGGTTGTATGTATTTACTAATGCTGTATTATAAAAAAAATAAAATTTTATCTAAAATTGAAAAAGAAAAAATTTTGGTGTGGATTACCCTTAACATTTAGGGGGATGAAAAATAGATGTTGTCCGATTCTCAGACCTACCCAAAATGCACGCAAAATTTCATGAGAATCGGGAAAGCCGTTTCGGAGGAGTTTAACCACAAACACCGCGACACGAGAATTTTATATATTAGATTACAAAGAGGAAATATTTGATTGTTTGTTTGTATTGAATAGGCTCCGAAACTACTGGAACGATTTGAAAAATTCTTTCACATTTAGAATCCTACATTATCCCTGATGAACATAGGCTATAGAATATTTCCAAAAAAAATCCGTATACCTAAGAAATCAAAACGACTTTGTTTCATTAAAAAATGCTTTATCATATACGATCAAGACTTTGGGTATCAAAATTGTGAACCCTAATAATGTTGTGAAAGTCCAATCGGTAGTATATGATAGCATTCAGTTGAAATTATTGCAATAAATATAATTATTAACCATACCAAATACAGTCCAATCGATAATTAATTTTAGAATGTAGCAAAGTTATTATGAATGTATACTGTATGCAACACTCGGGGATAGCTGCCGGATATGACGGGGACACAATGGCTCGTGTTCCTACGATTTTGAACTTACCACATTTGCTTTAATGCTCAAAATTCAATAGACTGGCGCTAATTGTCCCATATCCCTGTACTGGGGTACGATAAGGACTGCTATATATCATTGTTGGTTCTTTGTTTGCTTCATTAATAAAGCGAATACGAGTGTAATTAAACCGTTCTAAAGTTACACACGTAACATGTATAAAAACCACAAAAATATGCCCTTTTAAAATTTTAGCTCCTTATATATATATTTTTTGTTATTTTTACATTGCATTATACATCCTGCTTAATATTATAAAAGTGAAAGTTTATGTTTGTAACTCGAAAACGCTAAAACGGATTGGGATAGAATTTGGAACGTATATCGTTTAAATAAATAAATATTTCCAACACTCACACCAATTAGCCTAGCCCCAAAGTAAGCACTGTAGGCTTGTGTTACGGGATACTAGGGTAACGGATAGAATACGTATACAGTACATATATAAGTATATTTATATAGAAATACATATTAAACATCCATGACTGGAGTACAAATGCTGGTATTCATCACACAAACATCTGCCCCCACCGGGATTCGAACCCGGGACCTATCGAGTCGGCGACACCACGAAACCCGGCGTACAAACCACTCGGCCACGGAGGTCGTCATATCGTTTATTATCTGGATTGAAACATAGGATACTTTTTTTATCCAGGAATTAGGTTAATGTGGGATTCCCAAAATACTAGAGTTAACGCGGACGAATCGCGGGCCACCCGCATTTGGATATTAATAAATTATTTATGTAGCAAATTATACATTAAATCAAGGCGCAAATTAAGGGTAATTGAAAACTGCCAATCAACTTTACTTTTAATATACATCCATTAACGAAATTCGCAGGGTTGCCTTGCCTACCGTACATTTTTTTCGAACACGGTACACGATTTTTAATCCCCCCCGGGATTGGTATATCAAATTAACACTAAAAATTTTCTTTAGATTCGAACATATAACAGTTTAATGCTTAAAATAAAATTATAATAAGACTGATTTAGATACTTACGATTTATGCTCGTGTTGTAAATTGTCACAAATCTCATACAATAGGGATGATGACTATTTTTTTTCTTCGTTTATCAGGTAGATTATCAAAAAGTATTGGACACGTATTTTTTCTTTTTTCACATAATATAAACATTGCAGAGATATATTGATTTGAAAAGTCGCATGACGTCACGTTTGAGTACACTTATAAGTGAAAATTCACTCAAAAGTGACGTCAAGAGCCCCTACTCCCAAACTTTGACGCGCTATAACTTTGTCATTTTTTGGTTGATTGCCCAAAGAAAAAATACGTGTCCATTATTTTTTGATCATCTAACTGACGGACTTAATAGAATTTTGTTTACTGTACCCCGTCATCACCTCTATTATGTACGAGATGTGTAGTGTTCTCGCACCTCGTACCGAAGACCAGAAATCTCGTATTTGTACGAGAAATCTGGAACGGTCGGCAATCCTGGAATTTCGCTTCAGGGAAATTGAATAAACAAGTTCAGCGGTACACTAGCTTCTACTCACCCACATCTCATTCTATTTCCATTGAAATGGGACAGAGACCAAAAACATATTCCGTTTGGTTTCCATAACACGAGTGTTCGCCTATCTCCAGTGCTTCATGGTTATTCCGAATATAAGGAAAATGTCTCCAGTGACATAGAAACAACAGATATCATATATACGTGACCGAACGAAGCCATGTAACTCAGTACAAAGACTATTCATAACAATATCATCCACATAACACATTATACATTTACAACACAGTCATGTTGGATTACTTAGGCCCGTTTTAAAGAATGATAACTAAGTGCTGATCTTTACTTGAGTACAGTTAGAAAGGGATGTCGCTATGTGCTTTGTAAAGCGACATCCCTCTCTAACTATGCTCTAGACTAGATCAATCACTTGGAATCTTTCTATAATACGGGATTTGATACCGGCGACTTAGTGTATGTAGTTAGTGAATTTTTCAAAATAGTATTGAGATAAAATAGTAGGTACTGTAACGCCAGTAGCGTTACCGCCTCCTCGTTTGTGTAAACTCTATATCTTATGTAATGCCTACGGCTGGCAGTTAAATAAAGAAGTAAATGTCATTATTTTAAAGATTTGAATATGAGAACCTTTTGTCTCATATCGAACATTCCGCGAGATAGAATTCAGGCACAGACTCGATTAGTTGATAGAAAGATTATTATATTTTCTCTCGAGTTTAAACAAAAGAAGTAAATCATTTCGAGCATTATCATTTATAGCTGTAGAAAAGCTGCGTCCCCAGGGCTTCCCATCGGTTAAGCCCTACAGTACCTAATATCTATGCTAATGCTAATGGTTATTAATGCAGCAGTAACTATGCATCTTTCTTTTTACAGTTTAACCGCTGGCGAAGTAGTTTGAGAGCTCATTTAAATATACCTTAATTTTTTGTATGAAAGATATAATAAAATAAATTATAAAGTGTGACACAAAAGAGTTATTAAGAAAATAAACATAACATCGGGAAACCCCTTTCGGGTTTCTTTAACGACGAATGGCAAAACCAAATTGATATTTTGAAACCTCCCCTTGCGGAGGCCAATCCGATACATGCTACCCCGGGGCATAAAGGTATAAGAGAACGGGTGTGTCTTTCAATCTCAACTCAAATGAAGAGAGAGAAAATTAAAATTGTAGAAATGATTAAAATGTAGGACGAAAATACTAAATGGTAGGCTAAGAATAGAATATAAAGTATTTAAAAAGAAAAATGTTAGCGCTGTATAATGAAAAAACAACATGTACAAATGTATTGAGAATAAACTGTAAAGAAAAAAAGGAGTCAAACTAAGAAAAAGAAATACTTTGGCACATTAACAAGAAATAAAGAAAAGTTGCGTACATAATGAAGACTCGAAAAAAATAACGAAAAATACGTCGGAGGGAAAGGAAAAAATTTCAAAAGAAAAATAAAAACAAGCCCTACAAAGTCCTGCTCCAGAGTGGGAAAGCCGATAGCTAACAAAACCACTGGCGCGTATATAATATTGAAGGGGGTAAATAGAAGATTACATTTTTGTATGAGAAACCGATAAACGAAAACGAAAAAGCGAACTTAAACTCTTGGCAACCAGTATCACACTCAGACTCGACTAATCCCAAATGTAGCGTGAAAGATGGAAGTGTAAATTTAAATACATTTTGTGAATAATTATTTTTAAAGATGAACGAATATACTGATTTCTTGTTAATGATGTGTCACATCTGATTAAAAGGTGTAATCGTCTCATATAATGTAGACACACTACATGTAGAGTACAATAAAAGAGAAAGCTTTTTTTATTATCAGACTAATTATTGATTATAACTACGTTGAGATTGGAATGGGGACATTGAGGACAGTCTGCTGTTTCTCCCGTGGGACGCTTATGGCTCAGCGTTATCATGGCATTCATCACATACAACAATATAACGATAACTCTGCACACACATTCATATCTCTCCCGATCCCCAAAGTCACAATTGGTGCTTCGCGGGTACATCTTATAATTTATTATTGGGGCTCCTGGAAACATCCAGAGGTATTAATTTTATTTCAAATATAAAACGGCCTTAATCCAAATCTCAGAAAGACATTTACTTCTCATGATTGTAAAGGGATAACTTGAAGAAATTAATATTCTTTTCAGCTAATACAACCCAAAATTTGTCGATTTTTATATTAAATAAATTATTTTCCGAGGAAGAATTTTTATATCGACCACTTCATTATTTGGTTGTTTGCGAATCGCAGGTTTTGTTCAAAATTAAAAGCTAAAACGCCTTATATTTTTTTATGGAATATTCCTAAGATCGAGGTTTTTGGAAATTGAAGCATCATTCTTTTTAGTATAAGGAACAAAATCATAAAGCTTTCAAAAGCAATTCCATACAACATTGAACATTAACATGATTTAAATGACACTATGAGTATTCAATGAGAAGAGAAGGTTTTATATAAAATGTACTTCACTTTTGTTAACCTTTCATAACCTATTTTAAAGATACGAGAAAATATCACCAATAATGTCACAGTGTATGAAAGTGGACCGGCTCACTTTAATTTAAAATCACAATGTAATTCATGAGTGTACTTAGAAAGCGGTTGAGATGAATCTCAAAGCGCGATGTAGAAATTGTTAATCGTAAAAAAGAAAGACGGAGTCGGCGCGACCGCTAGCGAGCATCGCCCGCCGGCGACTGCCGCTCCCCTGTCCTGGCTGCCGCCGTCTGGGATGCTTTGTGGAGCCTTGACTGTATCCATAGACAAAATAATTCGGTATGAGATCTTTTCTTTTACCTTTCGTACCTATGTCATATTTCCTTAAACACGACCGTATGTATGCCATTTCTGCTTCTGAAGTGCAAACGGACTTCCAACATTGAAATTTGATTTCCATTACATAACTATAGCATGCATCATTGTATCAGTAGTATTGTCTTAATTATGATTGCAAACTGAAACGATGCATTGCGTTTGACAATGCTTTGTTCCATTATAAATTTTTAATATCAAAATACTGACAGCTGATACACTGTGGTTGTACACTATACACTGAAATGGTTGTGGAAATGGGATAGGTCGCCAACAAAGGTTTACAAATCATGCAGGATGTTTGTGAAACCGTATGAAAAACATGAAAACGAGTAATTGAAAATATTCAAAAACGCGATCGTCGGAATTGAAATAATAATAAAAATAATGAAAGCTTCAATAAAATCAATACAAACTGTTTCTTTTGTTACGCCCACCGATTTGGGAAACTTGATAATTCTGAAATGGAAGTAACGGATAAGTTTTCCAAATGAATGATGAACGACTCGAGGCAATTGAAATCAGAAAACAATCACTTTTTACCAGAAAGATGGTAGTTTACCATCACCTTGAAACCCTGTTTATTAGAGTTCGTAGAATATTTGCTGCATCACTCGGCTAGAGTTTCCATGCTCACATGGTGTCTCGGGCATCGAAGGGATACGACCCTCTGTAGGTCAGGCAGCAGACAGCGCTGTTATAGATTTCGCGAACGGTGTATCCGTTGCGTGGCAATTGAACTGACGTCATGGCGACGGGATTTCTCCAGAATGAGCTCCCCAGGCAAATTGCTTCAAAGGTGGGGCAAGATTTATGAAAAGCTCATACCCCAAGTCACTTGTTCACTGTGTAGAAACGGACTCCCTATACTTTGAGACCTAAAGACTCTTGGGACGGAAAATATGTAATTTTCTTCTTTATAATTTTGTCTTTTCTCCCTGAAAAATTGCTGCCTTAATAAATACTGGTGCTGCAGTCTTGTCATCGAAAACCTGAATAAGGTTTCAACGCTCTAAACATTATATCATGTTAAATTGATTGAATAAAATGAAAAGAAAAATGAAATTTCATAAGTGACCGACGTAAATTGTCAATTTGCAAAAAAACTTTAAAAATCGACCAAGGATGTCCTTTTGTACCTAAGTGCTTTTCTACATAATATTAGGGTAACATTTTAAAAAGGAATACTTTATCTTCCCTTTGATCATTACGAGAGAACGAGTAAACGAGAATATCGGTGGACACGCAATTTTCATTTTAAACAGTAATGGTTTTTACACTATATACTAGGATTTACTACTACTTATAAAGATTGAAAATTACCATTCAATTATATAAAAAAAAAACTTAATTGTAATTTAAACAACAATTGACGCATCATTTCACGCAGATTCCTTGATCGCAGGACTAACACGGTTGTTGCCTCAAAGTTGAATGGCAATTCGGGAGTTTCGACAACAGCTTGGTGTTCCCGAAAACAAGGGCGGTTAAAGCCAACGAAGAGTTAACAACTAAACAGTGGTTAAGTCGGCAAACATTTGCAAGTGTTGAACTGTAGTCCCAGACCCTAGGCGTGGCGACTAGTCTACACAAAACTGAACAAACAACTAGTCTACACAAGACAGAACAAACAACTAGTCTACACAAGGCAGAACAAACAAACAAATGCTAGCAACAACTAAATGCGTGGCGCTAATTGATTTCATTTTATTAGTGAGAGTTTATTATTTCAACGGTCATGCTTATTATTTCAAAAATGTTATAACATATAAAATATGTAAAAGAGATTCGTTAAACAAAAAACAATAGAATAGAAAAAGGTACGAAAAATCATGTAGACAATACAATAGAAGAATTTCAATAGAATATTACACGAAGCATAAAGATTTGACTTTTACTGTATGCTCAAGAGTTCCTACTTTGCAAAGCATCGACTTTTCTCCCGGGTATCGAATCCGTTATTTCCGTTACACTACCTAAGCAAAATGCAATTGCAAACTGGCACGGAGAGCAGGCGACCTGCCAAGTGCCAACTCTAGCCACGATCAAGGCTTGACTGGTGTGGGTTTTATATTTAAAGCTTCTACAGTATTTTTCGAACAGCAAAATGTTTCTATCCGTAATATCACTTATAGAACGAGATAATTACAAGGTTGCCTTTTAGGATGGATTAGGTGATTTGAAGAGATTATACCATCTTAGTACCCTCGCGTCAGACGTCTATGCACTCTCCGAGAAAAATGTCGGTGAATAATGAAATAATTTCACTCAAGCCTCATCTAATGGACCGGTTAATCACGCACCATTAGACGACCGTTCGCTTCTCCGACTCTTGCATTAACATTGGGATATTTGATGGATCGCTACAATTATTGTACTACAAAGTGCATAAATAAATTAAAGGGGGAGGAGGAGGGGCAGCCAGTTAGCGCATTCGCTCTGAACTGCAATCATGGAATTTATGAAAACTTCGCAATCACCGGATATAGAATGGGTTCCTAAAATATTAATATAAGCCTCCGTGTTTTTACACGATTGCTCAAAAAATAATGTAATGTTTTCAGGATTCATGTATTCATCTTTCTTTTTAGTATTCACTATCTGCACAGGGCAAACAGATTCAAATAAATATATTAATAAATAAATATAAATATTTCGAACACTCACACCAATTAGCCTAGCCCCAAAGTAAGCACTGTGAGGCTTGTGTTATGGGATACTAGGGTAACAGATATAATACATATTATTATACTGTACATAAATAAGTATATTTATATAGAAATACATATTAAACATCCATGACTGGTGTACAAATGCTCGTATTCATCACACAAACATCTGCCCCCACCGGGATTCGAACCCGGGACCTCTCGAGTCGGCGGCACCATGAAACCCGGCGTACAAACCACACGACCACGGAGGTCGTCAAATAATACTTTTAATTTTTACATAGCAGTTTTCTCTCGCTATGGGAGTAAAAACATATTCAACTGTTATTTTTACATGCATATTGAAATAAAAGTTTATCAACGAAAACGGAAATTCAGATAACTTGTAAGTGACAACATATTGCTGTATGACAAAATCTTAGGCCAACCTGTGCCAAATCTGGCGCCGCTGCCGGCTAGGTATGACTATAGAAATTAGATTTACACTAAAGTAAATTTATCTGTCTCATGCATAATATCGCCTAGAAAGGGACATTATATATCTCTTTCCGGGTTGGAAGAGTATGTGTCCATAAACAACAGGCATGTAGGTTATTGTAAGAGCTAAGTAGTATGTTAGATTTGTGACCTATTTCTTTCAAGTTCCATGGTCAAAAAAACCAGTGATAGGTACTATTAAATTAAAATCAATTCTGACTTTAACGTGCTATTAACTTACATATGTTATACTAGGGGGCCGCCCTCGCTTCGCTTCGGTGTAGAGCTGAAGTGTAGACTACAGTTTTTGTTCTCAGGCTTGTATTATACACAATGACATTCATCTATGATTCTTCTTATACCTGCATGCAAAGTCTCAGCCCGATCGGTTTAAAATTGACAAAGTTTCATACAAACTTTCATTCCCTATTTATCCCTTTGGGGGTAGAATTGATCAAAATCCTTTCTTGGCGGGAGCCTAGGTCATAACATCTACCTGCATGCCAAATTCCAGCCCGATCCGTCCAGTGGTTTGGGCTGTGCGTTGATAGATCACTATGTCAGTCAGTCACCTTTGAGTTTTATATATAGATAATTAAAAAACTAATACCTAACAATTCCAAGAAAACTAAAAAATATAAAGGACGAAATGAGTCCTTCCTGTATAAAACACTTCCTTATAATTTTGTATTTATTTAAAGAGGTAAGTTTTAAGATAATTCTATTTTTAAGTTTTAAGACATGAAGTAGTTTTAAGCTTTTGCACTTGAAATATTTGTATGTATAAATATAACGAAGTATCACACTAATATTATAAAGGCGGAAGTTTGTGAGTGTGTCTGTTTGTTACTTCTTCACGTTTAAACACGACGGGAGCGATTTTAATAAAATTTGTTATGGAGTTAGCTGACACCCTGGATAAACACATAGGCTACGTTTGACTGCGGGAAAATATCCCTAATAAACCGCGTGTTACACCGCGGGGCACAGCTATTATTAATAATAATAATAAAAATCTTTATTTGCAATTAAATAGTTTGTACAGAACAATGTAAAACGTAAATAACTACATTAGTCAGAGACTGTGTCGCAGTTATTAGCGCCCCACCTCGAACATGATAACTACATAGTAACATAAACACTAAAAATACTAACTTTAACATTTATAAAAACGTTTTTGCGTATGTGTTTGTGACTGTGTGAGTGTGAGTGGTGAGTGTGAGTGTGAGTGTGAGTGTGAGTGTGAGTATGAGTGTGAGTGTGAGTGTGAGTGTGAGTGTGAGTGTGAGTGTGTGCGTGCGTGCGTGTGAGTGTGCGTGCGTGCGTGCGTCCGTGCGTGCGTGCGTGTGTGTGCTACGTTTGACAGCGGGAAAATATCCCTAATAAACTGCGGGTAACACCGCGGGGCACAGCTATTGATAAAATCTCTACTTGGGTTCCTACTAATTTCAGCGATATGTTCAGCAAAATTGATTCGTGTTCGAGAAAATTCATGGCAATTACGAAAGCGATCCTAGGGCTTCTCACATGTTATTTTATACTTACTCAGCTACGATATTAATATCGTTGTTATTGAGTTATTAACTAATCATGGCCGACTTCGCTACAGGGAACTGGCAGATAAAGTAGTGCACATTGATAAAACCTGTAATTACTTCGAGACTTAGTAATAAATTTTAATTTTATGTAGATATTTATACTAATACTAGCTGATCCAGCGAACTTCGTACCGCCCTAAAAAAATAGGGGTTGGTGGTAGAAAGGTGAAAATTTAGGCTTGTATGTATTTTTGTATGATGTATCATAAAAAAATAAAAAAAAATATCTAAAATTGAAAAAAAAAATTAGGGGTTGATTACCCTTAAGATTACCCTTAACATTTAGGGGGATGAAAAATGGATGTTGTCCGATTCTCAGACCTACCCAATATGCACACAAAATTTCATGAGAATCGGGAAAGCCGTTTCGGAGGAGTTTAACCACAAACACCGCGACACGAGAATTTTATATATTAGATTATAAAGAGGAAAGATTTGATTGTTTGTTTGTATTGAATAGGCTCCGAAACTACTGGACCAATTTGAAAAATTCTTTCAAATTTAGAATCCTACATTATCCCTGATGAACATAGGCTATAGAATATTTCCAAAAAAAAAATCCGTATACCTAAGAAATCAAAACGACTTTGTTTCATTAAAAATGATTATTTAAAAACGATCAAGACTTTAGGTATCAAACTTGTAAACCCTAATAATGTTGTGAAAGTCCAATCGGTAGTATATCAGTTGAAATTATTGCAATAAATATAAGTATTAACTTTACCAAATACAGTCCAATCGATTTATGGTTATTATTATTTATGGTGTTATTTATTAGCCAAAGGTTCTATTGATATAGGATAGGAAATCGTGTAAGGTCCGCCCGGGCAATTACAGTTAGGGGGCAAATGTAGCTGTAAGTGAAATAACTCCTTACTCTTTGGTTTTTAAAATAAGTTACATCTGTGGCTCTGTAGAGTAACTTTTATTAACCTACTTATAAATAAATTTTAACACGTAAACTGTTTTATTTATAGAGACATATTTTGTTCCGCCATTCTTATACATATGAGACATAATAGACCGCAGTCAAAAATATTTCCAAAATCTTTTTTTATGCAATTATGGAAGGTTTTTTACAGTGCGTGGTAAAATTATTAACGGTTAGTCTTTTTTCATTAATTTGTTTTATCCTACGCTTAACAACGTCACGTTTTTTGAGACGGCTACGTTTGCCCGTTCAAAAATTGTGAGAGGGGTAATTGTATCTCCTATGGTTTTATTTAATTTGTAACATTTTCATGAGACTAATAATTCTATTATGGTAATGTCTGATAATATCAGTTTCTACTAGTATTATATGTTTATCCAAAGTTATCAAACCACATATTCATGTAGTTCATTTACAATGTAACTGGAAAAATATACATTTACCCCCTGATGGTACTTTCAAGTATATTTTAAGCGAATGGAACTCTAATACAGAGCATTGAAGTACAAAATTAGTAACATTAAGTTGAGCCTGACGTTTACTGTTAGTTTGAGAAATATAATAACAACAAAGATATACGCTGCTTTTCAGCGGCAATCCATTTGCCGTTGCAACATTATGGTGAGGTGAGGCCTAATTGACGATCATATAATAACAATAGATTGTAACCTTATTGTACCTGTGTTAGACTAAGTCGTCAATAAATGTTTTTCTTTCATACGGATGGTTAGCTACATTTACCCCAGATCGGGGGCAGATGTGACTATTGGCGGCTTTAAGTGGAATATCTTCAATTTAAATTTATTGTCTTTCTATCAATGTAACATATGTATAATTATATAATTATATGTAATTAACTCTGCGTTAATCATTAATACGTGTGCAATATAAAGAATTAATTGTATTTGGTAAATTGCATTAATAAAGTAAAATATTAAAGTAACAAGTTTGACATATTTTTCTATTAGCTACAATTGCCCCGGGTGACCTTTAGAATTTAAAGACTTATTATTATTGCTCAGTGCACGTTTTAGGAGTTTTTGGCATCAAATGCCAGTGTGCAACAACACTGGCAGCCTCCGTGCCAAACGAAGTGAACGCCCTCTGGTGGCCGCGACGATTTACTATTTATTACTTCAGCTCAATACTTAAGAGCCCTTTTACAAAATTGCGCCGCTGTCGTACTGATCGGCGCGTATGTAGATTTGCACTAGTATATATTGCATTTTACGGGTGATGTTTCGAGTCTTATAAAATAATTATCAATGAACTAATTATAAAAGTATATAAATATTTTAGTAGTTTAATGATGGTAGATTAGTTTTAGGAAAGTTTTTGATAGTAATTCTATCTAATTCAATATCAAAATACAGGTAAACCTGCATTGTTTTTTTGGGAAAAGATGTTTTTTTTTTGATAATTAATTAGATGGAAAATCATAATTCTTATACATTATGTTACAACAAAAACATATTTCTGATGTCGTAGTAATTAATTTGATCTAATTTATTGAACATTATTTAGAAATTCAGGCGTTTTGAAGTTGTGCATATTATTGATTTTTCCGTAAACTAGCTGCGGTAGAATGACCAGTACAAAAAAAAGGAAAATAGTATTTGCAAATATTCTACATTAACTAAAAATTGGAAGATTAAATCTACTGTTTACTTCTATTGGAAATATTCAAAATCTTTTCTAACGAGGCGCTCAAAAATTACGATTTTGTGCAAAAAATGTGAAAGGGCTCTTAAATTAAAATAAATTAGAATGTATTTTTTTTTCAATGAAGTGCGTTTCGTAAGACTTTTTGTATGATTTTATTATTTGTTGAAACGTGAAACTGCTAAAAATGATGATTTTTTTATCCAACTAGACTAACTTTATATGGCATTAAGTTAAAAGCTCGCCTTGATATGAACAGGCAATAATTATATTTTACCAGACATGGTCAGCGAGGCCAGTTAATCCGCAAAAACCAGTAGTTTATGGGTCTTTCTCTATTATAATAAATAATAATAATAAATATTTCCAACACTCACACCAATTAGCCTAGCCCCAAAGTAAGCACTGTAAGGCTTGTGTTATGGGATGCTAGGGTAACCGGATAGAATACATATACAGTACATATATAAGTATATTTATATAGAAATACATCTTTATATATATAATTTTTCTGTGAGTGTGTATGTCACTGAACTTCTCTTAAACGACTGGACCGATTTTGATGAAATTTTTTGTGTGTGTTCAAGGGGATCTGAGAATGGTATAGATTCACAATTTTGTCCGCTGGACAACCCCTATTTTTTTAGGGCGGTACGAAGTTCGCTGGGTCAGCTAGTATCATATAAAACATCCATGACTGGAGTACAAATGCTCGCGTTCATCACACAAACATCTGCCCCACAAACCTGGTGTTTCGAACCCGGGACCTCTCGAGTCGGCGACACTATGAAACCCGGCGTACAAACCACTCAGCCACGGAGGTCGTCAAATTCTGTGGTGTATTCTGCCTTACCTATCCACAGTGAAGCACTATGCCCAGCAGTGGGGACTTTAATAGGCTAACTTAATTAGTAATCACTAGCAAACCAGTGAACCAAATGTTCACCAAAACCTGATTTAAAAAAAAATGTATTTAATTAATTGAGAACTTCGGAGATTTTGTGTGGTTTCGTTTGAAATTCGTGATTTCTCGAAAACCGGAAGTTTTTTTTTTTTTATTAAATTTTTCATGAAAACTAAGTACAACACTTATTTCTATTCTGCCAAACTGTGCAACAGTTTGTCGGCAGTAGCTCTCGTGGACGTTACATAATTATTTTTGTACTTATCTCAATATATTTTAAAATTGGTACCTTAAAAAACAAAACGGAAAACATTTACATGATCCCAAAAAATGTATTTATATATACATACACATATAATTTACATTTTATACACACATACACACAAATATACACACGCACGCGCATGTGTACTTATACCTACATACACAGCCATATACATATATATACATACCTACATACACATATTTTAGGGACAGAGTGATAGGTAATATTTCTTTAGATAATTTTTAGCTGCTTTTTGCTAGAAATATTGCTTTGCTAGAAGTGCTACGTTACTCAAATCCGGTTTGTAGTCTTATCAGACTAATCTTAACTTATAACTTAAATATTCTCTTTATCTATCTCTTACGGTTTGGCCGCTGAAACAGCACCACAGACAGACAGACGGACGGACTTGAATAGATGAGAGATTCTTACAAATAACGGAGTAAAGCGCCAGCTGTGTCCCTTACCTGTAAACAAGAAACATAAAATATAGTTAATTTATCATCGCTTCACAATCACATTCAACATTATTTTAAGTGTTCAAACGTCGGATATTTGGGACGCAATAAAACTGAAACAGCAATAGTGCATTAACTATATGACCCACTTCCTGTTTAATGGCTCAGAAGAGCCGGTGATATTGACTTCAATACCGCCTCATATATGTATATACATTTACGTCTGTTACATACATATCTCACTTAAATGTACACTAAACTCATAGTGGCTATTGAAACCCAACTACTAATATAATAAATGTGAAAGATTGTGTGTTTGTTACTCGATCACGCACAAACTACTGAACGCATTTTAAGTAAATTTGGTACCGGATAAATTTGGTACACATGATGGTTTTTATCCCGGAAAAAGATAAGGTTCCTGTGAGATGCTCCTAAAAATATATAACTTTAAACTTTTCATTTTAAACATAAATTATGCAATGAAGTGAATAATACCATAAATGGAGGAGCTCAATGGCGCAGGTGGTTAGCGCGTTCGGTTGCGATCGTTGAATTTAAGCAACTTTCGCAGTGGTCGGTCATTGGATGGGTGACCAAAAATTACTATCTCGAGCTACTCCGTGCTTCGAAGGCACGTTAAGCCGTTGGTCCCGGTTGCATCTGCAGTCGTTAGCACCCACCAATCCGCACTGGGCCCGCGTGGTGGGTCATGGCCCGATCTCCCTATTCCATCCATAGGGAAGGCCTGTGCCCCAGCAGTGGGGACATTAAGAGGCTGATGATGATGATGATGAATAATACCTTCACCTAAGATAGTCAATCCTATAAAGATGATAGGAATATTTTAAATGTATAAGGTACTCTTAATTCTTTTTTTTTTCGTTTATTACGGAAGCTGATTTATAATTGTGACCTTTTTTACTCCTCTCGCTGTAATTACTCACCTCCACAATAATTATGCTGCAATTATATTTGGTCGTTAGCCTGTATTCGGGTGCCCGAATGGCATTACTCGGATTCGGGCACCCCAAGGCAATGTTTACACTGGAACCTTAGATTAAAACAAAAAGGGAAGATACGGCATTGGCGGCTCAAAAGTGATCCGCTTAAATTGTGGTCCACGACCATAATTCGCTTTAGTCACAATTTGACATTCAAACACGCTGCATGTACACTCAATATAACAATATTGCGTAAATTCTGTGTTATGAAGATATAACAATGCCTTCGATGCTTTTATAAATAACACAAATAGTTCAAAATCAAATGCCCCGGCGACACTTTTCATTCGTAAAACTGTGAAAACATTTTTTTCTCCAAAATCACGGTTTGTCGTGAATATTATTTACGTAATCGCCATTTTGTAAGCAAGAAATGGACAACAATACGCTGCGTATTACGTATACGTTGAAGCGTATAGTTTTGTCTCGCTCGCTCGATTGATCTTTATATGTTTATATACAGACGTGTGCGTGGCGAGAGTTGCTTAAGTAGTTGAGTCGGATCATATTTTATTTGAGCTAGTATGAGCATACCGTATCTACCATTTTTGTTTTAATCTAGGACTGGAACACGGTGTCGGGTAAATAAAAGGAAATCTACCCGAATTAAGGGCGTACTCGACTCCGTTCATTTGCACTTAGTCGCTTACCCGAATTCCATTGGCACTAGTATTCGGGCTAACGACCAAGTGTTATGCGCGTTTTAGTAAAGCTTTGATACACATTGATAAAATAAAAAAAAAAAATTTTTGACGACCTCCGTGGCCGAGTGGTTTGTACGCCGGGTTTCATGGTGTCGCCGACTCGCGAGGTCCCGGGTTCAAGTCCCGGTGGGGGTAGATGTTTGTGTAATGAATACGAGCATTTGTACTCCAGTCAGGGATGTTTAATATGTATTTCTTTAAAAAAAAATACTTATATATGTACAGTATATGTATTCTATCCGTTACCCTAGCATCCCATAACACAAGCCTTATAGTGCTTACTTTGGGGCTAGGCTAATTGGTGTGTGTTGGAAAAAAAAATCATTTTGGTTATCATCTCGATGGTCGACTATTTAAGTTATTCGCAAACGCCTGTGGATTCCCTCTCAGGAGATGATCGCTTCAGATGAAGCTTGTGAGCCCTCCCGGCCATAAGCATGAACTAAATAAACTTCAACTTTGTAAAGCACGAACTAATTACGGACAAAAAACGATATTATTTGAGGGAGTACAGATGTACAATGGGTTGCCAAACGACATTGTGGAATGTGATAGCAAAAAAATGTTTAAAAGTAAATTAAAAGAATACGTATTGTCACTGTAAGGAAAGTTTTATATTTCACTTCCGCCTAAGGAATAATCGAGTCGATTTAGTTTTATTTATATTATTCAATAATATTTTTGTTTTGTTATTTACATAAGAATAACATTGTGAATGCTCATAAGATCAAATAACTTACTATTGTTAACACTGGGCTTTGAACAATTAAGTCATAAAACAAGAAAGATTACTTTTTAAGGGTGTTGAACTTAAGTATTAGTATCAATTTTGTAACTGAAATATCCGATGTTCCAAAAGGAGCAATAAGTAATACACAACTGCATGTTATTTCTATATTCTCATTTTAAGTGGACTGTATGTCTTTATGGGAAATAAATTATCTTTGAACCTAACTACACTACAGGTGTGTTTTTGTCAGTAGGAGTCTGACATAACCTTGCAGCCGGCTGTAGGGTATCCGTGAGGATTTCACAAACGCCTGGGAGGAATACAAAAAAAAACCTGTGGATTTTATTACGACGTTAACGGCGCAGTGAACAACACGTTTTCGCCGGGTTCGGGCAGTAGACATCACGTTTTCAAAGTCCCTTATGGTATTTATTTCGTAGATGTTTCTAATATCTCATTAAGTAAATAAAACTAGTTTTTACGGGTTAATGCACGAAACTTTATTTATTTATTGACGTTTCGTAGCCTTTACAGGCTGCAATCTAATTTTTATTTAATTTTGTCGAGCTACCTTCGAAAGACTTTTATTGAGCGTTCGGTTATGTCATTGTTCGATTTTTAAAGTTTTATTGTCTATGTATGAATTTATTACTTAATTTAGTTAATAAAGTATTTGATTTAAAATTCTTTTTTGTAATTTTGAGTTTTAACCCTAACTACCGTAAACTACCACCGGTTCCAAAATTGGGAGACCTTTCTGAGAAGAACCGGCGAAACAAACTCAAGAGAGGCTTTCTTTCTCCTTCTTATGTTAAATTATGCAAACAAAAATAATACCTTCTCCTAAGCTATCTATTAAGTTCGTGGGCGTGACACGTAGGTTAAGAAACCCCATAAGGTATTTATTTCGTAGATGTTTCCAATATCTCATTAAGTGTTTATTTTTAATAATAAGAAAGAAAACTTGAAGCGTAATTCCTTATCACGCGCCACTAGAAAGATATCTATTAATGTTCGTGGGCGGGACACGTAGGTTAAGAAACCCCATAAGGTATTTATTACCCGGCTGCGTTTCGTAGATGTTTCTAATATCTCATTAATTGTTTATTTTCAATAATAAGAAAGAATCCTTCAGGCATAATTCCTTATCACGCGCCACTAGAAAGATATCTATTAATGTTCGTGGGCGTGACACGTAGGTAAAGAAAGCTCAACAGAAAGACAGCCAGACAACAGTCTCGCCAATTACGCAGTGTCGCCGCTCCA
Organism: Chilo suppressalis; assembly: GCA_902850365.2. Taxonomy (NCBI): domain Eukaryota; kingdom Metazoa; phylum Arthropoda; class Insecta; order Lepidoptera; family Crambidae; genus Chilo; species Chilo suppressalis. Next base: position 25,602,582 of record OU963905.1, on the reverse strand, counting down.
AGCCTCCACTTCTAGTATGGTATAAAAAAAATACTGCACAAAATCACTCGGGAAGTCGTTATAAAAGACTAGCAAACCAGTGAACCAAATGTTCACCAAAACCTGATTTAAAAAAAAAAATGTATTTAATTAATTGAGTACTTCGGAGATTTTGTGTGGTTTCGTTTGAAATTCGTGATTTCTCGAAAACCGGAAGTGCTACGTTACTCAAATCCGGTTTGTAGTCTTATCAGACTATTCTAAACTTATAACTTAAATATTCTCTTTATCTATCTCTTACGGTTTGGCCGCTGAAACAGCACCACAGACAGACGGACGGACTTGTCTAATAGATAAGAGATTGCTTGAGCTTCAAGTGAAAACAAAGAAGTGGCAGGCGCATAAGGTGAGGCTCCGACTCCGTTCTGTCTAATATAACCAATAAATCTACACAAAACTGACAAAAAATATTACTAGAAAAAGTTCCACGTGGACCAGGGGGCCATTCGCCTAACGGGAAAGCTTTGGAAAACGCTAACGTTTACGATTACATTTTGTTATTTCTAGCCGCCTGAGGTTTTCAAATGCCTCGCGCTCTTTTTTTCTTTTGCATTGGTAATAACAATATTAAAAAAAAGAGCGTGAGGTATTTGAAAACCTTCGGCGGTCAGAAATAACAAAATAAAATCGAAACGTTAGGGTTTTCCATAGCATTTCCGTTAGGCGAATGGCCCCCAGGCAGCAGACGGGACAAGAACCCGCACCCTTCGCTATGTGGGCGTTCAGTCTGCTGGCTGGACCACGTGGACTTTTTTCTAGTAATATTTTCTTTAGATTTAAACATCGAGCAGTTATATGTTAAAAAAAATATTTCTACCAATATCCGTTATTATAGAGACTTTGACACCACTCAACCGATATATCCCAAACCGGTTTAATTTGATAGGAAAAAAATGCGAAGATGGTTTAAATTGTTTTATCTGCGTAGAAAAAAAATGTTACCAAATAACAGACCAACCGAATTGTCTTCAAATAAGATATTTAGTTAGTGAAGTTGCGTAAGAACCATCCTCGTACTTCAAGGAATATTCTAAAAAAAGACTTATCGAAATCGGTTCAGCTTTTCTCGAGATTTGCGCTTAGCAACACATTCAGCGATTCATTTATATATTATAGAGAATATTTGTATAAATAGCCATTTCTAGCAGACAAACATAAAAATGGAGGGCCGAAATAAAAAAAAACAAGAGCTGTGTGCGAATAATCGCATAAAAAACAAAAAACCCACGGTTAAACATACTCTCACATTATAATATAACATTTATAAGATAAGATATAATATTGCGCAGTAATTAAATTCTTCTAAGCGCAATTTATTTGTCTGGGGGTGCATTTGGCGCGGGCTCACGTACATTGCATAGTTGCCGGTTATGTAAGCGTTTATCGAGGTGGGCATTGCATTGCACACACCTAGGGTTGTGATCTAGACACGATGTATATCAACTGTTCGTTATATTATTTTAATGATGGCCTGGGATACCGTCTAGAAAGTTTGCAGATTCAACAGGGTTGCGTCTAAGGCCGCGGGCGCACTGCTAAGCTAAGGCGACAGCGACGCGACGCGACGGCAATTTCGTGAAAACAAATAAAGCCTTAGCGTCAGCTCACACCGAAACGCGACGCGACGCGACGCTGCATGCTGCACAGAGCGACTCAAAACATAACTTTATTTACTACGCGAAAAGATACACATATTATGGTTTGAATTCAGATTACGCGTAGTGCAATGTATTCTGAATTCAAACAATGAAATGTGTATCTTCTCGCGATGTAAATAAAGTAATGTTTTGAGTCGCTCTATGCAGCGTGCAGCGTCGCGTCGCGTTGAGGTGTGAGCTGACGCTTACATGTTGGTGTGGTGACTGCACTACTGACGTTTCTGCTTGGACTGCGCTGTTCGGTCGCGTCGCTGTCGCCGTATCAGTGTGGCCACGGCCTTAAGGTTACATTCGGTAACCTGTGTGTGTGTGTGTGTGTGTTTTAGTTGAATGGCTCTAAGATAACAGATAATGTGTAACAGGGCAATCATTGTGAAATATCTTTTTTATTCTACATTTAGCCATTTCGAATAGCGATATGATTCATTACCAAATTTAAGTATATTATTTTTGGAAATCGATATCTAGATTTCCTGGAAAACCATGTCTAAGTCTGAAAAAGTATATTTTCTTTCAATACTTTTGTATATGCTGTGAACAGTTTATCACGTTTTTCGCGATCAAATCAAGAGTCCTGTCTAATACAAGCTTTGTTACTATAGATAAATGACCTGCAAATGAAAAAATCCTTAAGATGCCAGCCCTGGTCCCAGGTAAATATAGTGCTCTCACCCGGCGTCTGTCGCGATCGATACGTCGCGACTGGCTGGAACTAAGTACGGCCAAGTGTTTTTAAATTTTAAACGCAAACTGTTGGTCTAATGACGCAATTTACGTAACTTTCCTTGTACAACGTTGAAGTATGAAGCCGAAAGCTGTAACTTCTTTTAAGTTTAGTAGGAACTTTATATTAAGTTGGAGTGTAGTTAAATGTGTGGCGTTTAGTGTCTTGTTTTGTACATGATAGTTAAGTTCGAAAAATTTGCAGTTTGAGATTTGGTTTAAAGCAATGCAAATTGTGACTTGTGCAATATGAAAGTAGGACAGCACTAAATAAATTGTAGAGCGTTATTCCGGTTTGACAACACCTCTTTAATGGAATCAAATGTTTAAATAATAAATAAATAAATATTTTCAACACTCACACCAATTAGCCTAGCCCCAAAGTAAGCACTATAAGGCTTGTGGTATGGGATACTAGGATAACGGATAGAATACATATACTGTACATATATAAGTATATTTATATAGAAAATACGTATGAAACATCCATGAATGGAGAACAAATGCTCGTATTCATCACACAAATATCTGCCCCCACCGGGATTCGAACCGGGACCTCTCGAGTCGGCGACACCATGAAACCCACTCGGCCACGGAGGTCGTCAAATGTTTATTCATCATCATCAGCCTATTAATGTCCCCACTGCTGGGGCACAGGCCTTCCCTATGGATGGAACAGGGGGATTAGGCCATGACCCACCACGCGGGCCCAGTGCGGATTGGCGGGTGCTAACGACTGCAGATGCAACCGGGACCAACGGCTTACCGTGCCTTCCGAAGCACGGTGGAGCTCGAGTTAGAAGGTTTTTGGTCACCCATCCAATGACCGACCACTGCGAAAGTTGCTTAACTTCAACTATCGCAGCCGAACGCGCTAACCACCTGCGCCATCGAGCTCCTCATGTCTAAATGTTTATTATACCACATCTTTAAAGCGTTAAAATTATCTAATAAACACAGGATGTGCTCATCCGGCTTCTTGTTATATAGAGCAGATTATAATGTGACATACCCCATGACTTTTGAACTATAGTTTTATATTATAGACCTATATGATTTCTCCTGAAGCAAGCCTTCCTGTAGGTCTTATTTAACAACTAAGCATTTCGAGAAGCGATATAACACACAGCAAAACATGCCGTAAAGCACTGCAAGTAAATTGACTGTGAATAAGATAGTTAAGTCGAGCAATTTGCAATTCATACCGATCTACAAAGGTATATTATTTAAACTTTTAAAATTAAATTATTATCATGATGATGATTAGGGTTTGTGTCGCAGGACGTCTCGTGTCTCGAAGTCCCGAGGCTTTTTGTGAATTTAGTTGTCTCGAGTCACGAGACTTTCAGATCAAGACTCGAGACGACACACGATTGTCGAAATTGTATTGTAATCATTTATAATTTCGAATAATGGACTAGAAATCTGCATAATTTATCCACTAGGGGCGCTGTAATCGCTTGACCCAAAACTTCTATCAAATACATACCTTTTAGCTTATAATTATTTTTAACCTTTTTATTAAACAAATTATAAATGCCGCGTTGTGCAATTCCTGGTTGTTGCGAGTAAACTGTATGCTTTCCGACTAAAATATAATTTTATATGCCGCTTTGAAAAGGGGGGTAGAACTGAGCTGTTGTTTACATCATGGTATGTGTCTGGGGCAAATAATTGCATCTGGATGCAGTGGCGTAGCATAGGTCACTAGCACCCGGTGCGGATTCCAAATTTGCCGCCCTCTTATTTTTGCAAACCATTATAAAAAAATTGAGGCATGGTAAAAAGAGTACTTTTATTGAATAACACTAACCTAAGAGTGAAATTAACATTTTTTGACATAGAGTAGAAGGTAGACTATCACAATATCAAAAGAAAATATAACTAGAAAAAATTCCACGCGGACCAGGCAGCAGACGGGACTCGAACCCGCACTCTTCGCAATCCGGGCGAATGCACTGACCAATTATGCTACCGCGGCCCTCACGGACCGCGTCGAAATTCTTTCTAGCTATTCTTAAGCTGCAAGGCAGCGCCATCTCTTCGCATTATAGGTAAACCCACAGTAATATCACAATATCACTTAGAAAAATTACAGAGAAAACGTATAGATGCATAGAACCTGCATAGGTACCTGGGTATTTGGTAACAACAACAAAAAAATGACGAAAAAAAACTGAAAGAAATTAACTTTTTTTTATATTTTAATTTTTTTTCTCTATCTGCCACCTCCGCAGCGCCGCCCCCGGCAAAGTGCCGCCCGGTGCGGACCGCACCCCCCGCCCCCCCCCCCCATGCTACGCCACTGTCTGGATGTCTTCATTTTGATCAGAAATAACTGCACCAAATCTGTATTACAGACCGTTTTGAATACATATTCACCGCTTATTTAATATTTTTAACAACAAAAAACTCGTTTAAAATTTGACAGCAGCAATATTCGGCTGTGGTTTGGGTCAAGCGTTCGTAGCGCCATCTATGTTGAGCTTACTTCTCCATTGAAAGAGTCTAGCGAAATCTGTTAGCTTAATGAATGATTGTTTGGTAGTTACGTAGCTATGCAACTACTGCGTACACAACACAATAAATGCGTTTGACGCGTCACTAAATCGGTGGTGTGACAACAAGTGAATCTGTTTGTGATTATAAGTAATATGCCGTGCGCGTAGACGAGGGACTTCCATCCGCGGACTTTTTTGTCCGTCAAAATAGGTCGCTTACAACTGTAATCGAGTAATGCGCACGACGCTTAAAAGTACCGCGTGAAAACGTCCTCCGATTAACCCAGGTCACTGAGAGACCGACGCGGAAGAATCCCTAAACGGGGATCCCGCGGTTTCGCACTAAGCAGCTTAGAGGGTATTCGCAGGGTTTTTTAGCGGATATTATGCCGTAAAGAGCCCGTAAGAGTTACGAGGTCATCAGTGGGCAACCACTGTGGGGGCTCGTAAGGTTTGCGGGAGCCAGGTGTGAGGTCCGTTCGGCGGTGTGCCTCTTAAAGGCGCCGTCGTCTGTAAACAGAGTTTTTGCCTGCGTCACAAAAGGTCACCGAGAGACCGGACTGAAAGAGAATCTTTTATAAACCTTTAAAAAAAAACAACATGTTTAAAGGTTGGCAATAATAATAATAAGCTTTATGCTACCACGTCCCTATTAGCCGCGTCGATATTTTCCTACCTTAAGCTGCAAGGCAGCGCCATCTCTTCGCATTGTAGGTAACCCACAATGTCAAATGAATACTTTTTCAAGTATTAAACATTTGAAAGAAGAAATAGCAATTAAAGTTATGATTTTATTTATTTTTTAAGCATTTAACTGCTAGATGTTTAAATCTAAAGAAAAGTTTACTAGAAAAGAATTGAAGAACGAAGAGATGGCGCTGCCTTGCAGCTTAAGGCTAGGAAAATTTCGACGCGGCTAATAGGGCCGTGGTAGCATAATGGTCAGTGCATTCGCCCGGATAGCGAAGGATGCGGGTTCGAGTCCCGTCCGCTGCCTGGTCCGCGTGGATATCTTTTCTAGTAAACTTTTCTTTAGATTTAAACATCTAGCAGTTAAATGCTTAAAAAATAAATAAAATAATAATAATAAGCTTCTTATCCTGAACTACTTTCTTCTTTCTTTGTACTGTGTTTGTCTCTTTAGTTATAAAATATCCCTGAGTTCAGTGTGCCTCTTGGCAAAGGCCTTCTCTAACAGTTTCCATTGCACTCTGTCTCTAACCCTTCTCCATTTTGGGCCAGCCGTCAGTTTTAGTTCGCCCTCCCACCTCTTGCTTTGTCTTCCTCTGTTCCTTCTCCCATCTCTAGGGTACCAGTCTGTTATAATATTGCTCCACTTCTCTTGTGTACCGCGTAGCATGTGCCCAGTCCATCTCCACTTCAAACTATCTATTCTAGTAAGTACGTCTGTGACCTCAAAGGTTGGCAATATGAACCTAACTTAACCTAACCAGGACCCTGACTCAGCATTAGCTGATGCGACATTGGTCGCTGGGTCTTTGAAATTGTCGAGAATTCCCAATCCCAGCGACCACGCTTTTATAGACAAGGGTCGATAATTTTAAAAATGGTAAAAGTGAAACAAAAATATAGTAGAATGAAACCCATTGGAAAAGGTAGAGAATAAAATAAAAATGAAAATTATAAATTACGGGCGATCTGAGGTCGGGAAGGGGGAGGGGGAGATTTTAATGGTAAAAAACGGTTAATCTCGATTTCCGGTAAAACTGCAAGTCCTATGAAAAAAAGTTAAATGGCAAAGTTGTAGGTAATAAAAAAATCTACAACTTTTGTACCGGCACTTTTTTCACATAACCTCAAAATTTATGTGAAAAATTCGAATAACCGAGTTTTTTGTTTTTTATTTTTATTTTTTGCAAAAAGATTTATTTTTTCACGAAATTTAGTGAAAACTTACTTTTGTATGTGTGTTTGGAACATACTCCTACTATATTTTTTTTGGTCTCAAAAATTATTATCGACCCTGTTCTATTACGCCTGTTTCAAAATATAAAAAACGAGCGAGCCTTACAGTAACCGCGTATGATGTGTAAAATTTGAAGCCTCAACTTATATAAGTAAAAAAAGAAAAAAAAAACCTACTACAAAAGGAATAAGCCATTTGAACTTAATGTTCTAAAATCAAATCAAATAGCGCGCACTTTCGCGACTTCCTGATACACACTTCCGTCCCATTTCACGAAATCACTCCCACGAATTGCAGGAAAGCGAGAGGAAAGATGTTACATATCAAAGAAATAGCTATATGGATGAACATAAAAATATGTAAATTGTTCGATATCCAAGTTCATCATTACAATACAATAAAAATGTTCACTTCTATAAGAATTGAAGAACTATATTATGTAACTATATCAAAATAGATAACACAGGATGATTTTTGTCAATTTTTGATAAATAATAAAATATAGTATTTTTTTCTAGTTATATTTTCTTTAGATTTAAACATCAAGCAGTTACATGCTTTAAAAATAAAAATTATAACTATAATTGCTATTTCTTCTTTCAAATGTCTAATACTTGTAAAAGTATTCATTTGACATTGTGGGTTACCTATAGGCGAAGAGATGGCGCTGCCTTGCAGCTTAAGAATGGCTAGAGGAATTTCGACGCGGTCCGTGAGGGCCGCGGTAGCATAATAAGTGCATTCGCCCGGATTGCGAAGGGTGCAGGTTCGAGTCCCGTCTGCTGCCTGGTCCGCGTGGATTTTTTCTAGTTATATTTTCTTTAGATTTAAACATCAAGCAGTTACATGCTTTAAAATAAAAATTATAAATAATAAAATATAACTAAATATCCACGGTTTAACAAGTTTCCGAAGTGGAGTACAGGAATGTAGCCAAATGGCGGCCATCTTGACAAGGTGCCAAAGCGCAGTGTTTTGGACGTCTACTACGCGACGACGTGCACTGCACCAATATTTGACTAATCATAAAATCAATATGTTAAATTTTATAGTTTGACGCCGTTGTTGGATAACCGTATGCGATAACAATATAACAACCAGTAAAGTGTGGATGACCTCGATGGCGAAACTGGTTAGCGCGTTCGACTGCGATCGTTCAAGTTAAGCAACTTTCGCAGTGGTCGGTCGTTGGATGGGTGACCAAAAATTTACTATCTCGAGCTCCTCCGTGCTTCGGAAGGCAAGTTAAGCCGTTGGTCCCGGTTGCATCTGCAGTCGTTCGCCAATCCGCACTGGGCCCGCGTGGTGGGTCATGGCCTAATCTCCCTCTTCCATCCATAGGAAAGGCCTGTGCCCCAGCAGTGGAGACATTAATAGGCTGATAATGATGATGTAAGTGTGAATAGCGAATATGTGAGCTCGACAATTTTTGGGTACGAAAACCCTATAACTTATTAGTTATTACCATCTTAAATAGAAATTTGCAATACCTGATGTTTATTAAGTAATTAGGTTTGGAGTTTAATACCTGACCTGCTTATTATCTTCCTGCGTTCATTTAATTATCCACAAATGACTCCTCCCCACCCGATGTTAAGTGATGGTGGAGACCAGATGCAAAGAAAGCTGGTACAGCAGTTTTACTTATTTTTTTGGGTCTGGAAAATGCCTTACGCATCCTTCAACCACTGGGGGAGCGAGAAAAAGGTATGTGGGACTCCTCCCTGTCCCCTTCAGCCAGCCCTGAAGCTCGCTGATGTGTACAGGGCCCTACCTACGCCCTGAACAGGGCCACTAAAAACCAGACAATACTCCTGCACCGTCATCCGACACGCACTATTTATTTATTTATTTATTTATACAGTTTCACATGCTGATTTACAGAGCTAGTCGAACACACCAACAAGTCAATGCAATGCAAAACCAAAAACATTCATTATATAGAAATAGTCATAAGTGGAATCACAATTAAAAAGTCAAAATTAAAAATAAACATACATCAAAGTCAACGAAGTTACAGAATCAAAAATGTCAAAAGATATAATTAAAAACGTGAAAACAATAAATAAATTACAAATTAAAATAAACTAGGAAATACACTGTCAAATGTCAAATTACAGATTAAAATCCAGAATCTAAAATCTGGCGAGTCATGGTAATTAATCTCCCTAGACCGTCAGCAAACAGGTCTAAGTGATCGTATTGAGCGAGCATGTCCCCGATCAGGCGCAATGCACGTACTGTGGGCGCTTGGGCAGCGTGGACGGTTCGGGTGCCAGGCCACTCCAGCAAGCGCGGCCGCCGGCGCGGCTCCAATAAACTAACTATTAGGACCGCGGTCCCCCTAGTGCCTGCCGAGAGGGCGGGTGTGGTCGCGGAACCCGTCTCCGAATGGTTTACCTACCACAATCCATTTTAGATTTGAAATACTTCGAGGATGTTAACAAGAACATACAGCGTCAAGAATAATGGGTATGAAGTGTTAAAAAAACAATAAAATGAAATCCAATGAGTAACAGTAATTTAGTCGATCAACGTTTGAACAATTCAGTCAATATAGATGGATTTTCTCTTGGCAAAACAATCAAACAAACAAACTTGCCTTTTTGTTATTAATTATGTTTAAAGGGACACTTTCTCTCTTAAACATAAATACATATTTATGTTTTTATTTTTTAAGCATTTAACTGCTACATGTTTAAATCTAAAGAAAAGTTTTACTAGAAAAAAATCCACGCGGACCAGGCAGCGGACGGGACTCGAACCCGCACCCTTATAATTGCTATTTCTTCTTTCAAATGTTTAATACTTGAAAAAGTATTCATTTGACATTGTGGGTTACCTAAAATGCGAAGAGATGGCGCTGCCTTGCAGCTTAAGGCTAGGAAAATTTCGACGCTCCCATCAGGGCCGTGGTATCATAATTGGTCAGTGCATTCGCCCGGATTGCGAACGGTGCGGGTTCGAGTCCCGTCCGCTGCCTGGTCCGCGTGGATATAAATACATATTTAAAATATGCATGTTCATTTCGGTTTGGAAAATACTTTCTTAACAGTACCACCAAAAAAAGTTATATCTCGTACCTCAGAGCGCCCGAAAGTCTTACAATAAAGGGTTATCGGAGAAAAGTTTGATGTCAACTCTCAAGTAAGAAAACATTACGTAAACCTAGAGGGAGGTTATTTGTCTGCCGTAAGGGCTATATTACACCGGGACACCGTGGCGGCGCAACCAGTCGCGCCACCGTGGTGTCCGTAAGCTACCAAACTAGACACCATACAGACACCAGAGTCGCCACGGCACACTGAGACAGTATCAAAATGGATCTCGAAGAGATAGCACTACTGCTGTATGTACGTAATGAATTATCCCAAATTGATGGTCGGTCCTCTTTGAATTTCGATAATAAACCTTTCTGTATCGAAATTATCCATCGCTATGCAATTAACAAATAATTAAAATATTAAAAAAATTGTGTGTGTCAGCTCCGACGCACGACTGGAGTTTACTCCTTAAGTTCGATAGTCTAACCAGACGCAAAAAGAGTTTATTTACATATAACTTAAAAAAGATTGATACTGTATGAAAGGGTAAATTAACAAATTAATGAAAATAATATACATATCTAAATATATATTTATTCATTTCATATACACTTATTATAACTAATCGACGAAATATTTTACATTAAACTTTTTACAATAGTCAATTTCAGATGTGATAAATATATCATTAGGAATGTTGATAAATTGTGTAATTATTATTATCAGACTATTATCATTTTTTTTAATATTAATTAAATCAACATTGCCTGCATTATTAATTACAGTGACAAGTGGTTTATGGTAACTAAAATAAGACACATGGACGTTCGTAGATACGTGGTTCACGAATCTTGAAAATACCGCATCAATGGTTGTACCATACCTCGATGTCCCCATTGCTCTATCAGAAACAATATCTAAATCAGTTCAGATTTTTAAATTTTATTAATGTCAATCCGTCATCTTTGTTTGTCAAAGTTGCGCGACATAGGATGCGCACCAAAAACGTAACTCACATTTTTCTCATACCGGGCCCCTTATATATGCAAATCGATTCTTAAGGAGTAAACTCCAATAAGCAATTAAAAAACAAAACATAACAGTGCACACATGTTGCATGGAATAAGGTGAGGGCGTCACTGGCGGCCGAGTGAGTAAGAAGACACCATACAGCGCTATAGTAATTAGTGGTGGCGCGACCAGCGTGGCGGCGCAACCAGTAACCAGTGGTCTCGACCCCACCGACTTTTCGGTATTTCTACCGATATGGCATCTGTCCTACCGAAATGCAATGTTTTTTCCACGATTTCTTAGAAAACATGGAAATTGTCCCGAATTTCCTACCGATTTTACACTTTTAAGTCGGCAGATCTTTTCATTTATGCTTAACGTTACGGAAAATCATTCAACAATTAGTATGGATGATTAGTTATTCAATTGCTAAAAGTAAGATATTAACAAAACATCATATCGTGATGACTATGTTATTTTTTCTGCTATAATAATTATGGCACACTTCCAAATTCTAAAGGAATATAATCGTCAGTTGATTATCTGAAATATGCGCGAACAACATTAAAATAAATTATACTGACGAATTGAGAGAACCTCCCCCCGTTTGGAATCGATAAAAAGTAACGTAAAAAATAGTCTGTAAGTGTGATAAATAAACGAATTTGAATTAATATTGTATTTTTTGTTATATACCGATGTATACTATTTTAGAGGGCAGCTCTACCGATTTCTGACAATGACGTTCGAGACCACTGCCAGTAACATTCTGTGCACGCGTCCGAGTTGGTCGCGCCGCCAAATTGGTTGCGCAACCAAACGGGCACCAGGTGATTAACTCTCTATAATAGAGCTGTATACATTTAGTTGGTAGCGGCGACTGGTTGCGCCGCCATGGTGTCCCGGTGAAATATAGCCCTAAGAACAGCGGTAGTATACCAAACCAATGCCATCCATCTCCGTCACGCCTCACGACGAAAAACAAACGTTTTAATTGCAAATGTTCCCCGCGACCGCTAAATGCGGTGCGGGAATGATTATGGAGGATTCAATCCATTCATCGTTCTCCCTCCTGCCTGAAAATCACTGGTAAGGATTTAAAAACAGCTTACGCGATTCGCAAGGGCAAGTGAATGCCGAAAGCCCGATTGGTGATGCATAAAAATCCCTTGTTCGTTCGTTTTACATCAGGCTGGTATTATAAAATCGGAATTATTGATGGTTTCTTTGTTTGCTTGAGCTGATCACTCATCTTCATCTCGGAAATCAATTAAGTAACGAATTTAGATGAAAAACGATGCGCTAGATTCCTGCCAAAGTTTATGTGATATTAAAGTCTAAAGGCGATGTTGACGGCAGTCTTAATTTAATCAATAATAATCAGTCTAAGATTTATGCCCATATCCAGCAATTTTGCTAAATCTCGATTTAACCAAAAACAGATTTAACCTATACAAGAATGTCCAATTAACATTGACGTTTGGGCATTTTTTATGGGCTGAATCCAGTTCTAGTTAAATCGGGATTTAGGAAATTCGCCGCATGTGGGAATTACTTAATTAATAAGCATATTCGTAAATGAATATTCCTCAGTTCCTACTAAAGAATTAAAGGATGAATTATTATTTCTGTTTTAATACTTTCCTACTGTCTATATTGACAAAATTTTGCGGTAAAATTGAAGGAGATCGTACACTTCATTGAAATTTCAGAAAAGGGAATTTGCATGATTTTTTTATATTTTTATTATGAGAACTGTTAAAATAGCCGCTTTACACGGGCAGTTTAAACGCGCGATATTTTGGAACGCTTGGTTGTGACGTCACGATACATTAAACCTATAAACAAGGTCAACGACCTTACAATATACTGTCATTTTGCGTTACATACCTTCACAGCGCATCCGCCAATGACACGGTTCCCAACTTAGGGGTTTTGCCCCCAGATTTCGGGGCTAGTTGTGTTAAAACGGACTTTTTTAGGGGATGGAATTTTTTGGGGGTTTTAGGGGCTTTTATTAAAACTTGCAATTACATCGAAAAACAAAGCGTGTGTTTTCTTTCAGTTTTGTGCGTAGAATGGAACGCACCACGATATGAAACGACTGAACTGACTGTGTGGCGGGTTGTTTCCTAATGCTGTATGGACTAAAGTTAAAAAACAGCTAAATAACATTTAACAGCCTGTCAGCTCATTTTCGTTTGTTTGTCCTTTCGGAAACTGTATTTATTCAATAAAATAATTTACTGTAACTAAATCTGTAACGTTTTAATTTATGAGCAACGAAAGAATTTGGGTAATAAGTAGGTACATATAAAATTCTATAGGTAAGGGGATTTTAGAGGAATTTAAAAAATACTTAGGGGAAAATTTTGGTAAGGGTTGGTAACACTGGCCAATGAAGGTATGGAACGCACGTTCTACACCTTCACTGGCGGATGCGCTGTGAATCCACTATCTTTGGAGCCTATGTCAATCAAATAGATATTATGTTTCATACTTTTTTGGCAAAAAATTAAATGTCACAGTGAAAAGTTGCACTCGGTTTCTAGGTGAACCGCGGCTTTGACATCTGGGCACTCGCACTCTAATCTCGTTGACATGTGCATATCCTGTGAACATCACATTTGTTTGTTGTTACATATATTTTTATGTCATAACCGCTCTCGTTTTGAAAATCTGAATTTTCCACTAGTTTTTCACACTTTTATATCATTAATTTCTCGCTCGTAAAGACGTTTTATTAACTAATCCTCGTCAAAACGATTTTTTTATAATAAAAAAAACAAATGTTCTATTCAGTTCAATTCAAATGAATTCGATTAAGTTAAAATGAAACTTTCGGTTGTGATGAGACTATCAATTAAAATGAAACGTTCGATGCGACTATTAATAAAATCCAATTCTCCGTATAATTTAAAGAGATAGTCATCCGGATTCATTTTCATCGCAACCAACGAGAGCTGCGACAAAAGAATTAAATATTGGACGAGTTGAGTATCTTTCAGAATATGTGTCTACCAACATTTTGCAAGAGCCTTTCTTGCAGCGCAGCGCACACCAAGATAGGCGCGGCGAAGATACTGTGAAGATAACAATTAAAATTAAACTCTAATTCCTATAAAATATTCATAAGTTTAAAAAAATCATGGCAAACATGAAACTATACACAAACATCCAGGAGAGCCGGTGCACGACTACTCCGCTCGGTGGCTCTATGCCGCAAAGTGACTGCGCGCCGCACTGTGGCTCTGTGCCGCGCTCAAAGTCGCTGCGCGCTGCGCTCAAACTGACTGCGCGCCGCACTGTGGCTCTGTTCCGCGCTCAAAGTCGCTGCGCGCCGCGCCGTGGCTCTATGCCGCGCTGTGGCTCTGTGCCGCGCTCAAAGTCGCTGCGCGCCGCGCCGTGGCTCTATGCCGCGCTGTGACTCTGTCCCGCGCTCAAAGTCGCTGCGCGCCGCGCCGTGGCCCTATGCCGCGCTGTGGCTCTGTGCCGCGCTCAAAGTCGTTGCGCGCCGCGCCGTGGCTCTATGCCGCGCTGTGGCTCTGTCCCGCGCTCAAAGTCGCTGCGCGCCGCGCCGTGGCTCTATGCCGCGCTGTGGCTCTGTGCCGCGCTCAAAGTCGCTGCGCGCCGCGCCGTGGCTCTATGCCGCGCTGTGGCTCTGTCCCGCGCTCAAAGTCGCTGCGCGCCGCGCCGTGGCTCTATGCCGCGCTGTGGCTCTGTGCCGCGCTCAAAGTCGCTGCGCGCCGCGCCGTGGCTCTATGCCGCGCTGTGGCTCTGTCCCGCGCTCAAAGTCGCTGCGCGCCGCGCCGTGGCCCTATGCCGCGCTGTGGCTCTGTGCCGCGCTCAAAGTCGTTGCGCGCCGCGCCGTGGCTCTATGCCGCGCTGTGGCTCTGTCCCGCGCTCAAAGTCGCTGCGCGCCGCGCCGTGGCTCTATGCCGCGCTGTGGCTCTGTGCCGCGCTCAAAGTCGCTGCGCGCCGCGCCGTGGCTCTATGCCGCGCTGTGGCTCTGTCCCGCGCTCAAAGTCGCTGCGCGCCGCGCCGTGGCTCTATGCCGCGCTGTGGCTCTGTGCCGCGCTCAAAGTCGCTGCACGCCGCGCCGTGGCTCTATGCCGCGCTCAAAGTCGCTGCGCGCCGCGCCGTGACTCTATGCCGCGCTGTGGCTCTGTGCCGCGCTCAAAATCGCCGCGCGCTGCTGCGTGGCTCTGACTATTAATTGTCACTTTATTTTTTTCGTTTATCGACGTTTTATTTAAAATAATATTTAGTGCTGTACTAAGTTCACTCACAAAGCAATAACATAATACAACCAAAAGAATATTTAAGCAGATGCATGGCTATTTTACATTGATGTAAAATTGATCGAAAAAAAAACTATTTTAAGCGACGACGACGACTCACATTCAAAACTCATTAGAGCACGATGATAAGTTGCTATGTGTGTGTGATAATAAATAGTATAGCAATTAAATTGTATTGCTTTTCCTGTTACAGTTGGCGTTGATATCAAAGGCTATTAATAAAAACCGTTAGTATATAATGAACCAGTCAAATTAACGAAAATCAACAATGAATCTAAAGAAAAGTTTCCTAGAAAAAAATCCACGCGGACCAGGCAGCGGACGGGACTCGAACCGTGGTAGCATAATGGTCAGTGCATTCGCCCGGATAGCGAAGGGTGCGGGTTCGAGTCCCGTCCGCTGCCTGGTCCGCGTGGATTTTTTTCTAGTAAACTTTTCTTTAGATTTAAACATCTAGCAGTTAAATGCTTAAAAATAAATAAAAACATAATCAACAATGAATTAATATATTGTAGGATCACATCAAGAGGCTCGATGACGCAGGTGGATAGAGCGTTCGTCCCGCGGTCGTAGAAGTTAAGCAAATTCCCTAATGGTCGGTCATTGGATGGGTGACCAAAACTCTTCGTTCTACTCTTATCGTTCGCTAACGATTTCCTATAAGATTTAATCTCATACTTTCTTTCTTCATTTTACTTTTATAATAACTTACGTGTAAGTCGTGACTTTTGAAACAAACATATTCATTTACCTGAAACAATAATTATGATATGTGTTAGTTTAACTATATGTAAGACAAATTAAATCATTTTTAGTAAATGTTAAACAAATTTCAGAAGGATATTACTCTTAAGTCTATAAACTAATGAATAATTTTAATGATCATTGTTGAGAGTTGTTACAGACAGTGAACATAAAAAAAATCTAAAAAATAAATCGAATATAAGCTTGTCAATGTTAAAGTGATACAGTCAAAATTCATCCAATTTAGACTCTATTACCCTAAAACTGATTTCCGGGTAATAATTTTATTGGTCAACCTAAAAAACCAGTCAGGTTATGACACAGATTTGCATACGAAGTTTTCCGTACTAGTTTAAAAGATTTCAAAAAGCAAAAACGGCAAAGAACTAACATACTTCTTAAGGTTAACTTACAAACTGGCCTGGTAAAATAAACACATATATTAATGACTAGCGGCCCGCCCTCGCTTTGCTTCGGTGTAGAGCTGAAGTGTAGACTACAGTTTTTGTTCTCAGGCTTGTATTATACACAATGACATTCATCTATGATTCTTCTTATACCTGCATGCAAAGTCACAGCCCGATCGGTTTAAAATTGACAAAGTTTCATACAAACTTTCATTCCCTATTTTATCCCCTTGGGGGTAGAATTGACCAAAATCCTTTCTTAGCGGATGCCTACGTCATAACATCTACCTGCATGCCAAATTTCGGCCCGATCCGTCCAGTGGTTTGGGCTGTGCGTTGATAGATCACTATGTCAGTTAGTCACCTTTGAGTTTTATACATATATATAGATTTAAAACATACGAATTTAGGTAAATTGTTTAATTCTTTTTAATTGGAATATGTAACATAATATTTACTGTTTTCTTTCGTTGCGCAGTAAAATAAAGACAGTCCGTATTTTTCTAGTTAACTACAGTTAATATTGTAATGAGGTGCAATGTGTGCGGTGTTGAAGGCCAGTATACTAATGCGACGACGCAAACTCCATAATACAAAATAAGGTTCATGGCACACCAAACGGTATGTCATAACTTTTTTTTAGCGGACCATTCATGATCGTTCATTCCTGCCGGAATCTATGATCCGTACATATTGAGTGGTACAAGTCGCGGCATGTAAAACGCGGAGGGGATAGCTGCTCATGGGTACGACTGGAGAGCCAATCGGCGCAACGCACGCCCACCCGCGCACCTCGTTTCCCCCCAACACATCTTAATTTTTAGTAGCGATGGGCGTTTTTAGATATTTGTGATATCGATGCGCATCGATATCAGATAAATGGCATCCGATGCCGGCACCGATGCCAAATGAATATCAATACCATAGTATCACAGGATGCGATGCGATACGAATTACGACAGATGCTTGTTTAGGGTAACGTTGACAAAAACTAGTTGGCATCGGCATCCAATAACGGTACCCAGTCGCATCCAAACCTGGCATCGTTATCATGTTCACGCATGATTATTCTAAAAACGCCCACCCCGTGAAATGCGGATAGATGCATGTTTTGCGTAGGATACAGTGTCCCTTCGATTCATGAATCATGACTTGAAAATGCATACGAAACCATACATTTATTTTCGGCATAGTAACTGAAAATATTGAATGTTGGCAAAATTATTTTTGTGTATGTGTGTGTGTGTGTGTGTGTGTGTGTGTGTGTGTGTGTGTGTGTGTGTGTGTATTAATCTTTAACATTGGCTTGGATTGGTTTCAACTTTATTTTGATATTTGCAACATGAAAAAAAACTTTGTAGTAATTAAACACACAGTAGATTATTCTTTAACTGCTAGATTTAAAAATCTAGTCACCAGAAAAACAAACCGCTTGGTCCCGGCATCTGACAAGATTATTTATTTTGTTTAAATTAAAAAATATCAAAAATCAAATAAGTATATTTAATTTACATATATTTTAATCAGTGTTCATGCCTAGTAAGTTTAAATAGTGTTTAATTGTGACGTCATGCCGATGCCTTCATTTGGCTATTCCTGTATGCTATTTGCAAACTTGACATAAGTCTGTCCTTCTCATTGATGATGATGAAGGACTGGTGTCAAGTTTACAAATAGCAAATACAAATAGATAAGTGAAGTGCAGGCATCAGATACAACTGCCATTTTTGTCGCAAATACTATCAAGCTCTAATCGTATTAACGATGAAATCGTTAATTAGTCGAAGTGCTTAGTGTATCGCAACCTTTATTGTTTAAGTGACAAGAATGGATTTAATGAAATGATTGTTTAATGAATGCACGCGGTCTACGCATTCATTATCATGATAGCATGTAAACAATGACTTGTTATGCAATGGAACACAATAGGCATAAAAGCGTATAAAATGTCGATGAGCCTACGCAAAGATAATCCGACAAAGAATTCTAAGATCTTTTCGGACTCTTAGAATTTCTTTGTTTACCTCTAATTATCAAATACGACGTGATCGTCTGTTGGCCAAAATTAGATCTTTTTATATAAGTTCGAACGTTATCGAAGTTCAAAGTCCAAGAGATTTCTTTAATTTTTGTGACCCACTTGCATGTTCAAATGTAACTCATTCTATCTCTATTTAACTTTAAACAATTGACAAAGATGCAATGATGTGGTAAACAGGATTAACTGTATGTAGTACTTATAGGGATGATGACTATTTTTTTTTCTTCGTTTATCAGGTAGATTATCAAAAAGTATTGGACACGTATTTTCCTTTATCACATAATATAAACATTGCAGAGATAATATTGATTTGAAAAGTCGCATGACGTCACGTTTTGGTACAATTTTCACTTAAAGTGACGTCACGAGGCCCTACTCCCAAACTTTGACGCGCTATAACTTTGTAATTTTTTGGTTGATTGCCCAAAGAAAAAAATACGTGTCAATTATTTTTTGGTCATCTAACTGATGGACTAAATAGAATTACGTTTACTGTACCCCATCATCACCCCTATTCTGCCAGAGAAAACTAAATTTCTGTAATGTCTAGCAAAGGACATGTATTTAAGTAATTACATGTATTTTAACGCTTTGTTATCAAATTATAATCTTTTTGTAATTCTTCACCATATGAACATTAAAAATTAAAAAATCACATCGAGTAGGCTGTTACCAAGATCTGGGATAAAGTAGTGACAATAATTAATAATTTTAAGCAAAAATACCATAATTTACTTAGGTATAAGGGATAATAAATAAAATAAATAAATATAAATATTTCCAACACTCACACCAATTAGCCTAGCCCCAAAGTAAGCACTGTAAGGCTCGTGTTATGGGCTACTAGGGTAACGGATAGAATACATATACTGTACATATATAAGTATATTTTTATATAGAAATGCATATTAAACATCCATGACTGGAGTGCAAATGCTCGTATTCATCACACAAACATATGCCCTCACCAGGATTCGAACCCGGGACCTCTCGAGTCGGCGACACCATGAAACCCGGCGTACAAACCACTCGGCCACGGAGGTCGTCATTAGTTTAAGCGCTATTTTAGTTGATTACTCATCACAAAAGCTGTAGTCAAACTTATTCAACTGCATTAAATTTAAAATATGGTTTTGCAAAATATCGACCGAGGAATCACTAACCCTGATAATACAGCTTTTACTTGTTTCTGGGTTAGACGTTTTATTTATTGAGCTTTTTATATGTATACCTGTAGACTTTATAAGTTTAATCAAATTAATTTATTTTTTATCCAATATATGTATAAATATTCATTTCAAGTTTTCTCCAGTCCCATCCCATCCATCCATCCATCAGCCTTTCTCCGTCCACTGCTGGACATAGGCCTCCCCCATGGAACGCTACAATGCGCGGTCCTGCGCTATCCGCATCCAGCGGCTCCCAGCACATTTGACGATGTCGTCAGTCCACCTTGTTGGGGGCCGCCCCACGCTGCGTCGTCCGGTACGTGGTCGCCACTCGAGGACCTGTCTTACCCAACGGTTGTCAGATCCTCGAGCGATGTGGCCCGCCCATTGCCACTTCAGAGTGCTAACTCTTCGGGCTATGTCGTAAACACCGGTCCTTCTACGGATCTCCGTATTTCGGATCTTATCACGTAGGGAAACACCGAGCCCATCCCAAAATAAATTTATTAAAAATGCTAATTCTATCATGGTATTGTTTGTTTGAACCGAAATAACCATTTACTAAAATAATGCAATAAACTAACTCAATACAGATTGCGTTCTCTATTATAACCTTATAAAACGTATTAAAGCTACATAATGAATTATCAACGGAATTTGAGTGTTTTCAATAAAAAAAAAAGTTAATAGATTTTATCTACAATCACAACTGCGTAAACGAAGGCCAAATTAAAAATAACCTCCCTTTTACTCGAATGTCATCGCTGCTCCACCAACAAGCAGGCTTTTGTGGGGCACGCACCAAACCAGCAATGGAAGTAAAAATTTAACTCGTAATCGACCTTAAGAAGTTAAATTCAGATAATTTGTTTGCCACAATAGCACAATTATAATAATCGTATTTGTTCAGGGCAAAAATGACCTTACTTCTATAGTTTTAAGGTCAAACATTATTAAATACTAGGTGTTTAGTAATAAAGCAGGTACTTCTATGTATATAAAACTCAAAGGTGACTGACGTAGTGATCTATCAACGCACAGCCCAAACCACTGGACGGATCGGGCTGAAATTTGGCATGCAGGTAGATGTTATGACGTAGGCATCCGCTAAGAAAGGGTTTTGATAAATTCTACCCCCAAGGGGATAAAATAGGGAATGAAAGTTTGTATGAAACTTTGTCAATTTTAAACCGATCGGGCTGATACTTTGCATGCAGGTATAAGAAGAATCATAGATGAATGTCATTGTGTATAATACAAGCCTGAGAACAAAAACTGTAGTCTACACTTCAGCTCTACACCGAAGCGAAGCGAGGGCGGGCCGCTAGTTGACAATAATAGCCGTTGTTAGCCTTAATAAGGAAAAATTTATGACGACAACCTTTTGAAATTATTTGCGAAAAGAACATGCCGCGCTTTTGAAATATTTAATAGGCAAAGTTAACATCAGTGTAAATGACTCGGCTCCACTCGGGCCATCCCTCACATAACACTTAAACAGAACAGCCATCTAAAATGTTTGCAGCTAATGAAACCGCAGCCGGCCCTTTTACTGGCAAGTGGATGTAAAATATAAACACTCGGCCGTTGTCGGGCATCAACATAAAAAATTGCCAATGAAACACTCTCGAGTGTACCACGAGCGTGGTGGCCATTTAGAATCGCAACATAAAACCTTAAATACAAGCGAAAGCGAAGAATAAACGCGGGTAAAACCAAAAATAATAATATCAACATTGGAATTGATTGAGTGAAATTACGGCTGAAATGAAAAAAATCGGCTGCGATCGTTGAAATTAAGCAACTTTCGCAGTGGTTGGTCATTGGATGGGTGACCAAAAATTTACTATCTCGAGCTCCTCCGTGCTGTGGAAGGCACGTTAAGCCGTTGGTCCCGGTTGCAGCTGCAGTCGTTAGCACCTACAAATCCGCACTGGGCCCGCGTGGTGGGTCATGGCCCAATCTCCCTCTTCATCCATAGGGAAGGCCTGTGCCCCAGCAGTGGGGACATTAATAGGCTAATAATGACGATGAGTGAAATTTTAACATTTTCTAAACCGTGAAAACTAAACATCCTTAGCATATTTTCGTGAATATTTCTATGAGTAGACTCATGTGTGGTTACAATTTGATAATAAATGGACCTTCGTTATTTCATACTAATAAAACAACAGAACACTCGCATTGGGTTACTAAGATGTAATGGTTATGAGTAACCTCATATTGAAGTCATTTTTCAATTTGACGACTCTGTATATAATACGGGGAGAGTAAAGCCCTTGCTGAGTTTCTTGTCGGTTCTTCTAAGAACAAGGTCTCCCGTCGTAGATTTGCGAACCAATGGCGTAGCTTTTCGACATTCACAAGTGCTTGTTACAGCCTAGACTGAATAAACGATATTGAATTTTGAATTTTAAGAACAGCAGCTATGTAAATACTTGTACTTCTGCAAATTAAATAAATAAATAAATGTTCAACGATATCGCATACTCTTTCTTAATACACAACACTGAATCTACTTGAAGGCTAAACATTGGCCCCCTTATTAATAAATGAAGAATAAGCTAAGACTAGTTACGCCATGTTTTGTTCATGTCACTCAAATGCTATTTGTCATTCAATGAACAAAGACGAAAGATTAAGTAACTTATCCAAGCTTAGTCGTCGCTTATTAATATGGGGGTTAGAGAGTATAATACGGTACAATTAAGCTGATGATCTACAATCATTAATTTATCACTTGCACACGGAAATCGTCCATAGCTATTGCAATCAACAATTTTGATATCCATCATAATGCGAGACTGGTACACTTCACACGACGGCCATTGTTTGTTCATAAACACCCAAACAAGGTGATCCCACCAAAAACATTTTCATGTACGAGACCCTATTGACCCTGTCAAAGAGTCAACAGATCTCATGTAGAACCAAGCTTCTAACTCTACACCATAGTCAAAATATGTGGATTGGCCATTTCGCTACATTCTCATGGGCTTACGGTGATAAAACCCACTTCGCACCCGGAAATAGTCCAAAGTTATTGCACAATCAACAATTTTGATATCCTTCATAATGCGAGACTGGTTAAATTCACTCACACGACGGTCGTTGTTTGTTCATAAACACCCAAAAAAGGTGATGTTCGAGAGGTTTTCCATCGTCCGTCGTGTCGTAAAGTTGAGTGCTCGTGAAATAAAATGAACGTGAGTTATGTTCAAGTTAATTTCAAGCGAAATCTATACAATTTATGTATATCTACCTACAAGCTTTAACAGACTTTATTATTAAAGATATTTTTACTAACAGAAGTTCCTTGTCTTAAAATCTGAACAACTAAGAAACAAACATATTTAACATCTCTTATCTATTAGACAAGTCCGTCCGTCTGTCTGTGGTGCTGTTTCAGCGGCCAAACCGTAAGAGATAGATAAAGAGAATATTTAAGTTATAAGTTAAGAATAATCTGATAAGACTACAAACCGGATTTGAGTAACGTAGCACTTCCGGTTTTCGAGAAATCACGAATTTCAAACGAAACCACACAAAATCTCCGAAGTTCTCAATTAATTAAATACATTTTTTTTTTAAATCTGGTTTTGGTGATCATTTGGTTCACTGGTTTGCTAGTTATAAACTATTTTATCAGTTCTATCTAAAACATCTATATATTATGAGAATGATGACATAATCTCTATCGGTACCATACCATAGAGTATTTTACTGTGTAAACACATCCGAATGGCGTGAAGCCAAGTGAAAACGGAATGTGTATAATAGCTTAACAGTTTTATGTGCAACCCTTTGCCAAAGAGACCCATTACTTTCTCACTTTTAATCTCCTAAAATATCATAATTTGGGAAATGTGAAAATTTCTTAGATAACCGCAAATGAATGGTGTTATTGCTGTTATTATGGACAATTTGGAACTGGCATAAATTGTTAGTGGTCTAACTAATTGGTAGGTAGTGTGTAATAGTGGCTCTCCTACCTGATTCACACTCTGTTTATCGCATAACATATAATTTATTTTTACATGCATCGTCACAATATCTAATGGAAAATCCTGCTTTTCCTTTTTTAACACAAGCTACGGTGCAAACACTATGTTAGGTTTGAGTTCAAAATTTACCACTGTAGCCATTCTCATATTGCCGATCTGAAAAAATCCCCTTCTATTTCCTTCGAGCTTATAGGTACATTTTGTTTATTAACATTTATTTATAGACATTCAAAGATAAGAAAAAGATTTCCTTCGCTGCTGACATCAGAAATACTTTAATCACTAAACAGAATCGTATGATTGCGTTGATGACGATCAAGATAAGTTCCCTGATATATAATTTCTAGGTGATATCACCGAGACATCACGTTAGTCATGAAGCCACGTAATGATAGCAGATGAGGCTGCATAACGGCATTGCGCAATAATAGCTTAGAACAAATAAATAATAAAGAAAATCAAATTATTGAGTAGTTATGTAATTTTAAGCCTTATTATTCATTAGAAGATGACCTATGAAGCACACCTGTTGTTGTTGACGCCGCCGCCGTGATGAAATTGTTTAATAATTTGTATCGGCATACAACAAAAATTAGTATCGAAACAAAAATACATTATAAAGAATCTTACGATTTTCAAATGATGTCGTACTTTACTACTTTTACCAAGAGATAACAGAAATTCTTTTCAGTTATTTACAGTACAAGAATTTAACGTTGGACTGTTCAAGACATCTTGATAATTAATTAGAACTCAACATTTTAAATTCAACCTTTTTCATGATCTTCTTTCTTTTTAAATGCTATGTTACTAATGGCGCTATTTACACTTGTTCATGCGCCTTAAGAAGAAATAGGTGTACATTGTTGAGCCTTTCGATCGATACACTAAAATTACCGATAATTTATTTCTCACTTTGGGGGGTTCGACACCCGGTTCATACAGGTGTTTTTTTTAAATAGGTATCTCGAATACACTTATTATTGTTTTTAAAACAAAAATGTAGTCTTCTTTTAGCAAAACTACAGTAATTAAGGTACTTTCCCTCCATGTGGCAAAGTTATGGGACATAGACATCAGTAACGGCTATCTTACCAGTATAATTAGATAGCCGTTAAGGAAAATATACATAAATTAATAACCACGTCTGGGCAATCTTATCGCGGTTCTGTCACCCCGTGCAACTTTGTCCGATATTACTTGCTGCTGTAATACGGACATCATGATCACATGCACAACAACACTCTTGGAAAAAAATTCCACGCGGACCAGGCAGCGGACGGGACTCGAACCCGCACCCTTCGCAATCCGGGCGAATGCACTGACCATTATGCTACCACGGCCCTATATATAGCATAATCATCATCATCAGCCTCTTTTATGTCCCCACTGCTGGGGCACAGGCCTTCCTTATGAATGGAATAGGGAGATTGGGCCATGACCCACCACGCGGGCCCAGTGCGGATTGGCGGGTGCTAACGATTGCAGATGCAACCGGGACCAACGGCTTAACGTGCCTTCCGAAGCACGGAGGAACTCGAGATAGAAGTTTTTGGTCACCCATCCAATGACCGACCACTGCTAAAGTTGCTTAGCTACAACAATCGCAGCCGAACGCGCTAACCACCTGCGCCATCGAGCTCCTCATATAGCATAATGGTCAGTGCATTCGCACGGATTGCGAAGGGTGCGGGTTCAAGTCCCGTCCGCTGTCTGGTCCGCGTGGATTTTTTTCTAGTAAACTTTTCTTTAGATTTAAACATCTAGCAATTAAATGCTTAAAAATAAATAAAAACATAACATTCTTGGTCTTCGCTTCTATGGTGAAGGATACGATAATGTTGGTGACGTCAGTATTCAAGTGGAAAACACGATGTGCCCAAAATATGACCCTTTAACCATAATAACACCCACTTCCAACGAGTTTTACAATACACCTAAATATAAGTCTACACAAATAATGAATGTCCCACATTGTCATGAATAGTACACCCTAAATAAGCCTCGTTAGCAACGTTCGAGCAAACAAAAGACACTACTGAACAATTCTGCGAAGTCTCAACTGGCTGTGGTGGTAAACACGAAAATTGGCGACCCAATAACTAACTAGGGACCATGTTTCCGGCGCCTGGGTCATCACCACGACCGAAATAACAGGGAGCGTCGACCGCCGGCTTGTTTACGTTCAACGAACGTAGTAGAACGACTGTACGGCGACGAAGAAAGAACCGATGACCTACGGGTGGATGTGCTGTGATTTTCTTATCAGGATATCATAACGTGGCTAGATATCAGAGAAAATTAAACATTAAAACAATTGGTAATACAATAGAGTTTAAATAAGGATTTATAGAAGAAGCAAAGCGAAATGAAATGGTAATTGATGATGAACATATATTAAACCAAAAAAAAGCATAGATAAAATACTAGATGTTACGGTTACTAATATTCTTGCACGGATAGTGAAACCTTATGAACGCACAGTATAATGTCGAGGATCTGTATGGAGAATTAAATAATAGAGACTAGTATCTACGTCAGAACAGCATGTGAATTAAAACAGTATACGATTGTGAAATGCAAACAACTTCAGAATCTTGTATTCCCGATACGAACGACGAAAAATATCTGCAACAACCATGATTATAACACCTTTAAAGTTATACTATGACGTAACTGAATAAATCTAGTAATAGAAAAAGTCTTTTCGTGTTATATTGCAACGCGGTAAGATTTATCCAGTCGATCTTATAGCGAATATGTTAAGGTTATAAATCGATCGAATATATTAGACTGTTTTGGATAGTTTGCCCCTCGTATCCGAAATTTATGTTCGGATCCCGTAAGGGGGGAAGTTTGCGTGATGAATTTTAACGGTAAAAGATGTTTGTACACTTGCCTTGGTTCAGCCAAGGCTACGTTAGTGAATAGAATTCATCAATGACAGCTCCTTTCATATTAGGTCGTTCTCCGTAGTTGAGGTATTCAGATGCCAATGTAATTTTAGCAAGGTAGCAATATATAGCATTTATTGGTTAGTTAAATTGCTAACCGAATAAGAGTAGAACCTGTCAATTCCATGGCTTAGCTGTAATATTTGTAAGCTCGCTAGAGGTCCCCTTTTAACTTTATTTATTATACTAATGGATTTATGTAAGACTTGGCATTACGAATAGGCGATAGAGAACCAAGACTGGGTATCAACAGTCCTATTCTAAATTTAGTAGCATTATAATGTAAATATATCCATGGTGAAATCTTTGGTACAACATCCCTTAGCGACCAAACAATTGACTCGAACAATGTGTCAGCTCAATATCCTCCAAAATTACTCTGCTGTAGACGTGAGTTAATAATGTGCCCGAAACTATGAGAGTAACGAGATTAGAATTCAGTCAGACGTACACCGCAGCGAGTTGGCAGGCACCCCGGGTGCTATGGCAACTGGTGTAACAGAGCCTGTGTAGAGGGAGTACAATGATATTATACCTCCCTCACGTCTAGATAAACTGGAGAGCCGCGAGACACAGTGTCTCGTTGAGAATACATAAGCTAAACTCACCACTTACAACATAAGCTTGTTACGCCTGATTGTAAAACAAATAAGACGGTGCTACACTCTTACGCTACACTCTCCAGCTGCGGAGGACGTCCTATAGGATTGAATATGGCTGAAAATGAATCACTGAACACTTTGGATTCTTCTATATATTGTCGCTCTCTATGTGCAATATAGGTATGTTTTCTTTTCTACTTCTTTTAAGTATTATATAAATATTCTTTTAATATACATTCTTAACTTTACTTTTTATTTCACAACTAGTGGCCCGCCCTCGCTTCGCTTAGGTGTAGAGCTGAAGTGTAGACTACAGTTTTTGTTCTCAGGTTTGTATTATACACAATGACATTCATCTATGATTCTTCTTATACTTGCATGCAAAGTCTCAGCCCGATCGATTTAAAATTGACAAAGTTTCATACAAACTTTCATTCCCTATTTTATCCCCTTCGGGGTAGAATTGATCAAAATCCTTTCTTAGCGGATGCCTACGTCATAACATCTACCTGCATGCCATTCAGCCCGATCCGTCTAGTGGTTTGGGCTGTGCGTTGATAGATCACTATGTCAGTCAGTCAGTCACCTTTGAGTTTTATATTATATAGGTTCTCTTGAACATCCAGCCTTTAGCATAAGAAAATAAATAAGCACGAAAGATAGTAACGCTGCGGGCGTTACAGTAAATTGGCAGAAACTAAGTTTTGATTGAAATAAAATATTAATGTTGATTGTGTCGAAAACAATCAAAGAAGATTGTAGCTAACATTACAAAATTTTATTCGTCTCCAAACTTCAAATATTCTGTAGCGATTTTCCTTGTTTTCAATTTATAAGCTAATGTTATCCTTTAGTCGCATAAATTTATTTACAAATAAGATCAAACGAATTCTGATATTGCTTTCGATGTTTCAGATGCAGTACGTATTATGGATGAATTATTTCTCATTTCGTATACTTCAATGAGATTCTAAGAATGTCTGGCTGGGTATAATATAACGTATAACAAGAATAATCAATCCAAATTTCATTGACAAAGTAAAATAATTTAGGAGCTCGATGGTGCAGTGCGTTCGGTCTGCGATCGTGCATGTTAAGAGACTTTCATAAGTGTCCATCATAGGATAGGTGATCAAAAATGTATTATTATCATTACTTCGAAAGGCACGCGTGGGTCCCAGCTAGTGTTGCCAGGTCCGACTTGTTTTAAATCGGTACATGAGGTCAAAAAAATCGGGATTTAGGGTTGCAGATCGGGACAGTAAACAAAAAACAAGAGGTTTTCAAGTCTGCGTTTAATTTATTGACTTTTAAACTACTAGTACTACGATACGACTTATTGCAATTGATAATGATGGGCAAAATTGAAGGGAAACGACGCGTTGGAAGGCGTAAAAAGTCATGGCTCCGAAACATCCGAGAGTGGACCGGGATCGCCAATGCAGGGGAGCTCTTCCGTTTGGCGCAGAACCGAGAGGAGTACACTAAGTTAACGGCCAACCTCCGGTAACGGAGAGGCACCAGAAGAAGAAGAAACTACTAGTGCAAGTATAGTATTATATTAATTACCAAAATTTAATTTTTTGATTAATCGGGACATTTAGCATCGCGATCAGGTACAAATCGGGACGCGTCCCCAGACCCTTGAAAATCGGGACGTCCCGCGCAAATCGGTACACCTGGCAACACTAGTCCCAGCACTCCCAGCTGCATTTGTTTTTATATTCATTATCCATTTGCATTTGGCCCGCGTGGTGATTCACAGACATTCTCTCTATTGGATCCTTAAGGAAGGGATATATAAATGATTATTTATATATTTGTGTGTATATCTATTTAAAGTTTACATAATATAAATTATCCTAATTTGATATGTACTCGTCAAGGCTTCGATTTTGATATCCATATTATATATAAACGCAAATTTTCCGGTTCACTGGTAGAGAATGCCTAATGGCATTAAGTCCGCCACTTATACTCTGATTTGTGCAATAAAGTATCAGTAAATAAATACATAAAAAAAAATTTAGAGGTTATGGTATGTTATGGAATAATACATACATACACGAAGTCTGATAATATTACACTTGTTTTTAGCAGTCATGTACCTAATACAGGGCTAGCTGTATGTATTTGTGTATCGGAAAATCTTATGCCAGCACTTCACTTGGCTATTTGTTAACTTGACATCACTCTGTCCTTTTCATTCCTCATTAAGCATGATAAAGATAGATCGCTGTCAAGTTTTCATACGGCATGAGAATGTTTCTAAGGGCTATGCCAAAATAGCTAAAACAAACAATATTACCTCGTTTGGGTCGAGAACTCGAGATGTTTGAAGATTCCCGAACGATAGAAACTCTAATCCAAGGGAGGTACTCGTACAAGACAGGCCTTTGTAACGCCTGCACTTTCAAGGTAATTTTCTTTGATAATTAGCAACAAACCTCTCATCATACATACACACATCAAAAGTGTCTAGGGATCAACATATATTTTTGCAATAACTTTTCTCCTGATTGATATTAATTAAAATTTTCTTTAAGGATTCATCAAATAAAGTGTTTTCGTTTGTCACAGTAACGATAAACCAAGTCACCTTTGCATTAATAAAGAAATTTGCCATTTTCCTAATAAAGGGATTTTTGACATTTGAACCACTAACACAAAAGTTCGAAAAAAAGACTGAAATAACAGTTTTCTCTAAAATTTTATTGGGTAACTTAAACAATTAATAATCCGTATTTCTACCGCGAACACTAACAACACAAGAACATCGGTTTGGCATACTCAAAATGAGTTCATCCAAATCACGCTGTGGAATGGCCGCCCATGTTCGTTGCAACAACAAAAAAAGGTCTTCTTGCGACTGGATACCCTCCATATTCGGCAGAGCTCTTCTCTGTAGCATATCCCATGCATGCTCAATCGGGTTCAAGTCTGGCGACTGAGCAGGCCAGGGCAGGACATTGATGTTAGCTGCGGCGAGAGTCTGTCTTACAACTCTTGCGGTGTGCGGTCGTGCATTATCATGCATTAACTGAAATAAGGGACCGATTTGCACTTGTACAGGAACGATGACGTCTGATACAATCGTCTCAGCATAAATTTGAGCGTTGAGGTTGCCTCTGATCCAAATCAACTCAGTTCTTCCGCCGATCCAAATACCCGCCCATACCATGATGGTTCCACCACTATAAGGATGGACTTCCTGGCAGGATTTTAATCGCTGTTGGCGTCCAGGGGTTCTCCAGTGTCGTATACGTCTTGTATCCGGTCTCATACCAAAACGAGACTCATCAGAAAAGCACACGAAACGCCATTGTTCTTCTGCCCAATTTCTGTGTTCAAGAGCCCATTGATATCGAATCCTACGATTGTGCATTGCTATAGGTGGTAACCGTAGCGGTCTTCGGGAATGAAGGTTCACTTCATGCAAGCGGTTTCTGACTGTTTGGTCGCTAATTCAGTTCCCTGAAGAGTGATGAAGCCTCACGGCTAACATCATGGCGGTTATTGTTGGAGCTCTTCGAGTTAAGATTTGAATGTATCGGTCTTGTCTCCGTGTGGTGCAGCGATACCGTCCTCCATGGCGCTCAGCCACGGTACCAGTGCTTCGGTATCGTGTCCAAAGTCGACTGATAACACTCTGACTTGTATTCAGAGCTAAAGCCACAGTACGTTGCCGGGAACCAGCTTCTATCATTCCCACGGCTCTGAGCATTTCTTCCCTGCTTAAATGACGTCGCCGCTCCATAATAACGTTGGTTTTAATCAGTAGTAGGGAAACAGTAGCACTAATAATGTCTTCAATGCGTTGTATGTTTTTATAGGGAAAATATTGACAGCTGATTTTCATCTTTTACTCGAATTTGATTCACAGTTCCTGATTCAAATTATGAAATGCACTAAAAAGGATCCATATAAATTTATAAAATCATAAATTTATTACAAAGCCACATCTCAATCTCAAGAAACCCGCATAAAAATGCTTGATCCCTAGACACTTTTGATGTGTGTATATGAGAAACTTATGCAACTTAATTACAGTTTATAAAGCTATTGATCCTGTGATAGTTATCAAAATATTATTTTAAGAAAATTAACAATGTGTATAACCCTTCGGAGGAGCTCGATGGCGCAAGTGGTTAGCGCGTTCGGCTGCGATCGTTGAAGTTAAGCAAATTTCGCAGTGGTCGGTCATTGGATGGGTGACCAAAAATTTACTATCTCGAGTTCCTGCGTGTTTCGGAAAGCACGTTAAGCCGTTGGTCCCGGCTGCATCTGCAGTCGTTAGCAACCGCCAATCCGCACTGGGCCCGCGTGGTGGGTCATGGTCCAATCTCCCTATTCCGTCCATTGGGAAGGCCTGTGCCCCAGCAGTGGGGACATTAATAGGCTGATGATGATGATATCGGGAAATTCGTAAATTCGTAATAATATCGGGAAGGCAATTCTGTAAAATGAAATTTCTGTAAGATGCATCCATCCAATCCAAACCATTTTACATTATTGAAGTATCGGCGTTGTGCTACAGATTTGAATTCTTTTGTCATTATTTTTTCACCCAAAACAGATCTTCCAACCAAATGAGGTAATTCCAGTGTTTCTAAAAGATTTCATTAGTTTCTATAAACAAATATAAAATATACATAAGTACTCATTTACCAAGCATAACGTAGACAAGATAGAAAAAAAAATGAGTTTAAAGGTAAAGAAATTTAAAACAAATGGTAAAGAAATTTACGCCAATCGTTTGACTAGGAAAACGATTAAGAAAATATTAATAAGTATTGTAATTATTTCAATAACAAAGTAAATGCTTGAAGCTCAGAACGAGTTCTGTTAATTACAAAACGCATCACAGAGAACGATTTCCTTGTAACATTTCACTTTAAGTACCTACACAACTTTGTCAATTTTATTGTCATGTCATTAATGTTGTACATTGATATATACAGGAACAATGAACCTTAAACTTAAAACCTAAAATAACTAAAATATATTACTGACTGATGACTGACTGAACTGATATTTTGGTAACAATATTATTGTAATTTGTACTGAGATAGATATATGTATAGGTAATAATAATAAAGCCGATATAAATCGGCTTTATTATTGATTAATCAAGACTGATCCTCTATTAACTTCGTTAGGTTAAGGTCAGACTACAAAGAAATAGCCCCTTCAAGTGCTCAGAGCCAACAAGACACTTGATTAATAACTGAGTCTTAAGAATCAATTATTACATATATATATATATATATATATATGTCGGCGGATGGCGTCTCACTCGCTCCTACGAAACGCAAAACCGACAACAAATGTCATCAGTCATTGTACCATTGCTTTGTGAAACGTCAAGTTATGACAGTGACAGCTGTCATTACATGGGAGTGGTCTATGCTAAGGGTAGTATTTAAGGGGGTAACGCTTCATTGGAAGGGGCATTCGGCATTCAGCATTCAGACGCGAGCCGCGATAGTGAACGGACGTTAGCAGAGAACTCTCCGCGCTTCGATATTTTGTAAAGTGATTTAAAGATTTAAAATAAACATTAGCTAAGTTATTAGACTACAGTTTCATTTTCGGGAAATATCATTGAATAACCAAGATGGCGGATCAAGAAAAACCACGTGGCCAACCGCCTATATCCAGCCCCCCCCTTCGACATATATATGTAAATTAATATATACAGGAACAATGAACCTTAAACTAAAAACCTTAAAAAATATAATAACTAAAATATATTACTAAAAGTCCCTTTAGGCAAGGTTCCGAAGATACTGGCAGCGTTCCCCCTTTGAATAGCTAGGCTAATTCGTTGTCCGAGGTAGCTGCCAGCTCTTCGGTCTCCAGTGACGGCGACTAACCTTTTTGATATTTCCTTAAAAAACCTCATAGCGCTAGGACCCCACGGACCAAGGGTCTCGACACCGAATGAGACAAAATCATATTCGGAGCCTAGACCCCTGTATTTGCATGCTTTTGCTTTTTCAGCCGCTTCACAAGCCGCACCAGCTCTGTTGTTGGTTCCATGTAGATGGGAAGGGGCCAGCGTGTCTAAACAGGTTGCATCCCATACCAGTACCCTGCCCATCTTCCATGGAAAATGTTGTTGAGACTATTCTTATCAATTTAACAGTAAATATATGCGTTGCAGATAAGGGAAGAATATGCAGACGAGTGACGATGGACAGGCAGTTACGGACGGACAGCGGCGTGAACGAACCGTTATCAGTGTCGTCAAATGATTTACAGTTTTGTTTACAGGCATTTTCAACTTAATCTGGAGTTGTGACCCTGATTCAATTATAAATACTTATAAGATACGAAGAAATGCGATTGAATCAAGGTGGTCTAAAATGTTTCATGTGAATGGTATTTTTTGCGCATTTTATAAAATAACTAGCGGCCTGCTCTCGCTTCTCTTCGGTATAGAGCTGAAGTGTAGATTACAGTTTTTGTTCTCAAGCTTGTATACACAATGACATTCATCTATGATTCTTCTTATACCTGCATGCAAAGTCTCAGCCCGATCGGTTTAAAATTGACAAAGTTTCATACAAACTTTCATTCCCTATTATATCCCCTTAGGGGTAGAATTGATCAAAGTCCTTTCTTAGCGGATGCCTACGTCATAACATCTACCTGCATGCAAAATTTCAGTCGGATCCGTCCAGTGGTTTGGGCTGTGCGTTGATAGATCACTACGTCAGTCAGTCACCTTTGAGTTTTATATATATAGATTACAATGCTTTCATATCTGTTCATATTACGTTTCAAAACATATCCTGCAATTATTAAATTTGAAAAATTAAACGTTTGATTAACAATATATTATTATGATAAGTGCAATCGCGCTATTTTAAATCCGCTGCTTACTGAAATACATCACAATGATTCAGGATTTTTAGATGAAATAATATAGATTTAATGACATCTTATCCCCAGCCCTCCTAGCATGAGCACCGCGATATGATATATAACGCGTTTTTATCATGCTCAATTGTCAAATTACTATGAAGTTTGACAGTTTAAACAATAAAAAACATGATACAATGTAAATTGTGGTACTCAAGCTTCGGGGACTGGGGGCCATTCGCCTAACGGAAATGCTTTGGAAAACGCTAACGCTTCCGATTTCATTTATTTCTGACCGATGAAGGTTTTCAAATACTTCACGCTCATTTTCTTTAATATTGTTATTACCAATGCAAAAGAAACAAAAAGAGCGCGAGGCATTTGAAAACCTCAGGCGGCTAGAAATAACAAAATGAAATCGTAAGCGTTAGCGTTTTCCAAAGCATTTCCGTTAGGCGAATGGCCCCCTGGTCTGTTTAGCCCTATCCGGTCTGGTAATAATTAAAATAAAAAGATCTGCACTACACAGAATATATTATATAGGGCTGAATCGGTGACACATATAAAGTGTCTATCAGACGGTTACGTGAATTCTGTGCACGAATTAATAAAAGATTTTAAAGTAAAGGTCAAAAATTCAATGACACACTTTTTTTCTGGGCATTCCAATCATATTCTTTTGACATTTTAATCTAAGATTTCTTTTTTAAACGCAAAGAGCTTTGCTTCGTGAATTCATAAATCCTTTTCATTCACAAATATTTTATAAGTAGGTATATAATATATAATACAAGCAGCTGAGTTTATAATATGAATAGCACATACTGCGTCTACTACATGATAAAGATAAAATTTATTACGAATAAATATTGACGAGTTGTTCTGAAAATCTATTTTTACCAGACATAATAGATTTGCTTTCAATACTCGATAACGGATATAGATAAAAGTAAATACACGTCGCGTCAAATAACATAGGATAAGACGAAGTTAAAATATGTTTGTTACCAAAGGGGTAAAAATCGTCTTTCGTATTACTCGTACCTCCTATAATCATCATCATCATCATCATCATCATCATCATCATCAACAGCCCATTTTAGTTCACTGCTGGACAAAGGCCTCTCCAAATGCACGCCACTCAGATCGATCTTGGGCTACTCGCATCCAGCTCCTGCCAGCCACCTTGCGCAAATCGTCACTCCACCGTGCCTGAGGACGTCCTACACTACGTTTGCCTAGACGCGGTCTTCACTCCAGAACTCGTCTACCCCAACGGTTATCGGTTCTTCGGAAAATATGGCCAGCCCACTGCCACTTCAACTTGCTAATCCGGTGGGCTATGTCGATAACTTTGGTTTTGTTTGGTTGGTCTCCTATAATACGGAAACAAATAAATTCCAATTTTATTTCGAAATGCATGTATTAATTACCTTTGATACAGATAAAGGCACGATTGCCAATAAAATTTATAATGGAGATAAGTTATATGGCGAAGCAGCAGTCACTACCTTGCAATTATGATAATTTCATTTTAATAACCAATTTCGCAAAATACATTCACGAATAGCCCTCGCTGAGTTTCTTGCCGGTTCTTCTCAGCACAAGGTCTCCCGCCGTAGTTTTGCGAACCGATGGCGTAGCTTCTTGACCTTCACAAGTGCTTGTAACAGTCTAGACTGAATAAATGATTTTTGATTTTAATTAAAATTGTTAGATACAGATTTTTAATTTGGACAAACTCCGTAAGACGCTTCAATCAATTAGTCTCAGTTACGTCTACCATTGTCAGGGGATGCTCAAATCTATATTGTGTGCATGGTTCTTTGTCATACACGATTGTATTTAAAGATCAGGCCTGTTCTTCAATAGGTTGATGTTAATGATAATTGACAAAGGTACTTCGAATGTTTGCCCACAAGCCTCGTAACCAGAACAGATGAAAAGGGTCCGAAAGGTCAGCAAATATATGTGTTTAATATAAAAACAAATACCTGTTTATTTGAAGTGGGTACGGAAACAGAAGCAACGATAAAAAAAAAACCTAAATATGATTAGATAAATCTGACTGGTGTTAAATACAAACCACAAATATAAATAGTTCCACGGCATATTTCATACTTGAAAAGTTACTTTAAGACTTTAAAACATATAAGATCACACTATAAGACTCTTTGTATGTAAAGAGTAATAATTATAAACGCGAAAGTGTGTCCGTCTTTCTATCTGTTGCCTTTTCACGTTTAAACCTCTGAATCGATTTAGACGAAATTTGGTGTATTGATAGTTTGAGTAAAAGCACATAAGATAGTTTATATGCTAAAAAATATCCTTTGATGGGGTGAACGGGGGGGTGCGGGTATTGGAAGTTTTATT
Source organism: Chilo suppressalis (assembly GCA_902850365.2). Classification (NCBI taxonomy): domain Eukaryota; kingdom Metazoa; phylum Arthropoda; class Insecta; order Lepidoptera; family Crambidae; genus Chilo; species Chilo suppressalis. The sequence goes on along the minus strand of OU963905.1, from coordinate 25,566,214 downwards.
AGCAACCAATTTTTTCGCGCAAAGTGGCTGGTACACAGGCCACTAGTTCACTATACAATAACATAGTCTCGATAGTATGAGGCCACTGTACTGTAACCTATAGACGCTTACTATACCAGAGTATCACTCGCGGGTTGCTAGCTGACCTTAACAAACACAATTCCACAAAAAAAACAGTGTCATTTCAAAACGGTCTTCAGTTAAATGATGGTCACAGATTACATTCCCAGAAGGGCACACCGATCCGAGCGTAAAATTCACTTTGCCTACTTCAGTAATTTCAGCATAGATCTACCCCAAGTGCCAAACAAAATTTGTCTATCTACGTAAAACATTAAGGCATTAGTGACCTTGACTCTATTTCTTAGTATTCTATTTTTTTGTCCGAGTCCACAAGACAGACGTCATTTTATAGCTGTCTAACTTGACATGTACATGCGTGTATACAAGTACCGTGAGTAAGGCTTCAACAAGGCGAAGGCCAGTGAGTGGATCCGGCCCAACAAATTGGATGTGGAATAATCCAGCGCCGAATGTTGCCAGATTATCGTACAGTAAGCCATACTCCCGGGGGATTTCGTATTTCAAATAGATTATACCCAAGGCATCGGATAATAAATTAGATAAACAAAACTTTGGAGGTGCCGACGTCACTGTTTAAATCGCAGTATGCTGTTACCAAGCTTCTTTTATAGACGGCCAAGCAAGATTATTCAGCCTTGATCAATGTTAAAATCTCATGGAATCCTGGCAACCGTACCATGCTAACTGCAGGAACACAAAACTGCAGAACAGTTTTAAATGGGATATATTTATGATATACCTTACATAAGAAACCCGAAACAAAATATGCTGCAGAACAGTTTGAAATGGGATATATTAATGACAGATCTAACATAAGAAACCAGAAAGTTTATTACCAGGCCAGTATAATAGAGCTTTAGAGAACCTTTAGATGATAGAGTCACCTTGTTGGGAATTACGCATTATTACAATTGAAAACTCGACGGTTAATCTGCTTATTATGCGAGAATTACATACACAAACTGTATAATTTTATGAGGCGTATAAGAAAGGCAGGTATAAACTATCATTCTAACAAAAACAGTTATTGTAGATATGTTTAAATGTTTATTTCCCCAATTTAAGCTGTCGAAAGAAATAATGGTGGGTTATATAAATAATGGCATAATATAATGTATACGTACATAATACTAAACATAAATACTGTTGTTATTGGACAGAGCAGCGAAGCAACACGCCGCCAGCAATAGTTAATTGAAAACACGTGTATTTGTTAATGCTATTAAAAAATGAAGCGGCATAACAGGTCTGCGTTAATTCGGGTAAATCCTTACATATTAAAAATGGCGTACTAAATATCATAAGATCTTAGAAAATTCCTTTCCACATTAATAAGATGGAAACAAAGTTTTTTATGTTAGTATGAAAAATGAAATGAGACAATAGAATAACGAAACACAAGACCAACATTACGTCAATATAAAATCTGTTATCGTACTCACAAGTGGAAACCGCGACAAACCAGAATTCAAACGTGATTTCGATTAACTCACAATTGATGGTATTATTGAATAAGCAGCGAGTGAGTGCGCGAGTCACTTCTGTATAGAAATATTTGTTACGGTTAGATACTCTTCACATGTTGTATCTTAACAAAAGTCTTATTTGTTCTCGTTTCGTCACAGATCTATGTTGGTGATAGGTTGTGACAATCAGACACATTGTATGCGACGATCTGGATTGTACTTGTACAAGATAAAGTACAAAAAGTGAGACAATTATCAAGACACGCGGCGCAACGTCTGGAAAGTTTAGGAACCTTTTTATCTGAACATGAATTATAAGGTTTGACATACAGGTAGATACTAAATAAGATAACACCTAAGGTTCCTTTTGAATAGATATAGAGGGTTCTGAAACAGTAAATTTTACAAAAGATGTAAAACACAGAGACGGTGACGTGACTTTAGTTTTAATTAGGAATGATCTGGAAAAATAATTATGATTTGACGAAGGAAAGTACAATAGAAACGATTTGAACAAATTCTATTATATATTTTATTGAAACCGGGATCACTACTTCGAAAACAATAATAAAGTGTTCATGTAGTCATATCATGATCGGGTCCTGAATATTTTATCCAATTGTGAGGAGACGATGATCTCATCAATGCGCATGAGACCAGGATGGATGACCTTCTGGAGGTCATCTTGATGACAAGTTTGTATAAAGCACGGGAGGCTATTACCATAAGTCGAGCTATGAATAACATTGAGTAGGCGATTATTTTGTATGTGTGTGTCTATATCCTTTTGCTATTGAGTTTTAAAAATAACGCTCTGAACAAGTTTTTTTGTGTTTAAAGATGTGGTTGCTAAAAAGAAGATCATAATATTGGTATCGGAATAAGGAAAATATCGCTACATCAGAGCATTGTGCTCCTATTTTTGTTTACAGATAAAACCTAATATGATGTCTGAATCTTGTATGGTATTTCCTAATATCGGTTTCTAAGAGATGCTTTATACAGAAAAATATTTCTGGTGAAAAAGATTGGAACAAATGGAAACTTTATTATTATATACCTACTTATAAATCAGGAAATTACACTGGTTAGTCTAAGACAAATAAGTTATGACAATTAGGAGGTACACAGTTTATATTAAAATATAAATAGTTCCACGGCATATTTCATACTTGAAAAGTTACTTTAAGACTTTAAAACATATAAGATCACACTATAAGACTCTTTGTATGTAAAGAGTAATAATTATAAACGCGAAAGTGTGTCCGTCTTTCTATCTGTTGCCTTTTCACGTTTAAACCTCTGAATCGATTTAGACGAAATTTGGTGTATTGATAGTTTGAGTAAAAGCACATAAGATAGTTTATATGCTAAAAAATATCCTTTGATGGGGTGAACGGGGGGGTGCGGGTATTGGAAGTTTTATTAGCAACCAATTTTTTCGCGCAAAGTGGCTGGTACACAGGCCACTAGTTCACTATACAATAACATAGTCTCGATAGTATGAGGCCACTGTACTGTAACCTATAGACGCTTACTATACCAGAGTATCACTCGCGGGTTGCTAGCTGACCTTAACAAACACAATTCCACAAAAAAAAACAGTGTCATTTCAAAACGGTCTGCAGTTAAATGATGGTCACAGATTACATTCCCAGAAGGGCACACCGATCCGAGCGTAAAATTCACTTTGCCTACTTCAGTAATTTCAGCATAGATCTACCCCAAGTGCCAAACAAAATTTGTCTATCTACGTAAAACATTAAGGCATTAGTGACCTTGACTCTATTTCTTAGTATTCTATTTTTTTGTCCGAGTCCACAAGACAGACGTCATTTTATAGCTGTCTAACTTGACATGTACATGCGTGTATACAAGTACCGTGAGTAAGGCTTCAACAAGGCGAAGGCCAGTGAGTGGATCCGGCCCAACAAATTGGATGTGGAATAATCCAGCGCCGAATGTTGCCAGATTATCGTACAGTAAGCCATACTCCCGGGGGATTTCGTATTTCAAATAGATTATACCCAAGGCATCGGATAATAAATTAGATAAACAAAACTTTGGAGGTGCCGACGTCACTGTTTAAATCGCAGTATGCTGTTACCAAGCTTCTTTTATAGACGGCCAAGCAAGATTATTCAGCCTTGATCAATGTTAAAATCTCATGGAATCCTGGCAACCGTACCATGCTAACTGCAGGAACACAAAACTGCAGAACAGTTTTAAATGGGATATATTTATGATATACCTTACATAAGAAACCCGAAACAAAATATGCTGCAGAACAGTTTGAAATGGGATATATTAATGACAGATCTAACATAAGAAACCAGAAAGTTTATTACCAGGCCAGTATAATAGAGCTTTAGAGAACCTTTAGATGATAGAGTCACCTTGTTGGGAATTACGCATTATTACAATTGAAAACTCGACGGTTAATCTGCTTATTATGCGAGAATTACATACACAAACTGTATAATTTTATGAGGCGTATAAGAAAGGCAGGTATAAACTATCATTCTAACAAAAACAGTTATTGTAGATATGTTTAAATGTTTATTTCCCCAATTTAAGCTGTCGAAAGAAATAATGGTGGGTTATATAAATAATGGCATAATATAATGTATACGTACATAATACTAAACATAAATACTGTTGTTATTGGACAGAGCAGCGAAGCAACACGCCGCCAGCAATAGTTAATTGAAAACACGTGTATTTGTTAATGCTATTAAAAAATGAAGCGGCATAACAGGTCTGCGTTAATTCGGGTAAATCCTTACATATTAAAAATGGCGTACTAAATATCATAAGATCTTAGAAAATTCCTTTCCACATTAATAAGATGGAAACAAAGTTTTTTATGTTAGTATGAAAAATGAAATGAGACAATAGAATAACGAAACACAAGACCAACATTACGTCAATATAAAATCTGTTATCGTACTCACAAGTGGAAACCGCGACAAACCAGAATTCAAACGTGATTTCGATTAACTCACAATTGATGGTATTATTGAATAAGCAGCGAGTGAGTGCGCGAGTCACTTCTGTATAGAAATATTTGTTACGGTTAGATACTCTTCACATGTTGTATCTTAACAAAAGTCTTATTTGTTCTCGTTTCGTCACAGATCTATGTTGGTGATAGGTTGTGACAATCAGACACATTGTATGCGACGATCTGGATTGTACTTGTACAAGATAAAGTACAAAAAGTGAGACAATTATCAAGACACGCGGCGCAACGTCTGGAAAGTTTAGGAACCTTTTTATCTGAACATGAATTATAAGGTTTGACATACAGGTAGATACTAAATAAGATAACACCTAAGGTTCCTTTTGAATAGATATAGAGGGTTCTGAAACAGTAAATTTTACAAAAGATGTAAAACACAGAGACGGTGACGTGACTTTAGTTTTAATTAGGAATGATCTGGAAAAATAATTATGATTTGACGAAGGAAAGTACAATAGAAACGATTTGAACAAATTCTATTATATATTTTATTGAAACCGGGATCACTACTTCGAAAACAATAATAAAGTGTTCATGTAGTCATATCATGATCGGGTCCTGAATATTTTATCCAATTGTGAGGAGACGATGATCTCATCAATGCGCATGAGACCAGGATGGATGACCTTCTGGAGGTCATCTTGATGACAAGTTTGTATAAAGCACGGGAGGCTATTACCATAAGTCGAGCTATGAATAACATTGAGTAGGCGATTATTTTGTATGTGTGTGTCTATATCCTTTTGCTATTGAGTTTTAAAAATAACGCTCTGAACAAGTTTTTTTGTGTTTAAAGATGTGGTTGCTAAAAAGAAGATCATAATATTGGTATCGGAATAAGGAAAATATCGCTACATCAGAGCATTGTGCTCCTATTTTTGTTTACAGATAAAACCTAATATGATGTCTGAATCTTGTATGGTATTTCCTAATATCGGTTTCTAAGAGATGCTTTATACAGAAAAATATTTCTGGTGAAAAAGATTGGAACAAATGAAAACTTTATTATTATATACCTACTTATAAATCAGGAAATTACACTGGTTAGTCTAAGACAAATAAGTTATGACAATTAGGAGGTACACAGTTTATATTAAAAGATTAAGAAATTTAATAGAAGGTGCAATAGTTTTAAGAAAAGAATATTTGCGCCGGGCAATACCAAATAAGAAGAACACTGAAGGCAACATTACGACACCATACTTATACTGCGTAAATTGATAAATACGCAAAAACAATGTCTAGAATTTTGCAAGGATCAAATAGATTCATATGAACTGCTTCCAGTACTCGCAGACAATGTCTGTCACTCAATCTAGCCGCGATTTGCCGCGGCCGTCGCGCCCGAGTGGCTCGCCTTGGTCGTCGCCTGCGCAGGTGACCTCTACATGAACACCACGCCAATAAAACTTTATCATCACGCAGTAAGATTCAAATTCGCTGCTACTATTGTCTTCCATCTACTTGTTTACTTGCACAAAGAAGTAATATTATAGTATAATAGTATTTACTTTATAATTTTCAAATCTGTCACGTTTAATTTTCTCATATTTACAAGAAACAATTGATAATATAGATGTTTACAAGGATAAATGAAACGCATCATTACCTACACCATCGATTTTATCTGAACTTAATAATCTCTTATCTATTAGACAAGTCCGTCCGTCCGTCTGTCTGTGGTGCTGTTTCAGCGGCCAAACCGTAAGAGATAGATAAAGAGAATGTTTAAGTTATAAGTTAAGAATAATCTGATAAGACTACAAACCGGATTTGAGTAACGTAGCACTTCCGGTTTTCGAGAAATCACGAATTTCAAACAAAACCACTCAAAATCTCCGAAATTCTCAATTAATTAAATACTTTTTTTTTTCAAATCGGGTTTTGTTGAACATTTGTTTCACTGGTTTGCTAGTGCTATTATAATAAGCTTTTTCCTTACCTTAATACTTATCAGGTCAACGAACTTTAGAAATAATTACGCAGAAACGAATATTCTTGTTATTCATGTAATTAGCATCAGAAAAGTATTAGACGCTTTTGAGTGTCTGACACCATTTTAGAATAAAATAACATACGTGACCACAACAATAGAAATAGGGAAATAGCCATAGCAAATTTAATGAGTGGTCCATGTAGTGTTACAGCAAGAGCGTTGTAGAATTCATTGCAATGAGTCAGATTTAAACCAAGGAATGAATCGAATATCACCAGCAGTGAAAAATTGGTTTTCATGTTGACCAATTATGTAAGAAGGTCCTTTTCTATTCCATTTGCGTTGTCTTGAGTCTTGTCCAAGAATAGTTTGGTTTATCGAATATCACCAGTAGTGAAAAATTGGTTTTCATGTTGACCAATTATGTAAGAAGGTCCTTTTCTATTCCATTTGCGTTGTCTTGAGTCTTGTCCAAGAATAGTTTGGTTTATCGAATATCACCAGTAGTGAAAAATTGGTTTTCATGTTGACCAATTATGTAAGAAGGTCCTTTTCTATTCCATTTGCGTTGTCTTGAGTCTTGTCCAAGAATAGTTTGGTTTATCGAATATCACCAGTAGTGAAAAATTGGTTTTCATGTTGACCAATTATGTAAGAAGGTCCTTTTCTATTCCATTTGCGTTGTCTTGAGTCTTGTCCAAGAATAGTTTGGTTTATCGAATATCACCAGTAGTGAAAAATTGGTTTTCATGTTGACCAATTATGTAAGAAGGTCCTTTTCTATTCCATTTGCGTTGTCTTGAGTCTTGTCCAAGAATAGTTTGGTTTATCGAATATCACCAGTAGTGAAAAATTGGTTTTCATGTTGACCAATTATGTAAGAAGGTCCTTTTCTATTCCATTTGCGTTGTCTTGAGTCTTGTCCAAGAATAGTTTGGTTTATCGAATATCACCAGTAGTGAAAAATTGGTTTTCATGTTGACCAATTATGTAAGAAGGTCCTTTTCTATTCCATTTGCGTTGTCTTGAGTCTTGTCCAAGAATAGTTTGGTTTATCGAATATCACCAGTAGTGAAAAATTGGTTTTCATGTTGACCAATTATGTAAGAAGGTCCTTTTCTATTCCATTTGCGTTGTCTTGAGTCTTGTCCAAGAAAAGTTTGGTTTCATCTCAATAAAGGAAGCAATGCGACACATCCAAGATGTCAAGTGCATGACTCACGAGCAACAGACAAAGAACCAAAACAATCTGGATATTGCCGATTGCTCTCTCAAAGATAAACACTTGAAATCACTTCAATAGCGACATTAACTGGACAATAAGCAGCTCCTTGTAAGTTCTGCAAATTGATATCAGCCTATTAATGTCCCCACTGCTGGGGCACAGGCCTTCCCTATGGATGGAATAGGGAGATTGGGCCATGACCCACCACGCGGGCCCAGTGCGGATTGGTGGGTGCTAACGACTGCAAATGCAGCCGGGACCAACGGCTTAACGTGCCTTCCGAAGCACGGAGGAGCTCGAGATAGTAAATTTTTGGTCACCCATCCAATGACCGACCACTGCGAAAGTTGCTTAGCTTCAACGATCGCAGCCGAACGCGCTAGCCACCTGCGCCATCGAGCTCATTGCAAGCAAATTGATATACTCCTGTCATAAACATGCGTATTTCTGTGTTCTGAGGTACTTACAGTTCAATATTTGACTTACTTCTTTAACTCCTAATTGTCAACTGATTGATGAGGTCAGAATGATATAAACTTACCTGAAACAGAAACAAAATTGATGTTAAAAAAAGCTTTTATTATTCTAAATTCTATAAATGGAGATTCGTAATAAGGATAAACTGTTATCAAATGACATATTTTAATATTAAAAGTCTAGCGATAAAATTTTATTTCTGAAAAAATAGGTATAAAACTCAAATTTATAATAATGATTTGTTTTTTTTTTTATACTAGCTACGGTGTTGTTTTTGTTCTCATTTTAACACGAATACGTAATTAGATATACAAAATTACTATTATCATAAAGCTGGAGAGTTTGTTTGTTTTTTGTTTTGGTTGAACGCGCTAATTGACAAAATACTATTCTGATTTAAAAATGTGTATTAAAAAATAGTGCATTTATCGAGGAAGGCTAAAGGTTATATAACATCACGCTATGACCAGTAAGAGCGCAGCATAGACGAAAAATTTCGCAAAAACGGGTAAATATTAGAGATGGGTCGACTACAGTATTTGCTGACTAGTCGGTCGACTATTCTGCAATGCCGATCATTCTAAACCTGTCTTAGGAAGGTGTTCGGAATATTTCGTCACTACTCGGCTTGCTCACGCACCACACGAGACTCCCAAATCGAGCCGAAATAATCACGTTCCAACATCACAATTTGCCTCTAAGGCAAAAAATTAACCTATGGACTACTTTAAGATTCTCTGGCACTTAAGATTTTATTTACTATTACTATAACTACATATATACTTAATTCCCATTGCTATTCTGTTATGTACGATATTAATTGTATTAAGTTATCTGAATTACTGACAGATTCTTAAGTTTTTAATTCTTATTGTGTTACCTTTTTTATATTTTAAGACTGTAGGTAACTTTAAATACATACTCTAGGTACTGTTTAAATATGCAAAATTAGCATAAGTTTTAAGTTTTATTTCATTGTTATGGGCCGATTATAATCGGCATGTTTTGTCGAATAGTCGCCGACTATAAACGATGCCGAATAGTCGTCTTTCCAGACTAGTCGACGGCTAGTCGGCCCATCTCTAGTAAATATCCATTCAGAATCAGAATCAGAAGAATCTTTATTTCATTGTTATGGGCTTATTATAATCGGCATGTTTTGCCGAATAGTCGCTGACTATAAACGATGCCGAAAAGTCGTCTTTCCAGACTAGTCGACGGCTAGTCGGCCCATCTCTAGTAAATATCCATTTGTGAGCTTCCGTCGCGTGATCAGGGTAAACGTTTAGTCACAGAAATCATGTATGACGGAATGGTTTCTCTTAAGTTTGACTCATTATAACCTGAAGAGCTGGCGAACAAAACGATATATCTGGTCAAAGTACTTTTTTTTACAGTCCGGAGGTTTCGGGCCCGTTGAATTTGAATCTGAAATAATTTTCGATCAAAACCGCCTAAAACAGTGTTAAAATTACTTAATTTATAAATTCAATACCATGCCAAAACCTCACTGTAGGTATGTCATTCACTTTTATACAGCTCCTGTACAATTTTAATTTGTGGAATTATACCGTTTTGTTCGCAAGCTCCGCACCTTTTTCCTCAAATTAACGCAGGTGAAACTTTTTCCTCAAATTAAGAGGTCCCCCTCTGGTTGTGACATAACTGTAATAGTTATACATATGGTATTGCGGACTTTTTTGTATATATTGATGTCCTCTATAAAACTTTAGTACATTCACTTTTTTTTTTTTTATAGATAGGTCCGACAAATGACTCCACCCCACCTGATGTTAAGTGAAGGTGAAGTCCAGACGTGACGATAGCTGATACAGCAGTTTTACCTGCCACACCAGCCATCCTCACCCTACCGGCCTGCATGTTGCTTCTTCGCGCCTCTTTTAAAGGATCCCAGGTTGTAAGAGGGAGGGAACACGTGAGCGGGCAGAGCATTCCATTTACGGATAGTGCGACAAAGAAATGAGTCACCAAATTTCTTTGTACGCGTTGGAATTGTGGCCACAGTTAGACGATGACAACGTAGGCCAGCGCGCGTGCTCCTCTGAAGGAAAGGAGAAGGTGGGATAAGAGAGAATAACTCCTCAGAACACTCGCCGTGGTACAGACGATAGAACGCGCTTAGTGACGCCACGTCACTTTGCTCTATTGTAAATGAATTCGGCAGCGTATGCGATATACGTTATTTTTTGGTATTTTTTTCACACATTGGGTTAAATTATCGAAGTTTTCATACAGAAACCCTAACTTTTTTGAAAATACTATATAGCCTGTGTCCATTAGGGATAATGTAGGATTTTAAACGTAAAAGAATTTGTCAAATCGTTCCAGAAGTTTCGGAGCCTATTTTAAATAAACAAACAAGCAAATCTTTCCTCTTTATAATGTTAGTATAGACAAGAAAAAGGATAAGGTATGTCAATATGCACATTATAAATGATATTTCTCTTAATACTTCAAACAAACACTATTGACAGTCGTGTAAAGTGTTGATGATGATAATAATGTAACCAAAACATAGGAAAAGTATAGAACTGTTCATTTACATTTATTTATTCATACAAAGGAAGATAAAACGATTGTTAACGTATCGGAAATTGCAAATATGCTATCGTATATTTGCAGTTTCTCAACAGCAGCCGTCAACGTCAGAGAATCGCGTGGGTCTCTTTAAAGAAACAATCAAGGACTGTGCATCTCCCACCAAATGAATCAGTGCCATCCAAATAACCACCTTATGATTAGGTATACAGAGACGAACACAAAAGAGGCAAACGTAAATATTTATGGAGACGTGCAAATATATTTGTTATGTATCAATTTGCAAAATACGTGCAAAAAAACACATTAAAAATCAATCACGTCACGAAGCTCTACGCTTGAGTTACAAAATCAGACTGTTCGATAAGAAATTATTCTTACAGTCGTTCATAATAACAGATACAAAAGATATTTTGGAAATTGTAATTAAAGATAAGATCTCAGTGACCACATGTTTATCAACATACAAAATTCTTAAATGTTTATAATGTGAAATGAAGGATGTGACTTTTGAACTTTACTTGGTTTTCAATAAAGAAGCTGAAAATGGCAAATTGTAACCAGAAACTAAATCAAAAATAATAATAGAAAGTGAAATTATAATTCAGCAAACCAAATTAGTAATGACCGATAGCAAAAACGACCGTAATGTACAATCGGAACCCGTTTGCCGAGTGTAAAGCCAGGTCCAGTGAACTACAAAAAGTGGCGACCCGCGAACGATTGCGAAACCGAGAAACCAGTCGCGGCAGCTGGACAAACCTGATGGGCCAATGGTCTGGCCGGTGACGATCATTATCAAAACACTAAAGTTACTATCATTACCGATAACGAACTTACTGCCGCTACAGATAAACGTACTGTTATTGATAACGTAGAGGCATATTAAGTTGCAATCGCATTCAAATTATGTAAATGAACATGATTATAAAATTCATCAATATCCATGATGTTTGATGCTCAAGAAAAAAAAAATGGGTGCGTGTACTTATGTAGGCGCGTGAGAAGTTATCCTTCTTTGGCATCGTTTAAAATTAGTTTTTAATTGCATGCAAATAATTAATTACAATAAATTAATAAAAAGTCTGGAAAAGGACGAAGTCAATAAAGTTCAGTTTTAATTTGAAAAAATAAATAAATAATCAAAATATTCAATTAAAATCGCTACTGAATATAATTTATTAGAACATATGTGATTTGCACTTGTATGAAACTCAAACACGTATTCCGAATATACAAACTAGAAACATGTGGATAATTATTATAAATATGAATACCTATAACTGTTACTTTATTACAAAAAATAAAGATGTGGTTTTTGGTTCTACTACACCAATGGTCAAGAGATGGCGCTGTAGTCTCCTGAATCGCGCTTTGGTTCCGTTGTTCCAGATTAATAAATACTTTTGATAGGCCTTCACAATGCAGTCGTTAGCACCCACTAAATAGAGATTCTATAAAGCGACCAACTTCATGCTGTTAAAATTTTGTGTTACAGTGATGCGCGCGCATCTTAAAATTTCACTCTCATCATTTTTCATAACGCGCCTAAAGAAGTATAACTTCAAAAAACCAATGGAATTAAGTAAATAAATAAAACACAACATTGCAGATTGTATCTATCTAGACAAGAAGGAGGCAATTTTTCCACTGGCAAGTGAGCATTCGTTCCGCTCCTAGGTGGATCGATGGCCACATATAAATCACGTGAGATTAACATAGTAATCCGTGTACTCTTTCACGATCCTGGAGAAACAGGAGAAAGGGTTGGTGAAGGATCTTGCGAGCGCTACAAAGGTGGGAAAACATTCTTTCATTTTGTTACGAAGTTAAGAAAAGGCCAGAAACTGTGATATCGAACTTTATCAGGATCAGAATTTCTCCTTATTAAGTCACAAACGCAAATGTCTCACATTATGCTTCTCATAATGTAAATGACATTATTATGCGTTGATCGCGAGTGCGTTATTACTAAAACTCAATGGAAATAAAAATATTTGCTAAACGACTATTTGGGCAAATAAGAGATATTTATATGAATAAGATGTCTATTTTTAGAATCAGTATTTTAAAAACAAATGAACAAAAACAAAACACACATATTACAGTCTTCTAAGGACACGTTTAACTGTATTTGTTCATGGATATTATTTTGTCCTAACGCAAAAGTGTAGCTTGCAGATATGTTAAGAACATAAAATAGATACATAACTCTTCGGATTCTTCACATTTTTACCTATTCCTAGGAGGATTTTTCACCTATTTCTGATGATGTTTTGATACTCAGCTGGGATACTACTTTATTAACGTACTTAGTAAGAATGATGAAAGGATTATGTTTTTATTTTTTAAGCATTTAACTGGTAGATGTTGAAATCTAAAGAAAAGTTTAAATAGAAAACAATCCACGCAGACCAGGCAGCAGACGGGACTCGAACCCGCACCCTTCGCAATCCGGGCGAATGCACTGACCAATTATGCTACCGCGGCCCTTATGGCCGCGTCGAAATTTTCCTATCCTTAAGCTGCAAGGCAGCGCCATCTCTTCGATTAATCAATCTTTAGATTTCAACATCTAGCAGTTAAATGCTTGAAAAATAAAAACATGACTATCAATGCTATTTCTCCTTTCAAATGTTTAATACTTGAAAAATTATTCATTTGACATTGTGGGTTACCTACAATGCGAAGAGATTGCAGCCTTGCAGCTTAAGGATAGGCAAATTTCGACGCGGCCATCAGGGCCGCGGTAGCATAATTAGTCAGTGCATTCGCTCGGATTGCGAAGGGTGCGGGTTCGAGTCCCGTCTGCTGCCTGGTCCGCGTAGATTTTTGTCTATTAAAACTTTTCTTTATGATGAAAGGAATTATAATATTGTGTGAGTTGGAATAGACGGCAAATCGGACTCTGGATTATTTGATTTGTGTTCTACGCTACAGAGAATTCTGCTAATCGCTCTTATTAGCAGTAGCAATGTGTACTGTGTTATTTTCGCTGTGTGAATCATTAAATAGTTTCCGACATGGTTCTCGGTTTCCGTATGGGTTAAATATAATAGGGATGATGACTAATTTTTTTTCTTCGTTTATCAGGTAGATTATCAAAAAGTATTGGACACGTATTTTTTCTTTTTTCACATAATATAAACATTGCAGAGATATATTGATTTGAAAAGTCGCATGACGTCACGTTTGAGTACACTTATAAGTGAAAATTCACTCAAAATTGACGTCGCGAGCCCCTACTCCCAAACTTTGACGCGCTATAACTTTGTCATTTTTTGGTTCATTGCCCAAAGAAAAAATATGTTACCATTATTTTTTGATCATCTAACTGACGGACTAAATAGAATTTCATTTACTGTACCCCGTCATCACCCCTATTATTCCGATAACCTTTAGTGTTTGTTTTTCATTTCAATACAATCGGTGAAATTAAAATATAACACGAATAACGAAACATTAACACATCAAAGGAGTTACTGTGAAAAGGTGTTTAACTTGTAATAAAGAAGAAACTACGTGACTATTGTGATGAGAGACGTGTATTTGATCAGTGTTACCAACCCTTAGCAAAAATTTACCCTAAGTATTTTTTAAATTCCCCTAAAATCCCCTAAATATAGAAATTTATACCTACCTACTTATCTTATTACCTAAATTCCTTCGTTGCTCATAAATTAAAACGTTACATATTTAGTTACATTTTCCGAGTGGAAAATGAAACGAAAATGAGCTGACAGGCTGTTAAATCTTATTTAGCTGTTTTGATTGGTGGAAGGCAAAGAACTTTAGCCCATACAGCCTTAGGAAACAACCTGCCACACATTGAGTTCAGTCGTTTCATATCGTGGTTCGTTCCGTTCTAAGCACAAAACTGAAAGAAAACACACGCTTTGTTTTTCGATTTAATTGTAAGTTTTGTTATAGGCCCCTAATAGAACCCCCAAAAAATTCCAGCTCTTAAATAAGTCCGTTTTAACCCTTCTAGCCCCTAAATCTGGGGGCAAAACCCCTAAGTTGGGAACCGTGTATTTGATGTTATGAAATACAATAGGTATAGCTCTATCGAGTTGTACAGTACACAAAGAGTGGGTGTAAATAAAATATCGATGCCTGTGTCAGAAGATGACTATTAATACTTATACGTTATCATATCAATTGCCAATGCCAATTATACGAAGTCCATTAAATTTATGACAACAACAAATGACGACAAAGATAGCGAATTTCAAGAAATGCGTTATTTTTTATTTATCTAATAATATAAATTTAAAAATAGCGAAGATAAAAAAAGCATACTAGTGATTAGACATTGTTTGATAAATTTACATGTATGAAGTCCCATTTTTATTTAAACACTAGAGGTCGCCCGCGAATTCGTCTGCGTTAACTTAGATTCTTGAAAATCCCTCTGGAACCTAACATTTTTTCGGGATAAAATTAGCCTATGTGTTAATCTAGGGTGTCAGCTAACTCCATAGCAAATTTTATTAAAATCGTTCCAGCCGTTTAGGTGTGAAGTAGTAACAAACATACACACTCACATACTCACACACTCACAAACTTTCGCCTTTATAATATTAGTGTGATAAATATAAATATGGATAAGCAAACTGTAATATTGGGTATGGAAGAGCGGAGTCACCTGTCACAGGCATTGGAGACGCGCAATGTTTTTTCCGTACATACATTCTCGACTGATTTCTCCTTGGTTTTTATCGCCAAAGAATTGATTTTCATTCATAAAATATAATTGTACTCATTCTATGCTACTCTGTCTTTCTTTTTTCGATAACTTGTGCTTCAAGGAAACTAGAAGCCCTCGAAAAAGGCCAAAAATAATCAATTTTTTATCACCACTAAAGACGTATACTGTGGAGATTTTATACGTATTTACAAACAAAGCAAAATACAGAGGCACAGTATAACTACTTATTATTCTTTGTGTAGAATTTCTTTTAAATATATCTAATTTTGGAGAAGGAAATCGTCGAGAGCTAAAAAACCTCGAATTTTGCAATTTTTATACGAAATTTTCAGCGTTAACTACTGTTGTCCCTATCACACGGTATTTGCCAATGTGTGACAGCAATAGTTTTTTCAAATATCTAGTCTCTCAGCTCTCGTCCGCTCTTAAATAAGTGGCTTCAATCACTTGTATAGAATGGAACCAAACAAATGTTAGAGAAATAAAGTTATTATTATTACCTTATATTTGATTTTATTGTAAAACTTTTCAACTAAATGCTCACAATGTAAGTTAGATTCATTTTACGCCGCGCTTTTGAAAAAGCATACTCGGTTCGGAAAAGTTCTGATATGACTGAACCAACGATCCAATACAAATAGAAGGAACTTAGCTGTTCACTTAGAGAAGTTAATGGCTATGAACGTGAGCCAACTTTAGCAAGGTTCGCTGAAACGTACTTTCCAGATAAACTCGCACTGGATTAATTCCAGAGGTTACTTTAAAACTGAAGGAGCTCGATTGGTTGGCGCATTGGGTCTGCGATCGATGAATTTCGGTATCTTTTACAATAAAGATGTTTATTTTTAAAGCATGTAACTGCTTGATGTTTAAATCTAAAGAAAATATAACTAGAACAAAAATCCACGCGGACCAGGCAGCAGACGGGACTAGAACCCGGACCCATCGCTATCCGGGCGAATGCACTGACCAATTATGCTACCGCGGCCCTGACGGCAGCGTCGAAATTCTTCTAGCCATTCTTAAGCTGCAAGGCAGCGCCATTTCTTCGCATTGCAGGTAACCCACAATGTTAAATGAATACTTTTACAAGTATTAAACATTTGAAAATACAAATAGCAATTATAGTTATGACGTTTATTTTTTAAACATGTAACTGCTTGATGTTTAAATCTAAAGTAAATATATCTTTTACTATTTTATTTTTTAAGCTACTTACTGCTAGATTTTAAATGTAAAGAAAATTTAAATAAAAAAATCCGAAATAGTTCCGTCTGCTGCGTGTGGAATTTTTTCTAGTAAAATTTTCTTTAGATCTTTTACAATGGTTAGTCTTAGGACGAGTGATCTAAGATGATCTCGAGCTTCTCCGTGTTAAGCCGTCGTTCACACCGGAATCAGTCGTGAGCACTCATGGATCAGTACCCCTAGCACGAACCAATATCGAATTCGTATCGTTTGCGAGTCCAAAATGTCATTCTCAAATGTGCACTGATTTTTAGTTCTCGTTACGTACTTTGTGCCGCTGCTGTACAAGTTTCCATACAAAATTTGACATTGACATTTCGGTTTGCAAACTATTCGAATTCGATAATGGTTCGTGCTAGGGGTACAGTACTTGGACCCGGTGAATCCCTAAACCGTTTATTTTAAATTACAAAATCCATATTCTTTACTTGCAAAATTGAGTCTACAGTTCTAAACAGATGCATAGATTCAAAAACTCTCCTTATGAATTTTCTTCACAATTTCCTTGGTTCCGCATCCCGGTTGCCGATGTCAATTTCCCAGTGTCGGGAAAAGTTTCGTAACGTACTCCGTAATGTGTGCATCCAGGGAACGGAAAATTCTTCCAGCATCCGCACTTCGGTGCGACGCGACGTTTTATATATAAACACAGTCACATTGCTAATCTTCATCTTGATAATGAACATTTACTGGGAACTGTGACAATTTGTCTTGACTTTAACTTCTCTGTACTATTAGTAGAGGAAATACCAGTATTTACCAACCAACCGGGACATTGTTGATTATATGTATTTTTTTTTAATCTTAGAAAGCTTTTAAAGGCTTTTTCATTGACATTTTACCAGCATTTTTTGCTTCTATTCCATAACGCATGCGGTCTTCACCTATAATTGTAATGAAATTAAGCTTAAGTATTTTATCATTACCTGCTAGATTGTTGTGTCAATTTTTATTATGTTGGTGATCAAATAAATAAATAAATTTATTGATAAAAATGAAATGTGAGAAGAGAGTAATATGAGTAAGGCTGTTTAAATAAGTTCATTGTTAATGATTCATACAACTTCACCGAAAAATGAGATGATGCTGTATTATTGTTTAGCTACATCGTAGATAATGTTGTAATTTAATGAACTCCTTACTACTACTAAAGTTAATGATTTACAAGAAGTCATGGAAGTCATCCGGTACACGGTTATAACATTTGTGATGTAAATTATAATAAATGTAAGTTACTCCAATCATCGAGTAAGGTTACTCATTATCATCGGATTTTCTTATTTTATCATTCACTAGCGGACCGCCTTGCTTCGCTTCGGTGTAGAGATGAAGTGTAGACTACAGTTTTTGTATTATACACAATGACATTCATCTATGATTCTTCTTATACCTGCATGCAAAGTCTCAGCCTGATCGGTTTAAAATTGACAAAGTTTCATACAAACTTTCATTCCCTATTTTATCCCCTTGGGGGTAGAATTGATCAAAATCCTTTCTTAGCGAATGCCTACGTCATAACATCTACCTGCATGCCAAATTTCAGCCCGATCCGTCCAGTGGTTTGCGCTATGCGTTGATAGATCACTATGTCAGTCAGTCAGTCACCTTTTTATGTATATATATATAGATAGTTGTATGTAATAGAACACCTCATTCTATAACATCGGATAGTAATAGATATTCTTTAAAAGCCACTCCAGGAAGTTGCACACCAGTATAAATTATTGACAAGTAATGTGCAAATCATAACATCACTTCAATTTACATTGCAATCAAGATGTATCAGTAAGGCATATAATGTACCATTGACTCGAGTTAGTTCCACAAAAAACCTATTACAAACTGAGATAAATAAACCGTAAACAACTTTTTGCGATACATGCTTTTAAGCGACTAGCTATCTAATATCATTGCTAAGTTTAGATTTAGTTGTCAATACTCACATAAAATTAGTAATAAAAGACTGTTACTTTAGTAGCTGGAAGAAGGACCTAAATATGAAGCTTTTCTTTGTTCCGAGTGTCTTGAGCTCAATTAAGATTAAGCAAATTAACACAAGCAAACAATCTGTTCTCATTATCGCGTCCTCTTATCCAGAAAATAGGTACAAAAAATTCATGCTATCAGAAGACAATGAGCAAAATACTTTTGCGACGCACAAGTTATATTATATGAAGCGTAATATGTGACAACATTGCGTTATTGGTGCCAACAATGATAATATCGAGAACAATGAAATATTCTAACTAAAGGTAAGAATTCTCAGGCGCATAAGTGTTCGGTATCTTTGCAATTTCATAAAGTTGACATTACTTCATTTCGCTATTTTGTGAGATAGTTCAAGATTCTTTTGTTTCAATGGCAGATACTAACCTACGCTAGCCACATTAATAATTTTGCCGTAAAATGCTGTTGCTGAACGAAAATGCTTATGCAACAAGTGGGCTCATCTCCATAGTAATCATGTTAGCGAGTTTCAAACTCAAATCCTAAGAGCATCCATAAATAAATATCTGTATAGTTTCAGAGGAGAACGCTACCAAATTTAGTAGATCTAGTTTTGTTGTTAAACTCTATGTAGACTTAAGGCACAGTTGTAAAGCACAATAATAATGTAATCAGTTAATGGCCTATTGTTTTGATATTTACTGTGCTCTCTGTCTTGAGTAATCTTGAGGATTAGATAATCGGGGAGGTAGAACTTTCGACGAACACTATTTACTTTCTAACGTTTCCTTTATTTATTAATAGCTGTGCCCCGTGATGTTTTCTCGCAGTAAAACGTAGCCTATGTGTTAATCCAGGGTGTCAGCTAACTCCATACCAAATTTGATTAAAGTCGCTCCAGCCATTTAGACTTGAAGAAGTAACAAACATACACACTCACATACTTTCGCCTTTACAATATTAGTGTGACTACTGACATCAAAGTACAGATGTAAACATGCAAAGGTGACGGATGATGACCGATGACACTCTTAAGATAAACGATGTAGGAACTTGAAAAGGGAGTCATAATAAGAGGAATCGTAGAATCTTTAATGAAATTGATACATCGACAGGTGTTTTGATTGTTAAACAACTTAACGTTAACGCCGAAGTAACGAGTTGTATAAACATACAAAAGAGGTGAAAGCCATTCGGGTCGCTTAACATACGCACCGATTTCTTTCCTGGCGATGTGCCTCTCCCCGTTGTGGGAGTTGGTGCCGAAGGCCTGTCCCATGGCGTCAGGGCTTATATCACAGTGGGAGTATCACAAACAATAACAGTGTCGGTCAGCTGTTCACTCGCGTGTTGTACGCATGCGCGGTCTCATACCAGGGACGTGCACGCCCAGCGGCGTCTCACTGAACACTGAGTGAGTGAGCGGCTGCGGTGGCGGCAGGATGGCGACCGGTGAGCTGACCGATAAGATTTACTCCGTTGACCTACATAATGGCTGACACCAGATAAATAGAATAGCTAAATAACACGCTGTGTTAACACTAAGGCCGTATACAGAAAGAAAGCCTATCGGCTACAAATGCCGACACGCGCTGGTCAGCTGGTCATTATGGTCTATATTGTCCGAATAATAAATAACTTGTATTTGAATTATTATCCTTAGATTAAATCAATCTCAGTTATAATCTTTGTATAAATCTAATAAGTTTATCTTTTATTGACTAAGCGCTAAAATTATTTGTTTCGTACTTACCGAATGGTGCCAACAAGTCTTTCTTCTGGAAGGATTGGTTGTTTATGTCAATTGCACCAATTTTTCATCAAACGGTTTTTCACTAAATCCAAAATGTAATAAAATGTTCCTTGAGTCATTCTTGTATATGTATAAAATGTTTGATCATATTTTTTTTTTTTTACAAATAAATCGAGCCCTTACCGCCAAATTATCGTAAGCGACACTCGCCAAATTATCGTAAGCGACACTTTTGTCGAAATGCGTTTTTTGTGGAAACTAATATTTTAAACCGTAACGGACCCATCTCTGTTGATATTTCCCTCTATTCTTCCCTCTATTATATTATAACGGTGTTCTTTTGGAGGGAAATATCAACAGAGATGGGTCTGTTACGGTTTAAAATATTAGTTTCCACAAAAAACGCATTTCGACAAAAGTGTCGCTTACGATAATTTGGAGAGTGTCGCTTACGATAATTTGGCGGTAAGGGCTCGAAATGATGGTATTCTCTGAAACGTTTTCTTTCTCTATTTATACGATGTATAGCTTTTTTTCGCATTTTTAAATACACATTTTCTAACAAAACCAAATCATCGTCCGATGAGTCCGACATTTTGCTTGCTCTGCTTTAATCGGCTTCCTTTATGTAGTAAGGATCGGCGCCGATAAGCGCTGATCGGCTTTCGGCTTTCTGTCTGTATACGGCCTAACACTACGTACCGCAAAATACACATTTTCACGAAACTTACTTGTGCTTCTGCGATGCCCGTTAGGAATTAACACTCAGCGGACGTCATCGATGTCTCCGGTGACTAGGTTTTCGTTTCACGGAATCAATCATGTACGAAAATACTTTTGACTCTTTAATAGGACATACACACTAGAGTATATTATATACGATACGAATGGTATGCATCATTGTCGCTTCAGGGTTTTGAAGATCTCTCAAATGAAACCCATGACACCTGTTACAACAAGTTTCAATGTTTGTCAAAACTAATATTACCACAAATGCTTCGGCTAATGTAAATCATAATATCAAACAAAGCGCATTTTTAGAATCTATTGTTCATATATTTACTATTATATATATGTCTAAATTAAAGCGTTTATTCATAGTTATGAAATAAGTACTTAATGAATACTAAGGCATAGGTCCACCAATATACCTAAGCCATCGTGTTTTTAATATAGAAAACGATAAAAGCCACCCAGGACATAGAAAATATTGAGATTGTAGGAAGGCCTAAGGGGAAGATCTTCCTCCGAGCTGGGTGATGCTAGCTCGGGGGCTGCGGCCCGAATGATGTTGGTCGGGCATCGTATATATGAAGAGTTAGCCTCCGAATTTCATTTGCGCGATGTAGGCTTCCATACTAATATTGATCGCAGTGCAGGTAACGCCATCTCTTATCATGGTGAGTAATGATTTTCCTCCATCCGTTGTATAATATATGTGGGGTATATAGATGTCGCCGCCTCAAGGTTATGTTTCAAAAAATCTAATCTGATATCTCTGGGATACAGAAATATAGAAGATCTCATATTTTCACTGCAAACAAAGGTGTCGCTGCTCTGCTCTTCTTCCACATTTTCTAGGATGACTTCATTGACAAACAATGATTATAAATTGCAAGTATAGAAATGAATTTTCAATTAAATTGTCTCAATGAAATATATTAATTGCCCAAATGGGAATTGGGAACGTACATCGACGTTTCTATTTACAAACTTTTGGACACATATATTTTATTTATATATGCCCATATGAGCCGATGGCTCACTTGATGGTAAGTGATCACCGTCGGCCATGGACACCAGCAACACCAGGAGTACCACATTTTTAGGGTTCCGTAGCCAGATGTCAAAAAACAGAACCCTTATGGATTCGTCATGTCTGTCTGTCCATCCGTATGTTACAGCCACTGACCGTTCCTGCTCCGAAACTATAAGAACTATACTGCTGAAACTTGGTAAGTAGATGTATTCTGTGAACCGCATTAAGATTTTCATTAGAACTGAAACTCAACAACTATTTTTCATTAAACCCATACGTGTGGGGTATCTATGGATAAGTCTTCAAAAATTATTTTTATTTTATTTATTTATTTGATTTTATATTGAGGTATTGAGGTTACTATAAACTGAATAGTTTGCGCGAGGGACACTTTCAAAGTGGTAAAATGTCCCCCCCCCCCCTGTAACTTCTAAAATAAAAGATTGATATAAGTAAAAAAAATATGTGATGTACATTACCATGCAAACTTCCACCGAAAATTGGTTTCAACGAGATCTAGTAAGTAGTTTTTTTTAAAACGTCACAAATCCTAAACCGCAATTTACCTTTCAATCATCAACTCAAATACAAAAATAAAAAAAAAAAACATTTACTTGCTTTTACGGAACCCTTCATGGGCGAGTCTGACTGGCATTTGGAATTTTTTTAAGTTTTCGGGTCGTACTGGTCCGGAAATACTGCTGGTGACAACAATGTATTCCACAGTTTTGTCGTACGTGGTAAATAGGTGGCCACAGATCATAATCGCAAAAATATTGTATTATAAGCTATTGCTTTCATGATTTTAGGTATTTCGGATGTTACCCCATAATTTTTCATTGCAGAAATATGCGTCATTAAAAAAACATCGCGTATCTTTTTGTTTATTGCGTTGAGTTAGAAATTAGATTTTTACTGAGAAAATATAATACTGCACCGTGATTTCTAGGGAGCTGATTCATCCTGTTTCCTGTCACACTCACTACACTATTATTCCACTAGAGATCACACGATCGTGGCAGCACTTAGAATATTTTAGACAAGTAATCGTACTTTCAAAACGTGGTGTACGAGATGCAAGTTTTTCTCGACCAGTCTAATTCTCGACATAAACAATTCCATTAGTATTTTCTGTTAGTAAAGCTATTAGCTAATAAACTAATTTTCTAATAACGGTCATTATGATGATTTATGAAAACTATGTGATTATCTTCTTGAATTTGAGTTCCCGCAAAGAAGAACGTAGCATAGATTTTAGTCCATAAAGTACCTAATAAAATCCCCTTACATAAGAGGCGTCCTCCTCTTAAAATACGGAAAATTTTACCACTTCCACCATGTGGTAAATATTTGTATGATGAATACGAAGATTTTGACCCTGAACCGTAGCTGTTCCTATACAATAGGGATGATGACTATTTTTTTTTTCTTCGTTTATCGGGTAGATTATTAAAAAGTATCGGACACGTATTTTTTCTTTTCTCACATAATATAAACATTGCAGAGATATATTGATTTGAAAAGTCGCATGACGTCACGTTTGAGTACACTTATAAGTGAAAATTCACTCAAAAGTGACGTCACGAGCCCCTACTCCCAAACTTTGACGCGCTATAACTTTGTCATTTTTTGGTTGATTGCCCAAAGAAAAAATACGTGTCCATTATTTTTTGATCATCTAACTGACAGACTAAATAGAATTTCGTTTACTGTACCCCGTCATCACCCCTATTTTATAATCGTGGGGGCGGTGTAACCAGGCGCGGTGAGGGCTTTCACCCTTATGTTGTCCAAGTTCCTCCCGTTCGCACGAAGCGATTTGCTTCCGCTTTCATCATGCGAACGGCTAGGGAGTGGAACTCCTTGCCGAGGTCTGTTTTCCCGGACCAATATAATCTGGACATCTTCAAGGCCAGAGTGAACAGGCATCTTCTAGGCAGGCGTGTACCATCCTAGGCCTCATCATCGCTTTCCATCAGGCGAGATTTTGAAAAAACGCCTTGCCTATTAAACATAAAAAAAACCCTTACCCTAGGAATTTTGCACGAAATAGTCTTCGTCAACCTAAAAATTTATGTCCCCACTGCAGGGCAGGGGCACAGGCCTTTAAATGCGCCGTAACCCACTACGCGAAGTCAGTGCGGATTGGTGGGTGCTCACGATTGTAGATGCAGCCAGGACCAACGGCTTAACTTGCCTTCCGAAGCATGGAGGAGTACGAAATAAGTTTTTGGTCACCCATCCAATGACCAACCATTGCGAAACTTGTTTAACTTGTCAATTCACAAAACAGTATTTTGTGCCCTGAGCACAAAATAGTTTTATATCTTAACAGCGTTGCCATTTACGCGACAATTTGGGTCTCTTCAGCAACAAAACACGGTACAGGACAGTATATTCATTGCCGTGTACTAAAACACGGCAATCCAATAGTTTTTTTTTCAGATAAGATCCAAATTATAGTAATATATGTTATTAACAGGATTGTTACCATGTACCTTGTTTTAGTTAGTCATTGATCATGGCGCTTGCAACAGTGCCGAAATATCGGAAACTCGCTAAAAACAAGGTACATGGTAACAATTCCGTTAATAACATATATGACTACTAGCTGACCCAGCGAACTTCGTACCGCCCTAAAAAAAATAGGGGTTGTCCAGCGGACAAAATTGTGAATCTAAACCATTCTCAGATCCCCTTGAACACACACAAAAAATTTCATCAAAATCGGGTCGTCGTTTAAGAGAAGTTCAGTGAAATACACACTCACAGAAGAATTATATATATAAAGATAATGTTAGTGACCATGAAAGTTTAAAACAATAAGTGCCAAATTAGAAGTATCGCAAATAAAGACGGATAACTTTTGGCCAAAAGTTTTAACGCAACCTGAAGTCGTTTGCGAAAGGAGAATGCCCATTTAGTAAGGAGACTTGGGTCCTTTTGAAAAATAGTTGTGCCCTGAAGATTTTTGTTGAATGTTGTACGAAAAATATGCTATATTCACATTCAAAAGAAATTTCCAATTTAGTCACCCTGGTTCACGAGATATAATTTATTTTCTGTTGTGGAAATTGAGGTTATAAGATAGCTTGACATTAACATTTTCTCCATGCTTTTCTTAACTAGGTCCTATCTACATCACTATATTGATATAAACTTGCATATTATAATGTATAAAAGCACAATAATGTTTCAGTTAGTTATCAGGCAGAAAAAATTACGCTATAAATGTCACGAGCATAAAAAAAATGGGTGCGTGTACTTATGTAGGCGCGTGAGAAGTTATCCTTCTTTGGCATCGTTTAAAATTAGTTTTTAATTGCATGCAAATAATTAATTACAATAAATTAATAAAAAGTCTGGAAAAGGACACAGTCAATAAAGTTCAGTTTTAATTTGAAAAAATAAATAAATAATCAAAATATTCAATTCAAATCGCTACTGAATATAATTTATTAGAACATATGTGATTTGCACTTGTATGAAACTCAAACACGTATTCCGAATATACAAACTAGAAACATGTGGATAAATATTATAAATATGAATACCTATAACTGTTACTTTATTACAAAAAATAAAGATGTGGTTTTTGGTTCTACTACACCAATGGTCAAGAGATGGCGCTGTAGTCTCCTGAATCGCGCTTTGGTTCCGTTGTTTCAGATTAATAAATACTTTTGATAGGCCTTCACAATGCAGTCGTTAGCACCTTCTAAATAGAGATTCTATTTCTATTTTGTTGGTAGATTTTCTTAATGTGCGGTAAACACAAAAGTAACAGCATGAAGTTGGTCGCTAAAGCGACCAACTTCATGCTGTTAAAATTTTGTGTTACAGTGATGCGCGCGCATCTTAAAATTTCACTCTCATCATTTTTTCATAACGCGCCTAAAGAAGTATAACTTCAAAAATAAATCCGATTTTAGGTAGGTACATATTTGAAAGAGGCACAAGATACCTCAAAATGGACCTATGTTTGGGCATTCTCCTTTAGCCGGTTACAGAAGACCACTGTAAAATAACACAGCCTTTTGGTGGTGTTGTGTTTCTGTCGGTGAGTAAGGTTCCGGGGCTCCACGGGGTAGGGGATTGGGTCAGGGTGTGCGGCACCCTTTTAAAATGTAAAACAACAAGTGAAACTTTATGAGCCAAGTACTTCATCCAATCGCAAGGAAATTGTATAAATTTCAAATCGAAAAACAAATGATAGACATTGGTGTCGATTCTGACGCGATTCTCACAAAATTTAACATCAGTCTCACCTTTTCATTCTGTATAGAGAATGACAAGGATACACTGTTGTCAAATTTAAGTTTAGCTTTAGAGAATCATGCCAGAATCGACACCAATATGAAGGGAGAAAAAACTAAATTGAACAAAGACTAATAATATATTTTGCGTACGATAAGAAATTTGTATGATGAATGTGAAGAATAATGTTTTTAAATCATGTTCATCATCATCATCATCAGCCTATTAATGTCCCCACTGCTGGGGCACAGGCCTTCCCTCTGGATGGAATAGGGAGATTGGGCCATGACCCACCACGCGGGCCCAGTGCGGATTGGTGGGTCGTTAGCACCCCTGCAGATGCAGCCGGGACCAACGGCTTAACGTGCCTTCCGAAGCACGGAGGAGCTCGAGATAGTAATTTTTGGTCACCCATCCAATGACCGACCACTGCGAAAGTTGCTTAAGTTAACGATCGCAGCTGAACGCGCTAACCACTTGCGCCATCGAGCTCCTCGAATGTTAATAAAGATTAATCTTAAAATACATAAAAATGTACACGGCAATTTCGCAGTTTTTATTCCAAAACACGGCAATCCAAATCTCGAAACACAGCAATTTAAAATGTCGAAATAGCATCCCTGCATCTGCAACAATTCTACAGAACCTTGTCTGCTGGTTTGATCGGAGCTTGACCGTATCTCTTTACGATTCCCAAGGAGCATCTACCACAGAGACGAGCCAAGATGCGATTGAACTTAAAGCGGCTCAGGGTTGCAATCGGTGTGAGTGACGCGCAGTAAACGCCACGATAACTCGCAGATCACTTCACTGCGGTCACATTGAATCGAATATAGAATGGAACATCTCACTTTGATTACTTTATGTCGTGTGAGGCGGGTCGTTACGTTCCCTAAAAAATGGTTGAGCGAAGCGATGGCTGGTTCATGCGTCATGCTCGTGAACGGGTGCTGCCAGCGGAGATGAGTCTGCTCTTGCTACATTGGGTACTATTAATCGTTGTATTTAACTTTAATGGTACATTTGTTTTTATGTCTAAACAGTAGGACACGGCATTCCTAAACTTTTTTTATTTTTAAATCTGTTTTTTCATCATTTACATTTGTAATGGAAAGTGACTTCATGAGTTATCTCATATTGAAGTCATTTTTCAAATTGACGACTCTGTATATAATACAGGGAGAAAAAAACAGCCCTTGCTGAGTTTCTTGCCGGTTCTTCTCAGCACAAGGTCTCCCGCCGTAGATTTGCGAACCGATGGCGTAGCTTTTCGACATTCACAAGTGCTTGTAACAGCCTAGACTGAATAAATGATATTGAATTGAATTTACTGAAACTGTATACTGAATGGACGGATTCTCGGTAGAGATGGGCGTTTTTAGATATTTGTGAAATCGATGTGCATCGGTATCAGATAAATCGTATCGGATGCGCGCACCGATGCCTAATGTAGTATCACAAACTTGTCAGTGCCGGTGGCAGAAATTTGAACTACAATTTATCCATAGCATTTTGACTTAATTGTTCACCTCTAGCGACATCACCACCCGCATTGTTAA
Organism: Chilo suppressalis; assembly: GCA_902850365.2. Taxonomy (NCBI): domain Eukaryota; kingdom Metazoa; phylum Arthropoda; class Insecta; order Lepidoptera; family Crambidae; genus Chilo; species Chilo suppressalis. The sequence continues at coordinate 25,538,211 of OU963905.1, read as the reverse complement.
GTTTGTGGCACTGTTGCCATAGTAACGGTGACAAAAACTAGATGGCATCGGCATCCAATAACGGCAACTAGACGCATTGGATGCGTGCATCCAAACCTGGCATCGTTATCGCGCATCGTTATTCTAAAAACGCCAACCTCTAACTCTCGGAAAGGAACGTGTGCCTCGGAGGATTAGATGGACAGTTGTCATAGTTACAGAAAAAAGAAATGGAACCATGTGATATGAAACATTTCAATTACAATGTCATAATAAATAGGGCGAGCCCAAGAGCCCAAGCGGGGACTTTGGGATTTACTCGAGTAGTTTAACACAACGTGAATCTGTGAATGAACAATGAACTTGTGAATTACTCCCACCATACCTGAGCCCTTTATATAGCAACGAACGTCCAGGGGGCCAATCGCCTAACGGAAATGCTTTGGGAAACGCTAACGCTTACGATTTTATATTGTTATTTCTAGCCGCCTGAGGTTTTCGAATACCTCACGCTCATTTTTTTTTAATATTGTTATTACCAAGCAAAAGAAAAAGAAAGAGCGCGAGGCATTTGAATACCTCAGGCGGCTAGAAATAACAAAATAAAATCGTAAGCGTTAGCGTTTTCCAAAGCATTTCCGTTAGGCGATTGGCCCCCTGGGCAGCAAAAAAATTACAACAATCGGCCATGACTTTTGGTCGCATCGAAATCGTCAGTCTTTTGAATAGGAGCTACTGGAGGGTTCACAAAAGCTTTATAGCTTATTTTCGAACGAAGTGCCGCGAATCTTTAATACTTAGTATTATAATCAAAATCACTTGTGAAAATCAAGAAGAGTCGTCAAGTTGAAAAATGACTTAATGGACACTTCTGAAGTCACCTTATAAAGTTGAAGAGTTATTTTGCTTGCACGCGCTAATTTTCAGGTTAGCGGCACGAGGTTGATTCCCAGTAAGGACCCCACGCCGCCACAGCTGGCAAGGAGGGCACATCCCGGAGTTTTAGTGGGTAGGGCCCCCCCCCCATCCCGAGCAGCCACTGAGCCAGCCCTAGGGTTGGCTGAGTGGGTGGGCGGGAGGTGGGGGGAGTAGTCCCACATAACCCCGTCGCCTACCCAGCGGCGGGGTATTCGTAACGCATTTCTCCGGGTCAAAAAAAAAAGGTTAGCGGCACACTTGTCTGCTGCACCAGCTCTCTTTGCAAATGAACTCCACTCTCACTTGTAGCCGCTAATACATGTTGGCCGAGCTTAACCCAACGCGAGCGTAGGCAAACTGATACAAGGCAAGTGCTATCGTCTACGTTGTCGAAAGTTGAAAAAAATATCGATATATCGATACATCGATCTTTTAAAAAATATCAATATCGGCTTCGATATATCGCGAAAAAAACATCGATATATAGGACCAATTTTCCCAAAAATATCGTACAGTAGCTCACGAAATATGACACGCGGAATAATAATGGAACGAAAATTATCTCCCTAAAAATAGACCCAATTTTCGAATGATGACATAGACAATACTAAATACAGCACAGATCACAGATATGTTGTATATCATTAATCTGAGATCCAGTTACGATTTTTCTAGATACGAATTTAGTTAGATCGTGATATGCCGCTAATAATTAAAAAAATATCGTTTTTGATACGAATTTCGATATTGGTTATTTTGTATCGGCAAAAAATATCGATATATCGATACATCGATATATTTTCAACAAGCCTAGCTAGACGGTGGGCAAGTTTAAAGAAGACCAATGTAAATGACCAATGTAGACTAGCTTTGCAGAGTTGCGCATACGCCGTGCACTATCAGTTTTTATGGACGACGTGAGACAAATGTTGGCGAGCGACGCCAAATAAAGTCCATACACGTTGGCGCTTACCTATACTCGACAAATTAAACCGGACAATGACTCATCATCATCTGAGCCGTACGGCGCCCACTGCTGAGCATAGCCCTCCCCCAAGGATCTCCACATCGATTGGTCCTGTGCCTCGCTCATCCGTAGGCTTCCCGCGATCTTCACCAGATCGTCGGTCCACCTGGTGGGGGGTCTTTCTACCGAGCGATTCGAGAACCTTTCTGCCCCAACGGACATTGGTCCTCCTCGCTATGTGTCACGCCCACTGCCACTTCAGCTGAGCAATCCTCCGAGCGATATTGGTTACTTAGACGATGACTAGGAAAGACATATATACCTTTGGCCTTTGTTTGACCAACATGTACAGGCGGCTTAAAAGATGGTAAGCAATTGGTTGCGCCTAGTAAAATAAAAAAAATATCAGACATAATTTTTAGCACACACTACACTAAAATTCGATAACACTTTATATTTATTCATATAAGTTAAATTTACTCAAATACCAGCGATACAATTAACTGGATGATCATTCCTTAACAATTCTTAAATCATAACGATTTGAATATCTGTTAACTTCTTAACTAATTAACTCAAATAGCTATTAATAATATAACAATAGCAACCGCAAGCGGATATTGAAGTACCACTCATCGGATTACAAACACTATTGAAACAATATTGACGGCGCCTAAGAGAACTAAGATGAATGCTTAAACCTGTATCGACAACATTAATGTGACTTATTGCTTAATTGAGTTTATAATTGTGAGATTAATTAACATTTTCTTCTGTAAGTGACAACACACTCAAGGGGCGCTCCGAATCCAGCGTAATAGCCTAAGTGAACTTAAAAAAATCTGTTAAATTAAATAATACAAGTTTCAACGGTATTTTCAGGATGCGTCATCTGAATTATGATTTTATTTACTTTGTCGAGCTACTTTCGAAAGACTGAAAAAGGATGCGCAACGTCAATCAATAAATAAACCAGTGCATCTACACCAGGGATGTAACTTAGGTAAATTATCAAAACCGAAGTCGAAGTCGGAGTTTTTAAATTTGATTTATCAGAGTCTGGTCAGCCCCTCTAGCATGACCACCGAAACGGGATATGATAAAGAGATATATCGGCATTAACTGTCAGACTGCTATGGAGTTTGACAGTAGTCTGACAGTTAATGTCGATATATCGCTTTATCATATCCCGTTTTGGTGGTCATGCTAGAGGGGCAGAGTCAGAGTGGTCACAAGAGAGATATTTTTCATTTAACAACAATAAAAGCATCATTCAGTCAAGCATTCCTTTAAATTATAAAATAAACTTTTTTCGTTTAAATTTACTTATTATTAACACATACTCCCAACGCGACGGGTATGAACCAGTTCGCTATTTGCTATGCTTCAACCTCCTGTTTAAACCTCCGATTTAAAAGTTTCGGAGCCGAAATCGGAACCGAAGGTGTAATAACGATCGGAAGTTCCGCCTTATCGGAATCGGAGTCGAAGCTCCGTAACATCCCTGATCTATACCGTTGAAACTAATTTTATTTAATGAGAACGGTGTACGTGAAAACCTAAGAAACAAATATCTGTTAAATTGTCAAATATGCTAAAACAGACGTGTTTTAAAAATGACAATGTAAAATGAACAAAACAAGCACACACAAAGCGATACCCACTGACATGCAAAAATATCTAGTTCAGTCTATTATTGAAATTCTATTGGCCGGAGTTCGTCAGCCTAGTAAAGAGGAGGGGGGGAGGGGGAGGGGGAGGGGGCGGTAAAGAAACACCGTGCTCCGGTAACTAGGAATCAATTTTACGGTGTCTAAACGATACGTTTACGGATGGAGGCGATTTGCAAGTCAAACACGCGAGTGACGCAGCACAGTCAGTGTTGCCACCTTGGATTTTTTTAAGGCGCCAAGTCAAAGGTAAATAATCGCCAGATTTCAAAAATTTGGATTTAATAAAATACACCAAAATCCGCTAAATGACAATTACATCTCTGATAACAAAAAACCCTAATCTAAATAAAAAACCAGTGAATATGTATGAGATGCTACAGAAATAACTGTGAATAACCACATAGAACATTATGAAATTTCGGAAAGTTAGGGCATTTCCCCCTTAAAAATATGTTGCTAGATTTCATGTAAAAAACCACTAAAAAAACTTCACCCGCTAGGTAATGAAAATATACCACTAGAAGCCGTGAAAAAGCACCAGTTCTGGTGGAAAAACCACCAAGGTGGCAACACTGAGCACAGTTCATGATTCATATGGTTCAAAGGCTCACGAAGAGTCGAGTGACTGTCTAAACGCGATTCCGAGCGGTTTATATTCGGTAAAAATACTATTTACTACTTTCAATGCTATTGACTACACTGAAATTATTCTTTATACATTAATTTAAATGATCATCAATATTATAAAATACTAGCTGTCCCAGCGAACTTCGTACCGCCATAAAAAAATAGGGGTTGGTGGTAGAAGGGTGAAAATTTAGGGTTGTATGTAATTTTGTATGGTGTATCATACAAAATAGAACACAATACAAAAAAAAATTAAGGGGTGGATTACCCTTAACATTTAGGGGGATGAAAAATAGATGTTGTCCGATTCTCAGACCTACCCAATATGCTCACAAAATTTCATGAGAATCGGGAAAGCCGTTTCGGAGGAGTTTAACCACAAACACCGCGACACGAGAATTTTATATATTAGATATATCGAACCTAAACTAACCTTTAGGTTACTAAATGTATTTGTAAATGATCGTTTATTTATTTTTTGAGGCTCATTTAAATCATCATCATCTCATCATCAGCATATTAATGTCCCCACTGCTGGGCCACAGGCCTTCCCTATGGATGGAATAGGGAGATTGGGTCATGACCCACCACGCGGGCCCAGTGCTGATTGGCGAGTGCTAACGACTGCAGATGCAGCCGGCACCAACGACTTAAGGTGCCTGTCGAAACACGGAGCAAATCGAGATAGAAGATTTTTGGTCACCCATCCAATGGTCGACCACTACGAAAGTTGCTTAACTTCAACGATCGCAGCCGAACGCGCTAACCACCCGCGCCATCAAGCTCCTCTCTCCATCATTTAAATATTTCCTATTAATAAATTCCTACATTATATAGACAATAGAACGGTTCGACTACTATAGCTGACTCGAGTAATTGTTACTTAAATTGCGATTCGCGTTCAATCATTGCTTATCGTGAAACTTTAAAAAAATTAACTGACCGCGTATTTTATAGTTTAAGAAACACCTGAAAAATTAGCAAAGCTATGGCAGATGTACCTATCATCATCATCATCAGCCTATTAATGTCCCCACTGCTGGGGCACAGGCCTTCCCTATGGATGGAATAGGGAGATTTGGGCCATGACCCACCACGCAGGCCCAGTGCGGATTGGTGGGTGCTAACGACTGCAGATGCAGCAGGGACCAAAGGCTTAACGTGCCTTCCGAAGCACGGAGGAGCTCGAGATAGTGATTTTTGGTCACCCATCCAATGACCGACCACTGCGAAAGTTGCTTAAGTTCAACGATCGCAGCCGAAAGCGCTAACCACTTGCGCCATCGAGCTCCTCCGATAGATGTACCTATAGTCAAACACAAAAAGCGAGCGAGCCTTACAGTAGTCGCGTATGATGTGTAACATTTGAAACCTCACCTTATATTAATAAAAAAAGAAATAAACCCTACTACAAAAGGAATAAGCCATTTGAACATTATGTTCTAAAATCAAATCAAATAGCGCGCGCTTTCGCGACTTCCTGTTACACACTTCCGTCCCATTTCACGAAATCACTCCCACAAATTGCAGGAAAGCGAGAGGAAAGATGTTACACATCAAAAACCAAAGGCAAGGCATTCAATTTTAGATGTACTAAATTAATTAATTTACCTGGATTATATATTATTATTTATTGTGTGCAAGAATTATATAAATTGTAATTAAGTGACAAGTAAAAAATTGACATTGTAATTAATATATTTAACATTTATTGTGTGTAAGAATAATATAAATTGTAATTGACTAGTAAAAAAAAATATGACATTTTAAATACAACGTGACATTGAATTGACTAAGCTTTGAATGACATCTAAATGAACTGACATTGTAATTAATATATTTGAAATTTAATTGGCTATTAATAATTGAATTTAAATTGTATAACTAACCACAAAAATTTGACGATGGGTAGGCTTAAAACCAGCAGCGCTGTGTCTACTCCTTTTTCCTATTCATATTTAACTAGCAAACCTGTGAACCAAATGTTCACCAAAAAAAAAAAAAAGTATATAATTAATTGAGAACTTCGGAGATTTTGTGTGGTTTCGTTTGAAATAGAAATCACGTGATTTCTCGAAAACCGGAAGTGCTACGTTACTCACATCCGGTTTGTAGTCTTATCAGACTATTCTTAACTTATAACTTAAACATTCTCTATATCTATCTCTTATGGTTTGGCCGCTGAAACAGCACCACGGACGGACGGACGGACGGACTTGTCTAATAGATAAGAGATACTTATATATCTCTAAAATGTTGCAACCAGGATAAGACGCGTGATAACCCCGGATTTTGGAGCCCAGAACCCGGACAGACCAATAAAAAAACAGTTAAAATATCACAAATCAACTTTTTTATGTTGATCTAGGCAAAAGAGCTAGCGGTCTACCTCATAATAAGTGGTCACTGCTGCCCATGGACACTTGCAACACCAAGGGCCATTTATGCGTTGCCGTAAATTTTTAAACCCGGACTACAAATAAAACCCCGCCCGGACGCTCCCCGGACGCCGCGTATACTAGGACAAATCCGGGAAAACCCGGACGGATGGCAGCCCTACTTATATATAATGTAATAATAAGGTATGGAAATAAAGCACTTGTATTTGTATTTTTATTTGCATTTTCATACAGTTTTGTTTCAAGTATAAATGAGAAAAGTTTTCTTTGGGTCAAGTGATATATCATATAGTCCATACTCAAGGTGGATCTTCGTAAGTTTTAATGTCGCTATTCAATAGTACACTCTCACTCTTCGACTCACCGTTTCTTACCTCAACGCTTAGATTCAATATTAGGGATGTCGAAAGTTGAAAAAGATATCGATATATCGATACATCGATATTTTAAAAAATATCAATTTCGAAAAAACATCGATATATGGGACTAATTTTCCCAAAAATATCGTACAGTAGCTCACGAAATATGACACGCGGAATAATAATGGAACGAAAATTATCTCCCTAAAAATAGAGCCTATTTTCGAATGATGACATAGACAATACTAAATACAGCACAGATCATAGATATGTTGAATATCATTAATCTGAGATCCAGTTACGATTTTTCCAGATACGAATTTAGTTAGATCGTGATAGGCCGCTAATAATTAAAAAAATATCGTTTTTGATACGAATTTCGATATTGGTTATTTTGTATCGATGTATCGACATATCGAATCAAAATATATCGGCAAAAAATATCGATATATCGAACAAAAAATATCGATATATCGATACATCGATATATTTTCAACAAGCCTATTCAATATTAGATTTAGATCGAGTAATTCCACCCATAGGGTATTTGCTTTGCAAGTCAACAAAAGTCAACACGTCCTTTTATAATCCTATCACAAAAATGTGTCGTCTCTACGATAACCTGCATAAGGAACATTCTTTCTTGGACAGTTTTTTTGTAGTCGGCTTCTTGAATTTAGGAAAGACATCATCAAGATTAATAGATAGATATTTTTTTTATTGCACACACACAAAAGAATACAAAAAAAGTAAACAATAACATTATGTGGGCAGAGGCGGTCTTGTCGCTTTAAGCGATCTCTTCCAGACAACCATTGCGGTAAAGGATAGCTAAACGAAGAGGAAGTTGCAGTATGCCAGCAAGATAAAACAAAGAAATATACATATTTTTATACTTCATTAACAAAACAATATTAATTCATATACACTTTTGCAAGTGTTTAATTGTTGAAATTCTATTTTAAATATTTTTTTTTCTGTAAACTTCAGCCCATAAAAATTCAACATGTTATGCCCACATATTTAGAGTTACAGTTTGGTTTTATAATATTGTAATTGATTTGTTTTTCTAATATTTAATTGTAACTTGTTTTGTGAGCTAATAAATAAATGAAAAAATAGACAATACCGTATGACACAAAACAAGGAAATAACAAGCAGCCCTTGAACTTGTTGAATGTATCGTATCGTACTGAATCTCTTGCCGGTTCTTCTCAGTAGGTACGAGAGATCACGCTGTCACGGTAATATTATATATAATATAACACATATATAATATTACGGTAATATTATATATAATATTACCGTGACGTTGTGGACTTGAGAACCGATGGCGGGCGTGGTGTTTTGATGTTCAGAACAGCTTGTTACAGCGTAGACTAAATAAATGAATTCGAGTTGGGTCAATACGTGTACTTAGATGTAAAAATAAAATATTTAGTGCACATCATACACAGTACTTATAAACAGTCTTATGATCATTCGCCGCAAGACATCTCCTCGCATATTCATATCATATCGATAATTTTATTTGAAACTCGATTAGATCTCGAGGAGTCTTGGCAACAAAGACCTCGTCTCCGCTTTACTATCCAGACACCCTAATCAAATACTAGAACCCTTAACTTGATTTACTCAGACTTCAATATTATAATGATATGTCTATGTATCTGTTAGAGTCAACGATATTAAATTAATACTAGCAAACCAGTGAACCAAATGTTCACCAAAAAAAAAAAAATTAATTAATTGAGAACTTCGGAGATTTTGTGTGGTTTCGTTTGAAATTCGTGATTTCTCGAAAACCGGAAGTGCTACGTTACTCAAATCCGGTTTGTAGTCTTATCAGACTATTCTTAACTTATAACTTAAATATTCTCTTTATCTATCTCTTACGGTTTGGCCGCTGAAACAGCACCACAGACAGACGGACGGACGGACTTGTCTAATAGATAAGAGATAGTTGGGTAGAGGTGAACATTTTTATCTCTAAAATTTGCAAGGTCAAATATTTATTCAAGAAAGAAACTATAATACAACTTTTTTGAATTAAACAATAATTTGTTTTACTGCATCACCCATTCAGATTATCATTTATTAATTTCAAAAGTCCCGACAATGCAGAAAATGTCCGGACTTTTTAGGCACAAACTGGAAACATAACATTATCGTTTTCTGTTTTGTTAATTGTTTCATTGGATGTTAATATTATGAAAAAAAAACCTTTTAAATGGAAATAAAACTGATTTCAGAACCACTGTTTTCATTCAAGAATTTCTAAATGTAAATTTGCAAAATATGTGACGTCACACTAGGGAGGGGAAAGTCTCACAAATGTGACCAGCTGCGACAAGGACGGGGGGAGGGGCAAAAAATCATGAAATTCGTGTGACGTAATCTATGGATGACACCTTTTCATATTCTAATTTAAAAAAAACGAAAATTTAAAGAAATGCAAAAACTCCGGACCACTAGTTAAAAGACCGGACACACAGTTCCCAACTTAGGGGTTTTGCCCCCAGATTTAGGGGCTAGATGGGTTGAAACGGACTTTTTTAGGGGCTGGATTTTTTTGGGGGTTTTTTAGGGGTAAATCGAAAAACAAAGCGTGTGTTTTCTTTCAGTTTTTGCGTAGAATGGAACGCACCACGATATAAAACGACTTAACTGACTGTGTGGCAGATTGTTTCCTAAGGCTGTATGGACTAAAGTTCTTTGCCTTCCACCAATCAAAACAGCTAAATAAGATTTAACAGCCTGTCAGCTCATTTTCGTTTGATTTTCCATTCGGAAAATGTATTTATTCAATAAAATAATTTACTGTAACTCAATATGTAACGTTTTAATTTATGAGCAACGAAAGAATTTAGGTAATAAGATAAGTAGGTACATATAAATTTCTATATTTAGGGGATTTTAGAGGAATTTAAAAAATATTTAGGGTAAAATGTTGGTAAGGGTTGGTAGCACTGACCGGACATGTCCGAACTAATCCGGACGGATGGAAACCCTAGATGCGATACACTACGGAGCTGACAAAAATTCGTGCTTAGGCCTCAGGGCGTTTTTAACAACAATAATATCGATAAACAAATAATTATCATAGAAGCAGCTAGTCTTGTTGATTATCTTAAATCTGTTATTAATTTCATGTTGATCAACAACAAAGACATTGTGACCCCACTGATGTACGATAAAATAGCAAGTTAAAAGGAACCAAGCCCACTACGGTCAAAGACCCACATTGAAAGAACGAGGCTAATCCTGTTTCGGCTTTTCGGTGATAACAAACATTATATTACTTCATAATACTTTTTATCGAAATTTCAGTTTTAGCTAAGTATGTTGCAGAAACTTGGACGCTCTAATATTTGATATCCTCGAGAATGACAGGCACTTACGACCGATTCAACAAAGGACATGGCTAAGATATTTCACACTAGCCAGTAACTATTTTATTAATTATTACGTGTTTATTATTCTATACAACTTTCGTGAAATAATCAAATATTTAAAAGTATAAAAATTGACTTCATGTCTGTTTAAAAAGCAAAATGTTCCGTTATACAAAACAAAAAAATATTTGTGTAAGTATATCGAAATAAAACTATGACATATTTGGCCCTAATTTTTATCAAAACAAATCACTGAAGGCCTAAAATAATAGATTTTATTATTCTGATCAGGCTTGAGATAAGGCTGTATGATAATTAATCCTTTAATTTTTGCAAATGAACAAAATAAAACTTCACAGATTTCCTGCCAGGCCGACGATAACAAAATATTTGTATTTATTTTTGCTTTAAAAACACTTTTTGTGAAGAGTTAATCAGAGAAATGGGAAGAAAGATTCTAAGAAAATGCGAAATTGATGAGTCTGTAAATAATTGACAACATCTTTTATCAACTGTATTAAGGTACTGACATAATATAGGAGTCCTCATAATTTTCAAGATTGTGACTTTATCAAAAGTTCCTGAGCCTTTTTTCATAGAAATTATAAATATTCAGCCATTTACCATTAAATATTACTAAGTACAGTATTTATACATTGCCAGGGCAGTCCCTCATACAAAACTTTACCATGTCCTTTACTGCTTGTTAGGCATTGTCCTAATACAACGCGATAACGCGAATGAGCGATGCGATCATCGTACGAGTCGACGATCAAACATATTGATCTAGAATAGGTGTCCTAATAGGCGATCGCGCGATGAATTCGCGCGACTAAAATGTTTAAAAATCTATTCGCGCGAACCTGGTTCGCGCGAACGCGCAATCAAACCTATTAATGATGAATAGGTGTATAACTGAAGTTCGCGTGATGATCGCGTCGCGTCGATAGGAAGCGGGGAGTGGGGCAGGGCTAACCCGTTCCGTATTCGCGTTCTATTAGGACACCCAGTTCGCGATCACGCGATGGTCGCATCGTTTAAACGCGCGATGATCGCGTTATCGCGTTGTATTAGGACAATGCCTTAAACTGACGTCTAGTGTCTTGGAGTTGTTTTTTAATGTTAAAAATTTGGTAAACTTTCATATGTATAGCTCGCCTGAAGGTAGCGGCCACTAAACGCGGAAATTAAAGGAAACATACTTTAGTCGACTTCCATGTTGGCCAAAAAGTCCCTAATTTAATCTCTGTTATCACGACCGACTCCTAAGACATTGTGATTGAGTCATTCAAGCTCAGTCACTCAGACAGGTGACAGGCAGTGTCACTAACAGCAATAATGCGTCACCCATATAATTACACACATTATTGTACTTAAACATACACATTACTTGAAATCCTAAAGATTCTTAGATATGATATTGCAGAGGGAAATTCCCTTCAAAGATTATGTTATGCTGATCTATAAGAAAACGATGATAGAATTTGATGTTTAAGTATTAATCAGTTCCAGGTTTTGTACCGTAGAAAGCTGTGAGTTTCTCAGTCAACTTACCTGTAACAAAAGAGAATATTGCAATTAGCACAGACAGACAGCTTTAAAATTTACGAAACAAAGATCATTAATATTAGAATAGCTAGAAAAATAAGAATAGCTAGAAAAGAAAAAAACCTTACATAATACTACAAAAAATATAATTATATTAATATTGTATACAAAAAGCAACTTCTTATTTGAATAGTAAAAAAAACAATAGTTCAGGAACTTCAAGACTCTTTTTAGTTCATCATCATCATCAGTCTATTATCTCCCCACTGCTTCCCTATGGATGGAATAGGGAGATTGGGCCATGACCCACCAAGCGGGCCCAGTGCGGATTGGCTGGTGCTAACTACTGCAGATGCAACCGCGACCAACGGCTAAACGTGCCTTCCGAAGCACGGAGGAACCCGAGATAGAGGATTTTTGGTCACCCATCCAATGACCGACCACTGCGTTACTTCAACGATCGCAGCCGAACGTGCTTACCACTAGCGCCTTCGAGCTCCTCTTTTTAATTAAATAGAATTAATTTAAAAAGAAGAGGGTCATCTTAGTTATCTACCACTCCTGGACACGTTGCTGGTAAGTATGCAAAAAAATAACTTTGTACCAACGACGATACGGACCCCTACGTGTGTACTAATGTTTTCTCATTTATTTTTTTTATTAGAAAAGAAATTCATTCACCGAATGGTCTCGAACAAAACAATAAATAATAATTAATCAATAAAAAAATAAAAAAAAAACATTAAAAAATATTTTTATTTAGTAAACATAAAGTGCACCTGGCAGCAGGCGGGACTAGAACCCAGCCCCTTCGCAATCCGGTCGAATGCACTGACGGTTAGAAAATAGGTAAGTGCGCTTAATACCTAGTTATATATATTTTTTTCTAGTTATATTTTCTTTAGATTTTAACATCGAGCAGTTACATACTTAAAAAAAAATAACTATAAAGGAGCACCTATTTCCTAACGCCTGGCTGCCAGTAGCAACAATTTAGTGAAACAAACAAATTGCTCGTTAAAATCGTTCAGGCGTTCAAAACATCTGTATTGTTTGCCCCAGAAAGAAAAAATAAATAGCTATGAGTCCAAACGGCGAATAAGAAATCACCCACTTAGAAATTCGGGAAGATTGAAGAAAAGTAAAATAATTTAAAAGCTTTTGCGACTGACATCTCTGGATTAATTAACTTTTTGTAAAACGATCTTGTAGAAACTTTGAAGTTCTGTGTTGCATTTCTAATTTTGCAGGCGTAACGCGTAAGTTTTCGTGAAGTTTCTTCGCTTACAACGTATTTGCTCAGGGTTGCCAGCTCGCCCGATTTTACAGGAGATCTCCTGTTTCGCTGAAATTTCTCCTGTTCTTTATAAATGAATCTACTGTTTTTCTTATGGAGGCCATACACACTAGGTTTTGCATGATGGTTATGCATGTACATGCATAACCGAGTTTCATATTGCACATACACGTTAGGGTTTGCTTGTACAGTTTTGCCATTACTCTCAGTTGAGCTACGTGACGGTGTGTGTAGAACGCCTATTAAGTACTGTGAATGGAATATTTTTTTTTTAATCACACCTTCTTTCGTAGCTGTGGGCACTAATTCCTTGACCTTAGTTATCAATCTCTGGTATTCTTTGCACTTTACGCCAAAGACAAGGTTCCGACTTATAACTTTCTATAAATTCTTCTAATGTTGCATTGCGCTTGCGAATGCGACTAGCCATTTCCGAAACGACGCGATGGTGCTCGGACCTTCCGCCGTCGCAACAATTAAAAACTGAGAACTATGACAGGCAAGCTCGCCGGACGCCACACACGCTCGGTTATGCATGCGCATGCATAACCAAGCGGCATAAAATATCAATTTTGATATTTGTTCGGTTGCATGTACATGCAACGATAACTGTACAGTTTTTTTTTTTTTTTTTTTTAAATATTTCCAACACACACCAATTAGCCTAGCCCCAAAGTAAGCACTGTAAGGCTTGTGTTATGGGATGCTAGGGGTAACGGATAGAATACATATACCGTACATATATAAGTATATTTATATAGAAATACATATTAAACATCCATGACTGGAGTACAAATGCTCGTATTCATCACACAAACATCTGCCCCCACCGGGATTCGAACCCGGGAACTCTCGAGTCGGCGACACCATGAAACCCGGCGTACAAACCACTTGACCACGGAGGTCGTCAGTTTTATCACATACACGCTAGGGTTTGCATGATGGTTATGCATATACATGCATAACCATCATGCAAAACCTAGTGTGTATGGCCTCCATTAGAATACGACTTTCTTTTTTAAAGTTCATGTTGAGTTGCGTTTTCCGCCATTAAGATTGAAGGTAACCTTAATTATGATAAAATAAATGATATTGTCTAAAAAAACGAACTTTGAGGGGCTGCAGAAGCCACAGAAAGACAGTGGTTACTGGCCTTCTAGGGGTGGGGGTGCAAATTGGAAAATTGTAGCTCTTTTCATACATGTACTGCAAACAGTGTACACATATAAAACGCCATCTTATAAAACATTTTCGGTACCTGCAATAAACAGGAAATAATTAAACTCACTTTCTGGATATTGACAATAATCTATTTTAGTCGGCGAAGACGCTCCGGCATTCCGCGAACGGATTTTCGGGCGACGGATTCTGAATTCGGTTCGCTAAACATTGCCAATCGTACAGTGTCTTTCCCGGCCAGGTTTATAATGAACAGTGATATTTTATGATGCTGTGCCACGTTCTAAAACGGCCCGATGACGTGGTTTTTATTATTTGTCGTCTTGTCTGCATTTTGTTTTTTATTTATTTCCACAAAATACTTAGAGATACTACGTATTAATTTCATAGGTTATGCACATTTCACAAGTGACGGTTATTTTGTTTTTTTTTTTCTTCTTTTTGTGTATCCGAATCTTCGTAGGCAAAGAGGAGAGCCCACACAGCCTCTTGTGTTATTTTTTTGTTTTGTGCTGGACTGCTATAGGCAAGGGATGCGAGGTCCAGATTGTTTTTTGTTTTTGTTTTGTGTATTAAGTGATTGTTTTGTATTTCCGTCCGTTGATGTTCAAATTAGGTCCCTCCGAATATCAGCGTTGCAGTGTTAATCCATTTTTGCCGTTGCAACATTATGCTGAGGTGGGGCCTAGTTGACGATCTACCTTTTGTTATGTTTTATGTGTATTTATTGTAATTGTTAATGTATTTTGTCAATAAATGTTTTTCTTTCTTGCTTTTTTCTATAACGCTTCTCGATATTTAAAATACGGACCTGGCAACACTGTACTTGCTATTTGTGACTTTGACAGCAGATATGATTTATAATGCTGTATATTATATACTGCTGTCAAGCAGCCTGAGAACAGCTGCTTAAATCGCAGCAAATATGAATAGATGTGTAAAGAACCACCCAGCATTACAGTGTTTTTTTTTTTGTTTCTTAGGTTTTCACGCACATCACTCATTAAATAAAACTAGTTTAAATGGATTTATGCACGAACTTTATTTATTTATTGACGTTTCGCAGCCTTTTTAGGTCTACATCGTCAGAATAATGATTTTTTTATTTAATTTGTAGAGCTACCTTCGTAAGACTTCTATTGAGCGCTCGGATATTTCATTGGAACATTTTTAATTTTTTTATTGTCTATGTAGGAATTTATTAGTTAATTTAGTTAATAAAGTACTTTATTTAAAATTCTTTTTTGTAATTCTGAGTTTATTTATTTGTCCCTAACTAACGTAAACTACCACCGGTTCCAAAATTGAGAGACCTTTCTGTGAAGAACCGGCGAAACAAACTCAGAGAGGCTTTCTATTTCCTTCTTATGTTAAATCATGCAAACAAAAAGAACTAATAGTATCTGTTGGTCTTGCAGTGTTGTTATTGGGATGAATATGTAATGATGAGGCTAGTTTATTGGACATTTAGTATTCAGATCTTATTTCAGTTATTAATTTAACATTACCCAGTAAGCATTGGATACACCTGTGAGTTAGGAAATGAGTGGGTAAATTTTTCTAATTAAAACATATTTATATTATCACTAGGCTTGCCGGATGACCGGGAAATCCGGGATTGTCCCGGAATTTTGCGTCTTGTCTCGTGTCCAGTAATAAGACCTTATTCTCTCGGATTCCGATAATATGCTAGTTTCGTAACAAAATAAACTAATAACGAATGACACCGCTAGCCTGCTTGATGTTTTAATTCTGGTGGGTGATAGGGGGTTTGATTTGATGCTTTATTTTTTCGGGCGGGGGTGCAAATGTCCCGGAATTGATAAGCCAGCATCTGGCAACTCTAATTATAACACTGGACAATACCCAAAAACCTTGGGTAATACTATGGAAACCCGGATAAATCTAAGTTTAAGTTCCTAACCTCCAACCTTACCCGTGACAAGGGTTACCATCTTTTTTTTGTCGAAATAAAGTACATTGGATATTAAAGGTAGAAAAAAAAAGTATTTTTAAGATTTTCTTTAGATTTAAGTACATTGTGTCCAAAATAAAGTACGTTTTATTCCACTTTATTAGTAAGCTAAAAATATATTTTACGTTGCTACTAGCAACTTTTAATAAATAATTTGCGGCTACTGTATTTTTTCCGCGATGGGAAAGGTCATGATAAAAAGGCATAAAGCCACGAAAATGTTGCAGAAATTACCTAAGAGCAACATATTCATACTTTCTGTTCGTTTTACGCAAAAATTCTTCCTATCAATCTCTTTTTGTATATTTTAAGTATAATTAATACGCGAGTAATCAAATCACATTGAATAAAGTATTTTCGCGTACTTTATTGTTGGCATAAAGTATAGAGTACAATTACCCGAAATAACGTACAATACTTTATAATAAAGTACGGGTGGCAACCCTACCCGTGACATATGTTTACGTGTTACTTTTACCTAGTAAAAGGAACAATGATATTAAACACTAGTATATGTAAAAGACTATATATTGCTTGCTAGTATGCCCAGTATGAACATATATGTAACGGAGGAGCCCACCCCCACCCTCCTGGGGAATAAAAGAAGCCAGACGTAGAAAAAGACGGACTTTGCTATAGCTATTCACATAGAAGTGAACCTACAAAACTAAGGACACATAAAAGTAGGTACTTCATATCTAGGTACGTCTTATGAAAAGTGATTGATTGAATAAGTCAGAAGACTCTTCTTCAACACATTGACAAAACATCGACAGCGGACAAAAACAGTTAAACCATTTAACCAGTCTTTCAGAAACATACTTAGACAAAGTAGTACTAGTTTAAATAAAAGTAGTTTTAACGGGTTAATGCAAGAAACTTTATTTATTTATTGACGTTTCGCAGCCTTTTCAGATCTGCATCGTCAGAATAATGATTTTTTTATTTAATTTTGTCGAGCTAGCTTCGAAAAACTTTTATTGAACGCTCAATAAAAGTTATTTAATTGGAAGATTTTTAAAATTTTATTGTCTATGTATAAATTTATTAGTTGATTTAGTTAATAAAGTACTTTATTTAAAATTCTTTTTTGTAATTTTGTACTAGTTTATGTTAATTCTTTTGTTTTCGATAATCAATTTATATCGATCGATCGATAATCAATTTAAAGAGGTATATCGGATTTTTCGCTCGAATCGGAGAGAATAGCAGATTTGATCATTCTACTAACGGTCTTTTTCCGAGTACCAAGCCCCAATTTAAGTAAATTTACAACTCATTAACTGTCTCTAGATTTCATCTACTGCTTCTTCTTTTCTGCTTCTTCTACGAACATAGCAACAAACAAACGCTAGATGACGCTCTCCATTTTCTCAACAATTTTTAAACTTAATTTCATTTGTTATTTTTTTCTTTTTCTTAGTTTTCATTTATTTTATCGAAATATATATTTATTTACAAAAAAACTTACTTCAATATTAAAGTCACTTGCTGTCGATCATCGCAAATTTTGCTTAGAATTTATTTTTCGGTCGATTTCTCTTATTTTAGTTTTTTTATTATTTTCTAGATATTTTATTAAAATAATTTTCACCCCCCGGGAAGAGATGGCATCTACCCCCAGGGCAAAAGCGCAAGTTGGCACTATGTCACTTTTGTTTCTTAAGGTACCCCCCACCACTCACCAATCTTCATGAAAATCTATGGAGATTCAACGAAATTTCAAAAAAAAAACCGTCAGTACATCCACACAAAATTACTTTGCCTTTTTTATTTACTTTCTTTTATACGTTTGTCAAAACGACGTTAAAAAGTCTTCACTTCATTACAAAAATAAAAAATAAACCAGAGCTGTACATACTAATAAACTATCCATTTACCATACGTTTGATACTTACTGAACTATTCAGGTATTTGAATTATTATGCCGGGCAAACTTAAATATTCATAAATAATGTTCCAAAAATTAAGAAAGCGCTGGTAAAATAACATTGGCCGAGCTCAGGATCGAATAACTAATCTCTTGGCATCAACCCCAAGGTCCATTTCTTTCGGCTATCCGTCTCTTGAAGCGTGTTACAAATTTACGAATACCTTACCCTACGTACCTTGTGTCAAATACTCACTACTACACTACACTACTACATACGAAACTAAAGAAGTTTTCACTTCAAAAATAGTCTGCCGTAGACAATACACGATATACGTTTGTTGGTAAACTCGCACGGGGAACAAAAAATACAACGAAGGACTCACCATGGCGAATTCACAGTTTAATCCCCTGAAGATAAGGAGCAAAATGGCCCAGATGGTTTTCTGGAAGGATTTAGATATTTTGTTGTTGGTTGTTTTTTGGTTGGTACCACTTAAGTTCTAAATGAGCATTTTAGTCACTGCTCGGCCAGTGTCTTTCAATCGTTTCGAAGGTGGAACAGCAAAATCGCTTGAACGCCACTTTAGTGACTTTGCCGAAACAAGAATCAGTTTTTTTTTTCACAAAAAAAAAAACTAGTTACTCTTTGTAAATTAGAAGTAGCGACATAAAAATAAAAAAAATATTCATAAAATAAAAATTTCTAAATATCCTCCTATTTAATTCGTATATATTTTTAATATTATTTATTATATCAATATTTATGTGTATATTTAGCTTTATACCGCCGTTCGAGTTTTTCTTTTTTCCCAAAGGTTGACTGGGAGAGAATGCTATTAGCATTAAATTTAGCCTTTTGCACTATTCTATTGTATTTTGGTCAATAAAGTTTAAAATAAATAAATAAATAAAAGGTTACATAGTGCCTTTGCGAATTAGATGTCGATTAAGTGAAAATCACTCGGCCCGCCATACCATGCCATATAGTTAGGGTGTAAGCGCCATTGGTTCAAAAAAAAACCAAATATTATGTCGCCTCAGCATTGCGAACAGTAAAAATCTTCAAAAAATTGACCAGTGGTCAAAGATTTGCCGAAATTCGACCTTTAGTGTCGCCGCACACGGGCCACACGCCACAGCCACAAACGCCGCCACAAGAAGCTAGAAGCGGCTACTAAAGTGGTTGAAGCGCGCGCGACAGCGGCCGACTAAGGGGCAGAGGGGTGGGGAATCGCGCGAGTGACGTGTGGCGGCGTTATGTATCGGCGCATTAAGTGGCCGGTGCGGGCCACAAGAAGCGAGCAACGACGATTTGTAGCGTGTGCTGGCCACCGGCGTACCCTGTGTGGCGAATCCATATAAAATGTATGAAAACTACAAGAAATATGCCGATGGCGGCGTTTTGTGGTTGTGGTCCGTGTGCGGCGACACTTATAGTTATTCTGTCAGTGTCATTTTGTGTGTACCAATTTCAAAGGCATATGCGGTGGTATGTGAAATGTTTATTTAATTAATTCAATCTTAAAGTATTATATTTCATTAATCTCAGCCCTTTTTCTCCTTTTAAGCTTTATTTATGTAAAATCTCCGCCTGCTCCGTGACGTGAGCAAAATAAAATTTAAAATTGTGCACGAAAGTTTTAATCACGTTCACGTTTAATGATCTAGTATTACGTTACTAAAGTATTACGTTACTATAGCCTACACAAGTCCCTGTAACATTTTCCGAAGTGGAAAATTTCAATTAACGACAAATACTGACAAGCTTCATCTATGAGCTTACTGTCATCATCATCATCATCATCAGCCTATTAATGTCCCCACTGCTGGGGCACAGGCCTTCCCTATGGATGGAACAGGGAGATTGGGCCATGACCCACCACGCGGGCCCAGTGCGGATTGGTGAGTGCTAACGACTGCAGATGCAGCTGGGACCAACGGCTTAACGTGCCTTCCGAAGCACGGAGGAGCTCGAGATAGTAAATTTTTTTGGTCACCTATCCAATGACCGACCACTGCGAAAGTTGCTTAACTTCAACGATCGCAGCCGAACGCGCTAACCACTTGCGCCATCGAGCTCCTCACAGCTTACTATATGCACAGTGATTTGGTCAGCAGTTGTAAAAGCTCCGTTTGCTTAATCTAATGCCGCAATAGGGGTGCTGACGGGGTACAGTAAACGAAATTCTATTTAGTCCGTCAGTTAGATGATGAATTAATAATGGACACGTATTTTTCCTTTGGACAATCAACCAAAAAATGACAAAGTTATAGCGCGTCAAAGTTTGGGAGTAGGGGCTCGTGATGTCACTTTTTAGTGAATTTTCACTTAAAAGTGTACTCAAACGTGACGTCATGCGACTTTTCAAATCAATATATCTCTGCAATGTTTATATTATGTGAAAAAATAAAAAATACGTGTCCAATACTTTATGACAATCTACCTGATAAACGAAGAAAAAAAAATAGTCATCATCTCTATTACATTTGGTCGTTGGCCCGTATCCGAGTGCACGAAAGACATTACTCGAATTCGGTCACCCGAAGCAATGTTTACACTGGAACCTTAGATTAAAACAAAAAGGGAAGATACGGCATTGGCGGCTCAAAAGTGATCCGCTTAAATTGTGGTCCACGACCATAATTCGCTTTAGTCATAATTTGACATTCAAACACGCTGCATGTACACTCAATATAACAATATTGCGTAAATTCTGTGTTATGAAGATATAACAATGCCTTCGATGCTTTTATAAAGAACACAAATCTACCCGAATGCGGGCGGGCGTACTAAGACTCCGTTCATTTACACACAGTCGTTTACCCGAATCCCATTGGCACTCATATTCGGGCTAACGACAAAGTATAATCGCGCCATAATGGCAACTCGAGAGAAACCGCATTATACATATAAAGATATATATCTCTTCGATCCAACGATATAAAAAACGGTACCTATTAAATATCGTTTCTTCGATCCTACAAGCATAAAAATATAAGTACTTAACGTGCCAGAAGCATTTTTTTCCAGTTATATTTTCTTTAGATTTAAACATCAAGCAGTTACATGCAATGCATTTAAAAAATAAAAAATATAACTATAATTGCTATTTCTTCTTTCAAATGTTTAATACTTGTAAAAGTATTCATTTGACATTGTGGGTTACCTATAATGCGAAGAGATGGCGCTGCCTTGCAGTTTAAGAATGGCTAGAGGAATTTCGACGCGGTCCGTGAGGGCCGCGGTAGTATAATTGGTCAGTGCATTCGCCCGGATTGCGAAGGATGCGGGTTCGAGTCCCGTATACTGCCTGGTCCGCTTGGATTTTTTTTCTAGTTATATTTTCTTTGGATTTAAACATCAAGCAGTTACATGCTTTAAAAAATAAAAAATATAAGGCTTATTTTAGTTTCATTCCCTTCCCATTAGGGTTAAAGTTCATTCCCTTAAATCCTCTTTCTGTTATCCGTGGTAATGAAGTCTTTTCATTAAATCATGGCTGGTCATCAAATACGTACACATGCTATTGGTACTAATGATTGCTGCGAGTTCATTGTGCGCAAGAGTCACACGAGCTATATCTGTATGAGAGCGAGTCCTTGCGAAGGACAACTCGTCGAATGAGCGAGCGATGACCCACGCGGTTACAAATAAGGAAAACCGAACGCTACCATACGCTTAATATAATAAATGATGGAAACGAAAGGAGAAAGACTCGTGTATGGAAGAAGAGGACATGATAGCAAAAGCCTGGGGGCCATTCGCCTAACGGCATTGATTGATAATCAGAAAAAATATTTATTTGTTTCTTAAAAACAGTGATGTTCACACAATTAATACAAGAAACAAAAATAAACTAACTTTACCTGCTACTAGGCTTCACAAAATTAATAATTCATTTAAAGGTCTTTGTGTTCGCTTATACAATAAAGTCCCAAGCGATATTGCCATGCAATGCAAATGCATTGCAAGAGTTAGCCATAAATAAATTTAAAGATATTATAAAAAAAACACTTTTTAATAAAGCTTATTACAAAGTGTCTGATTATATTACAGACAAAAATGCTTGGGTTTGAACTGTTCCAATCATTCCAACAGGTTTTCTATATTAAATAAATCATAATTGTATTGACGTTGTAACAACATAATGATTTGTAAATGTTGTTACATTAGACTTTTAATGTTGTGGAGTTTTTTTCGCTCGTTTTTCTCCGCAGCTAAAAAATATGTCCATAACGAGTGGTAGGGAAAAAATTTTTTTGGACGATTCAAAAGAGTTGTATTATACATCCAATTTGAATAAAGATATATTGATTTCTGATTGGGAAAACACTAATACTTTCGATTTCATCTTGTTATTTCTGACCGCCGAAGGTTTTCAAATACCTCACGCTCATTTTCTTTAATATTGTTATTACCAATGCAAAAGAAAAAAAAAAGGGCGCGAGGCATTTGAAAACCTCAGGCGGCTAGAAATAACGAAATGAAATCGTAAGCGTTAGCGTTTTCCAAAGCATTTCCGTTAGGCGAATGGCCCCCTGATCGTGATAAATAATTGTAGATATAAAGAGAGAGAGAGAGAATCATTTTTATTGACCACATTTATAAATTTACAAAACAACATACAAAAAAAAATGAAAATATACATAATGGAGTAAAGAGAAAAAAAAATACATTAATAATAGTACCATTTGTGGTCAATCAAAACCCTGCCTCAGCATAATGTTGCCGCAAGACGCTACAAAACGTGTCACAGCAGCGCTGGTATTCTGGCAGGGAATGTTATATAAAGAAAATTTTACTAGAAAAAAATCCACGAGTACCACGGCAGCAGACGGGACTCGAGCCCGCGCCCTTCGCTATCCGAGCGAATGCACTGACCATTATGCTACCGCGGCCTTGATGGCCGAGTCGAATTTTCTCTAGCCTTTCTTAGGCTGCAAGGCAGCGCCATTTCTTCGCATATGTAGTTGAGTCTGCTGCCATGTCCGCGTGGATTTTTTCTAGTATAATTTTCTTTAGATTTAAAAATCTAACAGTTAAATGCTTAAAAATTTTAAAATACATATAATTGTAGATTTAAACTTTAATAAAAATGAATAAGCGCCATCCATCGGCATTTGCACTGGAAACCTGTAGTTCCTGTTTATGGCACAACTTTACTACAAAGGAAAATTGCAAAGGAAATTTTATTTATAATGCGATTCAACTAAGAATAGGACCGACTGGGCGCCATTTTGTGATGTCATAGCTGTCAATTCAAACCAAATAGGTAGAGTGAGCAAAAAAAAGTTTTTATTTAATTTACTGAGATTAAGAGAGAAAAGGCATCAGATTTTTTTAATAACATTTATTTACTAAGACTGAGAGAAAAAACCACCGATCTTTAATAATATTTATATATTAAGACTGTGACAAAAAACATTAATCAGAATCTAGCTCTTCTATTCCGCTCATCTCTGCATTACCGCCGGAGTAGTTATGAATAATCATGCACTATTTCTAGGTCACATAAAAAACATGCATCCTTTATGTAAACGAAAGTTTGAAATTGGGTTTCTGAACGCAACTTACAGACATTTGATTGACGATTTAGGTTATCAACTATTCATGGCCAAAGCTCAATAAGTGAAAAAAAATAATCAACTGATATGAATTATCAATATTTGTTATTGTTTCTTTACAAATGTTTGGTTTTTATTCTTGAATTAACGGAGTACTAAAAAAGGGTTTCAGGTTTTTTTTTGCAAACCATACTTTTCAAGCGACATTTGACAGATAGAGGTCATTGGCTTTCCTATTTGAATCGCATTATACATCGTCTTTACATTATATCCCCGTGGACATCCCGAACGCTTCCACAATAAATTGTCTCATAAATTTAGTTTAGTCTCTTTGTTAGTCTTTAGTCTTTCAAGAGCCTCTCCTTTGTGAATAAATCCAATTAAACGGAGTGAACTGTTTCAAAACCTAACTAAATTGAAAACCTGTGTGCGGCTTGCCTTATATGCCGCTGCCACTTGGGTGAGTTGGCAAAACGAGTCTCCGCAAACAAAGACGGTTCTGCCCAAAATAACCTCAAGGACTAACCTGCTACTCATCGCAGCTTAGAAGCCCTTTTCAGCACTGTGAAGAAATTCAAGTTTATTCCTTAACATGTTAGGTACAGTATGGATATCATAATCATCAGCCTATTAATGTCCCCACTGCTGGGGCACAGGCCTTCCCTATGGATGGAACAGGGAGATTGGGCCGTGACCCACCACGCGGGCCCAGTGTGGATTGGTGGGTGCTAACGACTGCAGATGCAACCGGGACCAACGGCTTAACGTGCCTTCCGAAGCACAGAGGAGCTCGAGATAGTAAAAATTTTTGGTCACCCATCCAATGACCGACCGCTGCGAAAGTTGCTTAATTTCAACGATCGCAGCCGAACGCGCTAACCAGTTGCGCCATCGAGCTCCTCAGTATGGATATGGCAGTGTTCATTTCGGGCAGCGTTGCCATTGATATGGCAATAGGGATGATGACTATTTTTTTTTTCTTCGTTTATCAGGTAGATTATCAAAAAGTATCGGACACGTATTTTTTCTTTTTTCACATAATATAAACATTGCAGAGATATATTGATTGGAAGAGTCGCATGACGTCGCGTTTGAGTACACTTATAAGTGAAAATTCGCTCAAAAGTGACGTCACGAGCCCCTACACCCAAACTTTGACGCGCTATAACTTTGTCATTTTTTGGTTGATTGCCCAAAGAAAAAATACCTGTCCATTATTTTTTGATCATCTAACTGACGGACTAAATAGAATTTCGTTTACTGTACCCCGTCATCACCCCTATTACCGAATATACGGCAATTTGAGCTCATAATTTTTAGATTATACGACGACATACGGAAGGTTTGTCATTGCCGTATAATAATACTAACTACCTATAAATTTTAATAAATAAAATTAGGTAATACGGCAAAATCATAATGTTAATTTAAAAATACGGCAATCTGATGTATCCAATACAGCAACTCTTTCAAACTTGATGGCAACACTGATTCTTGGCTAGTGACTGGTGTTTTAGAAATGACTGATGGAAGACTTGAGAAGAAAAAAGAAAAAAGTAAAATTAAACACTATATATTAATTTATCTAAGTGTCGTGTAAATGGTGGTAGCAGTTCGAAGGCGACTGAGACGTAGGACAGCAATAAGAGAGAGGCATATAAATAAATATTTTCGACACACACGCCAATTAGCCTAGCGCCAAAGTAAGCACAGCACTATAAGGCTTGTCTTATGGGATACTAGGGTAACGGATAGAAGACATATACTGTACCTATATAAGTTTTTTTTTTATAATAATACATATTAAACATCCCAGACTAGAGTACAAATGCTCGTATTCATCACACAAACATCTGCCCCCACCGGGATTCGAACCCGGGACCTCTCGAGTCGGCGACACCATGTAGCCCGGCGTACAAACCACTCGGCCACGGAGGTCGTCCTTCGTCTGTATGTTTCTCCTTCTCCAATGTTCTACGAATAGAGACTAAAACAAATGACTGTCTGTATAACCAGTATTGTTTGCACTTTGGGGGCGCCCATAAATTACGTGAGATGTTTAAGGGGGGGAGGGGGTCGAGTCAAATCTCATCTAATCTTACGTTGGAGAGAGGGGGGTCAAGTCAAATATTACGCATTCTTTTTCTGATTTTAACAAAAAAAAATATACTATTTTGGTCCATTTAATCCAGATTGTACATGCTTAAAATTTAATCTTAAGCGTAATCGTAATACGATTAAGATCATTCACTATTTCGTTCGTAAGAAATAACTCTCAGCAATATTGATTACTAGACTCTTAACTAGTCGTAAATAAAAGCACGAAGCATTTTTTTTTCTTTTTACAATAACAATCCAACGCATTTACGTAAGAAACTCACATTTTGAAAAATCTCACGTGAGATTGGGGGATGGGGGAGGGGGTTGGAAAAAATCTCACGACATCTCACCAGGGGGGGAGGGAGGGACAGAAAATTCAAAAAAACACCTCACGTAATTTATGGATGCCCCCTTTATGATAATTGTGAAACCAGCAACGAGTGCGACTCTGCGCAGGTTTCAGTTCAGTGACATGACATCCCGCAGGCGCCTTACGTTCACTGCGGTCCGATTTGAGCTTTCTTCACAGCCGCCATTAAGTCTGAATCGTACCATACTCTTAAAAATAATTTTGGTGCTTCTGAGAGTCTAAGCATCACACAAGCCCGATGGCGTCGGCGTCTTGTTACTGACTTACAACTGGAATCTATACATCATCATACATATTAAGGTAAACAAACCATCAAAAAGTTTATCATTTTTATTTTTTTTAAGCATGTAATCTGAAGAAAATATAATTACAAAAAAATCCGCGGTAGCATAATTGGTCAGTGCATTCGCCCGGATAGCGTAGGGTGCGGGTTCTAGTTATATTTTCTTTACATAAATAGGTTTTTCAATGGGTTGAATTTTATACGCATACTGAATCATAATTAAAAAAAGTGACACTAAAAAGACCTAAAACTGTGGCTATTCCCAAACTTTGGACGCATTATAATACTACTAAATTGGAGGGTAGTGATAAAGTAAATAATTTTCGTTGAAATGTGAATTTTTATTATCAGTCTGGTAACACCGGCCATCTTTACTCTCGATAAAAAAGTTTTAGAAACATTTTGTCTAAGTGTCGCCGCACACGGGCCACCGACCACAACTACAAAACGCCGCCACCGGCATATTTCTTGTAGTTTTCATACATTTTATATGGACTCGCCACACACGGTACGCCGGTGGCCGCCACACGCTACAAATCGTCGTTGCTCGCTTCTTGTGGCCCGCACCGGCTACTTAATGCGCCGGTACAAAACGCCACCGCAGGTCACTCGCGCGATTCCCCACCCCTCTCTCCCTTACCTTAGTCGGCCGCTGTCGCGCGCTTCAGCCACTTGAGTAGCCGCTTCTAGCTTCTCGTGGCGGCGTTTGTGGCTGTGGCGTGTGGCCCGTGTGCGGCAACACTATCCGGAAGTTGTATAGAGTATAAAGATCTTAATTTCCAAATTGTAAGACAAAGAAAGGAGTAACTTTCATCGTTGGAGTGGTGTTATTTTATATTATTTCAAAAGTTTTCATAACACACCACAAGTATTTCAGTTTTGTTTAAATAACTCTTAATGAAAGGCGTCTAAAACAAGATCGAACAAACAAATTTTGATTAGAACTGAATTGAAGCATATTATTTTCGATAACTCTCTTCAACATGAATGAAAGATAACTCGAGAACGTTGAATAAACAAATGGGTGATGTTTGAGCCTCCATTATGCAAGCAAACAAGATAAGGGTAGATAAAATTATTCGCGATAATACTGCGGAGAAAATCACAAGTCTCGCCCGATTTGCGACTCATATGGCCTGTTAATAAAGCGCACAATGGCGTGCTGATTGATGTTTCAGTATAAAAATAACATACGGCCCAGGGCTAGAGTGCAAGAATTTTGCAACAAGCTCCTTTGGAAGATAATTTGATAGATATCTATCATCAAAGTGTAATAAATGTATTTTGCACATTTTAGGACGAAAAATCTGAACCTTGGCGAAATCTTTACGCAATTTACAGTACCACCACCTAAGTTATATTGGATTACAGAAAAAAATATTACACATATACGCGCTATGCTATATTTCGCCCCAGCTAAAGGGATTTTTTTTTATATATAGGTCCGACAAATGACTCCGCCCCACCTGATGTTAAGTGACGGTGTTGTACAGACTTGAAGATAGCTACCCTTTTTTTATATTTTTTTTATGACTGGAATATGCTTTACGCATTCTCCGACCACCGGGAACAGCAGTTCTGCCTGCCACACCAGCCATCCTCACCCTGCCGGCCTGCATGTTGCTTCTTCACGCCTCTTTTAAAGGATCCCAGGTTGTAAGAGGGAGTGAACACGTGAGCGGGCAGAGCATTCCACTTACGGATAGTGCGACAAAGAAAATGAGTCACCAAATGATGATACAATAATAACATAAAAGAGGTGAAGAACCTGATATTGATAAATAAATATACCTTCATGAAAATACACTCCTAAAGTAAGTATCGTGTAATTAGACGTCATATTTAGTTATAAATTTTATTATTTTTAAAGCATGTAACTGCTTGATGTTTAAATCTAAAGAAAATATAACTAGAAAAAAATCCACGCGGACCAGGCAGCAGACGGGACTCGAACCCGCACCCTTCGCAATCCGGGCGAATGCACTGACCAATTATGCTACCGCGGCCCTCACGGACCGCGTCGAAATTCTTCTAGCCATTCTTAAGCTGCAAGGCAGCGCCATCTCTTCGCATTATAGGTAACCTATAATGCTGCCTGGTCCGCGTGGAATTTTTTCTAGTTATATTTTCTTTAGATTTAAACATCAAGCAGTTACATGCTTTAAAAATAATAAAATTTATAACTATAATTGCTATTTCTTCTTTCAAATGTTTAATACTTGTAAAAGTATTCATTTGACATTGTAGGTTACCTATAATGCGAAGAGATGGCGCTGCCTTGCAGCTTAAGAATGGCTAGAAGAATTTCGACGCGGTCCGTGAGGGCCGCGGTAGCATAATTGGTCAGTGCATTCGCCCGGATTGCGAAGGGTGCGGGTTCGAGTCCCGTCTGCTGCCTGGTCCGCGTGGAATTTTTTCTAGTCATATTTAGTGTTGAAAATAAAACAAAATTTGGGGTAGCGGAATGGGGTTGAAACTGGGAAAGTAAATGACACACCACTTTTAAGATCAAATGAAATAATCTGTCAGGACTTCAATAAAATTCTATTTTTGAATGGAGATATTTCAATTGCCACAGAATAATTTTACATTTTACATTTAAACTAGTTCAACCAGCGAAGTTCGTACAGCCATAAAAATTGGGATTGGTGTTAGAAGAGTGAAATTTAGAGGAGCTCGACGGCACAGGTGGTTAGCGTATTCGGCTGCGATCGTTGAAGTTAAGCAACTTTCGCAGTGGTCGGTCATTGGATGGGTGACCAAAAATCTTCTACCTCGAGTTCCTCCGTGCTTCGGAAGGCACGTTAAGCCGTTGGTCCCGACTGCATCAACAGTCGTTAGCACCCGCCAATCCGCATTGGGCCCGCGTGGTGGGTAATAGCCCAATCTCCCTATTCCATCCATAGGGAAGGCCTAGTGAAATTTAGGGCTGTGTGTATTTGTAATGCCAATTCATGAAAATAAAATCACCAAAAATAACCACCCTTTACAAGTTTATGTCCTGTATATACAAATTATCGTAAGAATCGGTGAAACCGCATCGGAGGAATCATGTTACAAACACTGCCACTGTGAGAATTTCGATAGTACCTACTTATTGTTAAAATTGTAGTTTGTACTTCTTTCAAATGTCTCTTATCTTTCTTGTTACAAGTATCTTTCAAATGTCAATTCCAAAGTTACCGCGATAAAAGTTTAAGTTAGACAGTTAGGAGCAGCTAAAATGGCACCCGGTTCAACGACCGCTGCGTCCGAATCAGATTCGTATTAAATACTAAGTTGAAAAGTAAATTACAATAAGACCTCGGAAATTATCCGGTAAACACATAATTGAAACATGAAGTTTTACTCAAAGTTTATTAAATTAAAATACTCATGAACAATATTTAGCAGGCAAGCCATTTGATTGAGGATTGAGGAGCACGATGGCACGGGTGGTTAGCGCGTTCAGGTGCGATCGTTGCAATTAAGCAACTGCCGCAGTGGTCAGTCATTAGATGGGTGACCAAAAATCTTCTAACTCGAGTTCCTCCGTGCTTCGGAAGGCACGTTACGCCGTTGGTCCCGACTGCATCAGCAGTCTTTAGCACCCACCAATCCCCACCTCGTGGTGGGTCATGGCTCAATCTCCCTATTCTATGCATAGGGAAGGCCAGTGCCCCAACAGTGGGGACATTAATAGGCTGATGATTAAGCCATTGCGATTTGTTTTCTTTATAAAAAATACTTGATAAAATATCGTCTTCAAAGCTGATGAGCGAAGGAAGACCTCTCTTCGAGTCTTAAGACTATACGGATGGCTGGAGCGGCACACTTACTGCCGTATCATCTATCTTCGTGACCGAACTCCACTTCCACTTAACATCAGATGGGGTGAAGCAATTTGTTGCACTCCGCATATAAAAACACTCCAGCTTCCATACAACAAATTTCATTTCAATTAGCTGAACCAATAAATGCTTAAACTTATTAAGATTTGACGACTGAAACACGGTATCGAAAGCGTCATTAGTTTCGCAAGTGAGGTAAAATAAACTGCCCTATATTGTGGAGGTTTAAAATAAATGCGCGTTCAAGGTCGCCCTTGATTTACGGTGGGCGGGCGGGCGCGTTAATGGCCGTACAAAATTAATTATTATTTATCTGCTCTGAAATGGGTAAAGGTTCCCGTACTGTTTACAATTTTTTGTTTGAAGATGTACCTTCAAGTATTGTTTAGGCGTAAGATATAATAGTAGAAGATCCGATCCTACATCGACCTTCACCGAGCTGATAATAGGATGAAACATATTTTATCATGAATTTAGTACCTATATTAGAAAATATTTTAAAAATGGGATGCCTATAAAAATCCTGCATAGACTATTTTTAATTAATTTATAAAAAAAAATTTTAAGTTATATGTTGCAACATCAAGATACTAGAAAAAAATTGTCTTGACTTACAGTATAAAATGTGCAGACGTTGGGTAACGTAACTGTTTATACCTGGCAACCCAGTAGTTCGTCCAGGTAAATAATAGACAACCCAATGGCTGCACATCTTATACGTTTTATACTGTAAGTTAGGACAAAATTTTCTCATTATCTTGATTTTCTATTTTAATATATTTTTTAAATTAACTAGTTAGTCTGTCCAGGGTTTCTTTTTAGGCAACCCATTTTTAATATATTTTCTAATATTACTAAAGTCATGATAAAATATGTTTCATTCTATTATCAGCTCGGTGAAGATCGATGTAGGTTCGGATCTTAGACTATAAAGATACAGTTCAATATATTTTAATAATATTTATAACTATGTAGTTGATGCGAGCCTTCACATGTCTGCTATATGATATAATAGCTTCATAATATCTTCGTGGTCGAGTAAATTGCACACCAGTTTTTTAATTAGGTACCATTATTCGTGTAAAGTTCCGGGTTTAAAGTTCAAACACAGAATTAGACAGGATGAATCGTTCAAACCAAGATTTAAAATATTGAGTTTTAAATTTATTAAAAGGAAGATTGGTTATAATACTAAGAAGCACTGTTATACAATAACTCAAAAAATAGTTTTATGATTTTCTCAATCTTAATATTGAACCCCTTTATTTTCGTTTCTCTAGTGCTCAACTTATGGCTGGTAAAAAATAATAGGCAAAATGTCTGCCGAATGTATCTTTCTATTCCATTAGAGTGAAGCAAGGCTACAGCGAGGCAATTCCCCATAGAGCACACCTACATTCTGGTATCAAATCTCAGACAACATATGTCGATATGTACAAGTGGTCAGACACTCCCGTGAAGTGTCGCACAGACACGACAGGACATCCAATTTCGCGACGGCTTTTTACGACACACCGTAAAAGAGTGGACGTGACTTTAACGCACCGGCACGGGCCACTGGTACACTGTAACTTTGGTAAAGAAAATATTTTCATGTGTCACTGTAAACAAGTTAGTGAGCAGTATATTTTCTTACCGATGGACTCGTAAGATTGACTGATGAAATCACCAAAGTACAGGGCATTCATTACCTGGATGCGCATAGCGAGGAATCGGGTTGCGTGGAGAGACAAGGAAGTGGCTTATATGCAACAATGGGCAGTCCACCTGATGGTAGGTGCTCAATGCCACCCATGGACACTTGCAGAACCAATGAGGGTACCACTCATGCGTTGCCTGCTCTGAAGGATATGATTTACCCGCCTTCGAAAAACTGAGTAGAAGGGAAAACAGGATTTGTAACTGTGATGGCAATTAAAAATATTTGAATTGAAACAAAATTAAATGGAGCCGGAATGACGGCTCACCCGTACTCTCTTTTTTTCTGCTTTAAGTAAGAACGTCTTTTAGTAAACATTATGACTTAATGGCTGGTCCAACTTGAAAGCGTTGGAGGACGGGCATTTTGGTATCCAATTGGTGTTTAGTATCAATAACGATGAATGATATATCATTAAATACCTCTTCTCGTGTAGAATATTAGTTACTATGGCGGTATTCTGATATTTGTTGTCCGTTTTTATTTTTTCCAGAAAATACCAGAACCATTTTTGCCGGAACCGTTATAACCATTATTACTACATTATAATACTTACCGAATAATAATTATAATAATATAATTCAACATTATTGTACATGTTCAACCGGTAGACGTACCATAGGAACTTGTGCTCACATATTATCAATTATATGGTACCTAGGCTATGCCAGGCACGCGGGATTCGTCGCTCCTGCACTGTTCCTAAATGACATCCTTAATATAGATAATGAATAAAGTAATTACTCAAAAATTAGTTTCTTTCACTCTGTCTCTGGATAACTGCATACATAAAAAATTAAATGAATAAAAACATAATGTACCAACAAAGATTAATATTTAAAATCTATTTTTATCTATTTTTGTTAAAAAAGTTTTTTATTAAGTGTATCTAGGGTTATTTTTCAGGGCCCTGACATTAAAGAGTCATCTGAAGTTAGTGAAAGAATTTCGAATCGGTAGTCCAACATCCTGGGGTGGGCACAAGACCGTCCTGGGGTGGGCACGGCCCACTTGCCCTCCCCCTCTATATACGCCTATGGTTACCGTTCAAGATAACAAGCTAGTTATTGTTTTTTTTTTATTATGTTTTTTACCATTTTCTTTTATTAACGTTCTCGTTAAAGATAAACATTAAATATTTCACACGAGGTTGTATTGTTACTAAATCGGAAGGTACTGATATCTGCAATACAGTTTTTTTTTAAACTTTTGCAGATATCAACGCTGTAACCTAATGCCTATTGTTAATACTTACAACACTGCTTAAATAATGTAAATACTGAAATGTATAACAATTTAAGAAGGTTTTTTTTTTATTTTTTATTATTTATTATATAACTCTGTTTCGACAACGTATCAGGGCAAGCGCCATAGTAGACATTATTATATTCAAGTAGACCTTTCAAATGATATGTAACACATCTCTATTGGAACGGATACCAAGTTTCATACATTTTTGCCCATCATCCATAGAAATTATTTTAAAATAAAAATTAATGTTTGAGAGAGGGTTATTTTTATTGACATGCTACAAACAATCAAAAAAGATAGAAGGAGGATAATGTTCGAGCACAAAATCAGTTGCCAACGCCCAATGTTATGAGAATAGATATAAAAAAGTTCTTGAAAGACCTTGTCTTTGCGAAGCTGTATTCAGCGCTCATTTTCTGGTATGAAATTTAAGAAATAAGAAGTAATTTCCATTACCGTTGTTAATTTATACAACGATTATATTTTATTGCATATAAATGAACATCACCATTTTAAATTTTCTAAAGTACTAACCTGTACTTTACATAACAGCAAACTTTTGCGGCAATATTGAAAACAGTAAAATTAAATTATATTATGTTAGTTATAATTATTAAACTCTACTTTAGTTAAGCAAAACATGTTATTTTTCTAACGCTAGTATGTTTTGATGACATGACATTCCGTATGTGACGTTATGACAATGTTGCCATTTTCTATAATTTAAATATGACTTGTTAGTACGCTGAAACACTTCCGGTGTAGCGGAGTTTGATATCTGAATGATTAATCGATGTAATGTCGATTGATCATTCATATTCAAGGTGGTTGCATAAACGTAGGGTCTATGCCGTTTTGGCTGTATGGTGACATTGGCTTTGCGAATCTTATGGGATGGTGTGTGCCCGTCTTTATGAAGTATTGGCTATGATACCGTTCATAGACAAGCTGCATAAAGACGTTAATCTATGAAAAGTGACAAATGTGTGGCGGTGGAGAGTTATAAAAGAGCGCTCCACCTTAGATTGAGTGACTTTTGCTGCGACCGTCGTCCTAGTTGGTGATTCAATAAAATAGTGAAACCTCTGCAGAGTTGTAATTTATTATAAGGCTAATAGTTCAGAAGTGCGCGTTCTATTTTCTCACGTGCCAAAATGGATACTCGGCGTAACCGGCATGACGCGGTCTCAAGTGATGAAGAAGTGGCTCCCGCTTGCAAGAAACTGAAGAAATCGAAGCGGCCTAATAATAGCGAACGTATCGATCGGCTGGAAAAATTGCTAGAACAACTTATTGAACAAGGATCATCAGCAAACCGGAATCCACCATCAGAACCCTCGAAGGACATCAATACACCAGGTACATCAAATGATTTTAATACCACCACTACAGCTATAGTTAATTGTACTGATTCTTTACCATCCGTGGAAGTTAACGAACATACGGCACAAGTTCAGCCAATTATTAGTGAAATAAATATGTGTCTACCCCCTCTTTTGCCATCGAGTAATATTGCTTCCCCAAGTTTAATTGGATGTGAAAACCTTAACCAGGGTGAAAAGCTAGGTCATTTAAATTCACCTACCTCACAATTATTTAAAAATAATTCAAGTAATTTAAGATTTATTGGAAAACCAGAAAACGTACCAAAATTTGATGGCAGTACTAATGCTATGTCTGTTCACGCATGGTTACATCGCTTGGAATCACTGGCGAAGATTTATGGTTGGGATGAACAAACCCTGATCTACCACATGACCGGCAACCTAGAAGGCAACGCGCTCCTCTGGTTTGGACATCAACAAGACATCGATGTCTCATGGGAAGAGTGGAAGAATCGTCTTGCTGCCTACTTCCCTGCCGGCCGGGGACTCGCTGCCAAGCTTCATGATTTCGTAACTACAAACAAGCGTCGTGATGAACGGGTAATAGATTTTTATTATAAAAAGTTAGCTCAAGGAAAATCTTGTGAATTAACTGATACTATGATTTGTGATGTTATAATTTATACATTAGGCGATCCATTGCTAAAAGCAGGGGCTCGTGGTACAGGATGTAGGGATACTCGTGCATTATTAAATTATCTAACTGATGCGGCAGTCGACAACCCACAATCAAAAATTGGTGATAATCTTGAGAATAGATTTAAATGCTTCACATGTGGTCGTCGAGGCCATACCTCTTCTCAGTGTAGGGATGTTTTACGTTGTGTAGTATGCAATAAAATAGGTCATAGGTCGGAAAACTGTCGGTTTTCAAAAAAATGTTCATACTGCAATAAATTAGGCCACGATCGTGACGATTGTTATAGTTTTAAAAATGTTCAGAGGCCTGGTAGTTCTGTTACTAAAACCAATATAAATATAAGACCAGAACATAACCATGATAAAAAAACTAAATTATTCAATATACACCCAATTGATGTTGGTGATCGCAAATACCACAAAACTGCAATTGCAAACGGTTTCCAACTGTCAGCATATATCGATTTAGGAAGTGCTTGTAATACTATTACCTTATCAGCAGCTAAAAAGATTAATCTTGATTATAAAAATCAGTCTAGTACTAGTATCAAAGGTTATGGAGGGCAGATTATAACACCAGATGGTGAAGCTTCAATCGAACTTAGTATCGATGGTGTCTGTGTCTCTACGCCAGTCTTAGTAGTCCGTGATAATCTCCAAGACACTGATATGATAGTAGGGCGCGCTTTTAGTGAATTACCTGGTATTTGTCTTTCCAAAACTTCAAATGTTCTAACATTTTCAAGAACACTACCTGAAACCATTGTTGATGATGAATTACCTTTTGCAAATTCTTTAGAAGTATCCTTGTCAAAAATTGAACTGAGAGTGCCACATGACACTTTACTAGTCCAAGGTTTAAATAAAATCATCGTTTACACAGACTATAATATAGGAGCCAATACCATTGAAATACAACGTTCTGAACACAGATCCTTTGGCAAAGAATTAGATATACCTAAACAAAGAACAATAATACATGAAAATATTGGATATTTAGACATATATAATTTACAATGCCAACCTCTTATACTATACTCAACTCGTTGTATTGCTCGAGGTCATATAAGAGAAAATTATAACTACAATATCGACACCGATGTGAAAGGTGATGATCTTCTTAGGCTTAAAAAATTGCTAAAAAAATATAGTAATTGTTTCGATGACGATTCTGGTAAAAATATTGGCCAACTTGAAGTTGAAATGAAAATAGAACTTTTAAGTGAAACACCCTTTTATTGTCGTCCCTACCGTATGTCCTTGAAAGAACAAGAAATTGTCCGCGATATTATTGACAAATTAATTAAAGAAGATATCATAGAACCTAGTAATTCACCATATGCTAGTCCTGTCATACTAGTTCCAAAAAAATCTGGAGAATATAGAATGTGTATTGATTATAGGCAGTTGAATAAAATAACCAAAAAAGATCGTTACCCACTTCCGATCATACAGGATCAATTAGACAAATTAAGTAGTGAAAAATGGTTTTCTAAATTAGATTTAGCAGCAGGTTATCATCAAATAAAAATACACTCTGATAGCAAAAAGTACACAGCATTCGTTACACCTTTTGGACAGTACCAATATAAGAGAATGCCTTTTGGTTTAGCCAATGCTCCAGCTGTCTTTCAACGTGCCATGCATATTCTCCTTGATAAGTATAAATTTGAATTTGCAACAGCATATTTAGATGATATTCTTTTGTCATCTAAAAGCATTTCAAATGGCTTAGAGCATCTTGAGAAAATCCTCCATTTAGTGACAAAATCCGGAATAATATTAAGAAAGCAAAAATGTTGCTTTCTAAAAACAAAAATTGAATATCTTGGCCATGTTATTTCAATAGGTGAAATTCGTCCCTCTCCAGATAAAGTAGAAGCGTTGAACAACTTTAAAGAACCAACAAATATTGACGAATTGAGGCGTTTTATTGGCTTAGCCAGTTATTTTAGAAAATTCGTTAAATCTTTTGCTATTAGAATCCGACCTTTATCTGTGTTACTTAAGAAAAACCAATTATGGCAGTGGGGAGATAATCAACAGAAGTCATTTATTGATATCAAGACAGCTTTAATTTCAGAGCCGGTCCTTGCTATATATAATCCCAATTATGATATCGAACTCCACACGGATGCATCAAGTCATGGTGTAGGTGGAATTTTATTTCAAAAACAACCCCAAGGTGAATTAAAACCCATAGCTTACTTTAGCAGACAGACCACTGAAACTGAACAAAAATACCATTCCTACGAATTAGAAGCAATGGCTGTAGTCTTAAGCATTAGGAAGTTCCGTGTTTATTTATTTGGTAGACCCTTTGTAGTGGTATCAGATTGTCAGGCGTTGAGCGCTACATGGTCAAAGAAGGACATGCTCCCAAGAATAGGGCGATGGTGGTTAGAACTACAAAGTTATAATTTCACTGTCCTATACCGACCTGGTGTGCGTATGCAACATGTAGATGCGCTTAGTCGTAGTGCCCTGCCCTTGCAACATATAACCGAAGAAAACTGGATAATTGCTGTACAAACAGATGACCCAAAAATACAAAATATTGTCAAAAATATTAATAATATAGAATATAAAGACTTATATAAATTAGACGACAATATTCTATATAAAAAAGTTGCAAATGAATTTAAAATAGTTATCCCGAAATCAGTTCGTTGGAGGGTTACAAAAATGTTTCACGATGATAATGGTCACATGAACGAAAATAAAGTCATAGAATTAATTCAAAGGCAGTACTGGTTTGAAAAACTCCGTAGGTTCGTAACAAAATATGTTAGAGGATGTATTTCATGTCAATTTTCCAAAAAACCCACTGGTAAACAACGTGGATTTTTAAATCCTATTGACAAAGGCAATATTCCATGGCACACATGGCACTTAGATCATTTAGGTCCGTTCTGTGTCTCTTCTAAATCAAATAGCTATCTTCTAGTTATTGTAGATGCTTTTAGTAAATTTACTTGGTTACAGCCCGTACCAAATACTTGTACAGAACACGTAATAACCACTATAAATTTTCTCATCCGTGTTTTCGGATTACCAACGCGCATCATAACCGACCGTGGTAAAGCATTCACAAGCCAGGCATTTGCGAAATATTGTAACTCCAAACAAATTAAACATGTACTTAATGCAGTGGCCTGTCCGCGAGCAAATGGTCAAGTAGAAAGGTGTAACCGGACGATTCTACAATCGCTCATCGCATATACAGGGGAAAATGATGATGACTGGGAGCAAATGATACCACAGGTAGAAAGAGGTATTAACACTACAATAAATAGCACTACAAAGAAATGTCCTTATGAATTAATTTATGGTTTCAAGCCTAGGTTTGATATTGATTTACCAACTGATTATCAAAATATTCCTGTTATATCTGAACTACGAGCCCAAGCCCAAAGCAATACTATTGCAACAACTACAAAGGTTAAACAAAGATATGATAAAAATAGATTGCCCCATATTAATTATAAAGTAGGAGATTTAGTTCAAGTTCAAAGAAAAGTATTAAAAAAAGGCTTAACTAGTGGAAAGCTTGTAGATAAGTATGCAGGTCCATATAAAATTATAAATATTTACAATAATGACCGTTATAGAGTGACGTCCTTAAACAAACGTGGAAGAAAATATAATAATGTAATAGCAGCAGATAGAATGAAAAGGTTTGTAGTTCAATCAATTTCAGATGATGATAATGATTATGATAGTTGTGAATAGATACTAAATTTAAGGTAGCTAAACATATAAATGAAAGGCTTGTCAACAATATTATTTATTCCTACTAATATTACTGTACAATGATTTATTGATTGTTTTACATTTTGTATAATACGATTTTGTCTAATACTGATTATAGAAGGAATAGTATATTATTGTTATTATTTTTGATTCGAAATAAATGTATGTCAATAAATGTAATATCATAATTTCATTTTATTTGTAATAAATTAATTGAATCTGTTACACAATAAGTATATTTATTGTAACATAAAAATAGTTAATTTAACAAAATGTATAAAATTATAGCAAATTTAACTTCTATAACAAGAAATCAAATAAAAACTGGTTCTACTGCTACCTGGTGTGTCCGGTAGTGGCAAGCAGCTCTGAGTTTAAAAGTGTCTGAGCGAGAATCTCAGGTAATCAAGCGCCTTGGTGTGTCCGGCAGCTTCCTAATATGGCTAATCATAAGCCAACAAGCGCCTTGGTGTGTCCGGCAGCTTATTAAGATAGATAATCATAAAAACCAACAAGCGCCTTGGTGTGTCCGGCAGCTTATTAAGATAGATAATCATAAAAACCAACAAGCGCCTTGGTGTGTCCGGCAGCTTATTAAGATAGATAATCATAAAAACCAATAAGCGCCTTGGTGTGTCCGGCAGCTTCTTAAGATAGTCAATCATAGAATCGACAAGCTGCTTGGTGTGTCCGGCAGCTTCTAAAGTTGGCTATTCATAAAAACCGACTTAGTTTGTCCGGTGGTTCAGGAATTCTGTAAATAAAATACGTATATATGTAAACAATTGATTGTAAAGCTTTATTAAAAAAAAAGAGTAAAGGTAAATTCCATACTTACCTCAGTTGCATTAATTATCGTTTGCAAATGAACTATTTGGCATATTCTTTATTACCTTGCATTATCACAAGTGTAAAATATATGTATATGAAAAAAGAGTTACTTGATAAAATTACGAGGTCGTAATTACATATCAG
The DNA here is from genome assembly GCA_902850365.2 of Chilo suppressalis. Classification (NCBI taxonomy): domain Eukaryota; kingdom Metazoa; phylum Arthropoda; class Insecta; order Lepidoptera; family Crambidae; genus Chilo; species Chilo suppressalis. The sequence goes on along the minus strand of OU963905.1, from coordinate 25,498,172 downwards.
GAAGGCCGAGTTTGAGTCGTATTTAAGTTCAAATGATTTTGTTTTGTTGAGTTATGTAATCACGGTGCTGAAAATTGTATTTGAAAAATTAATTGAGATTGTGATGTAACTTACTGTTTTAGTATTATCTGCAAAGTAATTTTATTACGAGGCCGTAATACGCTTTTGTCAGGAAAGGCCGAGTGTTAGTTATAATTATTAAACTCTACTTTAGTTAAGCAAAACATGTTATTTTTCTAACGCTAGTGGGTGAATATTTGCAAATGAACATATTAGACAATTTTAAAGAATGAAAAAATTGTACTTACAAAACTGTTCTTTAGATATTCAAAGCAAAGCTAGATTGCATATACATACAAAAAATTGCGTGAACCAAAAAATAAGCCTTTATATACGTCACAATTTGGATCTGAAATTATTGTGCAAACGGTAATGAGAAATTAAACAAATGGTAAAGAGAATTTTAGAATGGTAATTATATTATAGGAATGGTATTAGTAAAACACAAATTGCAGTGATGTTATTTATTCAATTATTTAAAAAAAAAAACGATTTCCGGCACAGTATCAAATTGAGAAAAGATATGCCTGCACGTGTGGTTGAATAAACATTATCACTAGATGATAATTGAGATCTCCTTTGCATTTAAAAGACCAGTCAAATCTATGAAATTAAAGTTAACTTTATATGAAAAGTATAATTTACTGTTTTTTGCAAAATGTGTTTTTCACGCATAATTGTATTGTGGAATGCTCTTTTCTCAGTATTTGATTTTAGAGCTTTGTAGCTGTCTTCTAATGTCTTTTTCATAGCCTCCCCAAACAGAATCTTTTTTTTCGCTTCTTCTATTTTTGTTTTATCCTGCAGTAGAGCTTTTGCTTTTGTGTTAGGACTCTGCAAGCGTTTTCTTAGTCTCAGAATTTTTTTTTTGAATTTGTTATTTTTTTTCTTCAATAACTATTTCTATTTTATCTTTTTGTGCCTTATTCGCCATATATTTCTTCAAAGTTCTAATTTTTTTCTTCAAGTTTTGGGTTACTGATTCTTTATGGTCTATATCTAGTGATGTAGAAGGTTGTGGTGAGTTAATCGAGTTTCTAAGTTCATATCTGTTTTTATCATCGACATTGCCCACATTCGTGGAAACTGATATAAAAACTTCCTCTGTTCTTTTCTTTTCTAAGAGTTTTCTCTGGTACCGTCTTCTGAAATTTTCTCTCCATTTCTTTCTCTGTATATTTCTAGCTCTTGGGGTCAATTCAGAAGCCTTTAATATTTTCTTTTCCTCTTTTCTTTTTATATATCTCTTCTTTTCCTTCTCCCTCTCTAAGGCATATAAAGCTGGATCTGCTTTTATTTTTGCATATCCATTTCGCCGTGCAAGTCGGGCTTTTGCCAATACCTCTTCGCGTGACTGCTTTTTCCGCGGCATTTTATCTGAAATATAAATTGATATCCTGTGGAATAGATCCTATAGGTTTCCTATAAGTGCTATTGTATCTCATTTTATTAAGTTACTTCCATGCTAAAAATATGGTAAAGATATATCCCACTGCTAACGATTCTCTAAATATTAAAGAAACGTGGTGTAACATATATGTAGGTCTAATGGTTTTGGAGCACATCATTATAATTATTATCCATTACTATCCCATGGGTCTCTTCTCAACTATTTAAGAGTTAGGAGGTATTAGGCCGTAATCCGCAATGAGAACACTGGTAGCCCTGGTAGGTAGGTAGTGATCACGGCTTCAGACTTACAATTTGTAAGTTAAAGTTTGAACACCACCCGACGTACGTCTTTTGTGGACATTTTATCGTCATCATTGCTCCATAACGCCTCAGAAAAACATCGTGAGGTAATCAGCGTATCCTAGAACTAATCATTCAAGGACTTGTGACATGCACCAAATAGCATAGACCAGTCTGTGTGGATTACGGTTTTGGAGCAATACCTATACCTATTTATTGAATAAGTATAGGTAGAAACCAAAAAAGCGACGATATGAGATAGTAAATAGTTAATACTAAATATCAAACCACTACTGTAAGAGAAGATTGACAGTGACAGAAAAAAGCGCAGAAAGTGCTATTTTGCGCTATTCTTGCATCTGAAATTTGTAGTGGTTTAGTAATTTACACGGCAGTTTAAATATAGCATGTATTGAAACAATAGCACATTTAAATAGAAAAAATACCTACTTACCATTCCAGCTTGCTCCTTACCATTCGGGTAAAATGTGAACGGGAAAAATGGTAAATAGTAAAATGGTAAGTAGATATTTGGAAACATTTGTGTACGTTGCATTATTTATTAGACTTAAGAGACTAAATACGTTATCGGACGAGAAATAATCTTATGGCAAGTATTTAGATCATTAATTAAATTAATCTGAACAAATAACTTACCTTTAGAAGACACGAACGGTAAGGAGATTTTTTTTTGACCTGGACGATTTTTTGTAGAATATTCATTTTTCGTTGGCGCGAAATCGCTCTTTAAGACGTGCGATCTGCTCAAGTCACTAACGGGCACTGAGGTCGTGGTGGGGAATCGTCGCGAGGATTATATTTACCATTGGGTACAATTCTATTTCACTGTCAGTATTCGCGAACGGTAAGTAGTACGAAGGGTGGGACAATTTTTGAATTGGTATAAAATTAACTGAAACTGTTCTTTATATCATATATTTTATTTCAGTTTATACATTAACTATTATATTTACTATATAATAAGAAAAGAAAATATTATTCGAAGTTTTCGTTTAATTTTTCTTATCATAATGGTTGAAAATTGGGAAAAGGGACACGAATGGTAATGAGGTTTTGGGAACTTTTTTTTTTATAAAATGGCTTATAGCTTATAAAACACAATAAATTGATCTGCAATATGTACCCCACTTAATTAACTATGTATATAAAAAAAGTGATCAAAATCGATTTAGGTTTAATGTGTTATTCACAGCGAGACATCAAAAATGTACGTTTTCAAATATTCACCCTAGTATGTTTTGATGACATGACATTCCGTATGTGACGTTATGACAATGTTGCCATTTTCTATAATTTAAATATGACTTGTTAGTACGCTGAAACACTTCCGGTGTAGCGGAGTTTGATATCTGAATGATTAATCGATGTAATGTCGATTGATCATTCATATTCAAGGTGGTTGCATAAACGTAGGGTCTATGCCGTTTTGGCTGTATGGTGACATTGGCTTTGCGAATCTTATGGGATGGTGTGTGCCCGTCTTTATGAAGTATTGGCTATGATACCGTTCATAGACAAGCTGCATAAAGACGTTAATCTATGAAAAGTGACAAATGTGTGGCGGTGGAGAGTTATAAAAGAGCGCTCCACCTTAGATTGAGTGACTTTTGCTGCGACCGTCGTCCTAGTTGGTGATTCAATAAAATAGTGAAACCTCTGCTGAGTTGTAATTTATTATAAGGCTAATAATTACAAGAAAGTTTGATTAAAATGAATTTGTCCAACTGAATATCAGTTTAGGGAAACAGGGTAACTTGTCGCACAGATGTTGTTTGAGAGCCAGCAGCCATCTCAAGAGGGTCCGAAGAGTTGTTGCGGACAGCTCCAAGCTTATGATGTAACTCGGATAAGGGAAATATCCTCTGATTATAATCTTTGGATATTGTTAGATTGTGTTATTTTTAGGTCAAGATTACGTCAGAATTGTTGTAACATGTGTCCCGGAGATAGACTTTGATATCTTGTAGAAGATCACAATAAAACCGAAAACCACGGTTTTCAACATAATATGCTAAATGGACTGAAGGAATTTAAATATTATTCGGTGCATACAGAGAAATACAAATTAAGTTGTCTAATACTTTACTTTTATACATACTGCGAATGAATTAGGACTAAGATGATAAAATATTGTACAATTCAAAAGAGTTGAATTACGCACGTAAATCAACTCTTTTGAATTTAAATGAGTTTGAACTACGTGCGTAATTCAACTCTTTTTAATTGTCCAATATTTGCGATTTGAATAAAATATATTCTGACTAAGAATGCTTAATTCAAGCATATTCATTTTATTAATTTATTTTACTCTTTATTGTCATTCAACAAATGACTTAGTTAATGCCATAAGGCATTCTCTACCTGTCAACTATCGTTAAACATAGAAATTACGACAGTAAAGTCAATAATCACGTCGGGGAAAAGCGATAAGTACATAATATTGTAAATAATTATTATACTTTGGTAGCCAATTGGATAATTGTAGTAAATTAACATGTTCAATTCAAATAACGATCGTGTAACTGTACAGCCAATCATAAACCGATAGTGTATAATTTAAATACGTAAGCGACGTAAGCGATAAGACCTGCCGGCCAATCGCGCTATTTATTATTGTCAAGGATCCTATAAATTTACATTACTAGCAAACCAGTGAACCAAATGTTCACCAAAACCTGATTTCTCGAAAACCGGAAGTGCTACGTTACTCAAATCCGGTTTGTAGTCTTATCAGACTATTCTTAACTTATAACTTATATATTCTCTTTATCTATCTCTTACGGTTTGGCCGCTGAAACAGCACCACAGACAGACGGACGGACGGACTTGTCTAATAGATAAGAGATGGTTAGGGTTACCATATCTCAGGATTTGTCCTGAGATTTCAGGATTTTTGGGCTAATCTCAGGATTGCGGCTGGATTTTGCAAATCTCATGAAATCTCAGGATTTTTTGAATTTCCAATAAAATACAGCTTACGTTTTAAAGATCTCTTTAATAAAAAGTTAAACAAACAAAAAATAATAATCATCTTTTGGTAATAATTGCACAATTAAAATCAGTACTTAGATTACATTTTTAGTAAGGTTTTTTTCTTTAATTATGGATTCATATAATGCCCCCCATGTTAAGCTCTACAAATTATATTGAATAAAAAGTATAAGCAGAGTATAAACGATAATATTACGACTTTTTTAAATTGTTAAGTACGTTTGAGAGAAAATTCTCAAACTGTAAAAAATCTCAGGATTTTTCAATGGAAATCAAGCCTTTTCTCCGGACTTTTGATTTTATCATCTGGTAACCCTAATTATGGTTCAATCTTAGTCCAATTCTAATTGCACCTCAACATTATACGAAATCGATATCGCGCTAATTTTCACGTGCCAACTGAATATTTATGTCTGAAGTTCACTGGAGTACGGTCCAATCGTGATAAGTTTACATCTCTACAAGCTGTCAAAACATTAGCGCGACACGAAATGTCATAAAAAGTTGCGGTTCGTTTACGGTTCAATGCGTTTCAGTGGTTTGACATTTAGCGCGACACCTACCGTTCAAGACGGTAATAGACCTTATTGCAATAAATCTAAAACGAAATTGTAAGAAAAAGTCAGAATACACAGAGTCAAGTCAAAAGTAGCTGAGAAACTTTTCAATTGCCAAGGATTTCTCGTACACAAAAATAAAACGATGTTAAGAAAACGGTCGGCGCGACTCGAGTCACTCCCTCTAAATTTGAATAGCGCAACAGCGGGCGTAACGAGAATTCTCTTCTCTTCTTTGCCACACGTGTTCCCTCCTTCCTACAATCTGGGCTTCTTTAAGAGAGGCGTGAAGAAGCATTTTTGCAGACCGACAAGGTGAGGGTCGTCGATCCCACAGTGTCTAAAGACGAAAGTCTTCAATCAGTGCATCCTACCTGTGACATACGGAGCCGAGACGTGGACACTGACGGTACGGCTGGTCCACAAGTTCAAAGTCGCTCAACGCGCTATGGAAAGGTCTATGCTCGGCGTTTCTCTGAAGGATCGCATCAGAAATGAGGTAATCGGGCAGAGAACCAGAGTTATCGACATAGCCCACCGGATTAGCAAGTTGAAGTGGCAGTGGGCTGGCCATATTTGTCGAAGAACCGATAACCGTTGGGGTAGACGAGTTCTGGAGTGGAGACCGCGTCTAGGCAAACGTAGTGTAGGACGTCCTCAGGCGCGATGGAGTGACGATTTGCGCAAGGTGGCTGGCAGGAGCTGGATGCGAGTAGCCCAAGATCGATCTGAGTGGCGTGCATTTGGAGAGGCCTATGTCCAGCAGTGGACTAAGATAGGCTGTTGATGATGATGATTGATGATGGTGAGGGTGGTCGGTGTGGCAGTTTATAACTGCTGTACGAGCTATCTTCTTGTTTGGACTCTATCACCACTTAACATCATGTGGATCAGAGCCATATGCCTACCTGGTTATAAAAAAAATCTTCCACACAAAAGGACATCGGTCGACTCCCATACATCGTTTTATTTCAAATTAAATTGTTGAGTCTTTCAACAAATGATATATTTATGATTTTATTTATTTTTTAAGCATTTAACTGCTAGATGTTTAAATCTAAAGAAAAGTTTACTAGAAAAAAATCCACGCGGACCAGGCAGCGGACGGGACTCGAACCCGCATCCTTCGCTATCCGGGCGAATGCACTGACCATTTTTTCTAGTAAACTTTTCTTTAGATTTAAATGATATATTACTTAGATTCTGCGTAATTTATTGAGCTTAATGTAAGAATCACGACGAAATAAAGCCGAGGAAAAAAGATATTTTTCTCTGAACATTTATTGGTTTTGTTATTTTGATATTTTTATTACGTATCTGTATTACATTTTTTCATTACAGAAATTGATTTTTTGTACAGAAATCATAACAACAAGTATTCCAATATCACAGATAAATTCAAAATGTAGTAGAAGCGAAGCCATTTGATTTCATCGAGTGCGGTTGGCGTTTTATTTTATCATTCTTGAATTCGTTCACAGTGGATATTGTGAAATAAAATTGGTGTGATTTTGTGTTACAACCGTTTGCGCAACTGAAGAATTAGTGGAATCTTTAAAATATACGCTATTCCGGTGAAGTGGATTTGAGAATTTTAATGTAGTGTTGACTACCTCACAGAAGCTTACCTGAAAAGCCAACTCGATACATTTCGTGTCCAACACTCCAAGAAACATTAGAATGAGCCACACCGACATTCTTATGTAAAAAAACGAAGATTAATAAAACTAAAGACTTGCTTTATGGGCATTGTTCCCTTTGCCTTCCCCGAAAAGGGAGAATCTTAAAAAAAAACATTCTTACTTGTCCTATTTGGTAAACAATCTTGGCACAACTTTTTAACAAAATAACCAATTTAAAAATAAAATAATAACAAAGTCAATAATCTGTTACAATAAATCGTTATTATAGACTGAAACCTATTGAATTTAGTTATCAGTAGATTTTTAATGCTGTATTTTCAATAAAAAGAAGTGCCCAAGTTAGGATGAATGTCAATGAAGTGTTTTATATATATATATATATATTTTTTATTTTACTCGGCTTTTATTTGTGTCAATTACAATTTGTAAAAACTGTTTATATTTAATTAATAATATTAGTAAAAATATCTATTCTAGACGCTCAAATTTGATCCAGATGTGATTTGGCCGATGTCCTTTATTGACATTTGACGCGTACCGAGATCAAATTCAACTATTAGAATTGGACTTTTTGGCGGGATCGGGAAGCGTCACTTAAGCAGTTTAGTTTTTCTTGTTAAAAAATGTGTGTGGCGTATTTAAGTGTCTAATAATGGTGGAATATTAACCACTAAGTGTTCGGGAACATGCACAAGTATTGGCAAGTGAAACAAAATAGCGGAAAGTGTCTTTCGACGTTCCCTCAAGAAGTCCACGGGGAGGTTCCAGTAAATCCCCACACATTTACTGAAACATAGGGAAAGGGGGATTGACTTGACTGCCACTTACTTTGACTTGATTTATTACTTTGACCACGAGTGCTATAGAATTTGTAAACATTTTAACACTTGACATTGGCTAAATGCACAAGCCGTGCGAAGCCATTAAGAAAAAAAACTATTAGAATTAGATATTGATTCGTGCTAAGGGTACTGTAATATACAGTCATCTCTCCTGGCTGGTAGTTTCGGAGCCAACGCCCTTCCAATGCTTAGTCAAGCTCATTGTAAATTCATCGTAGTTTTCATACTTTAAACGCTAAATTTAACTTTGATGACAAGTAGCCAATTCGTATAGAAACTTCTGACAAGATATCAATCCTGATAAGAGTGTAGAAACAATAAAAGTTTTGAAGCGTTTACTTAAAATACTTGGACGATTTGAACTAAGAGATCAGTTTTTTTTTAAATCAGCAGTATTGAGTTATATACACGATAGATATGTTTATTTGCTTTTTGTGCCATCGATCGGCCAAACATAGGATTACAGGATTGAGTTGGCTGATATGGCATCTATATCCTTCTCTAACAAAAGAGTTTATTACATTTTCTCTTTATGGCTTTAGAAAACATGAGAAAATGTAATAAACTCTTTCGTTAGAATAAAAAATCTTTCGTTGGAATAAAAAGTATTAAACGTTAATTTAGGATATAGATGCCATATCAGCCAACTCAATCCTGTAATCCTATGTTTGGCCGATATTTATTTCGAAAGAGAGCTATTCATCGTTCTAAAGACTAAGCACAGAAAAACACCAGAATAGGAAAATACTAAAAGCGATACGACTATTAGCAATCACATTTACTAATACAAAACATTATTTGAGAATGAAATGATATTAAAACAAAAAAACAGAGATCCTATCTTCACCGTGTCGGCTGATATGGTTGTATACGAAAAGAAGCTTCCCGTGACCTTAAATCGTAATATTTACAATAACCTCTATATATATAAAGCTCAAAGGTGACTGACTGACGTAGTGATCTATCATCGCACAGCCCAAACCACTGGACGGATCGGGCTGAAATTTGGAATGCGGGTAGACGTTATGACGTAGGCATCCGTTAAGACAGGATTTTGATCAGTTCTACCCCCAAGGGGATAAAATACGGAATGAAAGTTTGTACGAAACTTTGTCAATTTTAAACCGATCGGGCTGAGACTTTGCATGCAGGTATAAGAAGAATCATAGATGAATGTCATTGTGTATAATACAAGCCTGAGAACAAAAACTGTAGTCTACACTTCAGCTCTACGCCGAAGCGAAGCGAGCGAAATGTCTATGTTAGAAATAAACTTTGTAGCGTTCATTATGCAACCCTTGGGATTCACCGTAACTATATGATGATGATGATGAATATCCCTCGAAACCAAATGTGACCTCCCAGTGTGTCCGCAAGCAAAGTGTCATCAGCAGCTAACACCAGTGTTTTGATTAATGGATCCAACCAAGGAGAGGACCCTCGAAACTCTTACAAGATCCAGGACAAGTCGAAACTTGAATGGGTCCCGAACACGAGCGCACAATTTATTACAACGGACGGACGCGTGAAAACAACATGAATAATAAATCATCTGAGCATTCAGTTTTGTGTTTGCTTAAAACACATTTTTTTTATAACATTTCATAATTCACAAAAGCGACTTTTTGCAAATGGGCAATCTATCTAATGGATTTTTTTTCTTTAAAAGAACTTTATAATTTTACTGAACTAATTTATTTATTTATACGAAGATAATACATTAAAATAACACAATCTTAAAAACTACATAGCTTAAACTACTTACCTACATATATAAATAATTTACAAAATAAAAAACATATCACCCCCAGCGCCGCCATCAGGAATGGTGCCCAATAGGCTGGCAGCATTGCCGCGTTGGATGGCAAGGCTGATCCGTTGACTAAGATAGCTGCCAGCCTTTTGATCACCAGTCACTTCGGTGAGCCTCTTTGACAATTCCTTAAAAAAGAAACAAGCGCTTGGACCCCATGGGCCCATAGTCTCAACACCAAACGGCACAAATATGTAGTTCTCAATAAGAGCTGAATATTTGCGCCGCTTGGAGCACTCGGCAGAGGCCGCCGCTGCGCCTGTAGCTAGGGAGGTACTACCTGTATGGCACAGAGCTAGCGTATCCACGCAGGTTGCGTCCCATACAAGAGGACGACCCTGCTTCCAAGGAATGAGCATCATCCCATCAGGTCTCTTGCCATCGTCGCGGAAGATACCATGAGGCTCAAGGACCGCTGGTACGTTGACAATTAACAGTTAATTTTACTTGATTTTGTGAACAAAGCAGGATCCCATCTCACCCAAGTAAAATACAACATAGGTACTTGACTATTTAAGAGCCTTTCTACAAAATTGTTGATCGGCGCGTAGGTAGATTTGCACTAGTATATATTGCATTTTACGGACGATGATTCGAGTCTTATAAAATAATTATTAATAAACTAATAATAAAAATATATACATATTTCAGTAATTCAACGATGGTAGATTAGTTTTATCAAAGTTTTTGATAGTAATTCTATTTAATTCAATATCAAAATACGCGGTAAACCTGCATTGTTTTTTGGGAAAACTCACGGAGGTTAGATGTTTTTTTTTGATAATTAATGAGATGGAAAATCAAAATTCTAATACACTATGTTACAACAAAAACATATTTCTGATGTCGTAGTAATTAATTTGATCTAGTTTATTGAACATTATTTAGAGATTCAGGCGTTTGAAGTTGTGCATATTATCGTTTTTTCCGTCAACTAACTGCGGTAGAACGATCAGTACAAAGAAAGGAAAATAGTATTTGTAAATATTCTACATAAACTTTCAATAGGAAGAATAAATCTACTGTTTACTTCTACTAGAAATAGTCAAAAAAATTCTAAGAGGGTAAATGAGGCGCTCAAAAATTACGATATTTTGCAAAAAATGTGAAAGGGCTCTTAAGTTAAAATTAATTTTGTTGATTACTGAACTTATGTATGAAGAACATGCAATATCTATTAAAACAATTGAATCCCACCAAAACATTTTCATGTAAAATGTTGCCAAGACGCGACGATATGACTCGCAATGTGAAAAAGTTGTCAGATCTTATGTAGATTCAAGCTCTACACGCTCTAACTCTACAAGGTCTACCTAAAACTTAATTAAAAATGTAGCATCATCATCATCAGGGGCACAGACCATACCTATGGATGGAATAGAGAGATTGGGCCAAGACCCATCACGTGGGCCAAATGCGGATTGGCGGGTGCTAACGACTGCAGATGCAGCCCGCTCAACGGCTTGCCATCCGAAACACGGAGGAACTCGAGATAGAAGATTTTTGGTCACCCATCCAATGCCTGACCACTGCTAAAGTTGCTTAAGTTCAACGATCGCGGCCGTACGCACTAACCACCTGCGCCATCGAGCTCCTCCAAAATGTGTGGCTTGGCCATTTCTACTACCTAAACGTAACATAAACATTTTATCCCCTGATCATTACTTTCCTGTTATACAGTAGATCTTCTGGTAACGAAACGACCAAGCTTTTTTTATATGCGTGTTATAATATAGACATTTGAATTTGAATCACTCCTCACCCAGGCGATCAACGCAAAGAAAACTTGCACGAATAACTGGATATAATTATGTCATTATATTTAGAGTGCTCCAGAAATTGCATTGAGTAAGGAACAATGAAAATAACGCGGTCGCATTAGGGTTGTCGGATACCTTTTTTGACGTGACAACGTCTTAAATTAGGTTGCGGCTGGGAGTCACTTATGAAAAAGTGTAACGCTCGGTAACGTTACGATGAGTCTCTCGTGTTAAGTTTAAGTTTACATGTACAATGTTTTAGTAAACAAAATATATTTCTATAGTTAAAATTTGTGCAATTCTTATTTTCATTCAATTCCTTGTTCCTATTGTGCAATTTAATTATATTCATATCAATAAATATTCTACCGAGAAAAAGACGTTGTCACGTAAAATCTTCGCCCGTAAAACCGACTTTACAGGCAACCATTTTTTTATTATTTATTTATTGAATTTCACATTACTATAAATAAATAACAACAATACATTTCAACAGTGCTACAAAAATCTGTGTAGGTTTTACCGAGCACTGGGATTCGTCATCTTTTAGATCATTTTCCATAATAATCTTGCGTAGTGTTCGCTTTGTATCTGCAGATTATTATTAATTTATAGTTCAGTTGAAAGATGGTATTATTTAAATAAAAAGGTAGTAAAAACCTAATTTTATTTTTAGATTTTATAAAATGCTTGCCCAGAGCTGTATATTTAGTTAAAAAAATCAATGAAATTATTTTTCATTCCATACATGAAAAGGCCGCAAAAACAGTCGCCACTACCACAGTCTGCAACCATGAAATTTGTGTATTTGTTTTTATTGAATTATTCCTCGGGTCTAACATGTCCTTATTTTATGTCCCACATAATCTACATATCACTTGTAAAGGTATCATCATCATCATCAGCCTATTAATGTCCCCACTGCTGAGGCACAGGCCTTCCCTATGGATGGAATAGGGAGATTGGGCCATGACCCACCAGGCGGGCCCAATGCGGATTGGCGGGTGCTAACGACTGCAGATGCAGCCGGGACCAACGGCTTAACGTGCCTTCCGAAGCACGGAGGAACTCGAGATAGAAGATTTTTGGTCACCCATCCAATGACCGACCACTGCGAAAGTTGCTTAAATTCAACGATCGCAGCCGAACGCGCTAACCACTTGCGCCATCCAGCTCCTCAATATTAAAGATATATATAATATGTGTACAACCACAAATATTATATTTATAAATTACCGATGTGACAGCCCTAGATCGAGGCCATCCAGGCCAATGCAAGCTGACATAACCTATTTTAAATCTGCGAAATAACCAGGAGATCTGATGAAACATTTGGCATATGAAAATAAATTAATCAACCAACATAATATTCCGTCATCATTCACAAAATTACATTAGAAACGAATACTGTGTTGTGTTTTCAGTTGAATGTGAGAGTAGGATTGTGTTGAAAGTTTAATTACGAAGCTTTATTCTCTTGTTATTCTTTATTATATTAAATAAAACTAGTTTTAAGGGGTTAATGCGCGAACTTTATTTGTTTCTTAGGTTTTCACGCACATCACTCATTAAATAAAACTAGTTTTTACGGGTTAATGCACGAACTGGCAGCTGAACTTCAGCATGTCGAGCAAGTACTGAAGGATAATAACCTGAATGTACCACGTCACCGTCACAGTCGCGCCAAACCTAGCACAGTCGACCGACAACCTGCTATACTACCTTACATGAAAGGAGTCACTGACAAGATTGGGAGGATTCTGAAGCGTGCTTCAATCAATACATACTTCAAGCCGCCAAAGAAGATCAACCAGTTTCTACGACCGGTCAAGTGCAATATACCCTTTCAAGTTGCTGGTGTCTACAAACTTGAATGCGACTGTGGGCTCTCCTACATCGGGCAAACAAAGAGGAGTATAGGGACTCGGGTAAAAGAACATATCGCAGATATGAAACATAGGCGTGAAAATAAATCTGCAGTATGTGAACATGCATTAGGGGGACCAAACCACTACATTAGATTTGATAGACCCACAGATCCTTGCAGCTGAGCGGCGGTTCGTTCCTCGAATGATGCGCGAGGCTATTGAGATTAAAAAATATCCAAATTTCAATAGGGAAGATGGTTGGTATATACCACCAGCTTGGGAACCTATTATACAGGAGATAAAATCCCAACCCCGAGCACACACTGCAAGACCATCAGATACTATTAGTTCTTTTTGTTTGCATAACTTAACGTAAGAAGGAGATAGAAAGCCTCTCTTGAGTTTGTTTCGCAGGTTCTTCTCAGAAAGGTCTCCCAAGTTTGGAACCGGTGGTAGTTTACGGTAGTTAGGGTCAAATAAATAAACTCAAAATTACAAACAAGAATTTTAAACACAATTACAACAAATTAAATAATAAATTCATACATAGACAATAAAACTTAAAAATCGAACAATGAAATAACCAAACGCTCAATAAAAGTCTTTCGAAGGTAGCTCGACAAATTAAATAAAAGTTTTATTCTGACGACGTAGCCTGTAAAGGCTACGAAACGTCAATAAATAAATAAAGTTTTCGTGCATTAACCCGTAAAAACTAGTTTTATTATTTATTTATTAACGTTTCGCAGCCTTTTCAGGTCTGCATCGTCAGAATAATGATTTTTTATTTTCTTTGTTGAGCTACCTTCGAAAGACTTTAATTGAGCGTTCGGATATTTCATTGGAAGATTTTGAAAACTTTATTATCTATGTATGAATTTATTTGTTAATTTAGTTAATAATGTACTTTATTTAAAATTCTTTTTTGTAATTTTGAGTTATTTATTTGACCCTAACTACCGTAAACTACCATCGGTTCCAAAATTGGGAGACCTTTCTGAGAAGAACCGGCAAAACAATCTCAGAGAGGCTTTCTATCTCCTTCTTATGTTAAATTATGCAAACAAAAAGAACTAATAGTATCTGTTGGTCTTGCAGTGTGTGCTCGGGGTTGGGATTTTATCTCTTGTATAATGGGTTCCCAAGCCGGTTGTACTATCTGGTTGGTCTATCAAATCGAATGTAATGGTTTGGTCCCCCTAATGCATGTTCACACATTGTAGATTAAGTTTTAGTAAATGAGTGATGTGCGTGAAAACCTAAGAAACTTTATTATATTGTTCAATTTAGATAATTCTATATCTAAGCTAATACGTAAATTATTGGACACGTGATGACATTGATCTGATTCCAAGTACCATAAGTACACAATTACGTCTACTGCATGTTTTAGGATCATCTTAGGTTCCAGCAGTAAACAAACACTGGAAATCAGAAAAACTGAAGTCGTTAGTATCAAGATTACATAAACAAGTTTTCGATTGCGTCTGCATTGATTCCACTTAGATTTTAAGACCCGATAGTTCAATACTCGTCGTGATCTTTACTCTCCTTCAAATCAGTATTCAAAGAAAACATTTGATTGTTTCACTTCTTCTATGCCTTTGATGTCAGGATCTTTCAGAGGCCAATGCACGAATTTTGATAGCTCCATAATCGTATCGTCAACGTCAAATTTTGTATGGAAAAAGCTAGTTTGTACTTACGTCCGAAAGAAGCGCTACTTAGTGTTCAAAGAAACTTTGACAATGCGACACCATTACGAAATTCGTCACAGATTTATGTGACGTATTTGGATTACATCTTTACTCTTCTTCTTTTCTGGTTCTGGTTGTAACATCAAATGAACAGTCCGAGGCCACAATGACCTTGAACCTTACCCTCCTCATTCAGGCCACACTGAGGCTACTGATAATCGTGTTAGGATCCCGCAATACTTTTCAATTAACCAAAAAGTAAATAACGACACTCATCGTTTATTCGCACAAAACTACAAATAAAGATAAATTAATGCAAACAACCGACTAAAGAGGGGAAGAGAAAGAAGAAGTGGGTGAAGACATGATTCAGGAAGTAAAGGAAAGGAAAAGGAAAGGTGCCGTGGAAAGAAGAAGTGGACGGAGAAATTAATCATTTCTCCGGCAGCACTGCTTCCGGTTTTAAGAATTTGAAATGAAACTATGATAACAATATTGAACAGTTTCAATAAAAATCAGAAAACGACAACATACCCACACGTCTACAGCACGGCCGACCAAAATATATTTGTTTGAAGTGCCACAGGGGTTTTATTTAGGTCCATTATTATTCAAGAAAGATAAAGCACAACCTAAGAGTTATAATTTTTATTATTTTAAAGCATGTAACTGCTTCATGTTTAAATCTAATGAAAATATAACTAGAAAAAAATCCACGCGGACCAGGCAGCAGACGGGACTCGAACCCGCACCCTTCGCAATCCGGGCGAATACACTGACCAATTATGCTACCGCGGCCCTCACGGACCGCGTCGAAATTCCTCTAGCCATTCTTAAGCTGCAAGGCAGCGCCATCTCTTCGCATTCGCTTTAAAATAATAAAAATTATAACTATAATTGCTATTTCTTCTTTTAAATGTTTAATACTTGTAAAAGTATTCATTTGACATTGTGGGTTACCTAAAATGCGAAGAGATGGCGCTGCCTTGCAGCTTAAGAATGGCTAGAAGAATTTCGACGCTTGAGGGCCGCGGTGGCATAACTGGTCAGTGCATTCGCCCGGATTGCGAAGGGTGCGGGTTCGAGTCCCGTCTGCTGCCTGGTCCGCGTGGATTTTTTTCTAGTTATATTTTCTTTACAACCGAAGAGATTTAAGATAAATGTTTGACGTCATCAAAAATATGCTCATTGTGGAAAAGTACTAAAAACTAGTTAGCAAATAAAGTAGTCGTATCGTATATATCATTATCATTTTATAAATTCAGTTTTACATTACCCTGTAGCATGAGCATTACAATTTACATTATAGTACGTTTTTTATCGCGTTTAACTGTCAAACTCCATAGTAATTTGACAATTGAGCGTGATAGAAACGCGTTATATACCATATCGCGGTGCTCATGCTAGGGCGGGGGGGGGGGGGGCAGTAGTGAAATGTTATCAACAAAGTAGCTAGAGTTCAACCACAGACCTTGATTACCGAAATCGCTGCAACCGATAATTTTTAGATACAATTGCCTAACGCAAATAATTATATATATGGCAAAAGTCATAAAAATGTGCCAAAGTTATGCGAAAATATTATATTTGAAGTACACATTTCAATTACCATATGAAAACGTACAAAAAACCTTAATACTAAATTGGAAAAGGCATACTATCCGCATAATCTGACCAATTACAGGGTTGCACGCACGTTTTCTAAAACGTTAACATGCATAGAGTTATTCTACTCCGAAGCGAAGTTCATGGCAAAATATTCTTCATTTATAATGCCTTAAGACATGGATGGTAAAGTGGTATGTATTGATTTCTAATCAATGCCAATAATATATTTTTATGGCTACCTGATCGTCGGTTAGAGGGCAGGTTAAACCTTCGGCCTTGGTTCAAAACCTTCACGCTCTCATAATATAATTATTCGTATAGAACAAAACTACTGGTTATTCGCGTAATTCATTGGTTGAATGCACACGCTGTGCACGCATACTAGTCTCGTATCATATGCCATAGCTTCCATAGAAGTTACAATTATAGTCGATGAAATAGACTCACTTATACGTGTTTTTCATCCAATCGGAGCTGATTTTGAATATCAGGCGTTATCAAAGCTAACTAACAATCTTGCAGCTATCCGAAACAAACTCCAATGCCCAATGCACGATTTAAGTATATTTTTTTTAAATGCAGAATAGGCAATGAGTTTGACCACAATCTCACCTGATGGAAAGCCTCAGATAATGAGGCCTAGGGTGGTACACGCCTGCCTAGAAGATATTTTTTTTATTTATTGAAGTTATACTTCTTTAGGCGCGTTATGAAAATTTGATGAGAGTGAAATTTAAAGATGCGCGCGCATCACTGTAACACAAAATTTTCGCTTTAGCGACCAACTTCATGCGTTACTTTTGTGTTTACCGCACATTAAGAAAATCTACCAACAAAATAGAAATAGAATCTCTATTTAGTGGGTGCTAACGACTGCATTGTGAAAGCCTATCAAAAGTATTTATTAATCTGGAACAACGGAACCAAAGCGCGATTCAGGAGACTACAGCGCCATCTCTTGCCCATTGGTGTAGTAGAACCAAAAACCACATCTTTATTTTTTGTAATAAAGTAACAAAAAGTATTTATTAATCTGGAACAACGGAACCAAAGCGCGATTCAGGAGACTACAGCGCCATCTCTTGACCATTGGTGTAGTAGAACCAAAAACCACATCTTTATTTTTTGTAATAAAGTAACAGTTATAGGTATTCATATTTATAATATTTATCCACATGTTTCTAGTTTGTATATTCGGAATACGTGTTTGAGTTTCATACAAGTGCAAATCACATATGTTCTAATAAATTATATTCAGTAGCGATTTTAATTGAATATTTTGATTATTTATTTATTTTTTCAAATTAAAACTGAACTTTATTGACTTCGTCCTTTTCCAGACTTTTTATTAATTTATTGTAATTAATTATTTGCATGCAATTAAAAACTAATTTTAAACGATGCCAAAAAAGGATAACTTCTCACGCGCCTACATAAGTACACGCACCTATTTTTTGTATTTGTCGAAGCATGTTTTCTGGGAAGAGGCATTTAAAGCACAATTCAAATACTGTGTTTCGACGAAGACGCAGGAAAAAAGATTAATAATATCCACCAAAATACAGTACCGAATTTAGGAGCTGGGTGTGTTTCCAGTATAGAAGGGATTTGTTTTGATACTTTGAATTGGTATAACAAAAATATATTTCTTGATCTTCTCTTGTAATCTAATAATAACCATGAACTCATTTGTGGCTGTCGCAAGGCGGTACGCACTGGACCGGCATGTAGCCATTAGCAAATTGTCCAAACCAATCTCTTAATAGATTTGTAATATAAAAACCACAGTTTCCGGGTACATTGACGTGTTCCATTTTACTCGTATGAAACACAATATGGATCTTTCAAATGGGATAATGTGCATTGTTCCACGTTTGAACAGAAAATGTAAGGATAACAAATATAATAAATAATAAATATTTCCAACACTCGCACCAATTAGCCTAGCCCCAAAGTAAGCACTGTAAGGCTTGTGTTATGGGATACTTGGGTAACGGATAGAAATACATATTAAACATCCATGACTGGAGTACAAATGCTCGTCTTCATCACACAAACATCTGCCCCCACCGGGATTCGAACCCGGGACCTCTCTAGTAGGCGACACCATGAACAAAACACTCGACCGTCGAAGGTCGTCAAAAAAATATTGGATAGCAAAACAATCTTTGCTCGAAATACTTACGCAACATCGCTGCAAATGTTAAAAAATCCTTTTTGAGAACAACCTCTTTATAACAAATTTTCAACTATCAAAAAAAGTGTAAATACCTCTAATTAACGAATTTTGTCAACCAAAAACCTCAATATATGGCCCTTAGTCCCATAGTACGTGATTCATATCACGACAGGAAACTATTTTTTTATCTCTTTATGACAAATTTTAGACCAACCTAACCTTAATGTAACAAACCTCAATTGAACGAATTACTTAATATGACTTCTTCCATTCGGATTTGTTAGATCGAGGTTGCACTATGTATAGTTAAAATTTTAATTCGATACCTCCGCGAATTGCTGAGATAAAGGGTCTTGACTTGACAGACAGACGGACAAGAAAATGATCCTAAAAGTGGTCCGTTTTTCCTTTTGAGGTACCGGACCCTAAAGAGAAAAATGCAAAGAAAACATCCGTACGTTCAGTTCATCTGAATGAATCTTTCAGTTCATCATAAAAATTGGTTAACATGACGTATTCGGATTACGTCAAAACGTTAAATCTACGCTTGGCGATCGACCAAACTGTCTACGCAAGTAATAGGTTAATATTATAAATGGGAAAACCGGTTGATACCACTGAAGTACTCATGAATTTTAAATCTTAACTCAGAAGACATAGGTACAACGACATTAACATAGAGTTCATCATCATGATGTTTAAGTGCAGAGGGAAATTCCCTTCAAAGATGATGATATGTTATGCTGATAAATAATATAATATAAATATTTCCAACACTCACACCAATTAGCCCTGACCCAAAGTAAGCACTGAAAAGCTTGTGTTATGGGATATTCTAGGGTAACGGATAGAATACATATACTTTACATATATAAGTATTTTTATATAGAAAAAAATATTAAACATCCATGACTGGAGTACAAATGCTCGTATTCATGACACAACCATATGCCCCCACCGGGATTCGAACCCTGGACCTCACGAGTCAGCGACACCATGAAACCCGGCGTACAAACCACTCGGCCACGGAGGTCGTCTTTATATATGATATATTAGAAAACGATGATAGAATTTGATGTTTAAGTATTTATCAGTTCCAGGTTTGGTACAGTCGCCATCAGATATATCTGAGCAACAAGGTGACCAAATACATCTGAACAGTTAAAATGTCATTAAGTTCTATACGCTACAAGTGACCATAAATATCCGAACATTCATTACTTCAATTATATCTGAGCAGATGCCTGTCAATAATATCTGAACATACAACTTTTCAAAAATATCTGAACACGTCAATGATTATGTATCTACGCAGATCATGCACTGGGCTTACATATTTTGTTACTGCGTGATTGAAAGGATGAACTAAAAACAAAGGCTAAATATAAGGAATAAATACGATGAGAAGGGAATTACCGTAGAAAAGCTGTGAGTTTCTCAGTCAACTTACCTGTAACAAAAGAGAATATTTCAATTAGCACAGACAGACAGCTTTAAAATCTACGAAACAAAGATCATTAACATTAGAATAGCTAGAAAAGAAAAAACCTTACATAATACTACAAAAAAATATAATTATATTAAAATTGGATGCAAAAAAGATTTTCTTATTTGAATAGTAAAAAGAAACAATATTTCAGGAACTTTAGGAGTCTTTTTAGTGCATCATCATCATCAGCCTAGTAGTGTCCTCACTGCTGGGGCACGGCTTTCCTTATGGATGGAATAGGGAGATAGGGCCATGACCCACCACACGGGACTTGGTGGATGCTAACGACTTTTTTTTTTTTTTTTTTTATATTACTAGGTAGGCAAATGACTCTACCCCACCTGATGTTAAGTGGTGATAAAGTCCAAACGCGAAGATAGCTGGAACAGCAGTTATTAACTGCTACACCAACCATCCTCACCTTGCCGGCCCGCAAAAATGCTTCTTCACGCCTCTCTTAAAGGACCCCAGATTATAGGAAGGAGGGAACACGTGCGCGGGTAAAGAATTCCACTTACGAATAGTACGACAAAGAAATGAGTCGCCAAATTTCTTTGTTCGTGTAGGAATAGTGGCCACAGTAAGTCGATGGCAACGTAGGCCAGCGCGCGTGGTCCTCTGAAAAAAAGGTGATGGAGGGATAAGCAAGAATAGCTCCTCAGAACACTCGCCGTGGTATATTCGGTAGAATGCGCTTAATGATGCCACATCACGGCGTAATTGTAGAGACTCGAGTTTCTTAGTTGCCTCTTCATCGCCAATGATGCGGGCAGCGCGCCGCTGCAACCTATCCAAGGCATCGAGTAAGTACTTTGCGGAGCCATCCCAGAGGTGCGAGCAATATTCCACGCAGGACCGCACTTGTGTTTTGTACAACAAGCACAGTTGATCGGGCGTGAAAAAACGCCGCACCTTGTTCAGGACTCCGAGTTTGCGTGAAGCTGTTTTGATCAACGTTTCGATGTAGTCCTTTGGATTCAGGTCTGAGCGAACTTCCATACCGAGCATGGTAATATTGCTTTGTAGCGCCAGTGTTGTGCCCTGAAGAGAGGGAAGGGGAAGGAATGGCGATGTTTTTGCCGTGAAAGCGCAAGCCTGAGTTTTCTTGGCATTGAAATCAACCAAGTTCCTAGTACCCCATTCGGAAATGTGGTCTAAAGCCCGATTGAGCTCAACGACAAGATTCTCCCGTTTCTCCATGGTTTCTACCTGTCCAGCCGCCGCGTGTCCAAAGTATCTCGCATGCACTGTGCTATCGTCTGCATAGCAATGAATATTCGCAAGTGGAATCAAATCATTGATATGCAGCAGAAAGAGTGTGGGGGATAGAACGGAACCCTGAGGAACACCGGCATTCACTGACATGAACTGCGAACTACATCCGTCCGTAAGGATGCGAATTCTACGCTCATGCAGGAAGTCAGCCACCCAGGCGCAGAGCTGAGCAGGCAGACCGTATGCAGGAAGCTTGGAGAGAAGGCTCTTGTGCCAGACCCTGTCAAAAGCCTTGGCGATGTCAAGGCTAATAGCCAGAGACTCTCCCCGCTTGTCTATAGCTTCACCCCAGATGTGTGTCACGTACGCTAGAAGGTCACCCGTCGATCGATTCGGCCTAAATCCGTATTGACGATCGTGAATTAGAGAATAATCTTCTAGGTAGCGGGTCAGATGGTTGTTAAGGACCCTTTCTAAGACTTTACACAACACTGAGGTGACAGCTATCGGCCGATAGTTGGCCGGGTCTGAGCGGTCCCCTTTTTTGGGCACCGGTTGCACATTGGCGTCTCTCCAAGCCTCCGGCACACGCCCCAAAGAGTAAGAGAGTTGGTACAGTCGCGTAAGCACGGGAGACAACTCCGCTGCACAATGTTTTAGAACAACTGCTGGGATGCCATCGGGTCCACTAGCTTTCCGGACGTCGAGTGATTGCAATTCCGCACGAACATCACGCTGCCTGATTTTAATGTCAGGCATCGTAGTGCCACAATGAGGTAGTGTAGGTGGCAGTGCATTGCAATCACTGATTCGGGAGTTAGCCGCAAAGAGCTTTGCCAACAAATCGGCTTTCTCTTGCGGCTCATGAGCTAGTGACCCATCTGGACATCGCAGAGGTGGCAGCGAGGGCTGGCAAAAGTTGTGTTGCACGGCCTTAGCCAAACGCCAAAAACTACGGGAGCCCGTAGGGTGCGTTAACAATTCGTGGCCAGTACGTGCTACACGTTGGGCATCCGCTCTAATGTAAGCCTTCTTACAAGACTTGGAAGCTCTATTATAGGCAGCTTTCAATGAGTTAACCCCGGGATCCTTAAGAGCGCGGCCTCTGATCCAAGCGCGATATGCCGCCTGCTTACGAGAAACAGCATCGGCACAATCGCGATTGAACCAGCGGTTACGTGTGCCCTTACTGATGAGATCAGAATGTGGAATGTAATACTCCATTCCCATTACGATCTCCTCAGTAATGGCAACGGCACTGGATGATAGGTCCTTTTCATTGAAGCAGCGCTGCTTCCAAGGGACAGACGCAAAGTAATCGCGCATACCATCCCAATCTGCCGACCCATAGTGCCAGACCCTGCGTTTGACCACCAATGGTCGAGGGGTTTTGGCCTGTGGCACCTTGACAGATATCAGGCAATGGTCTGATGAACCCAGTGGGGCTCGAACCACAATCTGATACTCCTGCGGATGGGTCGTAAGCAGAAGGTCTAGTAAAGAAGGCGCTTGACTTGCTATATCTGGGATCCTGGTGGGCTGATCAACCAGTTGTGTCAGGTCGTGCGTGAGAGCGAATGCATGGGCAGAGATCCCTGCATGGTCAGTTTTGGAAGAGCCAAGCCACAAACCGTGGTGGGCGTTAAAGTCTCCCAAAAACACCAGTTCTGCGTTGGGAAATTGCGCCTGGGCATCATCTGCTACCCTACTGAGGTGGTCAAACAGTCGAGTTGTCTCAGCGTCGCCGGTGTGAGATCTGTAGAGGCACACGTAGACTCTGGCCAAAGGACCAGAGTCTACATGTACCGCCAACATGGAAAAGGAGGGGTCTTCCAGGCAGCTCAAACGGCGTCAACAAACATCCGCCCGAACATACAGGCATACGCCCGCTTTTGCTTTGAAGGATTCTTCAAGCGCGTAGCCGGGATATTTAAGGTAGCCTGTGTCAGCGGGCGGAAGTATTTGTGTCTCCGTGAGAAACAATAGTGCTGGCCGTGCTGTCTCAAGATGGTGGTGGACAGCATTGAGGTTAGAGTGGAGTCCGCGTATATTACAGAACTCAACCTCAAACAGCGCGGAAGGCGTGGGGGTGTGCACCGCTGTACAACCAAACTTTATTTTACGGGCTGCCATCATGAGAAAAAAGTTGAGAGACGTGAATCGAGTGGAGTTAGTCGCGACAAAGACAGGCAAATATATGGAGGCACGTTTTCCCGAGTAACTGCCTGCGAAAGAGATACGCCGACCCAACGGACGGAAGGGCCCCCGCACCCTCCCGGGAGTGGCCGCCGGGACCCCACGCCCCGGTCACCAACCGGCACGACGGTCCACCCCGAGATTATGCGTGACATGATAGGGCAGCCTCACGAACTGGTTAGGAACGCTCGGGCCCCTGTACTGTGCCACGGGCGGCCAGCGGGACAGCCGTTTCTACGGGTCTCCCTGGCCGGTGGGTCGATGCAGTCCTCCCGGCATCGGTTCGACGGATGCCTCCACTGGACCGAATCTGTCGCGGCAATCTCCACTCGAGCTCTGGTTGTACGCTGGCTGATCCCGAAACGCGCGTGAAGCACTTCACGGGTTTTTCACCATGCGTACGGTGGTAACAAACCAGGCGGGTGTTAGGCACCCTACCACCAGGAGAGCAGATGGAAGCTCTGATATCCCTCAGTCGCTTCTTACGACACCCGCGGGAAGTGAAGGGGCGGTGAGTGGTATTCTTTCTCCGTCACCGCACGGATAAAACTGCAGATGCAGCCGGGACCAACGGCTTAACGTACACAATTCAGTTCAGAACATTCACTTTAACCAAACTTTACTTACATTTTGTTTGTTTTATTAATAAACAGTTGAGAAGTATTGATAGCCCGCTGAGTTAGTTTGCTCGTATCTTTTTAAAGCAGGACTCCTTATAGAGTAATACAGTTTTCTTCGGATTACCCGTTTAACTGTGAGTATGAGCTAGTCTAGATCATTTTAAACGTAATGTAACGTTCTCACGAATGGTATTGCACAAGCGAAAACTCCAGAGACTAGAACATTTCTATAAAAGCAAACGTTTCTAAAAATGCTTGAAGCTATGGTCATGCTCAGGGAAAATAAGCTAAGTGTGAAACTTCTTTACATTTGCGTTTAACACTGCTTTGAAATATGTCATCGCTGGCGCTTCTTTTTGCTCGGAATTTTGAATTGAATTGAATTTTTAATTGTAATGAATTTTATTTAATCACCAAAAATAGAGTACAATAAGTTCTTATATATAACATAGGACGTCCTCAGGCACGGTGGAGTGACGATTTGCGCAAGGTGGCTGGCAGGAGCTGGATGCGAGTAGCCCAAGATCGATCTGAGTGGCGTGCAATTGGAGAGGCCTATGTTCAGCAGTGGACTAGGATAGGCTGTTGATGATGATGATATAACATAGTTCATCTACGCGCACCAGGCAACAGACGGGACTCGAACCCGCACGAACCGAACGGCTCAACTAGAGGGCGTCTCTGAGACTCGGACCTCGGCTCTAGTTAGCCGTTGTCGTGGGTGACGGGGAAAAACGCCCAGGTACGTACCTGTACCTGGTATAGCGTGTCGTGTGTAGACCGGGTCTTCGCACTCTTATCCTACGGGTGCGGTGTGTGCCTAATGCTAAGCTAGTGTGCACGTATGCTAGCTGTATAGTGTTGGTGTTTGTGGCCTGTGTGGGAGGAATCGGGGGTCAGTGAATTCGCCCGGATAGCGAAGGGTGCGGGTTCGAGTCCCGTCTGCTGCCTGGTCCGCGTGGATTTTTTTCTAGATATATTTTCTTTAGATTTAAACATCAAGCAGTCATATGCTTAAAAAATAAAAGTTATAACTATAGTTCATCTATTTTAAAACTGACATTTGATTAACATTGACGTTTCATTAATTAGGTGGTATTATATTATATGTAAGCAAATGGCGGGTCTTTGAAGTTCTATCAATGTCGTTATTCTATTTCGAGTTAACTCTTTAGCTCCCCAGTCTATCTACCCTGCTTTAACGAGTCATATTTCAACCCTAATCACAACATACTGTAACTTATTTACTTACGTTATAATGTCTACGAGTTGTAGGCTTTCTCGTCATTCCAGTTTGATTGAGTTAGTTACATACAGCCACAAGTAGTTTTGCATAATTATACAACGTGAATTTTGAGTTGCCTGAGAAAATTTACTAGCAAGTTCAGAAAATATTTTTTCTAAAAGGTTCTGCACGTTAAATCAATAATTGTGCAATTATGAAACCCTAATAATTTATATCTATTTGAATTGTCATAAATTTATGTTTTTATTTTTTAAGCATTTAACTGCTAGATGTTTTAATCTAAAGAAAAGATTTAGTAGAAAAAATCCACGCGGACCAGGCAGCGGACGGGACTCGAGCCCGCACCCTTCGCAATTCGGGCGAATGCACTATATATAAGTAATTGCTATTTCTTCTTTCAAATGTTTAATACTTGAAAAAGTATTCATTTGACATTGTGGGCTAGGAAAATTTCGACGCGGCCATCAGGGCCGTGGTAGCATATTTGGTCAGTACATTCGCCCGGATTGCGAAGGGTGCGGGTTCGAGTCCCGTCCGCTGCCTGAACCGCGTGGATTTTTTTTTTCTAGTAAATCTTGTCATAAATTTATTGAAATAAACTATTTTTGGGATCTACGTACGTACTTTAAATGGATAATAATAATTCCATAATAGTCTTGTCAATTACAAATTTGCGCCGTTTATAAGATAAATCATAAACGATACATTTTTTTCTTATTTATTTATTTTAACATGCTTAAAAATAAATCTAATACACATACATATCTAATCCACTTCATCATCAGCCTATTAATGTCCCCACTGCTTGGGCACAGGCCTTCCCTAAGGATGGAATAGGGAGATTCGGCTACGCTCGTAGAAGTTAAGCAACTTTCGTAGTTTACCAAAAATTTACTATTTCGAGCTTCTCTGTGGGCCGGAAGGCACGTTAAGCCGTTGGTTCCGGCTGCATGCAGATGCAGCCGGAACCAAACCCTCGAACGACTGCAGAGTCGTTACACCCGCCAGTCCGCACTGGGCCCTCGTGGTGGGTCATGGCCCAATCTCCCTATTCCATTCATAAGAAAGGCCTGTGCCTCAGCGGTGGGGACAATAATAGGCTGATGATGAATATATATTGCCGCACCCTTTTTCCATACAAGTTATTATAATTTGGAATCATGTAGGTATCTATATAATCTAGTCGTCTTAAGTTACTAAATCGGTTTCTCGGTGAATCAATATTTATGTATAGGGGTGTAGTAAGTTTACTGTTTATAACTGTTTTCACTATTTTTATTAATTCTGCTTTTAAGTTACTCAGGGAATAGAAAATTCATGGCTTATAATTTTAGCAGGAATACTCAGTTTTCGTGGTGTTTTCTTCTTACCTATTTGTCGTATCATTTGCTGTGATCAATTTGTTCCAGACATTTACATCTTATAAAAGGTTTCCCAGGGAGCTAGGCTAAAGATATCCCTTTTGAATTTTCTGTATATTACATAAGCCTAGATACCTAGGCATTTCGGATAATAGGGCTCCGCCGATGAGCAAACAAATTCCTTCAAAATTATAATGAGCTTTTGATATTTAACGTGAGTAACCGATATTCTGTAGAATGGAATTTTGAATTAGAATACAATCTCCACCAGCAATAACTGCGTCTATACATTATGTTCTCACTCATAGAACACAGAAAGAGTTTATAGAACAATACGGTCTATGAGCACCCGCTCATAGACCGTATTGTACGCGGGAACAGATGTCGCCGGCTCGCCCCCACTTCACTTCCACCCAATAGATAATAGCCAATCAAACGTCGCGACATCAAACAATCGACCCAATCAGCGGACACAGCCGAGAGCTCGTTGCTCTCGCAGCAGCAGCAATCAGAATCGTGACCGATCCACAAAAAATTTTTTGAGTTTTTGTTTATAATGATATATAAGTCTATTTTATTAAAAACAAGATACATATTACAATTTAACGATCTCTTATCAGTAAAATCAGGTGATTCGATGATAAAAAATATTTTTATTCAAAGATTACAAACATACGTAACTTTTTTTTATTAAAAAGGGGAGAAGAATCCAAACATATAGCCATTTTGCGATTTTTTTATAATTAACCCTTTTACCGGCAGCACTCTTATAACGGGTACATTCAAATAATTGTAAATACTTTTTTGGTTTATACCAAATAAATAAATTAAAATCGAATGTACATTTTCAAGGGCGAAATATCGATTCAGAGAATCGATTCTGTACTACATATCGATAAATAAAATCGGTCTTTTTGGCTCAAAAAACCGATTCTTCGATTAATCGATCTCAGATCGCCATCCCTACCTGAAACCTGAAATGCTGAACCTTAACCTAATCTAGATAACAGCCACCAGTGCACCAAATATTACACGAATTCTGTAGGTATTCGCGTGACCGAGCAGCAAATACCCACACAAACAATTATTTATAGCGTTCACATTCTAGCTTAGTGCTCTTCTCTTGCTAGTAGTAAATTAGATTATTTCATTTGGAGGCTTACATTACAAATTAGGCAGCGACTTATACAATTAGGAGTGATTTACAAGCGGCGACAATGTCACTGCGTCACACACTTCGTCAGATGTCAAATAAATTGTGTACATACAGTATTATATAAGATTTTTTAGGTTTTTTCTGTCAACATTTGCATGAGACGAGTGAATGGCTCTTAGCTAGATCTATAGAAAATGAAGTGCTTGAAAATTTTACGTATATTATTTTTATCAGAACCGGGGTGTCAATTCTGCTCAGTAAAAGCAATGATCTTGTGAAAATAGCGTTTCAGTAGTTTTGATTTTTGACACAGTTATTGTCACTATAACACAAAAATTACAAATAAATACTTAGTCATTTGATAAAGTTATCTTTATGCATTTTCTATTTTATGTTTTTACTTTAAATTCAAATATTTCCAACACTCACACCAATTAGCCTAGCCCCAAAGTAAGCACTGTAAGGCTTGTGTTATGGGATGCTAGGGTAACGGATAGAATACATATACTGTACATATATAAGTATACTTATATAGAAATAAACATTTTACATCCATGACTGGAGTACAAATGCTCGTCTTCATCACACAAACATTTGTCCCCACTGGGATTGGAACCCGGGAACTCTCGAGTCGGCGACACCATGAAACCCGGCGTACAAACCATTCGGCCACGGAGGTCGTCAATAGCTGTGCCCCGTGATGTTACCCGCAGTTCATTAGGGATATTTTCCCGTAGTAAAACGAGTCTATGTGTTAATCCAGGGTGTCAGCTAACCCCATACCAAATTTTATTAAAATCGCTCCAGCCTTTTAGACGTAATGAAGTAACAAACATACTCACAAACATATTGCCTTTATAATATTAGTGTGATGACGAAAGTTGACACTTTTGTAAGTTACAATGTACTGTGAATAAACTTAATATACTAACTGATTTAATATAAACAAAGGTACAATTACAAACTGCAACTGCAGTCTACCCGCAAAAATAAGCGGTCACTTTTAAAACAGCAATATCTTCAAATTAATATTCATATTACTAAATCGTTATTTTAAATCATACTGTGGTTCATTTTATGAGTAATTCTATTGGATACTTTTTAATTCAAACATCTAGCTTATTTAGTTAGAGATAACAAGAACCATTATTGAGACAGGATTTTAACGTTCGCATAGCTGAATCGACACCCAGGAAATAATCAGAGATTGGAAGTCAGTGCCCCGGTCAATACCACCAGTTGGACGGTAGCTAACGCGGTCTTCTTTTATTTATATCCAGAAAAAGTAAATTGATGTGACGTTCGCGATCTACTCTCTCCCTCTGTGTCACTGCCAAGGCGATGGCCAGCCGCGACAGCGATCTTAATCTCGGAAAAACTTTTGCCAACGACAGAGTTGCCATAACATAATTTAAGAACATGAAAAACTTTTTGATTTAGAATTCGCGAAATTAAAGAGTGATATGTTACGCAGGAAATACTCGTTAATGCCAACTTTGTTAAAAATCTAGAAAGGAAAAAGATCCATACAAACGTTAGATTGAAATTAAAAAAGCAAGTGGTTAATATACAACTTTAAAGCGTTGTAGATCCTAAACAATCATATAAAATGGAAAGTGGTGTTAAGAACCTAAACCTGATTTTCGATTATCTAGACAGTGATACCCAACCGACATAATTTGTCAACTTATTTTTTTTACTTCGTCACAATATGACGCCTAATTTTGCCCATTTTGAATTTTGATTACTATTATATCTTTAGTAGCACTCCCATGATTGAGTCGAATCGATTGATGTATGAATCAATCACAAAGGATTTGTTCCTTACATATATAGACTGTTAAACACTATACCCTGTCTGCGCGTCGCGCTCTTGCATTGCGCAGTCGGGTAAAAACAGTGCTTCTGGCAAAATTATTTTGTGCCGTTTAAGTAACAAATGCAACCTTTTTATTTAAAAGTAGGATGGGAACAACAACGGAGACGCCACGACCTGTACCCCTAGCACGAACCAATATCGAATTCGTATCGTTTGCGAGTCCGAAACGTCATTGTCAAATGTGTACTGATTTTTAGTTCTCGTTACGTACTTTGTGCCGCTGCTGTTCAAGTTTCCATACAAAATTTGACATTGACATTTCGGTTTGCAAACTATTCGAATTCGATAATGGTTCGTGCTAGGGGTACTGTTCCTTACATTCGATGAACAAAACGTACTGCGACAGTCTAAACATAAATAATTTGGAAAAAAAGTACTGAAGCGCCAAATTAATAAGGAAGGATTGTCTTAATAATTTATTCTTAGAATTAATCTTCGCAGAAAAATAAATTTGGTCAATTACTTAAAAGGGACGTACAATATTTTCAAATATATTATATGAGATTGTTCATAAAATATATCATATAACGGTGCCGGTGGTTTAAAGAGAGTGTATTTTTAAAATATCCCCATTTCGTACTTTAAATGAAACTCCAAAAAGTGCTTCCAACTGGCTTCTAGCCTAGACACATGGACAGAGAATCCAAAACACTACAGAACTGTATATAAAACTATTTTTTGACCCAACATGGTGTTTTTTGTTTTTCCTTTCCACCGCCGTTATGTTTATGTTGACCAACTAGCAAATCCATTACGAAGCTCATGGGACTAGGGATGAAACGATACAAGTAAATATGTACAAGTAATACTCGATACTTTTCTATCGATACCAAGTACCTCACAAAGCGTGAGGTATTTCGGCGGTTAGAAATAACAAAATGAAATCGTAAGCGATAGCGTTTTCCAAAGCAATCCAGTTAGGCGGTTGGCCCACTGGAGTGTTGAAATCACTTGCCAAATGAATTAATTTTAATTGCACCCAATGTTTATTTTGGCTGAATTTGTTTTTCTTGACTGATTTCATGATTTTTTGATTCACTGTATTCTTTTAATTTTAATTTTGATTATAATTATAAATTTGTTCTTTTACTTTAAGATTGTAATTGTTGACGTTGAAGAAGACAATTATAAATGTTGTACATGCCTTTAATAAGTGTGCACATCAGGTACTATTTTTGTGAATTTTGTATTTGTTTTTTGAATGTGTATACTATTGGCGTGGCTAATAAATAAATAAATAAATAAAAACTATGACTGAATATAATATCGTTCGTCAAAATTTATCGATACAAGTAAGTATCGATACTTTTCATTCGATACCGAGTAAGCATCGATACTTTATGACCGATACAGTATCGATACCTATATAGTATCGTTTCATCCCTACCTAGGAAAGTCACAAAATGTACGTTTCAATTAAACAGAAACAAGAAAGACATTATCTTAATTATACCAGCAAGAAAACAAATCCAGGCGGCTGTTGGCTGGCTTATGTCATTAATCGGTTAATTTATCATTTGCTGGAAACAGAAGGATTACAGCTATTTTGAAACTCAAACAATAATTTATTAACGTTTGTAAACACAGAGTTAACAGAGTTAAAAGCATTTGAATGTCTACTGTTGGTATATTCACTGAGCAAGTTTTGAGTAAAACAAATATAGTTCACTAGCAACTATAACCACTTGTAGATAACATCACCGGTGCGCGTACTTAACAAATAAACAAACTTTATAGTACAGTCAATCTGTCGAAAAAAATATCGTTTCAGTGAAAAAAAAACCTAAAGGGTAAGTCTTGTTTTTTCTGTTGCCAAATGACGTCAGTAAGCCACCTTGGCGATGGGCATGTTCAACTCGTAGCCGTTTTTTGAAAAACTCAAAAAAACCGTCAAAAATTTTTTGAAACGCATTTTTCTTGTTTTGTATGCATTTTAGAAACTTGTTTTTTTGACCATAATTGTAGAGGGCGTTGAGTACTACAATTTATGTCATTGTTGCAATCTCGTACAACAAAAAATGCGCATTGTAGGTGGCGCTAAAGTCTCAAAAAAAGGGTTTTTTCACTTTTTCACCCTGAAAATATCATTTTAATGGAAAACTTTAAATGGCAATGTTGTTTCGTCCAACAACTTTTGTATAAAAAATTTTTTTGTATTACCGTTTTCAAGTTATAAATTGCGCAGGTATGAAAAATCCAATAGAGCGGTTTTGGGCAGTTCACGTACACATTTGCAGTGCACATTTCAATGTACGTTTTAGTATGTTTTATTTTTTTCATGATTGGAAAACAAAAAAAAATGAAAAAAAATAAAAAAAAAACAGTTTTATTTTTATTTTTTTTCATGATTGAAAAAAAAATAGTAAAAACGTACATTGAAATGTGCACTGCAAATGTGTACTTGAACTGCCCAAAACCGCTCTATTGGATTTTTCATACCTGCGCAATTTATAACTTGAAAACGGTAAGTAATACAAAAAAATTGTTTATACAAAAGTTGTTGGTAATTATGTACGAAACAACTTTACCATTTAAAGTTTTCCATTAAAATGATATTTTCAGGGTGAAAAAGTGAAAAAACCCTTTTTTTGAGACTTTAGCGCCACCTACAATGCGCATTTTTGGTTGTACGAGATTGCAACAATGACATAAATTGTAGAACTCAACGCCCTCTACAATTATGGTCAAAAAATCAAGTTTCTAAAATGCATACAAAACAAGAAAAATGCGTTTCAAAAAATTTTTGACGGTTTTTTTGAGTTTTTCAAAAAACGCCTACGAGGTTGAACATGCCCATCGCCAAGGTGGCTTACTGACGTCATTTGGCAACAGAAAAAACAAGACTTACCCTTTAGGTTTTTTTTTCACCACTCAACCTACAGATTGACTGTACTATTATCTCATTAAGCTGCTGTACTTTAAAAACGAAAAGCGAAAAGCTTTGACAGAAGACGTCACCTGCTAACTTTTCAATGCAACTGTTTCATCATCATCATCAGCCTATTAATGTCCCCACTGCTGGGGCACAGGCCTTCCTTACAGATGGGATAGGGAGATTGGGCCATGACCCACCACGCGGGTCCAGTGCGGATTGGTGGGTGCTAACGACTGCAGATGCAGCCGCGACAAACGGCTTAACGTGCCTTCCGAAGCACGGAGGAGTTCGAGATAGTAAATTTTTGGTCACCCATCCAATGACCGACCACTGCGAAAATTGCTTAACTTCAACGATCGCATCCGAACACGCTAACCACTTGCGCCATCGAGCTCCTCACAACTACAACTGTTTACTGGACAACATTTTAGAGCTGAACAAAAAAAAACGACTGTAGTTTTTTTAGACTATTTACAAACAACCATTTTCATCAAGAGAAGCTCGATGACGTTAGGTGGTAAACGCATTCGGCTGCGATCGTTGAAGTTAAGCAACTTTCGCAGTGGTCGTTCATTGGATGGGTGACCAAAAATCTTCATCTCGGGTTCCTCCGTGCTTCGGAAGGCACGTTAAGCCGTTGGTCCCGGCTGCATCTGCAGTGGCACACCCGCCAATCGCGCGTGGTGGTAATGGCCCAATCCTATTCCATCCATAGGGAAGGCCTGTGCCCCAGCAGTGGGGTCATTAATAGGCTGATGATAATGATCATCATCATCACCGACCTATGAAATGCCCTTCTCTATGGACACAAGAAGATAGAATTTGGTAGATGTTGACTGATACTCACGACTGCAGACGTACCTGAGACCAACGGCCAAACCTGTCTTCCGAAGCACGGAAGAACAAGATAGTAAATTTTAATCTAAGAGCGTAATACTATAAACCCACTGTACATGTTGATCCAAGATACTGCGTCCGTCTTTGGTTGGGCCAATATGAAGTAGCCGAACTGTTTGAGTTGGTAATGGACATTGCCCTACATAACGAATCGTGTCGTTTTCTCGTACAAATAAATCAAAGAATTTTGACGCACCAACATATTAATACACCTAACCAATGTGTTAATAAAGAGTTACCTGTACCCTGGTCTAATTCGATGGCCCGACCCTTTGGTCGAATGTGCCACTTCATGCTAATCATCTCCAGGGTTGGATTTTTACTATAATTATAGTATTTATACTATGATTTCGCCCTTTGTACTATATACTATCCATATCTCAGGATAGTACGTTGAAATACTATAATTTAAAGTTTGCTCCCGAATGCAGTTTTACGTCATATTATGAATATTTCGAATGTGTTGATGGCCGGGGATTCCCCGATTCCTCTCTCTTTCCAATAATCTCGTCCCTTCCACTCCATTCGAAACTCAATCAAAGTTTTCTCAATAGAGTTTTTGTGTAAAATAATACGTTTTCAGTGTTTTTAATTATGGAAAGTGGCATCAAAAGCGGTAGCAAAAGTGGAAATTGTACTGATTTTATTCGTACTGATATGTTGATGAGATGAAATGCCAAGGGTGAAGATAGAACTAATAGTAATTAAAGAACTCATAAACTTATAAGAGGAGCAAATTTTGCCTTAACGGGTGTTGATTTTATTTACTATTATATGTTAAATAAAAAATAATGAGAGTGTACTATATTTTTTTATATAAATACTATCCTTTTCATTTTTTTGCGCTATCTTTTTCAACATACCTAAATCCAACCCTGATCATCTCACTCCTCTAATTAAAGAAAAATGTGATGTGCGCTCGTAAAACCGCCAAGTCTCTATCAACTGAGTGCATTGGTTTTTAAAACAAATCGTAACTCTCGAAATTTCCTCGTAATACTTTTTTTTGCTCTTTAGCATCGATCCCGAGTCCTCACGGTCGGTTGCTGAAGCAGCCGTCTAAATATACACGCGCCAACGGAACCGCAGCCGGCCTTCGCGAATTTTTAACCTCGCCAGTTCGGCAATGCAGTTGAGAACCCACGACCGCTACACACGAGCAAAGTGGCTCGTAAACTTTAAATATAGGTAACAAATTTCACCTGAAACGTTCGACATTTGTTTAACTTATTTAACTTAAATTGTTTATTTGTTTCTTAGGTTTTCACGCACATCACTAATTAAATAAAACTAGTTTTTACGGGTTAATGCACGAAACTTTATTTATTTATTGACGTTTCGTAGCCTTTACAGGCTACGTCGTCAGAATCAAACTTTTACTTAATTTGTCGAGCTACCTTCGTACATAAATAGACAATAAAACTTTAAAAATCGAACAATGAAATAACCGAACGCTCAATAAAAGTCTTTCGAAGGTAGCTCGACAAATCAAATAAAAGTTTGATTCTGACGACGTAGCCTGTAAAGGCTACGAAACGTCAATAAATAAATAAAGTTTCGTGCATTAACCCGTAAAAACTAGTTTTATTTAAATTGCTTTTGGACATAAATTTTGTTATAGAACATAAGAGCAAAGAGCTCTGATTTGAGGACCCTGATCATAAGTAAATATATCTAAGTTCTAAATAGAATAAAAAAAATGTGTGCGTGTACTAGTGTACACACGTAAGAAGTGAAACTTCTTTATGACCTTATTTTTCGAAAAATGATCTACATGCAACTTTCCAGAAATTGGTTAAATAAAGTTAAATTAGATAAAGTTTAAACAAAAGGATTTTATTATCATAGACATGAATACAAATTACTGCCTATGAAACTGTTATGATTACACGGCTCAGTAATCTAAGGCACATGTTCCACCTCCGACGATGAACGATAAGCGAGTAGAAACTAGAAACAAATTGGCAGTCCTGAGTTAAAATGCACGCGCACGGCTTTTGACAGCCAAGCCAGCTTAACCGAGCGAGTATCGCTGAGCTAGTATCGCTGAGCGAGTATCGCTGAGCGAGTATCGCTGAGCGATTATCGCTGAGCGAGTATCGCTGAGCGAGTATCGCTATGCGAGTTTGGCTGAGCGAGTCTTATCTTTAATAACTATTGTCACTCAGCTACAAACGAGTAGAGAGAGTTAGTTCTAAAAAAAGATGGCGCGTAACGGAAAAATGTGACGCGTAACCGAAAAATGTGACGGTAATTTTTTTTCCAACGCCGATAAAGAAGTTTCACTTCAAAAATATTATATATATATATTTGTAAAATTTACATAAAATATGGATATTTAATGGAGGACCGTAGTCACCTGGCACCAGCATTGATTTGCTTAAAATGGGACTCCTGCCACTAACTATTGTAAACCAAATCAATTATGTTTTTTTTTAATAATTATTATTTATATAAT
This sequence comes from Chilo suppressalis, assembly GCA_902850365.2. NCBI lineage: Eukaryota > Metazoa > Arthropoda > Insecta > Lepidoptera > Crambidae > Chilo > Chilo suppressalis. The sequence continues at coordinate 25,462,049 of OU963905.1, read as the reverse complement.
TATTTTGACGACCTCCGTGGTCGAGTGGTTTGTACACCGAGTTTCATGGTGTCGCCAACTCGAGAGGTCCCGAGGTTCGAATCCCGGTGGGGGCAGATGTTTGTGTGATGAATACGAGCATTTGTACTCCAGTCATGGATGTTTAATATGTATTTCTAAATAAATATACTTATATATGTACAGTATATGTATTCTATCCGTTACCCTAGTATCCCATACCACAAGCCTTATAGTGCTTACTTCGGGGCTAGGCTAATTGGTGTGAGTGTTGGAAATATTTATTTATTATAATTATCATGTATGGTTAACGCGTTTGGCCTGCGAATGTGGATGTTAGCTCTCTGCTTCAGAAGAAACGTTATTCCGTTAGCCCTGGCTACATCTGCAGTCGCCCATTCTCAATAATTGATTCTGTCGTGAGGGCAGGTCTCTGAAGTGTGACGAAACAGGGGGACATGAATGGACTATTAAGAAGCCGCATACGGGATATAAAATACATTTTATCGACCCTAGGTCCCACCGGTGTCTGAACTTCTCTAAACGGCTAGGGATCACATTACTTCACCAGCCTATTAATGTCCCCACTGCTGGGGCACAGGCCTTCCTTATGGATGGAATAGGGAGATTCCGAAGCACGGAGGAGCTCGAGATAGTAAATTTTTGGTCACCCATCCAATGACCGACTACAGCGAAAGTTCCTTAACTTCAACGATCGCAGCCGAACTCGCTAACCACTTGCGCCATCGAGCTCCTCAGAAAACAAAGGCTTAGGGATACCGGTTTTCTATCACACGAATTGAGATCGTTAACTGTCCGCCATAGAATCGAAATCGAATAGATCTAGGACATGGGTTCCGAACATAGGGGTAATTACCCCTCCGGGGGTAAATCAGCCATACTTCGGGGGTAACAGAGAACCTAATTATTTAGTCAAATGTACATAATAGGAAAATACTATATAATAATACTACTAAATGCGCTCCGCTCCTTCTTGCTAGCGAGCCCGCGGGGTGCTGAGTGTGGGAAGCGGGGCGAAGTTATCTCCTGATGATGACATTATTGGAGACGAAGATGTAGCGGCCAAATTGGAATTACTTGGACTGATGATAACGTTTTAAATTCGGGGTAAAATCTGTTTTCCTAATAGGTTACAGGGGTAGCAGTATTGGAAAGGTTAGGAAACACTGTTCTAGGCAGTAGCAGTAACAGTCGCCGCTTCTCCCACGCATCAAATCTAATTGCAGATCAGATGCCGGCAGACAGTGCACGCTCATTCCGGTTCGTGACCCAGCCGTACATATACAAACAACACTTGATCACTATTTATAAAACTATGTTGCGTCCCGTCTGGTCTAATCTGACGAGTGTGATTTACGGTTCAAAAGCCCCGCTAGATGTGTATGTAATCGAACATTGTGTTCGGCGATCTTTGCCATCTTTAAAGCCGCTTATAGGTGTTGGCCAAGCGAAGGCCAATACGTGTAGACAGCATAGTTGTCTTGCCTTTTCATCGGATGGCGCAAAACCTGATTTAAAAAAAAAATGTATTTAATTAATTGAGAACTTCGGAGATTTTGTGTGGTTTCGTTTGAAATTCGTGATTTCGCGAAAACCGGAAGTGCTACGTTACTCAAATCCGGTTTGTAGTCTTATCAGACTATTCTTAACTTATAACTTAAATATTCTCTTTATCTATCTCTTACGGTTTGGCCGCTGAAACAGCACCACAGACGGACGGACGGACTTGTCTAATAGATCAGAGATACTTCTCGTATCATGCATGGTTAAATAGTAACTTAAATAGAAGATAAAAGCTTATTTCGACAGTTGAAAAGCAAAATCGCTTCACGCTACTTTGGTGCTGCTATGCAGCACCGAAGTGGAGTTTAAGCGAATGTGCTTTTCCACTGTCGATTTCTGTTTAGGAAAGATCCAAACGCATACTTCAATAAAATCTAGATAATTCACTAGACTAATTTTACTAATTTCGTCACCCATCTTTTACACTAAGGTATAATACATGTATTTAACAAGTTTTATACAATTTCTTAATTTTTTTTCATACTCATCATATACATGTACAACATGTAGTATACAAAAATAGTATCCAACTTGTTGGAGAAACAAAACATGTGAAGTAAATGAGTGATTAATACTTGTCAAGATACTAGTTGTGTATGCAGTGTAAACGAAACAATGACGACCTCCGTGGCCGAGTGGTTTGTTCGCCGGGTTTCAAGGCGTCGCCGACTCGAGAGGTCCCAGGTTCGAATCCCGGTGGGGGCAGATGTTTGTGTGATGAACTCGAGCATTTGTACTCCAGTCATGGATGTTTACTATGTATTTCTATATAAATATACTTATATATGTAAAGTATATGTATTATATCCGTTACCCTAATATATCCCATAACACAAGCCTTATAGTGCTTACTTTGGGGCTAGGCTAATTGGTGTGTAGGAAAAAAAATGATTTAAACAATCACAACAGGTACTACAAGTTTTATACAAAACTAATTTATGACTTGTTTCTTTGTGTAAACGAGAGGTTAGAGAAAGTTGATGAAAATCGAAAAATATTTAAGGTAGGAGAATGAAATATTTATAGGAACACGCAAAAGATTCCATGGCAAAGTAAAGTTTTTGATCAACATTCACTCAACGATAAGTATCTAAAAGTAATGACAAATCAGAACTTTATCATTTATCTATAATTGAAAATCTTTGTTATACAATAGCCAGCCGTCACAGCAAAAAAGAATATTAATGAATTATTATTTTGGCACACGAACCAAAACAAAATCCGAAATATATGACAAGCAATCACGACCAAACTATACTATATTTACAATTAAATGAAAACATAGATAGCATTTTTATAATAAACTAGCGGCCCGCCCTCGCTTCGCTTCGGTGTAGAGCTGAAGTGTAGACTACAGTTTTTGTTCTCAGGCTTGTATTATACACAATGACATTCATCTATGATTCTTCTTATACCTGCATGCAAAGTCTCAGCCCGATGGGTTTAAAATTGACAAAGTTTCATACAAACTTTCATTCCCTATTTTATCCCCTTGGGGGTAGAATTGATCAAAACCCTTTCTTAGCGGATGCCTACGTCATAACATCTACCTGCATGCCAAATTTCAGCCCGATCCGTCCAGTGGTTTGGGCTGTGCGTTGAGATAGATCACTATGTCAATCAGTCACCTTTAAGTTTTATATATATAGATAGATGTATTTGCCAAAGCGCGCGTTCATTCATTCGTGATGGCAAACAAACAGTTTTCACTTTGCGTCAAAATTCATAGAAAAACGAAAGATCATCAACTAATTCAATCATCATTTTAGCATGTAAATCACAGTAACTATCGCCGCGGACGGATACAGGCGATAGATATACACACAAAAATTGATTCTTTGGCCGCGGTCCAGCGGAGTCAGACTAGCAGGAGTTAATAAACTCGACAAACAGCCGAGTTGCATTTATTATTTGTTCTCGCGTTCAAACGATCTTTATCGCTTAGTTACACAGCAAATTTCCATTTATTGTGATTACTATAGCTTATAACAGCAATCAGTATAGCCAATAGCTTACAACAGTACCCCTAGCACGAACCAATATCGAATTCGAATAGTTTGCGAGTGCGAAATGTCAATGTCAAATTTTGTATGGAAACTTGAACAGCAGTGCCACAACGGACGTAACGAGAACTAAAAATCAGTACATATTTGACAATTTCGTACTCGCAAACGTTATGAATTCGATAATGATTCGTGCTAAGGGTACAGTACCTCTAGCACGAACCAATATCGAATTCGAATAGTTTGCGAGTGCGAAATGTCAATGTCAAATTTTGTATGGAAACTTGAATAGCAGCGGCACAAAGTACGTAACGAGAACTAATAATCAGTACACATTTTAACAATGACATTTCGTACTCGCAAACGTTACGAATTCGATAATGATTCGTGCTAGGGGTACAGTACCCTTAGTACGAGTTTGAGCTCACGAAAACTATCATAGTTTTCGTATTGTAAATTATGTTTCTATGTCCATTTGGTAAAAAGTAACCAAATATACTTAAAATTTAAGGAGACGCAAATGATTTAATGATAGAATTTTAACACTGTTTATTTGTATTGAAACGAAAACAATAAAACCAGTATCCTCAGTACGAGTGCGAGCTCACGAAAACTATCATAGTTTTCGTAATTGTAAAACTCGTACTAAGGGTACAGAACAGCACACTGCTACGAGTTCCAATCGTAGCACGAGCGACCGTAGCCAGTTTAAGATAATGTGTAGCTGTCTACAGGATTTTGAAATAAAAATAAGAAAAAAGATGAAAATAATATGCTAGGAACTCAAAATTGTTATTAATTGGGTAGAAACCAAAAATCGGTCGCGGTTTACGTTTATTTTATGTTTAAACCACCGTCGTAACGATGAAAAAATAAAAGACTTTTTGTTTTAAACAAATGGTAACCCGGAATGAGAGTTGATTTTACATATTTCAAAACATGTTAAATTTATTTTATTTATTTATTTAAACTTTATTGCAAAATTACACAACAAATGGCGGACATAATGCCATAAGGCATTCTCTACCAGTCGACCAGTAAGAGCGTAAGAAAAAAAACTAATATGACGGGGGCGCAATAAAGACAAATTTAAGATAAACCTGTGATAGAAATACTCTTAACAGAATACATACATATTATACACACACATATATATATATATATACATACATATACGCACATACATATTATACACATTTTCTGTTATTAAATATTATTATTTCTGATAATTCCAAATCTGTGCGCCGGAATCTGGGAATCTATTTGGATGAAAAACTAAGCATCACATTTTTTTTATACAAAATACCGATGCGTGCATCACAGAGTATCACGTGTCTCACTTAGTTCACTGGTTTTCTCACGTGTTCGTAATTTTCATGACATGAAATTGCAAAAGTACATCATATCCTGTACATGCCGCTAGTATATCATACAATTCTGTCAAATTAATCCAACTAAAAACATTTTCATTTAAAATGTTGCCAAGACGAGACCATATGACCCGCACTGTGAATATCTCATGTAGAGCCAAGCTTCTAACTCCACAAACTCTACACTTTAGTCATAATATGTGGCTTGGTCGTTTCGTTACTACAAGAACTATTGTATAACAGAGAAGTAATGAACAATGGATAAAATTATCACCTTACGCACATGTGCGCAAATAGCCAAGCCATATAACATCCCTATGTCCCTATATCTCTATGTATGCTTAGATCTTTATAACTATGCAACGGATTTTGATGCGGGTTTTTTTAATAGATAGAGTGATTCAAGAGGTAGGTTTATATGTATAATACATTCATAATATAGTAGAGAAACACTGATAACTTTAAAGGGTTTTAATGTAAGGTCGTAAATAAACACACTTTTTCGGGTTACATTGCAAACGCTGGCTGAACCCTACGAAATAGATCAAAATAATGTACTACAGTATTGTACACCTTAAAAAGGTCTACAAAAAAGTCCGCAATGGTATATGTCTATCTCTTAGGGATAACCCACAATAACCATTTTATATTCTATACTTTTTACGAGAAATAATAGCTTATTTACGAAGCGATTTTCAGCAATATAACATTCATCGTTAACCAATTAAGTACCTTAAATACATTGTGTATTTAATACAGATCAATTTGGCCCTTTAAATCATGTAATTTAAATGCATATTTTCGAAGATATTACAGATTTTAAAATGCAGGGACATAGCGGTTCCGACGCGACGCTACCGGGCGGGGGGGCCTGTCGGCGCGTGCCTATTGTAATCTACTATATAAAAATAAGTCGGGTTTTCCTTCCTGACGCTATAACTCCAGAACGCACGAACCGATTTCCACGGTTTTGCTTTCGTTGGAAAGGTCTCGGGCTTCGTGAGGTTTATAGCAAAGAAAGTTCAGGAAAAATTAAAAAAAAAACTTCTTTTAATCACCAAACGAAATGTTACATAAAACGAAGCCATCTGGTGGCGGTAACGGCTCGTTACGTATAAGAAGAATGTCGTTGTATTTAGTACAAGCCTGAGAACAAAAACTATAAGTCTAGACTGACTTCAGCTCTACACCGAAGCGAAGCGAGGGCGGGCCACTAGTAACACAATATAACTTTGATTATCCCACGGTGATTAATTAAACTAAGTTGTGTTACTCTCATGAAATCATCTAAATTAATTTGATCACCTTCTCTTAATATGTTATAAGATCCCTGTAGTCTGTAATTAAGAATTATTATTATATAGCATAGCGGCCGTTAGTTCGGCGCTTAGCATAAATCGACAGCTGCCAATAAAGCGTCTCTGTGCGCGGGCGCACTATTTGTAGAAGTGTGCCGAGTCAGTGGGTCGCGCGCACTATACATAGCCCTTACACAGACAACCACACCAGGCCATGCCGAGGATATTCCCACACTGGCCAGGTGGTGAACGAAACTGATTCAATTTGACATTAGACTGACATTTTAGTCTTCGACCGTATATTTTTTTTTTGTAAACAAGCACGATGGAGTAGCACCATGGTGCGGCTGTAATGCGCTTTCGGCTGCGATCGTTGAAGTTAAGCAACTTTCACAGTGGTCGGTCATTGGATGGGTGACCAAAAATCGTCTATCTCGAGTTCCTCCGTGCTTCAGAAGGCACGTTAAGCCGTTGGTCCCGGCTGCATCTGCAGTCGTTAGCACCTGTCAATCCCCACTGGGCTTGCGTGGTGGTTCATGGCCAAATCTCCCTATTCCATCCATAGGGAATGCCTGTGCCACAGTAGTGGGGAAATTAATAGGCTGATGATGATGAATCAAGCACATGGTCCACCTGATGATAAGCGGCTACCATAGCCTTTAGACGCTTTCAACCAACGATATTAAAATACCCAAGATACACCAACACGAACAAAATCATGCCCGAAACCTGTCCAAAAGGTACATGGGACGATCCACGAAGCTCCGTAAGATAATCACATAGTCTAAACAATATAAGTCATTGTTTTAACATTGAAAATCACCTTTAAAGCACACTGTATAAGGTCTTAATCAAAGCGCATGCGTTAAAAAGTTATGACAGTCCAAGATGTAAGCTCGTAAAATTTTACGACTTATTGCTATATGCGGAAGAATATAGAACATAATTCTTTGACTCTACGCTCAATTCTGAATGCGCTTACGTTAGCTATACAGCAGGTATGGACCGCGAGGAAAAGAGACGGCTATATTACCAACCATGCATTTGAATATCACAAATATTTTCTATTAAACCAGTTTATAGTAAGTATTAAAACAAAATTTGCTTCAAATGCGTTAAATTAACAAACATTGATGAGATATCTGTCGAAAAAACGACATTTTACATACTATAAGTATTCATTTCGCATTTTTTCACGGAGCTCAGCGGCATGTTGACTTTCAACGGTCCGCGTGTGACTGTGAACCAAGAAGTGCTTGAGTCGTGTTCAAGCACTTCTTGATAGGGACACATTTGGAGCGCACGTGGTGTATCTAGGGTATTTAATATCGTTGCTTTCAACACCAAAATATCACTCGCCCCGTTGCCTACCCTGACCCAATCCCCTACCCCGTGGAGTTCTGGCACCTTACATACAGACAGAAACACAACCACACCAAAAGGTAGTATTATTTTACTGTGGTCTTCTGTAAGGTGGAGGTTCTTTTCCCAGACGGGCGCTCTAACAAGCTATAGCATTACCATCTTCAAAGTGCAATAATATGACCAAATAAAAATAATTTTCCTTCATCATCATCATCAGCCTATTAATATCCCCAATGCTGGGGCATAGGCCTTCCCTATGAGTGGAATAGGGAGATTGGGCCATGACCCACCACGCGGGCCCAGGGCGGATTGGTGGGTGCTAACGACTGCAGATGCAGCCGGGACCACCGGCTTAACGTGCCTTCCGAAGCACGGAGGAACTCGAGATAAAAGATTTTTTGGTCACCCATCCAATGACCGACCACTGCGAAAGTTGCTTAACTACAACGATCGCAGCCGAAAGCGCATTACAGCCGCACCATCGTGCTCCTCGATCGTGCTTATTTGCCTTTTATCATAGAAAAAAAAATACGGTCGAAGACTAAATGTCAGTCCTTATATTCCCAAAACCTATGCGTGAATAGCAAAATCCTCTCCATTAATAAGCAATGCAGTTTTAGAAACATTTCGTCTGATGGGCTGGGAATATACATGGTTGAAATATGGTACAACGTTGAAAAGTGCTATTCTTTATACAGATGTGTGTAAACAAAGCGAAATTTTATTTAGTCCGTCAATTTGATTATCAAAAAATAATGGATACTTATTATATATTTTTCTTTTGTCAATCAACCAAAATATAAAAAAGACAGAGAAAGCGCGTCAAAATGACGAAATGCATTTTTAACACATTCAGTGCAAGTAACCTATACAATTATGTTCTTATTTTTTTAACATTTAACTGCTAAATGTTTAAATCTAAAGAAAAGTTTTACTAGAAAAAATCCACGCTGACAAGTATTCTATTGACATTGTGGGTTGCCTACAATGTGAAGAGATGGAGCTGCCTTGCAGCTTAAGGCTTGGAAAATTTCGACGCGGCCATCAGGGCCGTGGTAGCATAATTGGTCAGTGCATTCGCCCGGATTGCGAAGGGTGCGGGTTCGAGTCCCGTACGCTGTCTGGTCCGCGTGGATTTTTTTCTAGTAAAACTTTTCTTTAGATTTAACCTATAGAAGCTTAGAATTTGCACCTACCCTCAAAATAAGTTTGAAACTGTTTTCTTTTCAAGAATTTAAATATTCTGCCTCATGCCTTTGAAAAACCATTATAAACCTGGTATGGAAACTAAGTTTTCTTCAAAAGAGTGCCGCAAACGAGTATATGGGTCTGGTTATCGTCAGCCATCTACTATACTGTACTGTACAGTACGAGTATAGAACCCAGGATTTCAATGTAAATTGGTACGATGTGATACGACATTATAATTGGTTTATAAATCATCATATACATATTTGTGTATGATACAAAATAATTGAAGAGTGACACGCAACGATATTAAAAACCTTGTTACTAGGCGCTTCGCGATCGCCTCAATTAATTTCCTACTAAATTCATATTGTTCCATCCAAAATCTTCTTTAATAAATACAGACAGTGTAATTAAACGCAAATATATCTCAGAATTCTGGGAAATATTCGGCTCAGTGATATAAAGTTAGGTAAAACACAATTTCTAAAATTCCTACAATCTGGGGTCCTTTAAGAGAGGTTTGATGAAGCATTTTTACAGGCCTGCAAGGTGAGGATGGTTGGTGTAGCAGTTTATAACTGCTGTACCAGGGGGCCAATCGCCTAACGGAAATGCTTTGGGAAACGCTAACGCTTACGATTTTATATTGTTATTTCTAGCCGCCTGAGGTTTTCGAATACCTCACGCTCATTTTTTTTAATATTGTTATTACCAATGCAAAAGAAAAAGAAAGAGCGCGAGGCATTTGAATACCTCAGGCAGCTAGAAATAACAAAATAAAATCGTAAGAGTTAGCGTTTTCCAAAGCATTTCCGTTAGGCGATTGGCCCCCAGCTATCTTTGCGTTTGGACTTTACCACCACTTAACATCAGGTGGGGTTGAGTCATTTGTCTACCTGGCTATAAAAAATAAATAAAAAAAATATAATCGCAGAAACGCAGTGCGTTGTTGCTAAACTGTGTGTACTAAGTAACAAGACGCGAATTTACAACATGATTATAAATATCTACATTTTCTGTATGGAATACGGTGCACACGAACGAACGCCAACACGGTATAATACGTTTGTTATATCTCTACATGCATTATCAAATAATGCGACGAATGGGCACTTGCGTAAATCAATGAGACATTAAGTTATACTAGCAAACCAGTGAACCAAATGTTCACCAAAAAAAAAAATGTATTTCATTAATTGAGAACTTCGGAGATTTTGTGTGGTTTCATTTGAAATAGAAATCACGTGATTTCTCGAAAACCGGAAGTGCTACGTTACTCACATCCGGTTTGTAGTCTTATCAGACTATTCTTAACTTATAACTTAAACATTCTCTATATCTATCTCTTACGGTTTGGCCGCTGAAACAGCACCACGGACGGACGGACGGACGGACTTGTCTAATAGATAAAGAGATGCTGGGGCCACATTCATCGGAAATGCCTTTAATATTTATACTGTATGACACAGCAATTTAAATGTCAGTGGACGTTGTATTGTTTGTAGCGACATGTTTTATGTTTTTTTGTAAATGTTGCTACTTCTGTTCAATGCTGATGAGTTTCTTGTGCCCATTCTCATCAGCTAAAAGACATCCTGATTGTGTGGTAGGAAATAATATTGGACGATTCAAATGAGCTTTCTCTGTAAGTCAATTTGAATAAAGATGATTTCATTCTATTTAATTATCGCGAATTATTGCCGAAGAGCCGATAACCGTTGGGGTGGACGAGTTCTGGAGCGGAGACCGCGTCTAGGCAAACGTAGTGTAGGACGTCCTCAGGCACGATGGAGTGACGATTTGCGCAAGGTGGCTGGCAGGAGCTGGATGCGAGTAGCCCAAGATCGATCTGAGTGGCGTGCATTTGGAGAGGCCTATGTCCAGCACTGGACTAAAATGAGCTGTTGATGAATTATCGCAATGATGAACGTTAGCGTACAATACGCACGATCTGAATGCAGGCGGGTTGTAAGGGCCCACACTCCGGCGCATTGCACGCCTGCATTGTATTAACTCGAGCTGTTTCCTAGCACTAACGCATTCCAAAGAGCCGTATTTAAATCAAGCGAGTATTATCCCTAGGATTGCCTTGCCAGATGCTGGGTTATCAATTGCGGGACATTTGCACCCCCCTCCCCCCCTGAAAAATTAAAGCATCAAATCAAACCCCCCCATCACCCCACACAATTAAAACACCAAGCAGGTGTCATTCGTTATAAGTTTGTTTGAAATTAGCACAACATCGGAATCCGGGGCAATAAGGTCAAGTACTGGACACAGCTACTAGATACGGGACAGCACGCACAATTCCGGGACAATCCCGGAAATGCCGTCCATCTGGCAACCCTAACTGGTCCCTAAACGTTCCCGTTAGTGTTGCCCCAGCATAAGACGACTCCCAAAGTGTTTCCCATAAATCTGGAGAAAAGATATTTTGTATAGCTACATTTTGGGCAGTTTGCATAATTTATGAAAATAAATATATATTTCTATAACAATATTTTCTCATTCATTTTCACACTACACACAGAGAGGACACCCGTACCCGTTGTTTACTGTTATAAGATATTGAGACTTTATTTCCTTTTCTTCTTTAGGAATAAAGAGAAAAACAAGCTTGATTACCTACCGAATAATCTTCAACTTTAAATAAAACTAGTTTTAACGGGGTTAATGCACGAACTTTATTTATTTATTGACGTTTCGTTTTCTAGTCTTTGGAAGGTAGCTCGACAAAGTAAATTGGGAAAAAACATTATTCTGACGATGCATACCTGAAAAGGCTGCGAAACGTCAATAAATAAATAAAGTTCGTGCATTAACCCGTTAAAACTAGTTTTATTTAATGAGCGATGTGCGTGGAAATCTAAGAAACAAATATAATCTTAAACTTTGTTAATAGCCTACCTAATAGTTAATATAAATGTATATACTTGTTCAATTGTTACCAGTTTTTGAGAAAATTACTGAGAATTACATCGTCATATTGCTGGATACCTATTTCGGTGACAGATGCCCTTTATTAAAGATTAATTTTACTGTGTTATTTTTATACTTTATAAAATTTACCAGTGTTTTTCTGTAACTTTTTCATAAAAAAAAAATTTTTTGAAGTTATACTTCTTTAGGCGCGTTATGAAAAAATGATGAGAGTGAAATTTTAAGATGCGCGCGCATCACTGTAACACAAAAAATTTAGCGACCAACTTTTGTGTTTACCGCACATTAAGAAAATCTACCAACAAAATAGAAATAGAATCTCTATTTAGTGGGTGCTAACGACTGCATTGTGAAGGCCTATCAAAAGTATTTATTAATCTGGAACAACGGAACCAAAGCGCGATTCAGGAGACTACAGCGCCATCTCTTGACCATTGGTGTAGTAGAACCAAAAACCACATCTTTATTTTTTGTAATAAAGTAACAGTTATAGGTAGTCATATTTATAATATTTATCCACATGTTTCTTGTTTGTATATTCGGAATACGTGTTTGAGTTTCATACAAGTGCAAATCACATATGTTCTAATAAATTATATTCAGTAGCGATTTTAATTGAATATTTTGATTATTTATTTATTTTTTCAAATTAAAACTGAACTTTATTGACTGTGTCCTTTTCCAGACTTTTTATTAATTTATTGTAATTAATTATTTGCATACAATTAAAAACTAATTTTAAACGATGCTAAAGAAGGATAACTTCTCACGCGCCTACATAAGTACACGCACCCATTTTTTGAAGTTATACTTCTTTAGGCGCGTTATGAAAAAATGATGAGAGTGAAATTTTAAGATGCGCGCGCATCACTGTAACACAAAAAATTAACAGCATGAAGTTGGTCGCTTTAGCGACCAACTTCATGCTGTTACTTTTCTGTTTACCGCACATTAAGAAAATCTACCAACAAAATAGAAATAGAATCTCTATTCAGTGGGTGCTAACGACTGCATTGTGAAGGCCTATCAAAAGTATTTATTAATCTGGAACAACGGAACCAAAGCGCGATTCAGGAGACTACAGCGCCATCTCTTGACCATTGGTGTAGTAGAACCAAAAACCACATCTTTATTTTTTGTAATAAAGTAACAGTTATAGGTATTCATATTTATAATATTTATCCACATGTTTCTAGTTTGTATATTCGGAATACGTGTTTGAGTTTCATACAAGTGCATATCACATCTCTTATCTATTAGACAAGTCCGTCCGTCCGTCCGTGGTGCTGTTTCAGCGGGCAAACCGTAAGAGATAGATATAGAGAATGTTTAAGTTATAAGTTAAGAATAGTCTGATAAGACTACAAACCGGATGTGAGTAACGTAGCACTTCCGGTTTTCGAGAAATCAAGTGATTTCTATTTCAAACGAAACCACACAAATCTCCGAAGTTCTCAATTAATTAAATACTTTTTTTTTTTGTGAACATTTGGTTCATGGTTTGCTAGTATGTTCTAATAAATTATATTCAGTAGCGATTTTAATTGAATATTTTGATTATTTATTTATTTTTTCAAATTAAAACTGAACTTTATTGACTGTGTCCTTTTCCAGACTTTTTATTAATTTATTGTAATTAATTATTTGCATGCAATTAAAAACTAATTTTAAACGATGCCAAAGAAGGATAACTTCTCACGCGCCTACATAAGTACACGCACCCATTTTTTTTTTAACATCAACAGTCTATCTTAGTCCACTGATGGACATTGACCTCTCCAAATGCACGCCACTCAGATCGATTTTTTTAATCGATTTTCTTTATAATATACTTAAAGTAAGAATTGAAAAATTATGTAACTAATGGTGAAAACCGCAAGAAAATCCATTCAGTAGTTTTTGTGATCATCTCATCGTCAGACGCGGGCGCGAGTTTTATAATATCAAGTGAAAGCATCAGATATTATGTAACAAATAAAAACTCCAATTAAAAACAAAAAACGTCACAATTTTATGTAGTAATCTGTTACTAGTAGTAGCCAATTCACTTCCCTTCTTATATCCTACGCATCAACTTTACAAATACTGTAATGTGTTAACTGTTCGCCAGCTTTTCATTATGCACACCATATTAAAACAATACACCATTTCACCTTTTTGCTCTGATATCACTAACAAAAGACGGAAAGATATAGTCTGCATCTCTACACATGATTCAAAATACATCTTTTCAAATAGATTCTCTACTTTCTTATATAATAAGTTAAATAGAGTGTTAGGTATTTATACATTAAACTATTTTAACTGTAGAACTGTAGTATTTAATTATTTGCACAGCCTGACATACGAGCAGACCGAAGAATTACTTCTTATTTGTAAATAAATGAACGTAACTCCATAATTTACATTTACCAACATTCATACAATGATTACTTTAAGTTCTGTTTTAATTAATTTGTTAATTTATCAATCATTCAATGTATTATTTAGATCATAAAAGCCTGAAATACAGGTACAATTTTAACTGTAACCTAGTTCAGGCATCCATTATTATGTACTTTATATTGTTATTAGTATTATTATGCAATGTATGACCTTATTTGAATAAAGATATATTTTATTATTATTTTATGTTACTGAACGTTTTATTCGCAAGGCCTTCGCATTGAAATGAAACATTCAGGAATCGAATTCAGTCAATAACACGACATTTTAACTGTCGCGGGGCATGTCACCGCATAGCAGCAGGGTTCCCAACTTAGGGGTTTTGCCCCCAGATTTAGGGGCTAGAAGTGTTAAAAATGACTTTTTAAGGGGCTTTTAACAAAACTTTCAATTAAATCGAAAAACAAAGCGTGTGTTTTCTTTCAGTTTTGTGCGTAGAATGGAACGCAGCACGATATGAAACGACTGAACTCACTGTGTGGCAGGTTGTTTCCTAAGGCTGTATGGACTAGAGTTATTTGCCTTCCACCAATCAAAACAGCTAAATAAGATTTAACCGCCTGTCAGCTCATTTTCGTTTGATTTTCCATTCGGAAAATGTATTTATTCAATAAAATAATTTACTGTAACAGAATATGTAATGTTTTAATTTATGAGCAACCAAAGAATTTAGGTAATAAGATAAGTAGGTACATATAATTTTCTATATTTAGGGGGATTTAAAAAATACTTAGGGTAAAATTTTGGTAAGGGTTGGTAACACTGCATAGCAGCGCGGTCTGTTAGCCGATCCACCCCTTACAAATGTCGTACAACACAGTAACACAACACAACACGACCGTAACGATTACTGTAACAAGGCAAGGACGGCGCCGTTTTATTTCAGGCCAACGTCACAGAATATATACACTACGCGAAAAGAAGCGACACTAAGGCCGTATACAGAAAGAAAGCCGAAAGCCGATCGGCGCCTATTGGCGCTGATCCTTTTTCTATGGACCGGCGCCGATAAGCGCCGACACGCGTTGGTCCGAATAATAAATAATTTGTATTTGAATTATTATCCTTAGATTAAATTAATCTAAGTTATAATCTTTTTATAAATCTAATAACTTTATCTTTTATTAACTAAGCGCTAAAATTATTTGTTTCGTACTTACTGAATGGTGACAACAAGTCTTTCTTCTGGAAGGATTGGTTGTTTATGCCAATTGCCCCAATTTTTCATCAAACGGTTTTTCACTAAATCCAAAAGGTAATAAAATGTTTCTTGAATCATTCTTGTATATGTATAAAATCTTAGTTCATCAAACTTTTTTTTTTTACAAATAAATGCTGGTATTCTCCGCAACGTTTCCTTTCTCTATTCTATCTTTAGGATGTATAGCTGTTTTTCGCATTTTTAAATAAACATTTTCTAACAAAACCAAATCATCGTCCGATGAGTCCGACATTTTGCTTGATCTGCTTTAATCGGCTTCCTTTATGTAGGAAGGATCGGCTTTCGGCTTTCTTTCTGTATACGGCCTTAAGTATGTGTGCTCGTAAAATCGCCCGCGGCTATGCGGGGGCGTTGCGCGGCGCGCGGGGCGTGGAGAGGGCAGTCGCCGACTGCCTCGACCGAAGCATGGCAGTAGCGAAATAGTAAAATAATAGCGTTGCACTGCATCGCACGCACAGACTGACTACGCTACGCAATCTTATTATTATTTAGATAATAATAAGAATTATAAAACGAATCGAAAAAGGAGAAAATATATAAAAGTTAGC
Source organism: Chilo suppressalis (assembly GCA_902850365.2). Lineage (NCBI taxonomy): Eukaryota > Metazoa > Arthropoda > Insecta > Lepidoptera > Crambidae > Chilo > Chilo suppressalis. Next base: position 25,446,086 of record OU963905.1, on the reverse strand, counting down.
AATTTGTTATAGTACCTACATTAAAAGATTAAAAATTGATTATAAAATCAAAGCTATCCTTCCATTGTTTACCCCAGTATCCTTGAATCAGTTTACATTTAATAACTTACTATGCATAAATATTCATTGGCACAAGTCTAAATTCCAAGTTCAACCCTAGCGCATACACGCTCCTGCTCAAGGTCACTGACGCTGGAACTCACACGTACAGAGTGTCACCGCTGTGCCAACGTCGCGTTGGTCGAGCCGAGCCACCATCAATATATTGACTTCAACGCGAAAACTAATTTAATACTCATTATTGCACATTGAACATTATTACAAGTTAACATTATAGTGAACAATTTTTATTAGTTTTTAATACATTCATCATCAGCCTATTAATGTCCCCACTGCTGGCCTTCCCTATGGATGGAATAGGGAGATTGGGCCATGACCCACCACGCGGGCCCAGTGCGGGTTGGTGGGTTGCTAACGACTGCAGATGCAGCCGGGACCAAAGGCTTAACGTGCCTTCCGAAGCACGGAGGAGCTCGAGATAGTAAATTTTCGGTCACCCATCCAATGACCGACCACTGCGAAAGTTGCTTAAATTCAACGTGTACGATGAAACGTACATATTTCGTAATTTACTTTATATTTTATTTTGTTAATTTAGCGTTCTACTTTTCATGATGATGTATGCGCAACACGTATCGAACAGTGCATTACACGCATTACTATCAATCGGTTGTTTCTTTATCACTCCGTAATAACATTATCAATTATCAGTTTCTAGCATTTTATATCATATTCTCTCATATATCATTTAATGTGGAAAACGTCCCCACACAACGATTGCAGCCGAACGCGCTAACCACTTGCGCCACCGAGCTCCGTTTTTAATACACTGTACCCTAATTTCTTCATTAAAATCATCAGGTTTCCGACGAAAGACCAAGTTCAAGACCATTATGCCCAATTATGTAACAAATAAAACTATTAATTAAAACACTTTGTACCTCGTTAAAAAGTATTTCGTTTAAAAAATAATGTGAAATATAAGAAGCAGAATTATTATTTGTTCTTTTGATTTTGGGTTAATGGTAAGCAGAAAATATTACCTACACACTGCCCTACCTCTCGATAAGTAAAATATAAGTTTTGTACTAAAACTATATATTTCTAATTGACGACCTCCGTGGCCGAGTGGTTTGTACGCCGGGTTTCATGGTGTCGCCGACTCGAGAGGTCCAGGGTTCGAATCCCGGTGGGGGCAGATGTTTGTGTGATGAATACGAACATTTGTACTCCAGTCATGGATGTTTAATATCTTTTTCTATATAAATATACTTATATATGTACAGTTTATGTATTCTATCCGTTACCCTAGCATCCCATAACACAAGCCTTATAGTGCTTACTTTGTGGCTAGGCTAAATGGTGTGAGTGTTGGAAATATTATTTATTTATATTTATTTATTGTAAAGTTCAATAAACCTGTCCGCGGATAAAGCGAACATGCTGAAATCATTCCAATACTAATGTACATCCAATCTAACTAGTGTTCGGGCTCAGAAATCATTAAATATTCATTCAAGTGCTTGTCCCGAATATCTACACCGAAAACCTTTCACGCGAACAACGGGAATGAAATTTTTCAACGGGCACTTTACTGAGAAAATCCGCATTCCCAGAAAATGTTAATTAACTAAGACTTTATGTCGCGTCAGGTATTGCGACAATTTCAAGATTAATTAAACTGGTAGAAAAGGGAAAAACATTTGAAAAATATCAATGATGTAACTGATTTATTTCTTATGAATTTAAGCATTGACAATGCAGATTATTTGTAACTTCAAATCTTACCTCCCGCCTGGAGCCAGCCATAAAGTTGTAGAATAATTAATATGTTTTTTTGTTTTTCAAGATTCCAATCAAGAAAATCAATTTATCTCTTTAAATTAGAGTACAGTCTTACGGTGCGATAAAAAAGAAATATTGCGCCATCCATGATATAGGCTCATACTTAAAACTATACACAATAGAAGAACAGCGTAAATGGTACGTATGGGTAACATCCCGTACCAACCTGCTGTCAAAAAACAATTCCGTGACGTTGCCTATAATTTACTGCATCTATTTATTCCTTCAGCAAACTTTTACCTAGAAAGAAGGAATGAATAACAATCGTCTATTGACCAAGCTTATCCGACAAACGAAAGAAGACCGAATTACGAATGATACAACCATCATCAGTTTATTAATCTCCAATAAAGAGCTTCAACATGGACAGAATTCAGAAGACAGATCCAGAATCAGATACGAACCCAATGCAAATTATTACAATAGGGATGATGACTATTTTCTTCTTCTTCGTTTATCAGGTAGATTATCAAAAAGTATTTGACACGTATTTTTTCTTTTTTCACATAATATAAACATTGCAGAGATATATTGGTTTGAAAAGCCTCACGTTTTGGTACAATTTTCACTTAAAAGTGACGCCACGAGCCCCTACTCCCAAACTTTGACGCGCTATAACTTTGTCATTTGTTGGTTGATTGCCCAAAAAAAACTACGTGTCCATTATTTTTTGATCATGTAATTGACGGACTAAATAGAATTTCGTTTACTGTACCCCGTCATCACCCCTATTAGCACAATATAAAATCAAGAAATAATGATGTAGCAATTCACAGATGGTTTTGGCGACAGCAAGCTAACGATACGACCGATATTGTAATGAGCAAACAAAATGTTAATGGGGCATAATAACGTAACCGAAACATATTCCAGTGCGCATTGCTCAAACTAGCTGCCGGCCGGTGCCCCAGTTAGCGAAGTTCGTTCGTAACCAGTGACCACCCGGAGCAGTTTGAATGACAACCAAGGATTCTCTATCTTTAAAATACGTAAGATTAATATTAGCGATTGTAGGTAAACGAAATGAGATTTCGAGAATAAAAAAAACACATTTCACTCACAACAAAGGATATTATTTATATTAAGAAATTTCTCATAAAAGCTTATGCTTTGAAAATACCAACAAAGAGAATTCTTAAGGAGCTGCAATTGACGTCAGACTTCAAAGAAACATGTATAAATGTCATCTGTTAGGTCATTACCATTACTTGGCCTGTCGTTTCATTAGACTGAATAATGGTCTTTCTCTTTTTCAATATAGTCTTTTATAGTTTGCTTTTATTACAACTAACATTTATCTACAATCTCTCCCCAACAACAAAGATTTTATTAAGTTTTTTTTAATATCTTAGAAAAAAGATAATGTAAGAAAAGTTTATGATATTTTGCAGCCATTTGGAACATTAAATATCTGTGTCCCACATAACATAAATGATGGCAGACATTAAAATCCTTTTTAGCGAGAGATGTACAATCAAAATAATGATATTATGGAGGAGTACTGAAAGTTGTGGAGTATCTAATAAAAAGTTTATGACCGAAAATTGTTATCGGTTTACTAGCCCTAAGACATTGGAAAACGTTATTAAAATGAAGGCTTTACACACAACTCATACAATTGTTTTCATTTCATTTACTTAAAAAATAAGTATATAAACTAGAAGGAACCAAGGAGAACCTCCTCCTTTTTAAAGTCGGTTAAAGAGAACATCATGATTATGTTTCTTAAAAGGATTTAAGAGTGCGAGGAAAGGGGTGAGTTCCACACAACACGCATTAACGCACCTTGTGCGGTCCCCGCGCTTTCATACTTCGACTTGAGCTTTGCCGCGGTCGCCTTGGCATCGGACCTGACAGTGTCAGTAGCAGAGAGCGCAGAGGTGGTCCTGAACGACAGCGTGGTCGAGAAAGTGGACGAGAACGATGACCCAAGGCCCAGGCCGAGGGTGGTGCGGTATCGGCGGCGGTACATGACGGTGACACGTGCGCACGCGACGGGATCTCGCACGAAACTGGGAAAGCTGCGTGGGCACGCGCAGGCAAACCCGGAAAAGCGGTCGCGATTTATTATAGCACAGGAAAGCTACACCAACGCGGCGGCTCGCAGTTCTTACACTAAGGCGCTTTGCAGACGACGGGGCGGGGCGGGCTTTTTGTCCGCGAAGCAATAAAAACCGCGTCTGCCCGTCGATGTCTGCGGCTGCCTGCGCCGCGTACACAAAGCACACGACGTGCAGAGGCGGTCAGTTCAGGACGTTCGTTCTAGTGAATACCACTAAAAAGCGCGTGGCGCGGAGTGAGCTAGCCGCCCCGCGCCGCCGGCTGCGTTACTGCATATAAACTGGTTTGTATGATCCACGGCGGGCAGCCGCGGACATGCCGCGCCGCCAGTGCCCGCCGGGCACCCAAGGCGCGGTCTTTTTGCCCTCTGCGTGCGTTTGAAGTATAGGATTCACTTTGTGCTATCATTCGCGGCGAAATTGCCCGGCCCGCTCCGGCCCGCCGTCTGCAAAGCGCCTAACAGTGGACTGTCCGTCAGCTTTGCCCTTGGACGGTACCGTGAACTACTTTCCTCAACGTGGCAATGAAAAATAACAACACTGAACACAAAGGACGTAGCCCCAAGGATTGGGTTTCAACGAGTTACTTGCTGTTGTTCGTTTTGTCCGCTGCTATGTACTGTGGCAGAGAGATCGCTAACTAAATAGACTGGATATATCTAAATAAACTGAGCAGCTTGTGATGCTACACATTGACCCTAGCGACTAAACGATATTGTACTACAAAAACGTAACGAATTTCTCGCTCGAATTGCATCACCTGCCTGGGAAAGTAAACTCCACCTCACAAATTACCTGTAGTAAAATAATAGTTTTTTTTGTTATAATGTTTCCAATTAATATAAAGGAGAATGCCCATTTATTTAGTAAGGAGACTCGTGGGTCCCTTTGAAAAATAGTTGTGCCATGAAGTTTGTTGTTGGAGGTTGTAGGAAAAATACGCTATATTCACATTCAAAAGAAATTTCCAATTTAGTCACCGTGGTTCACGAGATATAATTTATTTTCTGTTGTGGAAATTGAGGTTATAAAATAGCTTGGCATTAACATTTTCTCCATGCTTTTCTTAACTAGGTCCTATCTACATCACTATATTCATATAAACTTGCATATTATAATGTATAAAAGCACAATAATGTTTCAGTTAGCTATTAGGTCAGGGCCGAAGCTAGGTGGGGGCATATCAGCGACTTAATACGATTGAACTAATTGTGTGGGGGGGGGGGTTTAATCCTGCTTATGCCATTAATACCATTAACACGAATGACAAAAATCATTTGAGTATCAATGAAGATAATAATCGAGTGATTTTCTACCAATTTATGTCTCTTACCGGTACATTGCAATTTACTATTTATATAATCTGACAAAAATCTGAATTTACTTTTAGCGAACATCACGAGTTTATCTATATATCGATTAATCAATTAAGTTGTTTAATACCTGACAACATTATACCCATCGAGAAATACGTCACTAACCAAGCCATAAATATCAAAAAAAATGTCAAGCAGAAATTGAAATTGGGCAAATATCTAATTAATTATAACTTAATACCCAGTGTGAAAAAAATAGGACATAAATGTCATGAGCATATAAAAATGAATTCGATTTTTAGGTACATATTTGAATGAGGCACAAGATACCTCAAAAGGGACCCGTGATTGGGCATTCTCCTTTTAATACTAGCTAGTATATACTAGCAAACCAGTGAACCAAATGTTCACCAAAACCTGATTTCTCGAAAACCGGAAGTGCTACGTTACTCAAATCCGGTTTGTAGTCTTATCAGACTATTCTTAACTTATAACTTAAATATTCTCTTTATCTATCTATTACGTTTTGGCCGCTGAAACAGCACCACAGACAGACGGACGGACTTGTCTAATAGATAAGAGATTAATAAAGTGTGTCGTCACTGTACGGGATTGGACTCAGATCGGTTAGGTGATTGTGGCTGAAATAGCATGTGTTCTGCCACATCAACTACTTTCAAGTCTCAGTTAGGGTTCAGACACTGAGGAGTGCCCTACCTACCTGCGCCGCGTACGACGCGAAACCCGCCTCACGCAGAATGAAACAGAACGCTGACCGGACAATGGTCCGTGCTCCCTCTTAAGGCAGCGTTGACTCTAGTGCAGGAATGGGCAAACGACGGCCCCCGGGCGGGCCATCTCATGAATCTCATCTCGAAAGGTTGAAAACAGACCCGCGACCATCAAACAAAAATTAAAGGACAAGGACCAACCCGCTGCCGAAGCTGGTTGGTTGGTAACTGTCACACGGAGCGCACGTACTTCGATCAAGACGGCGGCAGATCATAATGAGCATGAAATTTGGCCTCGAGTGATAGAAGTGTATAAAGACCGGCCCCACACATGTGGGATATAAAACCACAAACATTATTTATTTACAATACATTTTTGATAAATCTGAGTCCATTAACAAAGCGTGTCTTTAGGTTTATGTAACTTATACCCGAACACCGAATAGCAGGCATGTGTGTAGAAACAAGCCAATATTGCCCAGACCGCCGTGCGCCCTAGATTGGCCCTGCGGCAGAGATGTCAGTAGCCCACTTTAGGGGCATTCGTTAGTGAGTTTATATTTTGATTTGATTTAATTTACAAATTGTTAATCATAAGGAGGCCCGAGCAAAAGCTTGGCCCGCAATAATAATAGAAAAATTAATATTTCCAACACTCACACCAATTAGCCTAGCCCCAAAGTAAGCACTGTAAGGCTTGTGTAATGGGATGCTAGGGTAACGGATAGAATACATATACTGTACACATATAAGTATATTTATATAGAAATACACATGACTGGAGTACAAATGCTCGTATTCATCACACAAACATCTGCCCCCACCGGGATTCGAAACCGGAACCTCTCGAGTCGGCGGCCATGAAACCCGGCGTACAAACCACTCGGCCACAGAGGTCGTCATAGATTCTGATAGTAAATATTGGCACGATATGGAAAAAGTTTGCGCATCCCTGCTCTAGTGCAAACCTTAAGCCAGAAACATATTAACGTGTCGTGTCGTGTCGTGGCGCGCCAGAAGCACATCGGTTTCATACATTTACTATGGTTAGAGACATATTTACGTATCGTGTCGTGTCGACGCTTTAACCTCTCTATCTCTCTCTAACCCTTAATAAATGTATGAAACCGATGCGCCACGTCACGTTAATATGTTTCTGGCTTTATCCAGGTATAAGCAGGGACTTAAATTGTGGTATAAGATTGTAGGAAATGCTGTGGGGTGTGAGCAGCTCAACTGTCTGAATGTTTTGCTAACAAACTAGGATCCACTCTCAACAAAAACGCTACTCATCAACAGAAAATTGTGAAATGTAGGTCAAGCACCAACAGCAATCGGTTTAATTTAGGTATTCTATAAAAAACCTAAGTGTAGGCTGATAGACGAAAAAAGATAGAGAAAACAAGAATGGTCGGTAATTTGATCAATCGTTTATTGGTCTGTTGGTAGTTGATTTGTTGCGAATTATATAAGTGTTTAACTTCCGCCTGCTGACACAGGCTACCTTAACTATCCCGGCTACGTGCTTGAAGAGTCCTTCAAAGCGAAAGCCGGTGTATGCCTGTATGTTCGGGCGGATGTTTGTTGTCGCCGTCTCCGCTGCTTGGAAGATCCCACCTTCTCCATATTGGGGGTACACGTCGACTCAGGTCCCCAGGCCAGAGTCTACGTGTGCCTCTACAGATCCCATACTGGTGATGTTGAGACAACTCGACTTTTCGAACATCTTAGTCGGGCAGCAGATGACGCGCAGGAGCAATTTCTGACTTTAATGCTCACCACAATTTGTGGTTAAGTTCCTCGAAAACTGACCATGCAGGGATCTCTGCTCACGCGTTCGCTCTCACGCATGACTTGGAGCAACTGGTTGATCAGCCCACCAGGATTCCAGATATTTCAAGTCAAGCGCCTTCATTGCTGGACCTTCTGCTCACGACCCATCCACAGGGCTATCAGGTTGTGGTAGGAGCCCCCCTGGGCTCTTCAGATCACTGCCTGATATCTGCCAAAGCGCCACAGGCTAAACCTCCGCGTCCAACGGTGGTAAAACGCCGGATCTGGCACTATGGGTCAGCAGATTGGGACGGTATGCGTGACTACTTTGCGTCCGTCCCTTGGAAGCAGCGCTGCTTCAATGACAAGGACCTATCGGCCAGCGCCGTTGCTATTACTGAGGAGATTGTAATGGGTATGGAATACTATATTCCTCATTCCAATCTCATCAGTAAGGGCACACGTAACCTCTGGTTCAATCACGACTGTGCTGAAGCTGCTTCGCGTAAGCAAGCGGCATATCGTGCTTGGATCAGAGGCCGCGCTCTTAAGGATCCCGGGGTCGATTCACTAAAAGCAGCCTACAATATTGCTTCCAAGGCCTGTAAGAAGGCATACATCAGAGCGGATGCCCAGCGCGTTGCACGTGTTGGTCACGAACTTATAACGCATCCTACGGGCTCCCGTAGCTATTGGCGTTTGGCCAAGGCCGTGCAAAAGAACTTCTGCCAGCCCTCGCTGCCACCTCTGAGATGTCAAGACGGAACACTAGCTCATAAGCCGCAGGAGAAAGCCGATTTACTGGCAAAACTCTTTGCGGCTAACTCCCGAATCGATGATTGCAATGCACTGCCACCATTATTACCTCATTGTGGCACAACGATGCCTGATATCAAAATCAGGCAGCGTGAGGTTCGTGCCGAATTGCAATCACTCGACGTCCGGAAAGCTAGTGGACCTGATGGCATCCCAGCAGTAGTATTGAAAAAATGTGCAGCGGAGTTGTCTCCCGTGCTCACGCGTTTGTACCAGTGCTCGTATTCTTTGGGGCGTGTGCCGGAGACTTGGAGAAATGCTAACGTGCAACCGGTACCCAAAAAAGGGGATCGCTCAGACCCGGCAAACTACCGGCCAATAGCAGTCACCTCAGTATTATGTAAAGTCCTAGAAAAGGTCCTTAACAACCATCTGACCCGCTACCTAGAGGATCACTCCCTGATTAATGATCGTCAATATGGTTTTAGACCGAAACGATCGACGGGTGATCTTCTAGCGTACTTGACTCATATCTGGGGTGAGGCTATCGACAAGCGGGGCGAGTCGTTGGCTATCAGCCTAGATATTGCCAAGGCATTCGACAGGGTCTGGCACAAAAGCCTTCTCTCCAAGCTTCCGGCATACGGTCTGCCGGCCCAGTTCTGTTCTTGGGTAGCTGACTTCCTGCATGAGCGTAGAATTCGTGTCCTTACGGATGGTAGCAGTTCGCGGTTCATGTCAGTGAATGCCGGCGTTCCCCAGGGCTCCGTCCTATCTCCCACTCTCTTTCTGCTGCATATCAATGACCTAATTCCTCTTGGGAATATTCATTGCTATGCAGACGACAGTACAGTGCATGCGGGGTATCTCGGACAAGCAGCGGCTGGGCAGGCGGTAACCAAGGAGAAACGGGAGAATCTTGTCATTGAGCTCAATCAGGCTTTGGACCACATTTCTGAATGGGGTACCAAGAACTTGGTTGAGTTCAATGCTAAGAAAACCCAGGTCTGCGCTTTCACGGCAAAAACGTCGCCATTCCTTTTATGTCCTTCTCTTCAGGGCACAACACTGGAGCTAGAGAGCAGTATCACCATGCTCGGTATGGAGATTCGCTGTGACTTAAATCCAAAAAATTACATCGAAAGTGTGATAAAAACAGCCTCACGCAAACTCGGAGTCCTGAACAAGGTGCGGCGTTTTTTCACGCCCGAGCAACTATGCTTGTTATATAAGACGCAGGTTCGGTCTTGCGTGGAATATTGCTCGCACCTCTGGGATGGCTCCGCCAAGTACTTGCTCGATGCTTTGGATAGGTTACAGCGGCGCGCAATACGCATCATAGGTCATGGGGAGGTGTCTAAACACCTCGAGCCTCTTCAATTACGCCGTGACGTGGCGTCACTAAGCGCGTTCTATCGTCTGTACCACGGCGAGTGTTCTGAGGAGTTATTCTCTCTTATTCCACCTTCCCCTTTCCTTCAGAGGACCACGCGCGCTGGCTTACGTTGTCACCGTCTAACTGTGGCTACAATTCCAACGCGTACAAAGAAATTTGGTGACTCATTTCTTTGTCGTACTATCCGTAAATGGAATGCTCTGCCCGCTCACGTGTTCCCTCCCTCTTACAACCTGGGATCCTTTAAAAGAGGCGTGAAGAAGCAACATGCAGGCCGGCACGGTGAGGATGGCTGGTGTGGCAGGTAGAACTGCTGTATCAGCTATCTTCGCGTCTGGACTTCACCTCCACTTAACATCAGGTGGGGTGGAGTCATTTGTCGGACCTATCTATAAAAAAAAAAAAAAAAAAGTGTAATTTTCTATGTGATCTGTTAGATAAAAAAATTTTTTTCAAAATCTTTTTGACTTTCTATCTTTTACGCACATTGCCAACTGCACATTCGGTATTGTATAGAATACCTAGGTAAAATACAAAATGAATAATATTTCATACATTACCTTGACGTTTTAGATTTCGTTCTGTACATTGTCTAGGTGTTGTTCGAATAATGGATTATACCTTAGATTAAAACAAAAAGGAAGATACAGCACTCTCTATACTGCTTAAATTGTGGTAAATGTGCACTCAATATAACAATATTGCGTATATTCTGTTCATAAACCATGCCTTTGATGCTTCTAAAAAGAAAACAAATAGTTGAAGATCAAAAAACAAATTATGGTAGGTATTTGTTATTTTCATGACAAACTATAAAATATTTTTTTCTCAAAAATCACAGTTTGTCATGAATGTTATTTACTTATTCCTCATTTGTTATCAAGAAAAGGACAACAATATGTCTCAGCTAGGGGTCGCAAACCGGGATACCGAATTTCGAAAATACCGGAATACCGGGTCAAATTTAGGTCTAATGAATACCGGTATTCATTTCACAAAAACCGGGATATTCGGTATTTTCGGTTTTAGTAAAATAAATAAATAACAAATACAAATAGAAAAAGTTACTTGCCATTTAATTCAAAATACGCGCGCGCGCGAGTTCGTTCACCTTAAGACAAGACGAACTTCCCGCTCTCTGTCCCGCGCAATGATTAGCGAACGAGCCAATGTCGTGGCGCGAACGGTGCAAGTGAGTAAGTTTAACTCACTTCCCAGGCTGTAACACTAAAGACAACCAAGAATGGGATGATGAGATATCCGCGGTTCCGGATTTAGCTGACTGGACAACTGCACGCAAATCATTAAACTCAACACATTAACTTGGGCCATCAAAAGCTTCCTCCCTTTTAAAGCAGCTTTACTGGGTGGCATCTTTCCGGGCCTACTGCAATGGTGCGAAGAATCGATACTCGAGCATCTACTGCGAATTTACACAGGATGTCTTGCCTATCGGTACATACCCACTAAGTGGAGAGAGGTTAAAGTTATATTCATACCCAAACCAGGTAAAAGTGACTTCTCGCAACCTAAAGCATTCAGACCGATAAGTCTCACGTCATTCCTCCTAAAGGTGCTGGAGAGAATGTGTGACAGGAACTTGAGAGATGATGCTCTAAAGCGTGTACCACTTCATGCAATTTAACACGCCTACAGCATGGGCAAATCCACCGAATCCGCATTACGTAGTCCGAATAGAACCTGGATTATCACCAAAACAATCAACGCTCGGAGTCTTCATTGACATTGAAGGCGCCTTTGATAAAACAAACTTTACCAGCATCAGCCAAGCACTTGTCAGACATGGAGTTGACCCCACGACTGCGGGGTGGATCAATAACATGCTAAAATACAGAGCAATACAAGTGACTGTGAACACCACGAAGAGAGCTGTAGTGGCACGGGGTTGCCCACTCTCCTCTCCTGTGGAACATTGTGGTTAACGAATTAATTTTCCAACTCAATCAACGCAACTACTACACAGTTGGCTATGCGGACGACCTAGTTATCCTCATAACCGGGCCATTCCAGAATGTGCTGTGCAACTTAATGAGTAACGCTCTCAAGATAGTCGAAGCCTGGTGTACTAAACCTGGTGTTTGGTCGGATTCACCGATAGTTGCTTATCGGTGAATCCGACCAAAACAGAGATGGTAATGTTCACGAAAAAATGTAACTTGGATACGGTTAAATTGCCCAAGTTATTTAATACCGAACTGTCTATGTCAAGCGAGGTCAAATATCTAGGCATAGTTCTTGATCATAAGCTAACATGGAACAGCCACTTAGACCAAAAGATAAACAAAGCCTGCATCACGTTTTGGCAATGCAAAATTCTACTTGGTAAAACCTGAGGTCTTGCACCAAAAATCACAAAATGGCTTTACACAACCATAATCAGACCACTCATCACCTACGGTGCAATAGTTTGGTGGCCTAGAACCGAACTCAACACCGCAATTAATAAACTTCAGCGTTTTCAAAGACTAGCATGCTCTGCTATAACAGGCTGCATAAAAATCCACACCCACAAACGCCCTAGAAATAGCGCTTGACCTCCCGCCACTCGACCTGTTTATACAACTACGGCAGCGCTAAGAATGTATCATCTGGGCTTGTGGACGGGAAACCAGGGACCTCACTCCAAAATTTTGGAAAGGGCTATACAATACCAACCTCTGGTAACAGCTCGCTGTGATAAAATCTCGACTACTCTTACATTTGATAGCAGATATCAAATAGAACTACTAGAAACCAAAAAGGACAGACGAACTACGCATTTACACTGATGGATCCAAAATACCAGGATTCGGATCAGGCGCAGGAGTCTTCTCACTGGACCTTAGCATCCATATATCAACAGCTCTGGGTAATCACAGCTCAATATTCCAATGCGAATGTATAGCCATTAATCAGGCCGCCAGCGCTGTTATTAATAGGAAAGTCAAAAACTACAAGATACGTATATTATCTGATAGTATGGCTGTCCTAAGAGCCCTAGATAGCAACAGCAAAACTTCTGGGCTAGTATACGAATGTCACCTGACATTGGAGTACATAGCAACGGATAACAAGGTTATCCTCCAATGGGTCAAGGGACATAATGACGCAGCCGACGAACTAGCAAGAAGGGGATCATCACAGAGAGTGGAAGGCCCTGCGCCACTTACCTTTCAATCAGTTTCGTACATGGGTGCGGCAACGAATCACACATAACCATACGCGTTACAGATAGTTCTCTGTGCAGAGGATGTCTGGAAGCAGATGAAACGGCCGCTCTTGTGATCCTGGAATGCATGAGCGTTGCAGAATACCGGGCATCAATCCTCAGGAAGCCGAGGACGCTCCTAGAAGCCTGTGAGAGCCCCAGGAGGCTACTGCGCTTCTGGAAGTAGCTGGCCTGGCTGAGCTAGCTAGCTCAACATACCCTGCACGCACAATGGACCAAGGACGGAGTATATGTGCGGAAACGGGGGCCCACAACAAGTAACAAGTAGAGTGAGTTTAAGTTAGTTGCGTTGCGACCGAAAAGTGTCAAATTTTCTATTTCAACTGTTTACATTTCGGCATCGTCATTCGTCATTGCGTGTTTTGTTGGTGTTGTGGTTTGTTTTTGTTATCCACACCCCGAATTTAGAAAGAAACAGTTAAATTGGTAAGTAAATGATTTTAAATTATTATATTTCATGTCGTGAAAGTATGGGGGTTTTAATTATTTTTGAAAAGAGCTGTTTGTGGAGAGAGAAATAAGTGCAAATATTTTTCTAATTTGTATTGTATGTATTGAACTGCAAATAGCTAAGATAGAAATTATGATATAAATAAACGTTTAATTAATGGTTTCTACCGCAATTGTTTTCGACTTATTTTTATAGCTTTACCCTTTGATTGACAATAATTGTGTGGCATTTAGTATTAGTAAATTATTGCAAAGAACTAACTGATTGATTACCAACATATCAAACAATAAACCTTGAGTCAATGAGTATTTTGTTTTATTTACAAGATAAATTTATTTAGGTTAGGTACGTACTTACTATTCCTCCGCAAGCTAACTTTATTATACTTAATTTTGCTAACTTTAGCTTAATCCCGGAAATATCGAAAATACCGGATTTTCGGTATTGGTCTAGAGCCAATACCGAAAATACCGGTTTTGCTGAAATGATTCGGTATTGCGACCCCTAGTCTCAGCTGTTTGTAGAGATAGAAAAGAAAACGCAGTCGGATGCCAAGAGACGCTGTCGCGCTCGCGCTGCATTAAAGAGTACATCTGTCTTGATCACTCGATTAAATCTTTATTCACAAAAGAGTGCATGAGGGAGAGTTGCTTATGTAATTGAATCAGAGCATATTTTATTTGATGCTAGTATGAGCATACCGTATCTCCGCTTTTTTTTAATGTAAGGATTATACAGATTGCTGGTAACATAGTAATACCCTTGGTATTAAAGTATTAGCACAAAACAGGGAGTACAGAAGTTCATTTGCATACCTACACTTGGTGGTCGCTCTAGGATTGTCAACATTGACTTATACGCAAAATACTATCGCAGTACCTACTGACACTTGTATCTAGTTGTTTTATTAATTATCGAGAATGAAACAGAAAGAACGGAATAATAAACCAAAAACAAAAACATACTATTATAAATTAACACAAGCAATTACAGTTCTACACTCACATAATTGATTTCCAATTGCTTTTAATTTTGTGTTTGTTGTTCATGCTTCAGTTCAGTACTTATAGTCTAAATTTTGTTGGTTATGAAATAATATCTATTTTTGAGTTGAGGTAAATAAAACATATAGAATGCATCCACTTAATCATCTACAGTTATCTGGGTCTACAACAATTGCTCATATTTGCACTTGATTCTATGCATAAGGCATAAAGCTTTTACATAGATAGATAGATTTTGCGAGTTTCAAGTAGTAGGTAGTTAGGAATTTTCATTTTCCTCCTATTATGTATTGTCACTATGTTGTTGACATAAACATCAATGCCAGTATATTTTATTACAAGCAAATAGGTAGTAATTATAAACATAAAATTAAAGTTCAAATAACTCTTTTCTAAAAGAAAATACAGTCATGCTCTCTATGAATTATAACTACCATGCAAGGGCAACAAAGACTGACATAGCTCAATGGAACCACTAACTTTTTCAGAGAACACTCATCCATTCTCCTTTGCTTCAAAAGTTTGAGAACTGACAAGTTAATTGTGTTGATTCATGAAAATGAAAGATGTTGAAAGGTTTCCAGTCCTATTTTAAAAATTCTGAGGAAATATGAGGAGTCATAAAGCTGGAGAAATAATAATTAGTTAAGTAGAATCTCATTTAAAATTCAAAGTTATAATCAAGCTTTCAAATAGATGTGAAAATATAAATTACTCAGGTTATTCAATCATCACATTGAGAAAGTTAGTTTAATAAACCTAGGCACAATATAAGGTTAAGAGATAAGATAATTGTGTAGCACAAAGCAACAAATAAAAAAGTCATATCTTTCGATGTTATTATAATTATGATAACATAGATAGAATAAAAGTCAATGTCATGCAGATTTTCAGAGGTTTGTCACAGTAATTGCACAGTTTCACTATGTAATTATAAGATTAATGTAATTATTCTACCAATAATAAACAGAATATGTCTGCAAATACAAATAACAGCTATAAAAAACAGCATGTAACTTATGACATGTACACACTGGCCTTTCTAGTAGTCATTAAATAGGAAATGTAAGGAAAATCACTTACCATTCAAAGACCAAATGTGTGATGGCAACGAATGCGCGGCGTAGACCCTGCCCAAGGCAAGGGAAGTGCCGGGCGCCGGACCTGCCTCCTCGTTGGAGCTGGAATCCGTGTCGGGGCTCGCAGCAGCTGACGCCTCGTAACTCTGCGAGTTAGCAGGAATCGCGATAGCCTCATGGGAGGCATGCAAATCCGGCACCGAGGACAAGGATCGCGCGCGCTGCCGGTCACTAGAAACCTGGATCCCAGGTATCGCTCGTAGTAAACTAAACCCCGCCCCACCCGAAACCACTTCCGAGCTGGAGCTCGTCGAGAATGTCCTGGTGCGCGGACTCTGCCCTCCATTCGCGGTACTCGGTTTAGCGCCCATAGCGACTCTACGTTACGCAAAAATCGTACCCGTCATACACAGATCAGATTCGACGAAGATCACGAGCAAGAGCGGAAAGCAACACCCGCGGCGGTGGGATGCATCGTATGGGACACTAAAGGCTGTAGCCTAATGCGCAAAAAAACACTGCTAAACAACAATTACAAATAAACTCTGTCTTTATCTAATTGTAAACAGCGCTTGCATGTGCCTTTCTGCAAAATTTTGACAGTTCTGCCTTTTGTATGAAGTTAGCTGACTGACAGTTAGATAGCAACACCATAGGCCCGATTCTGGCACTCTGGAGTACCTACTGAAACTTCTGGCATGACTCTCTAAACCATACATCCTTGTCATGTTTAAGGAGAGTGAGAGAGATAGAGAGACTGCTGTCATAATAAGTTAAATTTTTAACATTTTCCCTTTACAGGGAAGCCATAGAGTATATGCCCAAACAGCCTAATCTTAAATTTTATTAATCATCTTTTTTTACATTAGCATATCGGTGTGATGCATTCTTATGTTTCTTGCTCTCGTAGCATGAGCACTACAATTTACATTATATCACGTTTTTTATCGCGTCTGTCAAAGTAACGTAGTAATTTGACTGTTGAGCGTGATAAAAATGCGTTTTATAATAACATATCGCGGTGCTCATGCTAGGAGAGTTGGAGTGTTTACACGAACTGTATCGAGTTATCTTTTTCAATAAGCTTTGCAAGTGGGCAAGACGTCTAATAAAGTTATGACATCCATTGCATAACTGTAAGAGTGCAATTATTTCTAATTTGCTATGGAATTTTCGAATCAGTTGTTTAATGTCCATTTACAACCTTAAAAAGTTTTAACAAATGAGAAGTATTTTATTATTCTTCGGAATTTTAAACATTGTTTAGTGAATAAACATGTAATATCATGGAAATTTGATGGAATTTTATTATATAACTTTGATATTATTACAGGAATAGGATGGAAGGAATAGAATTCAGACTTGACGGAATAGAGCATATTTAAAGATTCCACTAAGCAAAAAAAACTTGTAATCAAATCAGTGAACCATTTGTCCTATACAAAAACCATATCTATATATATAAATAAAAGTAGTTTTTACGGGTTAATGCACGAAACTTTATTTATTTATTGACGTTTCGTAGCCTTTACAGGTTACGCCGTCAGAATCAAACTTTTATTAAAATAAATAAAATTTCGTGCATTAATCCGTAAAAACTAGTTTTATTTAATGAGTGATGTGCGTGAAAAGCTAAAAAACAAATATATATATAAAACTCAAAGGGGACTGACTGACTGACATAGTGATCTATCAACGCACAACTCAAACCACTGGACGGATCGGGCTGAAATTTGGCATGTTATGACGTAGGCGTCCGCTAAGAAAGGATTTTGATCAATTCTACCCCCAAGGGGATAAAATAGGGAATGAAAGTTTGTATGAAACTTTGTCAATTTTAAACCGATCGGGCTGAGACTTTGCATGCAGGTATAAGAAGAATCATAGATGAATGTCATTGTGTATAATACAAGCCTGAGAACAAAAACTGTAGTCTACACTTCAGCTCTACACCGAAGCGAAGTGAGGGCGGGCCGCTAGTATTTTATAAAGATCTTACTAAAAACAATTTATCGCTCACAAACTTAGAGCATATACCAATGGAGATGCCATACCGTTTACTCGCCGAACAAAATATGTCGCCATTTTTGGGGGTGGGGGGGACGAGGTACACAAGTGTATACTAACAGAAATATGCAATACTCGCAAAAACACAAGCGTGTTGTTCCTTTAAACGCACACTTCAAAAATAACGTCACTTATATAAAAAATGCATACACGGTAACAATTTTTATGTAACTTTGGAATTGTTCGAGCTCGAGCGTACACAAACACAAAAGTTAGGGATGCAACATTAAAGAAATGCACGATAATTGGAAGAACAGTTATTGATGAATGAAAAAATTATAATTAAATTCAAAAAATTTCAATAGGCTAGTTGACCCTTTTTGGAAAAAGGTTTTAAATGGTTAATTAATGTTCTATTAGACCGAAAAAAAATGTATTGTATTTTTTTTAAACCTAGAAAGCTACAAATCTTTAATTTTAAAATAGACTTTTCATGGACATACAAAAACGCTGTCGGCCATTTTAGTCTATAGATTATCTATGCTATGACGTGAACTGTCGTAAACAAAAACTCGTAAACACGTAGAAAATTACTTTTAACTGAGTTTATAATAAACAAAAACATGATTTCTAATAAATACCACGAAAAATAAAGTAATTATCATTACTGTATTGTACGAGAATATAAAAACACATCCTTGAAGACTCCAGGAAAGTTGTCGATTAAAGTGCCGAAAGAAATTAACCTACGCAACTTTATTACACTTATTCATATGTTGTATCAGTTTTATGTTTATTACTACATTGTAATACTAAATGCACTGTACTTACATAGATGCCTTGTCGTTTCTCTGCTCCGCAGAGCAGAAATCGGGGTTTAGTGCAACAAATTCACCAACCATCAATGCGTCAATTCTTGGCAGATTTGTGCTTTCTGCTTTCACAAAGCCGGCATCCATAATTAGTTATGTCAAAAAAAACTAAGTTTACTGTTTTTTTCTTTCCTAAAGTTAAAAGTGTTTTATGATAAATTTAGTCAGACGAAAGAATCCACCTACAGTAACACGCGAATGACATTTAGTTGTTTACCAGAAGAGACGTCAAAATCATGGCGGATGTGGCGAACAGCGTTTTTAGTGTTTAAAAAATATAGACTAAAAAATATTTTTTAAAATTAAATTTCTACAGCAATCTTCTGCTTTTATGAAGTGAAATCGATATATTAAGGTTCCTTAGACTAAATACTTTAAGAAATAAACATTTATTTAATACAATTTGACATGAGTAAACTAGCCTATTGCGGTTGAAAGGCGTCCGCACCGTTAAGCAGGGTATGGAGCGAGCGTTCGCTCGGCACGTTCGTTTCATAGAACCGTCACACGCGGCGCGGGTACACGGGGCATGGAACGTATCTCGCGCCGGACGCCAGCTCCGTGCAGTGTTACCAGAAACCCATTTCGCCGTTCCCCCAAAACTCACCGGAAATCCTCCCAAAATACAGGTTTTTGAAGAAAAAACCCCCCAACATGCAAAATATTTATTAAAAATACAATATTTACTACAAAGTTTCATTTTTGCAACAGCATCCATTACTGGATCAACAGCTTCGCACGCGTCGACTTTCCCACTCCTTTGTTAATCTTCTTACATAACTTTGTTTAAATAATGCCATTATTTTACTAAGGAGGACAAATTACTAAATTGCGACTTAACAAAGACGATAGATACTGATATCGATTCTGGCATGATTCTCTAAAGCTAAACTTAAATTTGACAACAGTGCATCCTTGTCATTCTCTATACAGAATGAAAAGGAGAGACTGATGTTAAATTTAGTTTTAAGTTTAGAGAATGACGCTAGAATCGTGTCGACTGTCGATTCGATTTGCAGTTTAAGCTTACTATCTATAACGACTGACTGACTTGCTTGACTTGACTGACCGACCGACTAACTGAACGAGACGGAATGGACTGAATAATACTTTTTTTAAGTGGGCTTTGGACTTAGGGGTCCGAATCGGGCTCATTGAATGAACACAGTTCAGTGGGCCCGAATCTGGCATGATTCTCTAAGCCTAATAAAATTAAATTTGACAACAGTCTATTCTTGTCATGCTCTATACAGAATGAGAAAGAGACTGTTGATTGACTGTCAATCGCGATTTTTTACAGATTAAAGTTTATGAAGTGGTTTTATTTTTATATAAAAAATGTAATTAAAAAAACCCCGTCTTCCCCCACTAATCCCCACAAAAATATTTTCCACCCATCGCTTTAAAAGTCCCCTAAATTTGGGGGGAACCCCCGTCAATCTGGCATCAGTGGCTCCGTGTCCTGCTTAACGGTGCGAACGCGTGCACGTACTAAAGCATTCATTTTTCAGCCACCGTCGGTAAGTATAGTTGAAGTTAGTTGAATAATGTACATAAGCGCACAACAGCCCGCTTTTATTGAGACAACTTAGCGATCGCAGCGCCACACTTATTTTAACCATATTTCTGGGGCACTATTTTCTACAGCGATCGTTCTCCTCTCTAACCTCCATGTCTACAACGCAGGTGGTTAGCTTGTTCAGCCTGCGCTCGTCGAAGTTAACTTTCGCAGTGGTCGGTCGTTGGATGGGCGACCAAAAATTTATCATCACCCCTCCGTGCTTTGGAAGGCACGTTAATCCGTCGGTCCCGGCTGCATCTGCAATCGTTAGCACCCACCAATCCGCACTGGGTCCGCGTGATTAGAATGGCCCAATCTCACTGTTGCATCCTCAGGAAAGGCCAGTAAGACATTAATAGGCTAATGATGATGATTACACATACTAAGTTAAATCAAACTGACTTTTTTATTGTAAATCCTATTTCAAGCACTAAGGTCCGTATTACAGAATGACAACTAAGTGTTGATCTTTACTTGAGTACAGTTAGAAAGGGATACCGCTATGTGCTATATATAGCGACATCCCTTTCTAACTATGCTCAAGACTAGATCAATCACTGCGAATCTTTCTATAATACAGGCCTAAAACTTCAAAGTCAATTATAAAGATATTAACGACACACTAAATTCGTGATTTTGACTTGATAAAATTTTATGGGAGGGTAAACCGCTTACGTAACGCGTTACGGCGCCAGTCTGTCTGGCTTCCCTTCGTCTCATGCATACAGCAGCGGTAAACAGACTCCTCGTCTCTCACTCTTACCCGCAGCGCCGCTTAGATAAGTTTCATTGTTTTATCCCTCCCCCGCCACAGTTATTTACACAGAACACAGATTCTGTGTTCTATGGTTACATTTGTAATTTGTGTGGTACATTTGTTACCCCTCCCCCCACCCCCTAGTGTGACGTTACATATTTTCCACCTAGAAATTATTAAAACAGCAGTTCCGACAGTTAACCAAAAAAATAAATTAAAACCCATCCAATCTCCGTAGCATGAGCATCTCAATTTATGTTATATCACGTTTTTTATCGCGTCTAACTGTCAAACTCCATAGTAATTTGACACTTCATAGTAATATATCATATCGCGGTGCTCATGTTAGGCGGGCAGGGGGCCATTCGCCTAACGGAAAACACTAACGCTTACTATTTCATTTTGTTATTTCTAGCCGAATGAGGTTTTCAAATGCTTCACACTCTTTTTTTTTTCTTTTGCATTGGTATGGTAATAACAATATTAAAAAAAAATGAGCGTGAGGTATTTGAAAACCTTCGGCGGTCAGAAATAACAAAATTAAATCGAAAGCGTTAACGTTTTCCAAAGCATTTCCGTTAGGCGAATGGCCCCCAGATAGAATTTTAAATATTTTAAAGTTTTTTGATAACAGTTCAAACGTATTAGATCTTGAAATGTAACGTCACGAAACTCTGGACCCTTCGTTGATCCCCACGCTCCTTCTTACTTACGTGTGACGTACTCTATGGATGACCCTCTAACTAAACGTATTTTTATACAGACAGACGCACATCAAATTGCCACAAACTGTCTGTGGCTTAGAAGGTCTGTGGTGGTTCCAAGGTGGTACGCACTAAATGAGAATGCGCAAATCCGGGTTACAGACATAGAGGTATGAGAATAGAGTAGGGGAGATATAGACTCTACTACAAGTGGAAGTGTCCCTCTAATAGAAAGAGAAAGAAGATGAGAGACCGCTAGCTTTCTCGCTCTAATCGCGCATGCGCATTGGCAACCGTAAGCATCTTACTATTTCGATGTGAGGTCATATTGCCGTAGAGGTGAGCTTGTTTTGGTTTGTTTGGTAAGTCGAAGTGTGATATATTGAGATTTATGTGAAACTAGAGATCGCCCGCGACTTTGTCTGCGTTAACTTAGGTTCTTGAAAATCCCTCTGGAACCATCATTTTTTCGGGATAAAAGTAGCCTTTGTGTTAATCTAGGGTGTCAGCTAACTCCATACCAAATTTTATCAAAATCGCTCCAGCCGTTTAGACGTGAAGAAGTAACAAACATACACACTCACATACAAACTTCCGCCTTTATAATATTAGTGTGATTATGACTATTATCAGAGTTTTATTCGTAACGAAAACGTATCGTTAGAAATTATTATAATAAAGTTATTAAATTAATAGTATTAATTATAGTTTGAATGTACTTTTTGTTGTGGCAGTTTGTTAGAAATCACACGACTGCGCATGCGTCACTAGAGAGAGAGATAGCTAACGCTCTCTCATCTTCTTTCTCTTTCTACTAGAAGGACACTTCCTTCCCCACTCTATTGTTATACCTCTTAGATTAAAGAATAGAGATGGACGTTTTTAGATATTTTTGAAATCGATGCGCATCGGTAGCAGATATATCGCATCGGATGCCCGCATCGATGTCAACTGAATGTCGATATTTTGTATCACAGGATACAATGCAATATGAATTTCTACAGATGCGTGTTTTGTATGGGTGTTTCTTTCGATTCCCTGAATCAGGACTTGAAAATGTAAACAAAAACCATTTGATAAAACTAGTTTTTACGGGTTAATGCACGAAACTTTATTTATTTATTGACGTTTCGTAGCCTTTACAGGCTTCGTCGTCAGAAATTTTGTTCGTGCACTAACCCGTAAAAACTAGTTTTATTTAATGAGTGATGTGCGTGAAAACCTAAGAAACAAATATGAAAACCATTTATTTACTTTTCGGTATGTCGATTCGTATATCCGACCATGGCACCGTTATCGTGCATCGTTATTCTAAAAACGCCCATCCCTATTACAGACAGCATAATTGCAAAGCACATGGCAACTAGATAACAGCGGGTCAGTATGCTTCAGTGATATAATCCTAATGTGATGTCAATATGATGTTGATGCCAGGTTGACATTGTTTTTAAATGGTATTATGAAATATTCCTACGTCACATCAAGATCATAATTATCAATATCAATCATATCCCTGTATCACATTTTTGACGTCAATGCTATACTGTTATAAGTCAAAAAGTTGAATGCGCATTTAAGTTGATATCATTTTAAAGAGTTGATCATATTACGCATAAGTTGATGTCATTATGATATCGCATTTTTCGGAGAGCATAATACCTAATGTGAATTTGACATCAATACAATATCACAATTAGCGAGCATAATTGGCCTGCTGAGCCGTTGAACATAGATCGCGGACTGGCGGCGGGAAGCTGCTCCAAAGTGCGCGCAGGCACCGTTAAGAAATATTTAGTATCAAACTAATTTAAAATATTAAAATAAAAATTACAAATATAAATAAATAAAAGTATATAATATATAAATATATTATATACTCAGGGGATCCAAGGACAAAGGTTGAGCCTGGCCATTCAACGGGGAAATGCCGCCAGCCTCTTGGGCACCCTACCCTGTGCGCGCAGCGATTTGGGGTCGATTTTTTACACAATATAGTTTTATTTTTAGTTTGATATAAGTATTTAGTTTATTTAAATATAAAATGTTTATGAGCGTGTCGCTGGCACTATCTTTTCTCATTATATTGTCAATCTCATTTCGGGTCGGTTACGGCCTATTCTTATTTCTTCTTATAATAGGGAACGGGTCAAAAACTATCGAAAATAGTCTTATGTAATAAATGAATGGCCCCTCTGTAATAGTTCCCGTGTAATTTGTGTAATCTAGAAACACACATTTGGCTTTCTAGTCTGGAAAAGCGAAATATTAACACGTTGTAGCGAGCCGCGGCGAGAGAGCGTGCCCGACTGAATGCAAGTCGGGCAATAGGGGTGATGACGGGGTACAGTAAATGAAATTCTATTTAGTCCGTCAGTTAGATGATCAAAAAATAATGGACACATATTTTTTCTTTGGGCAATCACTCAAAAAATGACAAAGTTATAGCTCGTCAAAGTTTGGGAGTCCCTACTCCCAAACTTTGACGGGCTTTTGAGGGGCTCGTGACGTCACTTTTGAGTGAATTTTCACTTATAAGTGTACTCAAACGTGACGTCATGCGACTTTTCAAATCAATATATCTCTGCAATGTTTATATTATGCGAAAAAAGAAAAGATTTTCAAAAAGTCCAATACTTTTTGATAATCTACCTGATAAACGAAGAAAAACATTAGATATCATCCCTATTACTTTAACTTTAAAATATCATTTTTCTATACTTTATCTAGGACTATAACTTTAAAATAGTACAACCAAAAATCTTCATAATCACTGATTTATTAACAAGTATTACTTCAATATTATATAAATTAATAATTATCCTTCACAATTCCACACGTTTGTTTGATCTGTTTCGCTTAACCCTCGGCGTGATAATCTTCATGTGCACAGATTTTATATGCGTCTTTACGTCTGTTGAGGTCACAAAGTCCTTGTTGCAGATCTGGCAGATGTGTCTTCGTTCACCCGTGTGAATCTGTACACATAATTACATGTAAACAAATAAATATGATGACGCCACTGTTAAATTACGATACCAATAATTGGTTTCTGAACGAACACTCGATTATAATAATAATTTTGAGGTGAAATAACACAATATGCATCGTCACAGTTTGTTTCGTTCGTCTTTAGCATGCCGCATTAACTTTTTAATTGTTATAGAAAAAAATCAGACCTATTCAACAAGCATTACGGTCCGGGGACCAATCGCCAAACGGGATTGCTGTGGCTATCGCTATCGCTCACGATTTCATTTTGGTTTTCTGATTGACGAAGATTTTCAAATGCCTCGCGTTCTTTTAACATTGAAAATGCTTTTTCGTTCGCTTCAGTAGTCCCCCATTTTCGCTGAAAGTGCGACTTGACCGTAATTTAGGGCCACGAGGCTCATGAGGGCTCACAAGACGCGGAATTTGAAGGGCTTTAAGAAGATGTAAAAATATTTTGGAAAAGTTTTTTTTTAGTAATCTATAATAGGTAGATTCATTTTCAATGTCCTTTTAAGTCGTGTAGAGCACGAGAGATCTGTTTTTTACTTTTCTTTTACATTAATATAATAATAATAATAATTTTCTTTATTTCTTCTCTCACATAACAATACATCAAATAACTTTAATACTTAAATCTGGTTATGTGAGAGACTGGCGTCTGTACTAGGAGACTTTTATTACAGATTACCAGTCTCTCCACCTCCGAACCGTCTATAAGGAACTCAAATACATATTAGTTCCTAATGGTAGACATACACACTACATTGGTAATAACAATATCAAAGAAAACTAGCGTGAGGTATTTGAAAACCTTCAGCGGTCACAAATAACAATATGATATCGTAAGCCTTAGACGATTGACCCCCAGGCCTAGTGTTGCCAGGTCCGAGTTGTTTTAAATCGGTACATGATGTCAAAAAAATCGGGACTTAGGGTTGCAGATCAGATTTTAAGTCTGGGTTTATTTTTATTGCGATTAAAATTACTAGTGCAAGAGTAGTATTATATTAATTAGCTAACTTTCATTTTTTGATTAATCGGGACATTTAGCGTCCTGATCAGACACACAGGGCCGGATTTAGGATTGTGGAGGCCCCGGGCCACTTAGGATTTGTATGCAAATCAATAAGCATCAATACCCATCGAAATGTTGTTATTTCTTAAGCTTTTGTGGAGGCCCCTGGGCCACAGCCACACCTGCCCAGCCTTAAATTCGGACCTGGGTAAAGGTAAAAGAGCAAAAAAAAATATCAAAGGAAAAGATGTTTACTAGTGTTTACTAGTTGGAATTTGAAAGACTTTTTTTTTCCGAAGTCTCTATTGTGGGGGCCCCCCGTTTGTGGAGGCCCGGGGGCTTTCGCCCTGCCCTAAATCCGGCAGTGCAGATACAAATCGGGACGCGTCCCCAGACCGCTGAAAATCGGGCCACCTGGAAACACTACCCAGGCCTGGGTTCGGTTCCCAGCCGAGAGGAATTATCTCTATTTAATGATTTTTAAAATTGCGCTCGCCGTTTTATATCATAAAAGCAAACTATCTTTTTTTTCTAATAATATTTAAATTAACTTTTTATTATTCTTATTATATTGACTACCTCCGTGGCCGAGTGGTTTGTACGCCGGGTTTCATGGTATCGCCGCCTCGAGAAGTCTTGGGTTCGAATCCCAGTGGGGGCAGATGTTTGTGTAATGAATACGAGCATTTGTACTGCAGTCATTGATGTTCTATATGCTTTTCTTTATAAATGTACAGTATATGTATTCTATCCGTTATCTTAGTATCCCATAACACAAGCCTTACAGTTTGGGGCTAGGCTAATTGGTGTGAGTGTTGGCAATATTTATTTATACTTACCAATGTATGCCTGTTGATGGCGGATTTTCTAGCAAACCTTTTAGAACAATACTCGCAGCTATAAGGTTTCTCTCCTGTATGAACCCTGGAATGTGCCTGATGAGAAAAATCAATACTAATATATTAAATTAAGGACGATTGCCGCCTTCTTTCCCGAGCCTTAAAGTATCTCTATACCAAATTTTGTCTAAATCGATTCAAAGTTAAAGTGTGAAGAGATAAAAGATAATATATTATTTTAAACTTTCATTGTCACCAAAATTATAGTAATACTAGCGGACCCGACAGACGTTGTCCTGTCTACACGTCTTTGTGAATCTAAACCATTCTCAGATCCCCTTGAACACACACAAAAAATTTCATCAAAATCGGTCCAGTCGTTTAAGAGAAGTGACATACACACTCACAGAAGAATTATATATATAAAGATATGTTATTCACTGAGTTACTCCGTGACCATGGCGCTTGCAACAGTGCCCAAATATCGGAAACTCACTAAAAACAAGGCACATGGTAACAATGCCGTGAAAACCATATATTACTATAAGATTAAAGATAGAACTTGAGAAAACTCAATACTGATATATAAAATTATAGTAATATATGTTATTCACTGAGTTACTCCGTGATCATGGCGCTTGCAACAGTGCCCAAATATCGGAAACTCACTAAAAACAAGGCACATGGTAACAATGCCGTGAAAACCATATATTACTATAAGATTAAAGATAGAACTTTAGAAAACTCAATACTGATATATAAAAGTCTGGACGACTGCAGCGTCCTTTCCCGAGCCTTGCCGAGAAATTTTGTGTAGAAACAGTCAAGTTTCTACACTAAATTTCATCTAAATCGGTTAACCGGTTTAAGAGTGAACAGGTAACAGAAATACAGACACACTTTCGAATTTATTGTCATATAATAGGCCGCCCGCGACGTTGTCCTCGTTAGGTTTTTAAGGAATCACACAGGAAACTAACATTTTTCAGGAAAAAAAAATCTGTTACGACAGCGCCATCTAGTCTCTCTAGGGGAATCTAGATGACTTGCAAACTACGCATTTTTCTTTAGGTTACGACACTTGGAAACTAGATGGCGTTGCCGACAATGCATCATGTATATATGTGCGCAGGAAAAATTGTGTTTAAACGGCTCTTCATTTTCTTCCCAGCAGTAAACATCTAAACCTACATATCGAATTGTCTTTCAATTGTGCACTCATTTTACAATATTAAAATATTTGATGACCTCCGTGGCCGAGTGGTTTGTACGCCGGATTTCATGGTGTCGCCGACTCGAGAGGTCCCGGGTTCGAATCCCGGTGTGGCAAGATGTTTGTGTGATGAATACAAGCATTTGTACTCCAGTCATGGATGTTTAATATGTATTTCTATATAAATATACTTATACATGTACAGTATATGTATTCTATCCGTTACCCTAGCATCCCATACCACAAGCCTTATAGTGCTTCCTTTGGGACTAGCTAGGCTAATTGGTGTGTGTTGGAAACATTAAAAAAAACCTATGTCTCAATCCAGGTCATAAGCATTTTCATTCTTATGATTCATTCATTCAAAGCAAGTCATTTTGTCCAAATCCGTTCAGCATAGTATATATATATATATATATATATATATATATATATATATATTGTAAGAAGAATCCTCTCTTACGTCAGGACCGCTGCTACGCCACCGCGCACGGAGTATAAAAAATCTAGTAGTCAACCATGAGCAAGCTATTCTTTAACTTTCTATTGTTGACAAGTTTTAGGATCCAACCGTCCTAAGACTGTACACATATTTATAAATAGACATATTCATCTCTGTCATATTTATTATTCATAAATAAAGCATAATCATTAGTTGCAAGCTACATTCTTTAAAATGAAATATAGTAGACCAAGAGTTGATCCCTTTAGTAAATCGAATTAAGCATCTAGCAACTGATAATTAATAATATGTGAACTATCTTATTATTTTAAATTATTATTATTTATTATTATTTTAATTAAAGCGTAACATTTTTGTGCAATACAATAAAACAAACAAAAAGATATGAACCAAGAGGTGATCCTTGTAGTATCCCTTTATTGCGTTTAGTATCTCTGATACAAATTCATTGAACATAAGCATCAACATTTATTCTAAAAATGTTTCTGTTTTTAAGGATACTAATAATATTCATTGTAAAGGCTTCATAAACTAATATTTTTTACTAATGATTCACTTATCTAAAGCATGACGAAAATCTAAGTGTGTAGAAAAGTTTTAGTAGAACAAATTCTACTCGGTCAGTCCAGGTTTCAGGATTAGAACCGTTATAAATCTAGCAGTTAAGTCTTTAGAACTTAAGTTCTAAAATCTATTTTCACTCACCACTGAACAGGAAACTTTGTATTTGTTGTGTTGAAAAGCGATGTGTTCATTTAACAAAAACGACGTCAAGTAACATTCCCCGCACTAAACACAAGATTTAACGTTCCTACACTTCGCACTGGAATTTTCCAAATGACTCTCTAAGGCAATACGGGACTTAAACTCCACATTACACAAGGCACATTTGGCTTTACCATGTTTATCAGTAAAATGAAGTTTTAAAGACTCCTCATCGGGGTAACTTTCACCGCACTGAGCACAACAATTCTCCACGCACTGTCCATTATTGTGTACTAACAACGAACTTTCGTTGAGAAAACTTAATCCGCAACATAGACACTGATATTCAATATTCGTATGCATTAATCTTCGATGAGTTTTGAGACCTAAATCGCTCAAAAATGAATCCCCGCACAATCTACACCAAACGTTGAGACCGGTCCGGTGGATTAGCCTCAAATGTGATAAGTAAGTTGTGCTACATTTGAATGATTTGCCGCAATATTCGCACGTGTGATTCAGTCCTGAATGTTGATAATGATGACTTTTGGCACTAAAGCACCTTGTGGTTTTGAAATGGCATATCTTGCATTTGAATCTGTGGAAGATATACATCTGTTATTATTTAATAGGTTGGGGAAAAAGTCTTCGCATTATAGTATGTATGAACTTGTAATAAAACCTCTTTGACTATACCATTTCTATCTGGCTGGTTTAGATATAATTAAAAAGTTTAAAAGAAGATAATTCCAAATTTAAATGAGAAAAATGTGTGTTTTTATATTTGTTTATTCTTACTGTCAAGATGAGTGAATCTAATGAAGAAATTAGATACATTTTAAAATGCAACGCAAGCCGCGAAACATATTTGAGATGTTAATGGACCTAGTGCAGTGTCTATGAGAGTAGCACAAATTTGGTTTAAGCATTTTCAATCCGGAAATTTTGATGTCAAAGACGCAAGTCGCTCTGGTCGCCCTGCTGTTACGGATGAAATGGATGCCATTTATAGAAAGTGGAGCAAGTTCGGCATATCAGGAGTTACGACATAGCTGAAGAGCTGGACATTGACCATAAACAGTTTTGGCGCATTTGAAAAAAGCTGGTTACACAAATAAGCTCTATATTTGGCAAGGACGCAGGACTTTGGGCAAGTGCCCAGGGTCCCGCAATCGATAGGGGGCCCCCTCAGATTCGTCGAAGTCGTAGGGGCCCCATTATCCTAATATGCCCAGGGCCTCCAATAGGTCAAAGACGGCACTGCCTGTACTCATTTGTGATTCTTTATTACGACGCAATGAAACCGAACCATTTTTGAAGAAGCTGATAACTGGCGGTGAAATGTGGATCACGTACGACAATAACGTGCGAAAAATGTCGTGATCAAAGGCCTGTTCACGCTTCACAGATTCTGGCAAAACCTGGGTTAACTCGCAACAAGGTGATGCTGTGTGTATAGTGAGATTGGAAGGGCATTATTCATTATGAGCTGTTACCGCCAGGCAGGACCATTTAATGATTTAAGCAGATGTTAAGACAAAGCGGCCGGAATTAATCAACAAAAGGGGTGTGATTTACATCATGATAACGCTAGACCTCATACATCTTTAGCCACTCAGCAAAAATTAAGAGTATGACTGGGAGGTGTTAATGCATCCGCCGTATAGTCCTGACCCTTGCAATATCAGATTACCACCCGTCTCGGTCTCTTCAGAATTGTTTAGGCTTTGTCAGGTTAACATCACGAGAGGACTGCCAAAATAACTTGTCACGGTTTTCTGATCAGTACCCCTAGCGCGAACCATTATTGAATTCGAATAGTTTGCAAACCGAAATGTCAATGTCTTTGTATGGAAACTTGAACAGCAGCGGCACAAAGTACGTAACGAGAACTAAAAATCAGTACACATTTGACAATGACATTTCGGACTCGCAAACGATACGAATTCGATATTTGTTCGTGCTAGGGGTACAGAAGCCCCAAAATTTCTATAACAATGGGATTATGTTCCTACCTACAAGATTGCAAGAAGTTATCGAACAAAATGGCACCTACATACTTTAGGTAAATGTAGATAAACTTTATTAAAAAATGTTATGAATTTTCATATAAAATGCGAAGAAACTTTTTCCCCGACTTAATATTTCATTTCTTATGTTTTTACGCCCTCCAATAATTAAATGAATGCTATCTTACTTTTCTAAGAATCTTATGCAAAGTATAAGAAATCTTTAAATGAAAAAGATGGAGGAATCAGTAATTGCGAATTGCGAGATAAGGAAAACAGAGATTAGATTTACTTTTCATATCATCAAAACAGTTTGTAATACTCTATTAGCGCCAACTTTGGTATTTAAGGAATCCCACGGGAACCTATTATGTTTACGGTATAAATATTATCCTATATCTCAATCCAGGTTATAAACTATGTGCATACCAAATTTCATTCAAAGTTTTTGCGCGATTGAGTAATTTTCACATCTTCAACTTCAGCATGATGTCGATTTTGGCATGATTCCGTAAACTTAAAACTAAATTTAACATTCGTCTCTCTATTTCATTCCGTATAGGTAGAGTGACTAGGATACACTGTTGTCAAAAAAAAAAACAAATAATGGTGGATAATCCTTAACATTCAAGGGGATGAAAAATAGATATTATCCGATTCTCAGACCTACTGAATATGCAGATAAAATTTTACGAAAATCGGTCGAGCCGTTTCAGAGTCAATTACGCACACCGTGACAAGAGAATTTTATATATTAGTGATATGTTTTAATGTTTTGTAAATACTAGGTTGAGTTCATCTTAATTAGTGACACGATTATTTTATATATAAGATAAAACCATATGTATGTGTACGTATATCTTACGATGAAATGGTATAGAATCTTCCCTAAACAGTGTTAGAAGAAGAAAAAAGCTATTTGCCAACTTACAAGTATTTGTGGTTGACCATGTGATTGCGAAGCTTCCTTTTGTTGTAGAATCTAGCTAGACACATCGAACACTCGAGTTCACCGACAGACGGGTGATGGAAGCAGTTGAAGTGACTCCTAAACTTTGCAGAGGACATGAAGCCTTTGAAACAAAGGTTGCACCTAAATGAAAAAAAAATGGGTGCGTGTACTTATGTAGGCGCGTGAGAAGTTATCCTTCTTTGGCATCGTTTAAAATTAGTTTTTAATTGCATGCAAATAATTAATTAAAATAAATTAATAAAAAGTCTGGAAAAGGACACAGTCAATAAAGTTCAGTTTTAATTTGAAAAAATAAATAAATAATCAAAATATTCAATTAAAATCGCTACTGAATATAATTTATTAGAACATAATGTATTATGTGATTTGCACTTGTATGAAACTCAAACACGTATTCCGAATATACAAACTAGAAACATGTGGATAAATATTATAAATATGAATACCTATAACTGTTACTTTATTACAAAAAATAAAGATGTGGTTTTTGGTTCTACTACACCAATGGTCAAGAGATGGCGCTGTAGTCTCCTGAATCGCGCTTTGGTTCCGTTGTTCCAGATTAATAAATACTTTTGATATTATAAATATGAATACCTATAACTGTTACTTTATTACAAAAAATAAAGATGTGGTTTTTGGTTCTACTACACCAATGGTCAAGAGATGGCGCTGTAGTCTCCTGAATCGCACTTTGGTTCCGTTGTTCCAGATTAATAAATACTTTTGATAGGCCTTCACAATGCAGTCGTTAGCACCCACTAAATAGAGATTCTATTTCTATTTTGTTGGTAGATTTTCTTAATGTGCGGAAAACACAAAAGTAACGCATGAAGTTGGTCGCTAAAGCGACCAACTTCATGCTGTTAAAATTTTGTGTTACAGTGATGCGCGCGCATCTTAAAATTTCACTCTCATAATTTTTTCATAACGCGCCTAAAGAAGTATAACTTCAAAAATAAAATTCAAATTTCTTTCATTTCTGTGAAAACAAGAACCACATAATATAAAAAGCCTTTGAAGAGATGATCACACCTAAATGAAATAATTATATGAAATGAAATCAAATCAAAAGTCATTTATTTAGTCTAGGCTGTTACAAGCAGTTGTGAAGGTCAAGAAGCTACACCATCGGTTCGCAAAACTACGGCGGGAGACCTTGTATTGAGAAGAACCGGCAAGAAAGGGCTGCTTTTTTCTAACTGTATTGATATATACAGAGTCGTCAAGTTGAAAAATGACTTCAAAGATATTTCTGAAGTCACCTTCCATTACATTATTTAGGATATAGATATATAGTTACAATAAATTTTATATTTAGTATATAGAAAGCGGCATTAGATAGGTACCATATTATAAGTCCGGTAAGTTGGTTATTACAAACGAGTACACGTTCATCTCTGGCTTACCATAGTCATGAGCACGAGTTTGTAAATACCAATCCACACGAATGTCATTCAACGTTTTTCAACACATTTGCGAGAAAACAGTACCTATACCTCATTTATGTAATGAAGAAAAAAGCGCGCATTTCCAAATGGGGTAGTGGAAATTAGAACTACTTAGGTAGTTTTCCAATTACAGAGCATAATACGACTAAATGGCGCACAATGTCGAATTATGCTGATGCTTAATTGGAACGTGAATTAGTTTTCAAATGGACAAGCAGAGTGCGCTAAGTTCAGTGTTGAAAAAAAAAACATGTACATATATGTGTATATTCATGTAAATATTCAATGTTTGTACCTTTATCCATACTTATATTTAATTTTTTTAACACAGTTTGAATAAACTTTGAATATTTAAAAAAAAACTACAATGAAACGAAAGCTGAAAACATTTCCATCAATGCCAACTTAAAGAAAAAATACTTGTTAATTTTCTGTCACTGAACTCAGTGACACAACTGGTATCGACTGCACGCATCACACGAAAACATTACTTTTGAGAGTGCTCGATTGTGCGAAGCGTTGCTGTAGTTGAAACATTCAACGTTAAGCATCACGCCGCATAATGCGGTGTAGTGTTGTAATTGTAATACTACTATAAAGTACTAACGTGAGACAGAGGTATAGATTAAAAACGGAGGTTTGACTGAGATAAAAAAATGGTTGCCTGTAAAGTCGGTTTTACGGGCGAAGATTTTACGTGACAACGTCTTTTTCTCGGTAGAATATTTATTGATATGAATATAATTAAATTGCACAATAGGAACAAGGAATTGAATGAAAATAAGAATTGCACAAATTTTAACTATAGAAATATATTTTGTTTACTAAAACATTGTACATGTAAACTTAAACTTAACACGAGAGACTCATCGTAACGTTACCGAGCGTTACACTTTTTCATAAGTGACTCCCAGCCGCAACCTAATTTAAGACGTTGTCACGTCAAAAAAACCGTAAAGGATCTCTTATCTATTAGACAAGTCCGTCTGTCTGTGGTGCTGTTTCAGCGGCCAAACCGTAAGAGATAGATAAAGAGAATATTTAAGTTATAAGTTAAGAATAGTCTGATAAGACTACAAACCGGATTTGAGTAACGTAGCACTTCCGGTTTTCGAGAAATCAGGTTTTGGTGAACATTTGGTTCACTGGTTTGCTAGTATATTATATAGGAAGGAAGAATATATTTTACTGTACGCCGTAATTTTGAACTTACGAACAATGTATACAACCTCCGTAAATGCATTTTTTGAGCAAATGTGTTGAAAAAAAAATATATTGTTTTAAAACCTAGTCTAAATAGATCTGTTATCTGCGTTCATACTTCAAACTGATATTATTATACTGAACGAGGAATTCAAGGATTTTCCCGTGACCCGTGAGTGTCGCCAAATTTTGAAAGCTTGTTTGGTAATTTTCAATCAAAAAGTGTGGTAGGTTTTAAAAAACCTAAACAGAAAAGTTTAATATAAACCCATATTTAACGGAAAAACTTCTTAAAATAATTGTGGATTCTGTACTTGTGAAAAAATAGGCCTTCGAAAAGAATACGATTTTTTTTCTTTCACAATAAAAAAAGACTATATTTTTGCATCTCTAATCTCACTGAAACCTTTTCCCGGACATAAATGTATTCAAATGACAAATTTGTGAGACAAAAAAAAAGCACTCACCTAAATTTCGAATTTAAATAGTTGCTTGACGATTTCCTCGCCTGCACGAATTGCAATTGCTCCTCTTGGGTCAAAACTTTTACTTCCATAGAGAATTCCTTCGCATACTTATTCACTATATCCTTCTTTTTTGTAGTACTATTTATTTTATTTACCCCATTTAAAAACTTTTCTTTAACTTTTGTGTCCATGTCATCTTCAGATTGTTCGGTATGACTTATTCCTGGATCATTTTCTTCGATGCAATTCAGATATTGTCCAATATTATCGATTTCCTCTTTAACATCTTGTTGTCCTATATTACTAATTCCTTCTTCATTTTCTTGCAAATACAGAATGGATTGATCAATATCCATGCCTGCTACATCATCCTTTTGCAAATATTTAACGGATGGATTACATTTACTAATTTCTTCATCCGTTTGTAACGTCTTGTCATTGGTAACAATATTTTCATACATTCCACTTTCTTCACGGTCTGATTTTACATCTTCTTCTTCATCATTATCTTCTAATTTAATTTCTATCTCATCGGTTTCTATATGCACGAGTTTGGATATAGACAAGTTCAAGTTTAGTTTGTAATAGGACCTGTCTATGGATTTGATGAGTGTGGGATTTAGCTGAAATGACGAAAGAAAATTAGTATAGAGTTCTCACTTATATTTATAAACTCGAAGTTTTAGTTATTTTTAACGATCTCCCGTGTCCTACAGGTGTGTACGCCGAGTTTCAAGGTAGTCAGAGATCTCGGGTTCAAATCCCGGTGGGGCCAATGTTAGTATGATGAACCCAAAACATGGATGTTTATAAAATATATAACGCTAGATAAATATTATATATGTATCAGTATACGTATTCTATCCGTTACCCTAGTATCCCATAACACAAGCCTTTCAGTGCTTACTTCGGGGTTAGGCTAATTGGTGTGAGTGTTGGAAATATTATTATAATGAGTTAATTCTCAAGATAGTGTGGCGGCGACATCTATATGCCCCACATATATTCTACGGATGGAGGAAATCATCACTCGCCTCCTCAAAAGATGGCGCTACCGGCGCTGCGATCAATACGTATGGAAGCCTACATCGCGAAAGTGAAATTCGGATGCTAAGACTCCATATATATAATGCCCGACCAACATCAGTTGGGCCGCGGCCTCCGAGCTACCATCACCCAGCTCGGAGGAGGCCTTCCTACAGTAGCAGCAAAGTAACAATACATTTGTATGGGCTCTTACCATGTTGTTGTCGCTCAAGTTTTGCAGCAACATTTCCGCGCGTCGACACCTCTCCCTGAACTGTGTGAACCTGACGAGCGATACCGCGCAATACGAGCACAAATATTGTGGCAATTCCTCCACTTTCTATTAACAAATAATAAAACATCAACATGTCATCCATTGAGGAGGCCGATGGCGCAAGAAATTAGCGCGTTCGGCTGCGATCGTTGAAGTTAAGCAACTTTCGCAGTGGTCGGTCATTGGATGGATGACAAATAATTACTATCTCAAGTTCCTTCGTGCTT
The DNA here is from genome assembly GCA_902850365.2 of Chilo suppressalis. NCBI lineage: Eukaryota > Metazoa > Arthropoda > Insecta > Lepidoptera > Crambidae > Chilo > Chilo suppressalis. The sequence goes on along the minus strand of OU963905.1, from coordinate 25,409,629 downwards.
CGAAAGACGCGTTAAGCAGTTGGTCCCGGCTGCATCTGCAGTCGTTAGCACCCACCAATCCGCACTGGGCCCGCATGGTGGGTCACGGTTCAATCTCCCTATTCCATCCATAAGGAAGGCCTGTGCCCCAATTACTATTGGGACATTGATAGGCTGCAATAATGTCATCCAATCATCTGCTATGTGGAACAATTAAATATTTTTCTTATTTCTTTTTTAATGGCGCAAATTCCCCACAATTTCGTCGATTTCTGATATTGCCAATTCCTATGTTGATTTAAATAAAACTTACTGTGGGTTACCTACAATGTGAAGATGGCGCTACCTCGCAGCCCAAGAAATACTAGAGAAAATTCTAAACGGACAATTAGGGCCGCGGTAGCATATTGGTCAGTGCATCCGTAGCGGAGGGTGCGGGTTCGAATCCCGTCTGCTGAACCGCGTGGATTTTGTTCTAGTAAAATTTTCTTTCGATTTAATAAACTATTTAATATTTGACAATATCTGGCTAACGCACATACCATTTTTTTTAAATAACCTCTTTTCACCGTTATAATGCTAAAGGAAATGTCGAAATATTCATAACGTGCACATAGCAGATATTGGTTTGACAACAACGAATTATATTGCAGTAAAAAGTCGTAACTAATCAATCGCAATTTCGGATACAAAAAAATATTGAGTAATAGAATTGAGTTATTGTAAATATAAACCATGCCCACTTTTTTTTTACTTTACTTGTCAATATTGCAATGCAACCAAACACCTGACTTCTTATTATATATTTTACTAACTAATAGAATTTTATAACCGAAGAGAAAGTTTATGTTGAATTTTATTTTAAATAAATAAAAAAAAAAACTGGGAAAGTTTTAACACGGACAAAATTAATACGATTAGTCTTTCAAAATGTTTATGAGAGGTATATTACCCTAGCGTAACAATTTCATAAGTCCATATCCTAAGGTATATAGTATTTTGTAGCTATTTTGTGCCGCAACAATTGATTTTGTTGCTCCATGATTTCTCCGAAAAACGCCTGTTACGCTAGCGAAACCACAGCGATATCTCGGAGGCAAAAGCAGTTAGAGATATCAGATGAACGGCATATTTTGTTGCTGGAAGATAGCTTGTCTTACAGCAACAAAATAGCAACAAAATATGCCGTTTATCTGATCTCTATAACTGCTTTTGCCTCCGAGTTATCGCTGTGGTTTCGCTAGCGTAATACTACGCTAGCGTAACTGGCGTTTTTCCGAGAAATCATGGAGCAAGAAAATTAATTCTTGCGGCACAAAATAGCAACAAAATACTATATACCTTAGGATATGGACTTATGAAATTGTTACGCTAGGGTAATATACCTCAAGCCCACCGGGTGAGACCCATGAGGGAGGCCCAGTGAGCGACCAGCGAGCGGGCGACGGACTTCAGCGGGCGGGGGTGGTGCCTTCGTTGCGGGTAGATCGCAAATTTTTCTTCTCGGCCTGCCCGAACTTTTTGACAAAGTCCGTGAGCAGGTCCGAGAGCTGGAACAGAAGGCGCGCGGTCTCAGCTGTCGCGGGCGTAGGTGGTGTGGGTGGCGGTGTATCCGCGACCGTGGTGATGACTTCACTTCGTTCGGGTGAAGGGGCGGCGATAGTCGAATCCGTCGGCGATGCACTCGCTCGACGGGATTTACAGCGGCGGCGTTTAGAGCGGCTGGTGTGCGAGGGAGGGGCGTTCGCGGGGGCCATTAACGTGGCCGGCGCGTGCTCGCTCACCTCGCAGGGCGCAGGGCTGTGGGACTGGCTCGGTGGTGGGGCGGCCGGTGCGGGCCACTGTCGTGGCGAGGCGGTTGCGTGCCTCGCGTTGGGGCACGGGGCACGTGCTGTGGTTGGCCGGGTGCGCGCCCTTACAGTTGGCGCACGTCGCGGGCTGTGTGAGCGGGCGGGGGCAGTCGGCGGCAGCATGCGGCTTGCTTCAGCGCACGCAGGCAGCCTCGACTGGAGTGGCGGAACCCCTGGCAGCGATGGCACTGTGCAGGGGTCTTCCTTCCTCTCCAGGCTTCTATGGAGATTCCTGCCATGTTCGTCGGTTCGTGTACTGTGTAGATGGCCGGGATGGTTTCTGGAGTTCGATGAAGTTGTAAGAAATAAAGGCATCCGGCGCGGCCTGCTCGCGCCCGGATCTCCCTCGCATATTCGACCGCGAAGCCCTTTGCGGTGAGGGCCTCGGCGATGTCTTGCGGCTGGGTGTTGATCGGTAGTCCTCCGACGGCTACTTTAAGACTGCAGTCTTAGGGTGCGGCCAGAGTGCACTCAGATTCAGATTCAGATTCCGATTTCGAAAACAAGCGCGAGAAATAAACAGTGTAGTCGAAGGGTACGGCCAGATTGCACTCCTGATTCAGATTCAGATTCGGACTCAGAAAACAAAGCGCGAGAAAAAGCAGGCAACCTGCTTAGACTACACTGTTTATTTCTCGCGCTTGTTTTCAGAATCTGAATCTGAGTGCACTCTGGCCGCACCCTTAGGGTCGGGCGTGCGCGTATCGGCTCAGCCCGCTTTGTCCCTCCAGTTCGGAAAGATAAGCCTGGATGAGCCGGCTCTCGACGTCGTTCGCTGGTGAAAAACGTACGCCCGTGCCAAACGGGCGCACGTTGGGTGGTCGTCCTAGTTTTTCGCGCAGGACGCGCAGGTGCTTTGGCCAGTCCTGCAGCTGCTCGACCACGATCGGCGGGTGTTTTCCGACCCGTTGGGATGTGGGAGCGCCGCCGGAGGCCTGTTGCGCGTTCTGTGCGGTGGTGGGTGGGCGGTCGGTGCGTTTTTCTTAGCTTCGATGTGAGTAGGCGCGGATTTTTCTGCCACCTTTGCGTAGGTAAACAGTCGGTAGTTGTTTCTCTGCTGCGGGGGCGGTTTTCCGTTCAGGCTAATGCGAAGCGGTGATCTTCATCTTTTGCATTGGAGGCAAGTTGCGAGATGGGGGTATCGCCGCAGCTGCGAGATCGGCGAGTCGAGTCGCGTGAAAGTCTCGTGCGTGGGTGGCGTTTCTCCTCTGGGTTCGTTGGTGGCTTCTTCTGGATAGGAACCATGTAGATGGAACGTGGCGGCGGGAGTGTGAGTGGCAGCAAGTTCAGCGATTTGCTTCCTTCGACGTCACCCCAGTCTCCGGGGCGGTGATCAGTCGTTGTGCTCTCTTCACACTCAAGTAGTCGGACGTACGCCCATATCCAGTTCATCAGTCTGCCGGATGAGAGGCGGGAATCGATGAGGCGGCACACCATCGCCTCGTCCAATTCATATTGGACGCGGGGTGATCGTGTGGTAATCAATCGGGCATTGCAGCGTGCGGTCAAGTGGGTTGTTCCCTCGTCGAATACCGGATCGGGGTATATCTTCGGCTTCGGTTAATCGTCATTCATGGCGAGATCGGGGCTCACGTCGGCGCGACCTTGGCCGAGCTGCGCCTTGCGGCGTGCTCAGGCCTGCGGCTGGGTGGTGCGGTAGTCCCCGCTGGCGCAATGGCGCCAGGCAGTGCTCGCGGGAGCGTAAAATCCAATTTTACGGTGGAGCACTTGTGGGAAGGTAGGTCCAGCCCTCCATGGCGGCTAAATACCCTTATTCTTAGATATCTCTGATTTTTCGTATCTCGTGAACTAAAGCAGCTAGGGGCACGAGACAAACGGCGTATTTTGTTGCTAGAAGAAAGGCATGCTGCGTACATCATAATCAAAACCCTTATCGGGGTATGACCAACCCCCGACCCCGAAGACACCAGATATTTCGTATCTCGTAAACTAAAGCAGCTAGTGACCCGAGACCAACGGCGTATTTTGTTGCTAGAAGAAAGGCATGCTGCGTACATCATAATCAAAACCCTTATCGGGGTATGACCAACCCCCGACCCCGAAGACACCAGATATTTCGTATCTCGTAAACTAAAGCAGCTAGTGACCCGAGACCAACGGCGTATTTTGTTGCTAGAAGAAAGGCATGCTGCGTACATCATAATCAAAACCCTTATCGGGGTATGACCAACCCCCGACCCCGAAGACACCAGATATTTCGTATCTCGTCAGATAAAGCAGCTATAGCTCTGATATCTCTAATCGCTTTTGCATCTGATATCTCTAACTACTTTTGCCTCCGAGATATCGCTGTGGTTTCGCTAGTGTAACAGGCGTTTTTCGGAGAAATCTTGGAGCAACAAAAACAATTCTTGCAGCACAAAATAGCAACAAAATACTATATACCTTAGGATATGGACTTATGAAATTGTCACGCTAGAGTAATATACCTGTTTATGAGATAAAAATACTAACCGTTTTTCCGACGAATTCTTCAAAATTTTCCTTCAAATCCATCGATTCCAGATCAAACATTTTGACGTCAGTGGCGAAACATCCACGACACAGTAACAGTTGATCCGAAGTCTCATCAGTTGCTTAAAATAAAAAATGATTTATTTATTTGTGTAGGTTAATTATGGAGAATTACCTAATTATGGGGCAATATAAGATTAGTTTTTTGGAAAGCGTTCAACAATAATAATCACACAATATTTTCTATTAGATAGAACCTAGCATCACATTGAAGCATATTTTGTTTTTGTAAATTTATAAAATAAAATTCTATGCTTTGTAAATACTATTTTTTTATTACATTTTAATTAAAGGTGATTGTAAATTGACAGCGCAGAACAAATGATTTAGAAAAGCAAATTCGCGCAGTCTTCTAATCACTCCTTCAATATGAATTCGAAGTCTTGCAATTTTCTTCAACCTTATTACTTCATTTTTTGTACTTTTCTTGGTGTTGCTAACAATAGGTGGTCCTTTGATGTGCTTGAAGCCTCTGTCTGCCATGATACAAGTTCCAGGTGGTAAAATGTTCATAAATCCAGATTCTTGAAAAACTTTTAAATCAGAAGTTCGGCCACCAAAACCATCTGAGACAAAGTTTATAACCCCATCTGGTGTTGAAAATATTAAATATTTTAGAGTGTTGCATTTCTTGTAAGAGGAATAGGTTAGAGATTGGTGTACTGCATCACTAGGAAGTTCTATATCTATTTCAAGGCAATCAATTATACAGTATGTTTTGGAATAAGAATTTCTGAAGCTAATCGGTAAGTTCGCAATAACTGACTCTCGTGATGGTTTAATAATAAACTTTTTTAATACTTCAGCCATTTTCCAACAATTTCTTGAAAATATTCTGCTTGCTGTAGTTGCATGTATATCAAAATCTTCTGCTAAAATAGAAAACGATTCATTCAGTCGTAGCTTTTTTAAAACTAAGCAAATATGATAAAGATTGCATTTAAGTGTTTTTGTAGAAGTTCTACAAGAATATTGCTAGAAAATGGCACCCCTATGTACAACTGAGGCTGTGCCATTATGCGACCCATTGTTATGGTCACATAACTGTCTTTGTTTTAGCTCTATACATCCAATTAAAACAGTTTCTGAAGTACTATCAGTCTCCTTTTCAGGATTAAATTAAATATATTTTTTAATTGAAATAAACTCCTGATACTGTCACTATCACTAGAGTCATTACAATGAAGAATTTTATACTTATTTAGTTTTATTGGTGATGTTTTACAATCCCTAACATTGACTTGCTTAGGTGATAAAACTAGTCTTTTGGGGTATTTTCATTTCTACTTGAACTTGTTTTGATTGTTTATAAAGATATATAGATACTTGCACACCTTTATCATTGAATATTTCAATATTTTGAGAACCATGTGTTTCTGTGGTTAATGGACACTCTGAAGATGGATCTGAAACATGAAAGACAATAATATAGTTCTTCATTATAATACATTATCCTTATACTATTATAAATTTGTTTGAATGTTTGTTTGTCTCTAATATAAGAATAAATCGAAAGTATACCTGGTGAATTTTCAATGCTCTCAAGAATTTCACGTTTTCTCCTTTTCATTATTAGTGATCTAGGTTTCAGTGGCATCATTCTATTTTGGCATTCAAAAATATGAGGTACCACATCTTTTTTCAGAAAAAGTTTTCCTCCACACATTTTAAACTTTATCCAGTTTTCGACGTCGTTTTCCAACTGTAAAACGAAAAATATGTTAAAGACAGGTTTTGTAAGTATTAGGTAGATTACTAACGCGTTTTTACGTACAAGCAGATTAATTATGCATATAACAAGTATATTCTTCGACTTACGTCAAAGTGATCTTCACAGCATCGAATAATGGTCTTTGGCGAGTAATTTCCATCTCTCCTCGCAGCTTTAAACCACTTTTTTCTCAGTTTTGGGTCAGAAGGTCCAGTCAAAAACAATTTACTTGGAAACTTTGTTGAAGTTGATGGACACATTGGCACAAAACATGAGTCAACACGGCTTTTTTTTGGAATATTAATGGTATAGTTATGATCATCTGATGTTGATGGGTAGTCCATTTAAAATTTTTACGGAAAATTATCTCGAAAATCGAAAAAATAACCAAAAGTATGAAAGGCAGCGACGAACAAGTACGACCAGTGACAGCAGACAGGAGTGACGTCATCGGAACCATAGATCCGTTTTCGCGCGAAAATTTAAACTGTCAATTTAAAACCGCAATTTTTCCGATAAATTACATTTTTTTAATTTTTTAATATATCTGTGGTTTATTGTACATGGAATTCTTTAAAATGATAACAAAAATAAAAATATTGCATCTTCCCTACCAAAAACAGCGATGGAACTGCAATGCACTGCAATGTTAATTAGGAAAAAAAAGTAATCCTCATGATAAACCCTTTCGATGGTTATCATAAAATACATGTTTTTTTTTGTTTTAATCGAGTTTGATTCCCGGTTTTGGCAGGCGATTTTTTTTAAAAATATGAATGAGGTTCTACTTATTATTAAAAATAAAATGCTGTCTTACGTGTGGGACGTGGGAATGTGGGACCTGTGGGACGCCCTGTAGATATAGTTTTGTGAGTATGCTAAGCATAAGGGACACCATTGTTTGTGTTACTAACCCTAAATTCGCAATTTTTAAGTTTGACTATTATTGACCCAGAACCAAATTGTGTAACTTTTTGACTTATGCTACCCTAATCAATTTTAAGGAAAAGTGATATAGATAATAAATATAATGTTATACATATATTCACATTGATACCTTTTTCATTAAGCTCATACATGAAAAGTAATGATTAAATAAAACAATAAGTCTTACTATATAAAATTTGGACACTGTTAAACCTGGTTGAGGCATGTAGTTTTTTTCTTAAACTCATGTTGAATAAGGGTTGCTAGACTTGGTTGATCCTGTAATGCTCATGTTGGCTAAAAACTATGGGATTTTAAATTTTGGCCCATATACAATTTGCATTAAAAGAAAAAGTGGAGTTTGAAAAGTGGAAATTTTAGCCCGAGAAAGGCTAAGGGATTTAATGCATCCAAGATATGGTGTTGGATGCGAATGCTATGGATACCTTGGACGGTAAAGCACCATACCAATGCACCAATCCACACCAAGCTTGCATAAAAACTCGTTTGTCCACCTTATGGCTGGCAGAGTATTCTTTCTTACTTTGGCTACACAGTGCACAGAGGCAATGGAAATTTGGAGAAACTTATTATGGTTGGGAACACTGAGGGCAAAAGATCGCGCGGTTGTTCTCTGAGAAGATGGACCAACCAAATTTTTGATTCGTCTTCATCCAAAGGACAATGGCGAAATATTTGTTGAAGTAAATCTTTAGAGTCTATAGATGTCATTATCAGAAATGTTAATAAATAATCTCAAAAGATTTATTAAACAATTGAAGAGGATTGTCCAAGTCTGGAATTAAAAAACTTAAATAAAGGGTAACACAATTGACTATTTCTTTGTGACTGTTGAGTAGTAATGGATGCCATAGAAAGGGATGCTCCTATGTGCTACATATAGCAACATCCCTTTCTAACTACGCTCAAGACTAGATCAATCACTGAGAATCTTTCTATGATACGGGCCTTAGTTGTCATTCTATAATACGGGCCTTAAGACTTCCGAATCTGATATTTTGGACAACTTCTTGCTGTGGATTTTGGACACAATTCTGTTTTATACTGTGGATTTTATTTCATTGTATCTACTATCTACGATATTGTCATCAAAGATGTGGAATACAAAATATAGAAAAAGTGTTTCATACTTAATTAATATCCCATTAGTACACTACTAGAAATCCTTTTTTGTATTTTATTATTGCTGTGGGCATTTTCAAATTGTTAAGTACTTCTTACAGCACAGACATTGTATTCGAACTCAATAACCCTTGTCTGTTATTATTTTGACGCGGCTGGTCAGTACCTACGCCCACTGATCATACATTATAAAAAACATTTTTTTTCATCACTTATGTACGGGATCTGTATACTTCTACAGTTCTGTTCCACTTATTTTTTATTTTGATATGAAAATACTCTTGAAAATACTTTTATAATTCGTTTTTGTATTACTGGGTATCACATAACCTCCAAAACTTCAAATTAGAATATGTATAAATCCAGATTTGCTATAAAACAAGAAATAAGACTAATCATATCAAGAATCTAAACTCTATAATTTAACAAGCAATTCATTTATAGACGCAAATAAAATGTGCTGTTTATACACACCTTGAGTATTTATGATAGATGAACTTTGTGCAGGAGTTGTATTACTTTCATCTGCTTCATTCAGGCACTCTGCTATTGTCATCATTCTTTGTTTTTTCAATATGTATGGTCGTACTGTGCTGCTACATGTCCGTTTTTTTCTGTCTTCTTGACATTCAAATTTACTTGGAGTACAACCTGGTTTCATTCGCACTTGTGAAACTTTTCCCATAATGTGATACTCGGTATAATTAAGCATATCATTTGGCAACTAGAATAAGAAGTGTGTTTATTATTATGAATAAATAGACTAGCTCTCAAATAGAATATATCATTCATCTATGCCATGAAACTAAATCAACTTACATAACCTCAACCAACTTCAACCTATTGTCATTGTTTTATCAATACAATGCAATATAATTTATCCCGCTTGTGTAACATTTAGATGACATAGACTATTTAATGCAAAATACTTACATTAAAATGATCTTCACAAAAATACATTCTTGTCTTTGTTGATAAACAATGAATACGATCCCTCCTTGCAAGTTTTAGCCATTTTTTCCGCTTTTGTGGATTGTTTGGAACGTATATAAATAATTTTTCTGGCGTTTTTATGCTCGTGCTTTTACACTGGGGCACTATACAGTACTTGTAATACGATGGATTCATTTTTAACTAAATAATTCTAATATTCGGCGTACAGCGTATTGTTTGTTTTGCACGGCGTGACGTCATTCTAGACGTCATGCATGACAGCTTTGAGAGTTTTAGAGGGAAATTTTTTTTTTTTTTAAATACAAAATACATATCATTACTGTACCATTTTATTGTAAATATTTTTTTTGGGATAAATTTTAGATCAGTTAAATAATTGACCACTTTTTAAAATTTAGGCTACTAGCCTATTCGACATTCAAACACGCTGCATGTGCACTTAATATAATAATATTGCGTATATTCTGTGCTATAAACTTTTAAGAGAAAACAAAGTTCGAGGTCCCAATTAAAAAATGGGCCATAGATAAATCAATCATTCATTAATGAAATGGACCAAAAAAGTTGAGAATTCACACCGGTTAATAAGGTACTCTGTGATTCACACTAAGGGTGCGGCCAGAGTGCACTCAGATTCAGATTCAGATTCAGATTTCGAAAACAAGCGCGAGAAATAAACAGTGTAGTCGAAGGGTACGGCCAGATTGCACTCCTGATTCAGATTCAGACTCGGAAAACAAAGCGCGAGAAAAAGCAGGCAACCTGCTTAGACTACACTGTTTATTTCTCGCGCTTGTTTTCAGAATCTGAATCTGACTCTGAATCTGAGTGCACTCTGGCCGCACCCTAAGGCCGTATACAGAAAGAAAGCCGAAAGCCGATCGGCGCCGATCCTTCCTACATAAAGGAAGCCGATTAAAGCAGATCAAGCAAAATGTCGGACTCATCGGACGATGATATGGTTTTGTTAGAAAATGTTTATTTAAAAATGCGAAAAACAGCTATACATCCTATAAATAGAGAAAGGAAACGTTTCGGAGAATACCATCATTTATTTGTAAAAAAAAATAAATTTGATGAACAAAGATTTTATACATATACAAGAATGATTCAAGAAACATTTTATTACATTTTGGATTTAGTGAAAAACCGTTTGATGAAAAATTGGGGCAATTGGCATAAACAACTAATCCTTCCAGAAGAAAGACTTGTTGTCACCATTCGGTAAGTACGAAACAAATAATTTTAGCGCTTAGTTAATAAAAGATAAAGTTATTAGATTTATAAAAAGATTATAACTTAGATTGATTTAATCTGAGGATAATAATTCAGATACAAATTATTTATTATTCGGACCAGCGCGTGTCGGCGCTTATCCGCTTTCTTTCTGTATACGGCCTTATTCGCACTTCGCCATCCACAAGTAGTAAGTGTAGTAATTAGTGTTGAGTAGGACTTACAAGAGGCGGTACATTTGTCCCGGACATGACGCCAAATTGTAAGAGCGGCTCAAAATTTTAAAATGTACTACTTCACATTAAATGTAGCGATAGTCGCGTCTCGTTACTCACTCACTCTTCGTAAGTCTGAGAGAGAGAGCAAGGCATAATATTTCATTTAAGTCCTCTACGCACTATCCATCTGTATCTCTATCTGTTTTACGTGTATAGCGCTGTCCTGCATGCTGGATCCAGCAAGATTGATAGTGCGTAGAGGAGGTGCTACTCGTGCACACAAACGTAATGTCGAGCTTCTGTACGCCTCAATGTCATATTTGTACTCGTCACTTCAAATGTATTGCCGAGCTTCAGTACGCCTCGCCTCATTTGAAGTGGGACATTGTACTGGTTCAGTACAAAAAAGAGGCTACTCTTACAAACTCTTTTTCAAGTCGTGTCCTACCCAACACTAGTAGTAATGCACAAGTACCTGGAAAAATAATTAACAAAGTTTTTTTACCGGCCCTGACTTCAGAGCCTTCTGCCGTACCTATTGTCAAGTCTACATTTTTTATTAAACGGTTTTATTTAGCTCACCCCGTTTGTTTTATTCTTGGGTCAAATTTAGTAATTAAAATTTCACCCTCTTCCTGTCAACCGATTAATCTGAAATTTTGTATACACTTTGGATTTTGGTGACAATACAATTATGTTTATTCATTATCATTATAAATTCAAGATGGCCGCCGCTACAAAATGGCGGATAATTTATGTTTTATTAATCCCATCAACATTGGTATCAAATGAAAGGGCTCAACAGGTAGAATACAATTTATTATGCTATATGAATACAATTTACTATACTATTTATTAAAATCTAAGATGGCCGCCGCTACCAAATGGCTGATAACAATTTTTTATCAATCCTACCAATATGGGTATCAAATAAAAGGGCTTGACAAGAAGAATACAGTGCACTATACAACCTCAATATTTAAGATGGGCGCAGCCACTAAATGGCGTATAATAATAAGATTTAAATTTAGAAATTGAATCTGTAATTTAGGTATCTGATTAATCCAGCCTGAATCCACCACCCAAGTCAAGATACAAATAAACTAACGGGCAAGAAACCTTGCAATAATGAAGCACTAAATGAATTAAACAGAATGCGAAATAAAAACTAAAAACTAGAAAATAAAAATAGGTAAAAAAACTTTTTAAGTTAAACGGTTTTATGTTAAACATACATTGCAATGTTTAAGATAAATGTACTAAAAATCAAAAAATAATAAATTAGATACAGTCGTGGGAATTATAAACATATGCATAGACTAGACTAAAATAAAACCGTGGGGCACGTCAATTGTCTACAATCGTTGATTAAAAATGGTTGCCTGTAAAGTCGGTTTTACGGGCGAAGATTTTACGTGACAACGTCTTTTTCTCGGTAGAATATTTATTGATATGAATATAATTAAATTTCACAATAGGAACAAGGAATTGAATGAAAATAAGAATTGCACAAATTTTAACTATAGAAATATATTTTGTTTACTAAAAAAAATGGTTGCCTGTAAAGTCGGTTTTACGGGCGAAGATTTTACGTGACAACGTCTTTTTCTCGGTAGAATATTTATTGATATGAATATAATTAAATTGCACAATAGGAACAAGGAATTGAATGAAAATAAGAATTGCACAAATTTTAACTATAGAAATATATTTTGTTTACTAAAACATTGTACATGTAAACTTAAACTTAACACGAGAGACTCATCGTAACGTTACCGAGCGTTACACTTTTTCATAAGTGACTCCCAGCCGCAACCTAATTTAAGACGTTGTCACGTCAACATTGTACATGTAAACTTAAACTTAACACGAGAGACTCATCGTAACGTTACCGAGCGTTACACTTTTTCATAAGTGACTCCCAGCCGCAACCTAATTTAAGACGTTGTCACGTCAAAATGTTTGTTTTGTAGTGTTACACTATAATTAGGCAGTTGTTCAACCGACAACGATGGACGTGTGATAAGTAGGGCTAGAATGTGGAAACAAGCTAGCAAGCTCGATTATAAGCGAGTTTTAGGGTTTCATAGTGGTGAGCGAGTAGTACTTTTATCATATGTTTTGTCGATTAAAGACAAACTACGAGCAGTGAAACGATTCCTCGCCAGCCAGCAGTGTGAATGTCCAACGATAAACTACTTGAAACATGGAGGAGGATATTTACATGGAGTGTATAACTATTGGAATTTCCATGAGCAAGAAAATAGTAATTTCCTCACCGTCTGCGGGCCAACTGCCTAATGACGAATTAAACTATTCTTCTATCGCACGTTAAGTCGATAATTTGTAGACAATTGACGTGCCCCACGGTTTTATTTTAGTCTGGTCTATGCATATGTTTATAATTCCCACGACTGTATCTAATTTATTATTTTTTGGTTTTTAGTACATTTATCTTAAACATTGCAATGTATGTTTAACATAAAACCGTTTAACTTAAAAAGTTTATTTACCTATTTTTTTAATATTGATTGTTTACCGCGTTGATTTGACGCTGTTGTCTAATAACATTAGCTTCAATCATGAAGACCAGTCAAGTCGACTTGTCAGTTTCCAGGACGCTTATGGAAAACGAAATTTGGAAGGAATAATTTAAGTAGCCCTATTCGCTAACAGCTTTTGACAGATGGAAGTGATAATCACCAAGCTTTAAATGATTAACTAATGCTTTATTTATAACGTCATTAAGATACTTGTTCTGGATATGGAATTATCTCTTCAGTTAAACACTGTATATGTCAAGTTAGCTCAATCTTCGAGCTTTCTTTGTTTATTATAAGGGAATAGGGAATTCATAAAATTGAGTGAATTAAGGTTACAATTTTTATTTTTTAAGCAATGTAACTGCTTGATGTTTAAATCTAAAAAAAAATGGGTGCGTTTACTTATGTAGGCGCGTGAGAAGTTATCCTTCTTTGGCATCGTTTAAAATTAGTTTTTAATTGCATGCAAATAATTAATTACAATAAATTAATAAAAAGTCTGGAAAAGGACACAGTCAATAAAGTTCAGTTTTAATTTGAAAAAATAAATAAATAATCAAAATATTCAATTAAAATCGCTACTGAATATAATTTATTAGAACATAATGTATTATGTGATTTGCACTTGTATGAAACTCAAACACGTATTCCGAATATACAAACTAGAAACTTGTGGATAAATATTATAAATATGAATACCTATAACTGTTACTTTATTACAATAATAACATAAAAGTAACATTGAAAAATAAAGATGTAGTTTTTGGTTCTACTACACCAATGGTCAAGAGATGGCGCTGTAGTCTCCTGAATCGCGCTTTGGTTCCGTTGTTCCAGATTAATAAATACTTTTGATAGGCTGAAGGCCAATGCAGTCGTTAGTACCCACTAAATAGAGATTCTATTTCTATTTTGTTGGTAGATTTTCTTAATGTGCGGTAAACACAAAAGTAACAGTATGAAGTTGGTCGCTAAAGCGACCAACTTCATGCTGTTAATATTTTGTGTTTATTGTGTTACAGTGATGCGCGCGCATCTTAAAATTTCACTCTCATCATTTTTTCATAACGCGCCGAAAGAAGTATAACTTCAAAAATATAACTAGAAAAAATTCCACGTGGACCAGGCAGCAGACGGGACACAAACCCGTACCTATCGCTGTCCGAGCGAATGCACTGGCCAATTATGTTACCGCGGCCCTGACGGCCGCGTCGAAATTCGTCTAGCCATTCTTAAGCTGCAAGGCAGCGCCATCTCTTCGCATTGTAGGTAATCCACAATGTCAAATAAATACTTTTACAAGTATTAAATATTGAAAGAAGAAATAGCCATTATAGTTATAATTTTATATTAGCAATTATAACTATAATTGCTATTTCTTCTTCTAAATTCAGATATTATTTTGTACTTTTTAATCACATTTTCGATTTTGAAGTCGGTTTTACTTTTAGTTTAAAAAAAATAATTTCATCCATTTTAGAAAAAAAATCGCCCAAGTAAACATTAACAAAAATACTCATTAAATAAAAGCTACTGGATCAAACAAAATATTTTTTTTTATGGAACCAAACGGCAAGTATCTCCAATTTAACAAAAGAAGAATCACTCAAATTTGACCAGAAATCTTTAAGTAATCGGTGTCCATATAAACAAAGTATAACAATAGGGTAGGGGAGATAATGTACTCTACTACAAGTGGAAGTGTCCGTCTAGTAGAAAGAGAAAGAAGATGAGAGACGGCTTAACTATCTCTCTTTCTTGTGACGCTGCACAGTCGTGTGATTGGTCGGTATTGCTGCGCAGTGGATACCGAGATACCTATCTGATCTAATAAAATAGGAAACAAGAACGAAAGTAAAATATACGCAATACTCAGCTTCTTTGGATTTCTAAATGAGAGAATATTAAAAAAACTACATGTCAACTGTCAATACGTCATCCGTCAGTACAGGCAGCTAATCCCTGCGGTCCGAATTGCGAAAACACTGCCAACGTTACGAACAGTGCAAATGATAGGTCCGACTTGAACACGGTGCTATGTGCACTCTTTGCGCGCAATCAATTCGGACCGCACTTTAATCGCATTTGTGAGTAAATTATTTGTCGGTTCAAGAATTCAAAAAGTAGTATTTATATTATGGGAAGCAATATGCAAGAATTCCTCTTGTGTTCAAAGGAGATCTATACTGCTGTTCGATGTTTCATCGAAAACTTTTAGTGAAATAGACATTATTTTAATATCTACGAATAGAATACAAAATTTTTGAGAAGAGTCATACAATACTACGACAAATAGTTTAATGAAATAAGGGAAGAGAAATAATAATTTTTACAGTTTAAAACAATAAAAATCCTAAAGTCAAAAAATCAATAAACTTAAACGATCTCAATTGTCATTTTACCTCCACTATAAATCTGGATCTATAGATGGTTTAACGCGTCCTAACATTGCCCCTTTCCATTTTTCACCAGCCACATCGTCAGAGATTAAGAAGATAATACTTTCGATCAAATCTAACGCGATAGGATGTGACGATATTAGTCGTCGCATGATCATCACTATTCTGGACCCTCTTCTTCCTGCTATAACCCATATTATAAATTCCTCTCTTGACACTGGCACTTTTCCTATTTTATGGCGTAAAGCCTTTGTACGCCCCCTTCCCAAAGTTCCCAATCCAACACAGCCTAATGATTTTCGGCCGATTGCCATCCTCCCTTTTATGTCAAAGGTGCTGGAGGCTTGTGTCCATAAGCAATTCTCTCAATTCGTTCACAAAAACTCATTAATGAACCCTCTCCAATCCGGATTTAGGCCCGGACATAGCACAGTTTCAGCGCTTTTAAAGGTGACTGGTGATATTAGGGCGGGAATGGAGAATGGTAAAGTCATGTGCTTAGTTCTGATCGATTTCTCCAATGCCTTTAATACTGTCAGTCACGATATTCTCCTTTCCATACTATCCCATCTTATGGTCTCTGACGAAGCATTGACTTGGTTCTCATCCTATCTTCGGGACCGCCAGCAGTTAGTCCAGTCTGGGGATTCTTCCTCATCCTGGCGCAGTCTGGAAGCTGGTGTTCCCCAAGGCGGTATTCTTTCTCCTCTTCTTTTCTCAACTTTTATTGACTTAATCACTCACAAACTTCAATGTTCGTATCATCTTTATGCTGACGACTTACAACTATATACAGAGGCAAGCATTGACAACTTAAACGACGCCATTGATGCTTTAAATAGTGACTTAGTCGCTATCAAAACATGGTCGGATAGTTTCGGTGTCACTGTCAATGCTTCAAAATGCCAAGCCATTTTATTAGGTGGGTCAAGAATGATGAGCAGAATTAACAGCAGCGGTCTTAGTTCCATTATTTATGACGGCACTGCAGTTCCTTTCAGCAATGTCGTAAAAGATTTAGGATTATATGTGGACTCGAGTTTTAAATGGCAAGATCAAGTAAGTAGTGTCTGTCAAAAAGTAACGGGAACTCTGCGTGCTCTTTATCGCCTGAAAAATTTTCTGCCGGTCAATATTAAGGCAAGGCTTGTGCAAACCTTAATATTTCCCATAATTGACTATGGTGATGTGTGCTACCTCGACCTGAATGCAGATCTGCTCAATAAACTTGATCGACTTCAGAATTACTGCATTCGATTCGTTTTTAACCTCAGAAAATATGATCATGTGTCCGCGTATCGTTCTGACTTAAAATGGATGCCTATTAGGCAGCGCAGATGTATGCGGGCTCTGACCACTTTGTTCTCTTTGTTAGATTCTCCAAATGCCCCCCCTTATCTCACTTCTCAATTTCAGTACTTATGTACCTCTCATCCTAAAAACCTTCGATCTTCTTCTAATCGTTTACTTGTCGTTCCCTCTCACCGCTCTGATATCACTCACTCTTCCTTCTTCATCAAAACAATTCATTTGTGGAATGAACTCCCGTTGGCCATTAGAATGTCCACCAGCAAATATAGCTTTAAAACCAAGCTGCGAAGCTTTTTACTGGAACAGACAATTTCGTTTAGTAGTTAGTCGACATAATTATGTATTAATTTTATGTAGTGTTATTTTATTATATGTTTACGTATGTGTATGTTTATATATGTATATATATATATATATATATATATATATATATATATATGTATGTAATTGTATATAATTACTGTGTAATTTAATTATTATATATTAATATAATATTTATGTTGAAATGTGATTTACTGCTTTAAATGTGATTTCCACCTCACATGTGCACCCTACCACTAATCTTCTCCACAACACCCTATGGTTGACTGGTAGAGAATGCCTACGGCATTAAGTCCGCCATTGTACAATTGTGCATTAAGAATTAAATAAATAAATAAATAAATAAAGAGAAAGTAAGCAAAGAGAATATAACCTACTGGAAGTAAGTGAAGTATTTAGATTCATAAGTATTCAGATCAGGAAGTAAGTGATTCATTCATATCGGACCAGCCAGTTGTATGCGCGCTATCAGTGCAAATTACACGAAAATTAAGAAATCGCGCAATTCGGACCGCAGCGAATGACATCTTTCGTTTGTCTGTCATCCTCTCCACTGAGTAAGTGAAGTGAGCAAGAAGAAAAAATAAAAGTTATTTTGTGATTTTTGGAATTGAAATCAGATTAATATATGTAATAAAACGCTTAAAAAAAGAAATTGTTTATGATGAACAACCCAGCAATGAATTCTGCCACTGTGAGTAGATAATATTAAGAGTTACATACATTGTTATGATTTTTTTGTACTTACTTTTTGTTTTAAATGCTTCAAATGCAGCAAATGATTGCGAATAACCCATTTTTATAACGCATTACATGGTATAATTCATCATTAATAACTAATATAACCGTTCAATATCTTAAATGTTAAAATTCAGTATTATTTGCCAAACAATGAGTTAGAGGGACCACTTTCTTAATATTTTATATTGTCAGATTTAGCTATCTTTATTCAAATATTTGGTTCCCCGGCTAAACTGTACTTCCAGGGCCTAGGTTAGTTTTGTGACCACAAAAATAAAATAAAAGAGACTTTCTACAAAAAACTTCAAGTATCACCTCCTGGGCCCTGGAAGTACAGTTTTACCGTTACTTCTGTTGTTAATAAGATATATGAAGTTGATGGTGGTCCCGCCATTCTGACGCCAAAACTTGTACCTGAAAATTGGAGGGGAAATACACTAAGACACATATTTAGTATCTCTAATCCATCTTCCAAATCGACCTTTTTTTTGTAATTATATCTAGTAGTATCACTGATGCAGCCAAATCCGTTAGACCAATTAGCCTAACCTCTTTGCTTTCAAAAACATTGGAAAGACTGATAGACCTATACCTTATGGATGGAGCACTGAGTAAGACTCTCCTGCACCCGCAACAACATGCCTACAGAAAATGCAGATCAACAGAGTTGACATTGCATGCAGTAGGTCACAGAATAGAGTCGGCAATCACAAACAAAATATCAACATTGGCAGCCTTCATAGTCATAAAAAGTGATTTTGACAAAACTTAAGTAAATATTTATGCAAAAAAATACAGGCAATTGGAGGTCTGTGAGAATGAAAAATGGTTTATTGCGATTTCCGGGAAAACTAACTCCTATGGAACAAATTTCTAATTGCATTGCAAAGTTGTATGTAATTCATTATAAGATCTTCAACTTGTGCATTTATACTTTTTTCACATAACTTAAAATATATGCGAAAAAACAGAATTACAAATGCACATATAAAATCTTAATAAATATAAATCTCGTGTCACAATGTTTGTCCTCAATGGACTCCTAAACCACTGAACCGATTATAATATAATTCGCACACCATGTGCAGTTCGATCCAACATGAGTGATAGGATAGTTTAAATCTCAAATTATAGTCGCAATTTTAATTTATTGCAAATTATTACTTTTGGGCTGTAAAGTTCGCCGAGTCAGCTAGTAAAGTTATAAATCTTTATATACTAATTTTAGCACATTATAAAAACGTACCAATGGCAGAACAAGTGATTTAAGTTTGTACTGAGGATATCCCTTGATATAATTACAAACTAATGAGAGATTCAGAAGGTTGATGAGAGGTACTAAATATGTGTTTCTGTGAATTTTCACTCCGATTTGCAGTTTTGAGTTTTGACATCAAAATGGCGGGACCCCCCTTTACTTCATAATATTATATCTTTTGAAAGAGGTAGGTACCAAATATTTAAATAAAGGTAGCAAATAGAACTAAATTAGCACTAACTCTGATGACGTGCAATATTAATATTAAGAGAGTGGTCTAATTAGGTACGTACTTATATAAAATACTCTGTGAATACTAAAGCAGTTAAATATATGTGAATTTTTCAACAACTTGAATTTGAAGTTGTTATTTATTGGTAACAGTAATGAGCTAAATTTTTTAGTCATCATTTAAATACTTGGGTAAATGAAATGAAAATGTTTCATTAGAAACATATGACAGCAAAGAACTTTACTGGAGCTTTCCTAGTTTCATTTAAGTTAACAAAATAGCTACATGTTAAGATTCTTTATTGTAAAGCGTCAAACTTGATTGATTGAACTCAATTACTAAGAACTTAGTACAAACACAGCATGAACATTCACTCAAAATAAGTCAATATTGCATGAAAATTATTCATTTGAAAATATTTACTGAGTTACGACATAACACAGCACAGAGTAATTTGTTTGTTTTTTTCCAAATTTATGCTCTTGTGACCCCTTATTAGTAAATGAGGATTAAGATTTGACTGCTTACGCTAT
Source organism: Chilo suppressalis (assembly GCA_902850365.2). Lineage (NCBI taxonomy): Eukaryota > Metazoa > Arthropoda > Insecta > Lepidoptera > Crambidae > Chilo > Chilo suppressalis. The sequence continues at coordinate 25,389,738 of OU963905.1, read as the reverse complement.
GTTTTATTCATATCACTCAAGCAAGTGCCATTTGTAATTCAATTAAAATAGAGACAAAACATAGAGCAACTAGTAGAACCTTATGCTTAGTTTATTATTTGGAGGGTTAGTGTTTTGTAAAAAGTTTTTTTTTTCTGTCATATTTTTAGGTTTCAGAAAATTTGACTAAAAGTAATAATGTACTTCTAAAACTATATATGTAATTCATTGACAGTCTTAATCCGCGTATCGACTGCGCGCGGCTGCCGCGCGAGCCATGTTCGACCGCGGCAAACCTGCGTTTTGGTGCGCGAGCCAATTTTAAGATCACATTTTCATATAGCGCGGCAGGTGATTCGTGAACAAACATTCATTTTGTGCGCGGCAACCATGGACCTATCACGTCAGCGACGTGCAGCTGCACGTCGCTGACGTGGCTTTTATCATTATATATCATATTATTCATAAGCGTTCGAGACGAGAACCTCGTTGGTTGATCAAAAAAATATATATGAATAGAATGCTACATGGTAGTTCATGGTAGTTTATTATGATATTCAGTGCATTTACTATTCCATAAGTAAGGTTTTAAGCCATATAATTTAATCAAATGCCGACACTTCTCGTTATCCATCTTGCCGCGCGTCTCTAAGTAAAAGGTCCGCCCCAATTGCGCACGCACAACACACTGACGCACTTTTGCCGCGCCACCAAAAACCGACCCGAACTAGTTCGCCGCGCGGCCGCCGCGCGAGCCAATGTTCGATGGTTTGCCGCGCGCAGTCGATACGCGGCTTTAGAGACAAAAAAAAACGCAAAACAAGAAAAATTGTAATATTTAATTTAGCAAAAATTAGGAAGAATTTAGAACTGAGCTGTATTTTAAAATCTTATGATTGTTATTGAAGGTCGTCTGTAGTTATTATTATTATGCTGTTATTATTTGCCCCCATTTTTGGTATTTGGGAGTATTAGTTTCCACTATGAAGCATTTTCTTTTACAATTTACTTATCCACGTACCTAGACTTAGCGTTGTCATGTTCATAATTATTTTGCTCATTTGCTTTGCACGGCTTGACCTGTAGACATGTGAATGCGTTACTTACAGCCGGGTGTGCCTCAGGTGCCGCTCCTGGATGACGACACCATTGCATTCGGGGAAGAGGACAATGCCAACAAACAATATGTGTGAGTATACTTTTATTTTGTTTGTATACCCTCCATAATGTATGTAAGGAAATAAGTATATAAATATAAATAAATAAATAAATCCAGAGAATCTTTTAAGGATAATGATTGGATTATACACATACATACAAACATACGCGCATACTATCACCAATGTATCCATTCTTTTAAGTTGGTTGTATTTTTAGGCCGTAAGTTATATATTGTTAATTTTTTACTTTCCCCATAGGACGGGCTTCGCCTAGTATTCTTACTACTTATTTTATTATTATGTGTACCTACCTACATTTAATATGACGACGACGAACCGCACCTAATTAATGTAAAACCTAACTTTAAGTGAAATTGTGTTATCACATAAGTGGCAATGTTTGTCTTTGTGAATAATAAAGATCTTTAAACCTAAAAACCTAGTGACTGTTATGTCTTATTGTAATTTTGTTTATGAAAAAATGGATTATTATTATTAAATATATATTTCCAACACTCACACCAATTAGCCTAGCCCCAAAGTAAGCTGTAAGGCTTGTGTTATGTGATGCTAGGGTAACGGATAGAATACATATACTGTACAAATATAAGTATATTTATATAGACACACATATTGAACATCCATGACTGGAGTACAAATGCTCGTATTCATCACACAAACATCTGCCCCCACCGGGTCCGAACCCGGGACCTCTCGAGTCGGCGACGCCATGAAACCACTCGGCCACGGAGGCCGTCGACAGTTAATAGGCACATTTGTGTTAATTAACTTTACCTAAGTATGTGACATATTCACATCCCATGCTGACATGATGCAACATGATAAGGTTAATCAACACCAGCCTAGTCTCTGCTGGGTAACAGGTATGGATGGTATAAGGAGATTGGTCCGTGACCCACCACGCGGACGCAGTGCGGATTGGTGGGTACTTACGACTGCAGATGCAGCCGGGACCAACGGCTTAACGTGCTTTCTGAAGCATAGAGGAGTTCGAGAGAGTAAATTTTTGCGCCGAACAGCTCTTCTCATTTAATGTAGGTACTTAAGAGCCCTTTCACATTTTTTGCAAAAAATCGTAATTTTTGAGCGCCTGTTTCCCCCTTAGAAAAGATTTTGACTATTTCCAATAGAAGTAAACAGTAGATTTATTCTTCCTATTGTAAGTTAATGTAGAATATTTGCAAATACTATTTTCCTTTTTTTGTACTGATCGTTCTAGCGCAGCTGGTTTACGGAAAAAACGATAATATGCACAACTTCAAACGCCTCAATCTCTAAATAATATTCAATAAATTATATCAAATTAATTACTACGACAAAATAAAATATGTTTTTGTTGTAACATAATGTATTAGAATTTTGATTTTCTATCTCATTCATTATCAAAAAACACATCTAACCTCCGTGAGTTTTCCAAAAAATAATGCAGGGTTACCTCGTATTTTGATATTGAATTAAATAGAATTACTATCAAAAACTTTCATAAAACTAATCTACCATCATTGAACTACTGAAATATGTATATATTTTTATAATTAGTTCATTAATCATTATTTTATAAGACTAGAAACATCACCCGTATAATGCAAAATACTAGTGCAAATCTACCTACGCGCCGATCAGTACGGCACCGGCGCAATTTTGTAAAAGGGCTCGTAAGAGCAGACGCGAGCTGAGAGACATTTGAGAAATAGGTATTTGAAAAAGCAATTATTGTCACGTATTGGCAAATACCGTGCGATAGGGACAACACTAAATAACGCTAAAAGTTACGTATAAAAATTGCAAAATTCGAGGTTTGTTTCTCGACGACTTTCTCCAAAATTAAACAAATGTAAAAAAAAACCCATAGAATAATAAGTAGTTATACTATCTACGTCTCTATGTTTTGCTTTTTTTGTAAATGCATTTAATTCTTTATTTATATCAATTTATTTATTGATATTTTCTGGTGGTGATAAAAATTTGTTAATTATTGTCATTATTAAGGGCTTCTTATGTCTTTAAAACACAAGTTATCGAAAAGAAGTAGACATAAGAGCATAGAATGAGTAAAATTATATTTTATGTATGAAAATAAATTATTTAGTAATAAAAATCAAGGAGGAATCAGTCAATAACGTTTGCATGGAAAAAACATTGCCGCCTAATCCTAAGAGAGGACTCTTAGGCGGCCTTTAGACCTACAATAACATCGTGCAATACTTTTAATGTACAATAAGATTGAAAGGTGCTCTGAATCCAATCAAGCAATTATATTGCACAATAATAGGAACTGCACAATGTTATCGTGTTCAATCAGAGAATTATTGATTGAGAAGTATTGATACCGTGTGTTTCTTGAGCTCCTTCCGGTAGTTACTTCTTAAAGAATTGATTTTTTTTTTTCACATCAGCTTTGCTTGCCTGTGGAAACATCTCTTTGTATTTAGACAACAATTTTTCGTAAGCAATGTTTTTTTATCACGGTCATCATATTCTTTGCTCTTGGCATTCCACAGAGACGGCAATTCTCTGAACAATTGGATACATTCACAGATAAACTCTCTTTCCTTAACTTTTGGATTTTTTTGTTCCGCCATTCGCATGCCGCATGCAAATGCGCGCGTGTACTCCTCGTGACAACGAACCCCAGATTGAAAATTATTGCGCAATATTAACCCTACACGATGCAATGGAAAAATATGGTGCCATAAAAATTAGACCCGCTCAAACTTTCGGTCAATCATTGCCCAATCTTCAATTTTAAATCTAATATAATTGACCGTTTAAAGGCCGCCTTAATAAGGAAGTGCTTGGTAAAGATTATTCAAATATGATTGTGTGTTGTTTAAAATATTAACTTGCCTTTTTTATTATAATTTCAAATTGGTTAAAATTAGTGGCACAGCAGTTGGCCCGTGGAGTGCCAGATTCTAGACCAGATTTGGTGTTGGGTGATTTCAGGGATCGTTTTTAAAGCGTCAATGCTTACATACCCTTACTTAGTTGATATAAACCCAGTATAAGGAAACAAGGCCATTAATCAAATAACTGCATCGGTTGCAGGCACCCATACATAGTGTTCTTCCACCTGGTGTTCCGGTGTTCAGCCATAGCGGTGTACATGCTGTGCGGATGGTTCTCCGATTCTTTCATTGCTAGCTTCGTGCTAGTCGTGCTGTTGCTCTCCGCTGACTTCTGGACGGTTAAGAATATTACAGGTGAGATTGTACGATAAAGCTTCAGCCTATTAATGTCCCCACTGCTGGGGCACAGGCCTTCCCTATGGATGGAATAGGGAGATTGGGCCATGACCCACCACGCGGGCACAGTGCGGATTGGCTTAGCGTGCCTTCCGAAGCATGGTAGAACTCGAGATAGCAAATTTTTGGTCACCCATCTAATGACCGCCCACTGCGTAAGTTGCTTAACTCCAACTATCGCAGCCGAGCGCGCTAACCACCCGTGCCATCGAGCTCCTCATATGAATATCTACTACATATGGTAGATATGCTCGTCGCGACACACACACACACACACACATTGACTGCTTTAGTAAAATCTGACATAAGAGTCACGCACTCATTGCGCGGAACACGGGCCGTTTCGTTTGTTGTTTTGGTTTGCTCTATTTCGGCATATAAATAATCTAAGCGATTAAGATATGTTACGAGTCTGGATCAATAGGGGTGATGACGGGGTAAAAATAATGGGACACGTATTTTTTCTTTGGGCAATCAACCAAAAAATTCCAAAGTTATAGCGCGTCAAAGTTTGGGAGTAGGGGCTCGTGACGTCACTTTTGAGTGAATAAGTGTACTCAAACTTGACGTCATGCGACTTTTGAAATCAATATATCTCTGCAATGTTTATATTATGTGAAAAAGGAAAAATACGTGTCCAATATTTTTTGATAATCTACCTGATAAACGAAGAAAAAAAAATTGTCATCATCCCTATTGGCAAGACAAATATAACTCTTGATAATAGGGTATTTGACAAGTTTTAGAAAACGATCTCACGTTTGGACTAATGTTTGTGGAGTCCGTAAAAAGTGGATATTCATCATTCTGTTGTGTATTTCAGTAAAAATAACCAAATCAAAAACTCCATTTTCAAGTTGCCGCGAAAACGTTTTTCTGGTAAATATGGCGTCTTACTAGTGTGTGACGTCACTTGACTGTTATCAAACGTCAAATGATACAATGTAATGTCACTTTAACCGGAAGTTTACTTGCGTGTGACATCATTTTAGGCTCCGCCAATCCCAAGCATTTTGTGTCACGTGACAATAAATAAGAAAACTATTATCTTTTTCGTGGGTTTTTGCCCGAAATGCGAAGAGATGGCGCTGTCTTGCAGCTTAAGAATGGCTAGAAGAATTTCGACGCGGTCCGTGAGGGCCGCGGTAGCACAATTTGTCAGTGCATTCGCCTGGATTGCGAAGGGTGCGGGTTCGAGTCCCGTCTGCTGCCTGGTCCGCGTGGAATTTTTTCTAGTTATATTTTCTTTAGAATTAAAAATATAACCTTCAAAAAGGTTTAAAGGCCGGCATCGCATTTGTGATACTCCTGGTGTTGCAAGTGTCCATGGGCGACGGTGATCACTTGCCATCAGGGGGCCAATCGCCTAACGGAAATGCTTTTGGGAAACGCTAACGCTTACGATTTTATATTGTTATTTCTAGCCGCCTGAGGTTTTCGAATACCTCACGCTCATTTTTTTTAATATTGTTATTACCAATGCAAAAGAAAAAGAAAGAGCGCGAGGCATTTGAATACCTCAGGCGGCTAGAAATAACAAAATAAAATCGTAAGCATTAGCGTTTTCCAAAGCATTTCCGTTAGGCGATTGGCCCCCAGGTGAGCCGTCTGCTCGTATGCCCCCTATAACATAAAAAAAACCTGGGTGCAGCGTCCATACATTTTTGCCCAATGTCTTTTATAAATTTAAAACCATGCCAAAAGCTCACTGTAGGTGTGTCATTTAGTTTTATACAGATCTTGTAAAAAAATATATGTAATAACTAGCGGCCCGCCCTCGCTTCGCTTCGGTGTAGAGCTGAAGTGTAGACTACAGTTTTTGTTCTCAGGCTTGTATTATACACAATGACATTCATCTATGATTCTTCTTATACCTGCATGCAAAGTCTCAGCCCGATCGGTTTAAAATTGACAAAGTTTCATACGAACTTTCATTCCCTATTTTATCCCCTTGGGGGTAGAATTGATCAAAATCCTTTCTTAGCGGTTGCCTACGTCATAACATCTGCCTGCATGCCAAATTTCAGCCCGATCCGTCCAGTGGTTTGGGCTGTGCGTTGATAGATCTCTATGTCAGTCAGTCACTCTTGAGTTTTATGTATATAGATACTGTTTTGTTCGCCAGCTCTCTGACACAAGAACTTTAGTAACGTTCAAATTGAAATGGTTTTACTATACTATTTTTCAGGCAGATTGTTGGTCGGGCTGCGCTGGTGGAACTACGTGGACGACGACGGGAAATCACACTGGGTGTTTGAGGCCAAACAGGTAATGGTAAAGTGAACCTTATTTATTATTTATTAGAATATAACGTGAATTTTAAGTCACCTGTGAAAGTTAAAAATGTGTTTTTTTTTAAGTTTTACGGCCGTGAATTTCTCCATTTCGGCCATTCATTAGTTAAATTCATCATTTTAAATGTCTTCGAAGGTATTCATTACATATTCAAATAATATAGGATATATTATTTTAATGTGTATTAGTGTTTTGTATGATACATGACAATTGGCTGGGCATTCTGCAGTTATTGGCCATCTATCAATAAGATTCTCTGTATAAAGAAGGCAGGACATTCTAAAATAAGATGCTGTAAAGTTTCCACGCTCTTGGATTTACAATTCCGACACTCATTTTGGTCTTCTGGTTTAATTCTGTTTAAATGCTCCCGGAATCTTCCATGACAAATTCGTAAGCCGTTCATAGTTGTAATATATTTTCTAGATGGATTTTTCAATTTTTGGTGCCATGGCTTCTTAGGTATCACATCTTGTATGTTGGCATAGCATACTCCTTTAACTTTTCTAGTTTCTTCCATTGGGAAATTTATTGTATTGACAATCTTAATAGAGCAGTGATAAACAGTAAACAAACATACTCCACCCCCTTTACAAAAATATTGATTTATGTCGTTTACAAAATATCCTAAACGCTGCAAATTTTGAAATAAATTACCTATTATGGAATTATTATCCGTTAATACTACGTAGATCCTAAAAGTAGCTTTATTTGAATAAATTTTTATAATAGGGTATTTGACAAGTTTTAGAAAACTCTCTCGATCTCACGTTATGTTTATGGAGTCCGTAAAAAGTGGATATTCATCATTCTGTTGTGTATTTCAGTAATAAAAATAACCAAATCAAAAACTCCATTTTCAAGTTGCCGCGAAAACGTTTCTCTGGACAACATGGCGTCTCACTGGTGTGTGACGTCACACGACTGTTATTAAAACATCAAACGATACAATGTAATGTCACTTTAACCGGAAATTTACTTGCGTGTGACGTCATTTTAGAATCCCAAGCGTTTTGGGTCACGTGACAATAGATAAGAAAACTATTATCTTTTTCGTGGGTTTTTATTAAAACTATGAATATTTTTTTTGTAAAAATAGTAAAAACCCCTGCCAATATTCATTCTAAACACAGATGCTCACAATTGGCGCTTTATTTTTAATACTGTCAAACACCCTATTAGTGTGTTAAAGTGGAGCTATTTTTCGTAAAAAAATATATGTAAAGAAACAGAAATATAACCAAAATCTTTGTGTGAACTAACTAGTAAAGTTTCACAGATAACTCAAAATTCAGGGTGTATATTTTCTACATGTCTTGATTATAATCTTGATGGTAACGCTTTTCTTATCTCCTTCATCTGTATTTTCAACTTTGTCTTATGACTTTCAAATGTTTAAAATTTAAGAAACAAATAAAACAATCATAGAAACGTACACATTTATAATATTAACTAGCGGCCCGTCCCGGCTTCACACGGGTGTATTAAATACCATGGAAACATAATGAATCAGCAATTACCTGATTTTTCAGCTTCTAAGTAAATAGGTCGGGTATATTAAATCTATTAGTTAAGAGTTTCTTTTAGGCATATAGATTGAATATATTTTTATCTCGAAATTCCCAAGGGAACGTGAACTTCGCGGGTCAAACCGCGGGGCGCAGTTAGTAATAACATATTAGAGCAAATTTGCTAACTATATATTCTATAGATAATTTTGCTATCCTTATTAATATAATCGTATAGATAGGAAGGATTTTTATTTATGTTTAATTGATTAATTTATGTATGAAAGCTAATGGCTCAATGGCACTTGGTCGTTAGCCCGGATTCGGGTGCCCGAAAGACATTACTCGAATTCTGGCATCCGAAGCAATATTTAAACTGGGATACGGGCTGGAAAACGGTTTCGGGTAACCAAAACAAAAACTGTCCGAATACGGGCGTAATCGACTCCGTTCATTTACACTTAGTCGTTTACCCGAATTCCATTGGCACTCTTATTCGGGCTAATGACCAAATGTAATTGCGCCATAAAGAACGGATATAAGTATACGATGTTGACGACCTCCGTAGCCGAATGGTTTGTACACCGTAATTAAAGCATGTAATTTAAATGAATATTTTCGAAGATATTACAGATTATGTTGTTTTTTTTTAAGCATTTAACTGCTAGATGTTTAAATCTAAAGAAAAGTTTACTAGAAAAAAAATCCACGCGGACCAGGCAGCGGACGGGACTCGAACCCGCACCCTTCGCTATCCGGGCGAATGCACTGACCATTATGCTACCACGGCCCTATTCGCCGCGTCGAAATTTTCCTAGCCTTAAGCTGCAAGGCAGGGCATTGTGGATTACCTACAATGCGAAAAGATGGCGCTGCCTTGCAGCTTAAGGCTAGGAAAATTTCGACGCGGCGAATAGGGCCGTGGTAGCATAATGGTCAGTGCATTCGCCCGGATAGCGAAGGGTGCGGGTTCGAGTCCCGTCCGCTGCCTGGTCCGCGTGGATTTTTTTTCTAGTAAACTTTTCTTTAGATATTACAGATTTTAAAATTCAGGGACATAGCGGTTCCGACGCTACCGGGCGGGGGGCCTGGCGACGTATAATACAAGTCTGTGAACAAAAACTATAGTCTACACTTCAGCTCTACACCGAAGCGAAGCGAGGGCGGGCCGCTAGTTTATTATAAGTATACTAGCAAACCAGTGAACCAAATGTTCACCAAACCTGATTAAAAAAAAAATGTATCTAATTAATTGAGAACTTCGGAGATTTTTTGTGGTTTCGTTTGAAATTCGTGATTTCTCGAAAACCGGAAGTGCTACGTTACTCAAATCCGGTTTGTAGTCTTATCAGACTATTCTCAACTTATAACTTAAACATTCTCTTTATCTATCTCTTACGGTTTGGCCGCTGAAACAGCACCACGGACGGACGGACGGACGGACTTTTCTAATAGATAAGAGATGTTTTTCAGAGTCGCGTGAACCGCAACGAGAGCCGTTTGTTCTGGCTGGGGTTGGTGATGTGCCCGCTGGTGTGGTCGGGATTCTTCCTCATCTGCCTGTTCGGCTTCAAGTTCGAGTGGATGGTGAGTTGCCATTACAATAAACACTACTTATAGACCACGGCGAATGCCTTTGGTAATCGTAATTTGGTATTGCAGTAAACATAGGGGCCGTCCATATATTACGTCATTCTAAATTAGGGGGGGGGGGTTGGTCTGCGGATGACGGTAAATGATAGATAGGGGGGGGGGGGGGAACGTCATTCTTATTTATTTATTTATAGTTTATTGTTCACGTACAAAAAGATTATTTCTAAAAAGAAATTTCTTCCAGCACACCTAGTAAGTGAGACTGCAAATGTGAGAGGCGGGTAAGACGCGTACAATACTAAAATAACTCATAATAAACATACATAATGCAACATAGATGTACACAAATACAGTAATAACTACAGATAAAATACTCTAACAATAATATTACATATAATACTAGCTTTTCTCAAATCTGCAATGTTTTAATTTTGTCAAACTGGTAATGACGTCAATTTTGGGAGAAGGGGGGGGGGGGGGGGTCATTAAGAAATGACGACGGGGCGGGGGGTCTAAAATCTGAAAAAATCGATGACGTAATTTATGGACGGCCCCATATACATCTTTTGCATTATTAAATTTAATTTTATTAAAAGCACGATTTTATTTTACGTATTTAGACAGTAGACAGTGGAATAGAAAACAAAATTGCTCATACGCCTCGTTGATGCTGCTTAAACATTGACTTTATTCAGCTTTTATTTTTTAATTAGCACCAAAAATTTTGATTTTCCAGTGTCGATATACACCCAAAACATAAAAATTCAGATAATTGTTGACTGTAAATTTGTTTATTAATGTTATGAAATATGTTAATTAATGAAAGATATTTCTTTAAACATGTAAAAATTATATTTAATATTATTTTGCCTTATAATATTGTGCAAATATAAAATAACATTAAAAAAAAGCTGATTAAAATATTGTTTTTTAGTGAAATAGTGCATTTAATTTTTATGTTTTTTTTCATAGGACCATCCTGGACAATCTTCTCTATCAGTAAAACCACATAATATGATAGTGATTAAAAAATAAATATATTTTATCCCAAAAATACAAATACAATACAAATATAATAAAAAAACACGTCATTCGAATATATTATTATTTTTACCTATTACTCTTCTAATTTCATCATCATCAGCCTATTAATGTCCCCACTGCTGGGGCACAGGCCTTCCCTATGGATGGAATAGGGAGATTGGGCCATGACCCACCACGCGAGCCCAGTGCGGATTGGTTGATGCTAACGACTGCAGATACAACCTTGACCAACGGCTTAACGTGCCTTCCGAAGCACGGAGGAACTTGAGATAGTAAATTTTTGGTCACCCATCCAATGACTGACCTCTGCGAAAGTTGCTTAACTTCAACGATCGCCGCCGAACGCGCTAACCACTTGCGCCATCGAGCTCCTCTCTTGAGAAAATCTTCTAATTTGTCAATTTATATTTGTTTCCTATATTAAACAAAACACTTCATGAACAAGTATAAAGATCTCCTCTTGATTAATTTCAATTATTTTTGTATTTTAAATAAATAAATAAATAAAATAAAATAAAATTCATTTATTTCGAGCAACATAACTCATAATCATAATAATAATACATAATCAATTATTATATAAATAGGCACATGTCACTAAAAAATACACCTAATCATTTATTTAATTTAATAACATTGATATTAAATACAGAAATATTATGTTCCAGTTGTTAGTGCTGATAGCGCTGACGTTGAACGGTGCAAACCTGTACGGGTACATCAAGTGCAAGTTCGGTGCCCGGTCGAATCTTCAAGATGCCACCACACAGTTCGTTAAAACGCAATTTCTCAACAATGCCACTGCATTAATATTCAACAGACCACCCAATCCACCGAATACTGCGAATACTGGAGTCATATAACTTATTCAAGTAATTAACTTAATTACAATATTATGGCATTTGACGGATTTTCATCAGTGAGTGTATTTTTTGTTTGTAGCGAAAAGGTGATATTGTTGTCTCTATGTTATTGAATTTAAGCAGATTTTCTTTTAAATGACAGTAAAAATATTGAAAGTTTAGCTAATCTAAATAGGCTATTTGACAGTATGAAAAATAAAATATCAATTGTTGGCATCCTTTTCTGTATTTAATATGAATATAGAAATAGCTATTCGGGAAGACCAAATAATGTATAACTTTTCTAACGAAATTATTAAGTAGAAACGCTTTTTTTGTCTCGTGGTCACGCGACTAAAATGACGTCACACGCCAGTAAACTTCCGGTCAAACTATTGACATAACATTGTATCGTTTGACGTTTTAATGGCAGCCGTGTGACGTCACAAAGCAGTGAGACGCCTTACTGTCCAGAAAACGTTTACGCGGCAACTTTAAAATGGTATTCTTGATTTTTTTTTTTTACTGAAATACGCAACAGAATGATGAATAACCACTTTTTACGGACGCCATAAACATATAAGTATATTAAGTAATACGTGAAATCGTTTTCTAAAACTTTATTTGAATGTTTTATTTGAATATGACCCTTTATATTAATTGTACATATTACGATTGATTAAACTAAATCATACCAGCTATTTGCCTTAAATTTAATCGAAGCTAAATTCAAACGGTGGCGAAAGATATATTTAACCGCTAAATATGTGTAGTTAATTAGAAATAGAATATTTGACAAGTATTAGAAAACGATCTCACGTTATTGTCTAATAATTATGGGGTCCGTAAAAAGTGGATATTCATCATTCTGTTGTGTATTTCAGTAAAACTAACCAAATCAAAAACTCCATTTTCAAGTTGCCGCGAAAACGTTTCTCTACACAATATGGCGTCTCACTGGTGTGTGACGTCACACGACTGTTATTAAAACATCAAACGATACAATGTAATGTCACTTTAACCGGAAGTTTACTTGCGTGTGACGTCATTTTAGGCTCCGCCAATCCCAAGCGTTTTGGGTCACGTGACAATAGATAAGAAACTATTATCTTTTGCGTGGATTTTTAGTAAAATTATGAATATTTTTTCTGTAAAAATAGTGAAAATCCCTGCCATTATTCATTCTAAACACAGATGCTAACAATTGGCACTTTATTTTTAATACTGTCAAATACCCTATTGTTTTATTTAATTATCTAAGCAATCATTTAAATAATACAAAAAAAGTATTGTTTTTGTATATCGATTGAAAATATTAAAATAAACATATCACAGGATGGTGATGAAACATACATATTTCATCAGAGTACAGCAAGTGAACTGGGGCTCTACTCTCTTTCTCCGAAACGAACTTTGGATAACGAAGTTCAAACGAGATTTAATTTCTTCAATTTAAGGTTATACTTAATTTGAACAATTAACTATTAAATCGAAGCTTTCTTTGAGAAGCCTTAGAAAATCTACACCTTAATTTATATTCCGACGACGAATATTGTTATAATTAAAAATGAACCAGAAACATTGTAAGAAAAGTGCGAATTTTCGATCGAAATTTCGTTTTTCGTTAAATTAGAGTGGGCCTCCTGTTCAATTTTGTTTTATTATTTGTTCTATACATATACTGGAATAATATTCGAAATTGTGTAAAGAGCAAAAGAGCTAAATATCCTTTGTTACTCGCACGGAATGTGTATGAAAAAATTTTGTCTGCATAACATATAATTGCCCATACATAGCTCTACTTCCCACTTATTTTTGTCTTCATATAAAATAATATAAATATAAGTGTGTACAGTTTTTTAAGCATGAAAACGTAACAGACAAACATAATTACTTTCAGATTTATAATATGTATATGTTTCAAGGAAAGTGACTAGATCTATTTAAAATTGTTATTAAAATAGTGCTGCGTTATCAACATCTAAGCAGATACTTATTCACTTACTGTATTTTATATGTAATTGAAAATATATTGTGTAACTAAACTCATTATAAATATGTATATTAGGGATGTCTGGGTAAAGTTAACTAAATTCTGTTTATTTCGTCAATTTGATTATCAAAAAACAATGGAAAAGTATTTTTTCTTTTGTCAATCAACCAAAAATATTAAAAAGAAAAAGTACATTAAAGCTTGGGAGTGGGGGGTCGTGACGTCACTTCTAAGTAAATATTGCACCAAGTCGTGACGTCATGCGTCATTTCAAATCAATATATCTTAGAAACGTTTTGAACTTTTGATTATGTGAACAAAGAAAAAATACGTGTCCAACACATTTTGATAATCTATCTGATAGAAGAAGAAAATAAGTTATTCATCATCTATATTGTGACAATGTTATGTCATGTGAAAATAATGAATGAATGACACACGGACTGAAATACTGTCTACAGGAAGTTATTATAGTCTTAGTACGATTATTACATTCCTATTTATTGTTATTGTACGAAATGTGTTATAATTTGTAAGTGCATGTATTTTTATAATCTTACTAGCTGACCCAGCTAACTTCGTACCGCCATAAAAATAGGAATTTGGTGTTAGAAGAGTCAAAATTTAGGGGTGTATTTTTAATGCCACATTATAAAAAAAAATGTCCAAAAAATAAAAAGTTATGAATGGACAACCCTTATCACTTAGGGGTATGAAAAATAGATAGCTGTTTCTCAAACCTACTGATAAGCATATAAAATTTAATAAAAATCAGTCAAGTTGTTTCGGAGTACTATGGTAACTAATATAATGACACGAGAATTTTATATATAAGATCATCATCTCATCTTTTCCAACTAGTGCATCTCCAATTGACCTACTCTATGACAAAATAACTGGAAAAATAACATATAATATTTATTACTATCTAAGTCGAAAGTCGCTTACACCCTATCGTCAAAGTTTATATGATTTCTTACCATTACCGAGATCAAATTGAAGCTATTTTGCGCCTTCAGTGGTAGAACGCCAACTTGTTCGGTCATTGAATGTTTAAAACTCAAATAAAATACACAAAATAGTAATTTAACATCTCTGAAGTTAAGCGCAAATGTTGTTTTGATTGTAAGCGAGGATGACCCCCGAAGATAGCAAAATTAAAATTCGTCCGACATAATACCTCGTCCGGTCTGAACTTAGGCGATGGATTGATTGATTGATTTGATTGATTTGCGTTTTTTTATCTAATTGCCCACCAAGACCATCGCTAAGCATTTAACTTTAGTTCTGATTGCACTGAAAATGTAAAAAGTAAAGTACACTATATTTTGAGCTAATAATAAAATTCAATACTTTTTGCTAAATGGCTAAATTTGTTTGATAACAAATGAGAAAAAACGGTAGGCTGATCTTTAAGGGGTGTATAGTAGGGATGGTATAGTTAGTATGTATTTATTATTTTAAGTTGTTGCAGTGCTCCGTTAAGCGAGTCATATAGGTACGCCTCTACGCTGATTATGCACTCAAAAAACATGTTGTAATATGAAATAACGTCCTTAAATACTACCTCTACAGTATTGTTGTTATTAAACAACAAAAAATCCAGTATCACAGAGAGATAAATAATTATTCAAAACTCAAAATCAAAATCATAGCTCACGAAAAATGCATTTAAGTTTTTCAATATATTTTAATTAACACTATCTAGGGGCAGATTGTATAGTTGAAATTGAATACATTGAAATTTTAAATAATTTTTAACAGGTATGTATATTTTAAAGTAAAGTAATTTGTCTAGCATCTTGTAAAATTTATTTATTTAATATTTAAATGCTTTAGTAATAAATATGTACAGGAATTGTGTTTATGCCCTGTATTTGCCCTTCAAAATATTTTTATAGCTTATTAAATGAATTCAATCAACAATTCTTTAGATACCGGGTTGCTTACAAAATCAAAGCTCAAAACTGTAGTATGTTTAAACTTATGCAGCTACATTCGATTCCCAATTCAGGCGCGGTCCGAAGGGGGGGGGGTCCACAGGGGACATGACCCCCCCCCCCCCCCCAAAATCAAAGGTCAAATAGAAAAATCTCAAAAAATTGCCAAATAATAAAAGGAAAAAAATATAGTTTGCTGACATCTAGTGGTGTTTTTATGAACTACGTACGATGGTTAAAATAACTTGGAAATGACATCTAGTACTAGTTTAGAAACAAGGAATCGAACTACGTAGTTTTGGTAATCCCGTGAACTTAGAATCTTGAAATTTGGTACGAAGTAACGTCTTATAGTACAGATAAAGGAAAAATTGAGAAAACCGTAATTTTTTTAGTTACATCATATAATAAAAAATATTTTTGAAAATTCAGGTTTGTACGGAACCCTCGGTGCGCGAGTGCGACTCGCACTTGACCGGTTTTTTTTATTAGTGTAGTGAGTGACCCCCTCCAAAATTTCAGGCTGCGACCGCGCCTGTCCCAATTAACATTGATAAATGTTTTAAAACAGTTTAAGTTGAACCTAATTTATTTATTTATTAGGACCACCAGAGAAACTTACATTAAATCTTATGTTTAAACATTATAGTGATACATACAAAATGCAAAATTCTATTGAAGGTAGCCACATCATGCTTAAGAGGCAGTACGAACCGACCGGATTTTAATTAAATAAAGAAACAGAAAGACAAACTAAAACAACATAATAAATAATGAAATTTAAAACCTAATAACAACTATCTCACATAAGAATAAGTTTACAAATAACAATATGTTACTTCGCCTTCACTTTTTCCTTATAAATTATATCTGTTACTTTGAAAAAAACGATAAAAGTGAAAAATTAAAATGTGAAATCAACCTTATGACCCACAAAATAACATATTTTTACCAGTCGTTGGCCAGCGAGTTACGTCTTTTTGTATTAACAAAACTAATTTGAAATAAGATATCTTTAGGGTACCGAGACGGATTTTACGCGCTGACCCGTTATCTATAGAATTGTTAATTGAAGTTCCACCAGTAAATGACTCATGGGCTTAATCATGTTTGATTTATTAAAATTGTTACCTATTTTATCCAATCATTAATTATTTCATTATTGTTGTTTGTCCTGTTTCTATAGGTACATAGCATAATGATATATTAAGAAGACTGTAAATAGATAGTTAAAGAAATGTATGTGTTTTGAATAAATTTTAAATATAAATAAAATGTGTATTATTTCTACTTCTATCTAATTAAAAATATAAACCAGTTAAAGCAGTACTACACATATATATTTTATCCATAGACTTTTTGAAAATATAAGAATTACAAAAGATTCGATTAAGTTGTTCGAATAGATTTTTACGAAATAAGTTTTCAAGAAAATATTTGCAAGTTTAAAGAAACTTTAAATTAATCCCTAGTATTATTTTTTATAACTGAGTGAGTTTTCAAGACCTGGATGAAATAATAATTACAGTAAAAAATATGCTCCAGGTGAGGCTCGAACTCACAACCCCGGCATTACTCACACGTACACTGTCTTATAAGTACCGTGCGCTAACCAATTGCGCCACTGGAGCTATGACTAGTGAGCTGAAAATAACGATTCAATTTTACGCAACCACTATAGTCAAATGAAGCACTCTTTAGTGATAAGAAACGTCAAAATTTGCCGTGCAAATAATTATTTTACACGTCTTCTCAAAGCTAAATAAATAAAATAATTGTATTGAAATGTGTAAACCGATACTCAGATAGTGAAGAAAGATTGGGTAAAAAAGTTTAGAAAGTAATACTGCTGTGTTTGACAGAACGAAAGAAAAGAAAAATATAAACAAAATGGAAACGTCATCTGTGCTGTGTTGTGTTTGTTAAAATGTAATTTCTCGTGCTCCTCAGTCGATTTTAACACTAAAGGTCATCGTTACCTGTTGTTCATAATTGTGTAATGGTGCTACAAGTATTTTCTAATGTGACCTCAAAATGAATTGGTTCGATACGTCAGGTTTGACCAGTTTGGCTAAGACTGCGCTGAAGGAGGCACAAAAAACAATTGATAAAGCTCTAGATATCCAAGACGATAGCAGTGAGGAGCGAGAGGATGAGCCTCCTACGCCAAGTAAGGCTAAAACATCACCTAGTGCCAGTAATACGCCTCAAAATGATAGCACGGATTTTTTCTCTTCCTGGGGCTTGACTGTCAGTGCAGAGAGTTCTAAGGATGAGCCAATCAACGAACGGCCCGTGGTTACAGAGAGCCCCACCAAGTCCACATCGCAAAGTATGTGGGGCTCTTTTGCTGGTTCCTTCTTTGAACAACCTAAAGGTTCAGATGCTGAATCTGCTATAGTTAGACCGCCTAAAGCCAAATCTATGAACATCATAGCTGATGTTAAATATGGAAGTCAAGATGATCTCTTTTCCAAAAGTCAGCTTGTAATGTCAGATAATACTGATGTGTTGGATTTTAAGATAGCAAAAACAAAAGATGAAGCAGTAAAAGTCGATGAAAGGCGTGGATCGTCTAGGTCAAATAGATTATCACTTGTTTCAAGCAGAAATAGTTCTGATTCTGTGGAGGTGTTGTCACAAAGTCTGAAGACGACACCCGACTCAGAAGCAGCTTCTGGGCAGTCTATGTCACATAGCAGCAGTATTGGACAAAAAATTAATTCTGAGTCAGTTGAGATTTTACCTGACAGCCTTGTTAGTCCCAGTTCTATTGAGTGCCTTGGCTTCGACAGCTATTCCAGTGATAAAAATAGCAGCAGCACGTCATCTAACCTCTCACCATGTGATTTAAGTGATAAGAAGTCAACTCCAGTTGGAGACAGAACCGAGAGGGCCGAGACCGCTGATAGTGTTAGCTTAGTAGCAGATGATGATGAAGATACTATGTCATACAATTCCATTTCTGAATGTACAGCTCCAACTGTTTTGGATACAGACGATAAATCTGCTAGTCCTTTCTCAAAGTCATTTAGGGGGGAAAGTAGAAAAATGATTGATAAAGAATTTATACACTTGGAACAACCAATATTAACTCCAAGAATGCAGATAAGTGAGAATTCCTCTAATGATGGCTCCTGGTCAGACAGAACATTGAACGCTGATAATGACAGTATTAGTTTAGAACCTAACTTTGGGGAACCAAAAAAAGAGATTGAGCATGAAGATAGTATGTTGGTTGAAAAGCTAAGTGACTCTTCATCATTTTACAATGTGAATGTTAGAGGGGACATGATAAGGTCTGAGAGTTCAGCATTTGTTAATGTTGAGAAACAACAATGTACTGCATCAGAGAGTGGCGAGTCATCCAGAAAAGAAAGCAGCATTAAAGAGAGAACCTCTCCCATAAGTTCTGACAGTAAAAGTGATTTGGTCAAAATTGGCTCTGACAGAACATCTGGTCATACTTCCGGTGATGAACTAGAAACTACCACTTCATCCGACATTGAAATAATTCCAAGTCCAAATGGTGACAATGGACATGGGTTTTGTAGGAATAGTCCTGCAAAATATGCATTTAAGCAATCAAAATTCGATGGGACTACCTCTCCAAATCTTGTAGACTTGGTGTTAGGGAAGTCCCTGGCTACCAAAATACGTGGGCACAATCGAGAGTTGTCTGAGGCTTCAGTTCAAAGTAACACAAGTGATGAAAGTCAAGGTTCAGAAAATGAGAAACTTATGCGAAGACTGTGTGAGATGGCTGAGATCTTGGAGGCAAGAGAGAACAGACTGATAGAAGTTAGCAGGAGTAATGCAGAGTTGGCTGAGAACAACGCTGAGTTGAAGAGTCAGCTGGAGTCCATGCAAGCGAAGCATGAAGGAGGCGACATCAGTGTCATAACTGAAGATTATACTCAGAGAATGTCTGCATTAGAGAAGAAATTTCAACAGGCTATAAGAGAAAAGGTATGCTTTTTGTTTTGGCATAAAATTATAATAAGTTTACTTGAGGTTTTTCTTCATAAAACAATACCATTTCAGACATTTTCTCCTATTTCAAATAGATTTATCTACTCATAGAAATAGGATCTGAAAATATAGCTTTCTATTCCTTCTAATCTATTGTACAGACTGGAAAAATAATGCTATTCACGTTTTTATCTTGATCTCAATATTTTAATTTGAAATCAATATACTTCTTGAACATGTGGTTGGGGTAAAAACTGCACCTTTCAAGGTTGTATCATACTTCCAATTTAAAGAAAAATAATTATTTAAAAATATTTTTGGCTCCCCCTACCAGGATCAGTTAAGGAAACAACTAGATACTTTGAAGTCAGAGTCGTCGTCCCGCAAGAACTCGTCTGAGCTGGAGAATGCCCTCAAGGAGAAGGACGAGGTGATCTCCCAGTTGCAGGAGGAGGGAGAGAAGCTGGCGCGGCAGCAGCTGCAGCACTCGAACATCATCAAGAAGCTCAGGGCTAAGGAGAAGGATAATGAGCAAGTCATCAAGAGCTTGAGGTGAACTGACTGGCCTGTTTAGGGCCAACATAATCATTGCGTAATCATCTGTACTTAATCATCATAATCAGCCTATTGGACATCAATATAAATAATACAAATATATCACAAACAATAACAATATATCATGGCACAGGCACAGACCTTCCCTATGAATGGAATAGGGAGATTGTGACATGACAAAACCAAGAGGGCCCAAGGCAAATTACAGGTGCCAACGACTGCAGGGACCAACGAAGGGCGACGCACGACTTCCGAAGCGCTGAGGTTATTAGGAAAAAAATCGGTTCACCCATCTAAGGACTGGCCTTTGCAAAAGTTGCTTAACTTTCATGATCGGAGATCGAACACCTTAACTGAAGTTAACCACTGGTGCCATTGAGCTTCGCACCTGTACTTTTTGTTTATTACTAGGGAATGAATTCCTTTGTACAGTGCTTAAGCAGTTAAGAATAACAAATATACGTACATAAAAGTAAATTTACTTCTAAATATATTGGATTTTAGCATACATTTTTTTAGCGTAGGCCCTTTATAATGATTATTTCACCCTAGGGATAAAATAGCCGAGCAGGCGAGCGAACTGGAGCGCGTAAAGCGATCTATGGCAGCCAAGGAGGAGCTGGAGGTGAACCAGATTGAGGCCGTGTACCGACTCAACACTGCCAACAAGCGGCTGCAGCAGGAGCTCGCTGAGGTCAGTATCATTAGGCAGGTGACGATGAATGTAGCCGCAGGGATAAGAGGTGAACCAGATTGAGGCCGTGTACCGACTCAACTATTCAACAAGCCGCTGCAGCATGAGCTCGCTGAGGTCAGTATCATTAGGCAGGTGACGATGAATGTAGCCACAGGGATAAGAGGTGAACCAGATTGAGGCCGTGTACCGACTCGACACTGCCAACAAGCGGCTGCAGCAGGAGCTCGCTGAGGTCAGTATCATTAGGCAGGTGACGATGAATGTAGCCGCAGGGATAAGAGGTGAACCAGATTGAGGCCGTGTACCGACTCAACTATTCAACAAGCCGCTGCAGCATGAGCTCGCTGAGGTCAGTATCATTAGGCAGGTGACGATGAATGTAGCCGCAGGGATAAGAGGTGAACCAGATTGAGGCCGTGTACCGACTCAACACTGCCAACAAGCGGCTGCAGCAGGAGCTCGCTGAGGTCAGTATCATTAGGCAGGTGACGATGAATGTAGCCGCAGGGATAAGAGGTGAACCAGATTGAGGCCGTGTACCGACTCAACTATTCAACAAGCCGCTGCAGCAGGAGCTCGCTGAGGTCAGTATCATTAGGCAGGTGACGATGAATGTAGCTGTAGGGATAAGAGGTGAACCAGATTGAGGCCGTGTACCGACTCAACACTGCCAACAAGCGGCTGCAGCAGGAGCTCGCTGAGGTCAGTATCATTAGGCAGGTGACGATGAATGTAGCTGTAGGGATAAGAGGTGAACCAGATTGAGGCCGTGTACCGACTCAACTATTCAACAAGCCGCTGCAGCATGAGCTCGCTGAGGTCAGTATCATTAGGCAGGTGACGATGAATGTAGCCGCAGGGATAAGAGGTGAACCAGATTGAGGCCGTGTACCGACTCAACTATTCAACAAGCCAAGTCAGTAATATTGAAAGATTTACAGTAAAGAGTTATGGTTAACTAGCGACCACCCGCGAATTTGCCCCGGTCAACTTTATTTTTTTTGAAAATCCTTCAAAAACCTAACACTTTTCCTAATGTATCCTATGTCTCAATCCAGGTCCTAAACTGCCTATGCCTATGCGTACCAAATTTCACCCGAATCCGTTCAGCAGTTTTTGCATGAATGAATAAACAAACATACAAACTTTCACATTAATTATATTAATAGGATCCATATAGCGCAGAGTCGAAGCGCATCGAGGCGTCATTCAGAAACGTAACATAGCAAATTCACCCTTATCTCTGCCACTTGATGCACATATTCCTTCGGAGCTTATACGCGTAAATAAAACTGGATGGGGATGTGTGTGTTGATGTTGATCCGCCCAATGAAAGCCTCGTGCGACCAAGTTTCCATCCTTATGTTTTGTGAACGATTGTGTGATAAAGTAAGTACTCCACTAACCCGATTCCATTAATGAAATATGTCTGGAAAATAGGAGCGTCTGAATAGCGTCGTCCATAGAGGTGGCGGGATAGGAATTAAAGTGAAATTCGCGCGTTACAGCGGTGCTGAAATTAGCAACGAGCGCAACTGCACAGGTTTTAGTATAGTGAAATGAAATGAAAAGTCATTCAGTCTAGGCTGTTACAAGCACTTGTGAAGGTCAAGAAGCTACGCCATCGGTTCGCAAAACTACGGCGGGAGACCTTGTACTGAGAAGAACCGGCAAGAAACTTAACAAGGGCTGTTTTTTTCCCTGTATTGTTATATACAGAGTCGTCAAGTTGAAAAATGACTTCATAGATACGTCTGATGCGCCTAGAAATCAAATGTTCATTTGCCTTTGTTTCGTTTTACTGCGCCGCGACTTGCGCTAACTTCACAGCTTAAATTTGAATCGCAGTTATGTTATAAGGCCCACCTTCAGTAAATTTGCTAAATCTTGATTCACCTGAAACTAGGTAAACCCATATTAAATTGTCAAACGACGTTAATTTCAATTTTACATTATTGTATGCGCTGTAATTAGTTTTCGTTAAATTGAGATTTAGCAAAGTTGCTGCAAATGGACCTAATAGTTGTAGCTACGCTTGAAATGAATGACGCATACTTAAAATTTGTCGTTAACTGTTTAATACCATTTGTTTAGACGAAAAGCTCCTTAGACGACACCACTCAGCGTTTAGAAAGCAGTAGGACGTCCTTAGAAGCGGCTCGTCAAGAATTGAATGAACTACAACGAGGCGGGGCAGAGCTAACAAGAAGGAGGGCAGCTCAGGCACAGCTCGAGGCAGAATTACGTGCCTCACAGGACCATGCCTCGCGGGTTACCGCTGAATTGACGCAGCTTAGGGCGGACTGCGCTAGTGGTGAGTCATCAGTTACCAATTTAAAGCAACCCTAATAAGATTTAAGCTGGCAGAAAGGTATAGACACAGCTCTGGGTAGAATTACGTGCCTCACAGGACCATGCCTCGCGGGTTACCGCTGAATTGACGCAGCTTAGGGCGGACTGCGCTAGTGGTGAGTCATCAGTTACCAATTTAAAGCAACCCTAATAAGATTTAAGCTGGCAGAAAGGTATAGACACAGCTCTGGGTAGAATTACGTGCCTCACAGGACCATGCCTCGCGGGTTACCGCTGAATTGACGCAGCTTAGGGCGGACTGCGCTAGTGGTGAGTCATCAGTTACCAATTTAAAGCAACCCTAATAAGATTTAAGCTGGCAGAAAGGTATAGACACAGCTCTGGGTAGAATTACGTGCCTTGCAGGACCATGCCTCGCGGGTTACCGCTGAACTGACGCAGCTTAGGGCGGACTGCGCTAGTGGTGAGTCATCAGTTACCAATTTAAAGTAACTCCAATTAGATTTTAGCTCACTGAACGGTATAGACACTGCTCTGGGCAGAATACGTGCCTTGCAGGACCATGCCTCGCGGGTTATCGCCGAATTGACGTAGCTTAGGGCGGACTGCGCTAGTGGTGAGTCATCAATTACCAATTTAAAGTAACCCCAATAAGATTTTAGCTGACTGAACGGTATAGACATAGCTCTGGGCAGAATAACGTGCCTTGCAGGACCATGCGTCGCGGGTTATCGCCGAAATGACGCAGCCGAGAGCGGACTGTTCTAGCGGTGAGTCATTAATGTCTTATTTAAGTATACATCCCGGCAAATTCCTTGAGCAATGACCATAGAGAAAGAATTCTGCGCAGTAGCAGTCTATACTAATATTATAAAGCTGAAGAGTTTGTTCAATTGTTAGTTCGGTTGAACGTGCTAATGTCAGGAGCTACTGGTCCGATTTGAAATTATATGTTTATAGGCTATATAACAACTTTCACTGAAAGGAGCGCAGCACCAATGAAAAAAGTTGCAAAAACGGAAAAAAATATTTTATTTGTAAACGCTGGGTAAACGCTAAAAGTTACACAAAAATCATGTATGGTGGAGTTGTTCTCCTTTAAAAGTTCTGTAAAAAAGTCCTCGACCGTATATGTCTATCTTTTAAGGGTATAACTTTTGTCCTCAAATTAGTGTGGGTGAAACCGCAGGCCACTTCTAGTTTTACATACAAACAGGTCTACGGTGCAAATTTGTCTGTGGTTTTGCTCAAAAAGTTTGCCGTCCATGTAACCTTTTTTCCATGTTAGGTTAGGTTCGTATTTTCCATTCTAAAGAAATAAGAATAGCGTGCGTCATGTTGTAATTTTTGTATTTAAAGACGTGTATTAAGGTCTCTAAGGTCTTCGAATTCGAATTCAAGATCAGGAAATCAGTTTTTTGTTATGTTATTCATTCGCGCAAAAGAACCGTCATCATTGTCATTTATGAATTTTCTTAAGTCGCGGCGATCGGTCGGGACTCGAGCCGGGTTTTCAAGATGTCGTATCTTGCAGCGTTTTTTCGTGTGGACTGTCGAATCTCACAAAAATATTTGTCTCCAGAGGAGCGGCGCTGGGCCGCTCGCGAGGAAGCGTTGCGACGCGAGATGCAGGAGCTCCGGGAAGCTTGCGCCGAAGCGGTGGCGGGGGCGGGCTCCGGGGCTGCGGCGGGCGGCGCGGCGGGGGCGGGGGCGGGGGCGGGGGCGGGGGCGGGGGCGGGGGCGGGCGGGGCGCCCGGGGACGGGGCCGCCGGCCTCCTGGCGCAGCTGGGCGGCCTGCAGCGGGCCTGCGTGCAGCGGGAGCAGCGGCACGCGCGGCACGTGGCCACGCTGCAGCGGCGCGCGGGTGACGATACCACCACTGGCTGATACTATACTCCGCGCATAGCGCATAGCGCATAGCGCATAGCGCAGCTGGGCGGCCTGCAGCGGGCCTGCGTGCAGCGGGAGCAGCGGCACGCGCGGCACGTGGCCACGCTGCAGCGGCGCGCGGGTGACGATACCACCACTGGCTGATACTATACTCCGCGCATAGCGCATAGCGCATAGCGCATAGCGCAGCTGGGCGGCCTGCAGCGGGCCTGCGTGCAGCGGGAGCAGCGGCACGCGCGGCACGTGGCCACGCTGCAGCGGCGCGCGGGTGACGATACCACCACTGGCTGATACTATACTCCGCGCATAGCGCATAGCGCATAGCGCATAGCGCAGCTGGGCGGCCTGCAGCGGGCCTGCGTGCAGCGGGAGCAGCGGCACGCGCGGCACGTGGCCACGCTGCAGCGGCGCGCGGGTGACGATACCACCACTGGCTGATACTATACTCCGCGCATAGCGCATAGCGCATAGCGCAGCTGGGCGGCCTGCAGCGGGCCTGCGTGCAGCGGGAGCAGAGCACTTCTGGGGCACAGGCCTTCTCTATGGATGGGATAGGGAGATTGGGCCGTGATCCATCACGCGGGCCCAGTGCAGATTGACGGGTGCTTACGACTGCAGATGCAGCCGGAACCGACGGCTATACGTGCCTTCCGAACCACGGAGGAATTCGAAATAGAAGATTTTTGGTCACCCATCCAATGACCGACCATTGCGAAAGTTGCTTAACTTCAACGATCGCAGCCGGACGTGCTAACCACTTGCGTCTTCGAGCTCCTCATTTTTATTAAAAAACCTTAGATTGTCGCAGGCCGGATGCAGCTTTGGCCACCAACTTAACGTGCCTTCCAAAACACAAAGGTTATTTAAATAAGTTTTCGGTCACCCATTCGATGACCGGCCATTGCAAAAGTTACTTAATTTCCACGTTCGCAAACTAAACGCGCTAGGCCCTATGCCATCGAGCTTCTTTATTAATACTACACAATGTTTAATTGTCATTTTTACCTTTGACTAGAATCCAGTGGGACTCCCAAGTGCGCTACTAAAACAAGTTTGATAGACTGTGCTTGCTTATCATCCCAACACCATATGATATACTTCTTTGTGATAGATTTGGGCGAAAATAAAAAGAGATTAAATTGATACACTGAGATTTATTTCTATATCGTTAGCACAGAAAAACAGTTGACACAAGAGAGAGTATTATACGACCGAATAGAACGACATAATCAACGCATAGACAGTGGCTCCAACTAGTGAGCTATTAAGATAACTATGACAATTTACATTGTTTGGTTTGTGGGCTTCTATTTCATTTATTTAATATAACTACTAGTATTAAAATATTTAATATATTTATTTACACAAACTAAAAACTAATTATTTACATAACTTTAATATTTACATCACACTATCACACATACATTACACAGGCACATTAATAATAAGTCAAAATCTTTTATAAGTATTCATCAATAAACTTAATTCACTTCATACGATAAATATGCCGGAGAAACGTAACTCGCATAGTGCAGTGGCAACGCGCCGTTTGTTCTACGCGCGTAGGTAGTTTCGCGTATCGTGCGAAAACCACCGCCTTTTTGAATGCGTGAACTCCAGTCAATGTCCGACGTTGATGCGCTCAAATCTGTTTACCAGTTGTTGTTACCGATTTCGTTTGTTCGCTTATAATATTTGTTTCTACGTGTTGTATTGTGTTACTGTATTAGCCTTCTGTGTACATCGTGATAATTGTTACGTGTGATAAATTGTGGGATTCCCCGAATACATTGGATTACCAAGAAACTGTATGTATTATTAAACAACACCCGTATATACACACGTTTATATCCACAGGTTTATATGAAATGAAATGAAAATGAAATGAAAAGAAATGAAAAGTCATTTATTCAGTCTAGGCTGTTACAAGCACTTGTAAAGGTGAAGAAGCTACGCCATATTAGTTCTAACACTTTGTAATCAAAAAATCTTAAAAAATCGGTCTCTACCAAACCTATTCAAAGTGTTATATATAATGTAATTATCACACCCAGATGAAGCCGAAGCGTCAGCGGCGAAGGCTCTAGAACGCGAGCGTTTAATGAAGGAGGAATGCTCCGTAATGCAACAACGGTTGTCTGATGCTGAAGAAGCGCTTCAAAAAACACGCCTGCTTCAAGATCAGGCCACTAAGCTATGTCAGGAACATATCACACAGCTGGCACACTGCGAGGAATTATTGCGAAGGTAATCTTTATATCCATCTATAGGTACTAATATTATAAACAGGAAGGAATGTTCCTTTATTTAGCAACATTTATCTGACCCGGAAGAAGACAAGACGCGCTATTTATAAGATCAGGCTACTAAGCTATGTCAGGAACATATCACACAGCTGGCACACTGCGAGGAATTATTGCGAAGGTAATATTTACATTCATCTATAGGTACTAATATTATAAACAGGAAGGAATGTTCCTTTATTTAGCAACATTTATCTGACCCGGAAGAAGACAAGACGCGCGATTTAGAAAATCAGGATACTAAGCTATGTCAGGAACATATCACACAGCTGACACACTGCGAGGAATTATTGCGCAGGTAATATTTACATTCATCTATAGGTACTAATATTATAAACAGGAAGGAATGTTCCTTTATTTAGCAACATTTATCTGACCCGGAAGAAGACAAGACGCGCGATTTAGAAGACCAGGATACTAAACTGTGTCAGGAACATATCAACACAGCTGGCACACTGCGAGGAATTACTGCGCAGGTAATATTTATATTCAGTTATAGGTATTAATATTATAAACATGAAGTAATGTGCATTAATGCAGCTACGTTTATCTGACCCGGAAGAAGACAAGACGCGCTATTTATAAGATTAGGCTACTAAGCTATGTCAGGAACATATCACACAGCTGGCACACTGCGAGGAAATACTGCGCAGGTAATATCTATATTCATCTTTAGGTACTAATATTATAAACAGGAATTAATGTTCCTTTATTTAGCAACATTTATCTGACCCGGAAGAAGACAAGACGCGCTATTTATGAGATCAGGATACTAAGCTATGTGAGGAACATATCACACTGCGAGGAATTACTGCGCAGGTAATATTTATATTCATTGAAATGTAGCTGTGCCTGAACACTACAAGAAAACATTTTTTTGACGACCTCCGTGGCCGAGTGGTTTGTACGTCGGGTTTCATGGTGTTGCCGACTCTCGAGGTCCCGGGTTCGAATCCCGGGCAGTGGTGTTTGTATGATGAATACGAGCATTTGTACTCCAGTCATGGATGTTAAATATATATATATTTCTATATAAATATACTTATATATGTACAGTATATGTATTCTATGCGTTAATCTAGCATCCCATAACACAAGTCTTATAGTGCTTACTTTGAGGCTAGGGTAATTGGTGTGAGTGTTGGAAATATTTATTTATTATTATTTACTTGTGGCCCGCCCTCGCTTCGCTTCGGTGTAGAGCTGAAGTGTAGACTATAGTTATTGTTCTCAGGCCTGTATTATACACAATGACATTCTTCTTATACCTACCGCCGCCGCGACCCGTGTCGAGCGCGTCAACCGTTACACAAAAATAATCCTTTTATAGCATGATTCAGTATTCACGTGCGACGGCGCGATGGCTTATTTCATATAAAGTTTGGTGTTTCTATACCGATTTCTATGATTCTTTTTTTATGGAATAGGTAATAATGTTAACTTTTTTAAATTAGGGATGAGTGAGAGTATTATAAACATAAGAGTAAACAAATATAATCAGAATACTCCGAACTGCTAAGCTATCAGGAGTTACGTGTTATTGTGAGTCAACCATAAAAGATAGACATATGCTGTTGCGGGATATTTTTTAGACAATTCTATGTAGAATATTTCCGTCATACATGATTTCTATGTAACTGCACACGCAACGGAAGCTAAAAAAATGGAGTAACTTCTCCCGTTTTCCCAACATTTCCCTTCACTACTCTGCTCCTATTTACTGTAGCGTGATGAAAAGTATACTATAACCTGCCCAGGAGTATGAAGAATAATTGTACCAAGTTTCGTTAAAATCCGTCGAGTAGTTTTTGGTTCTATAAGGAACATACACACAGACAGACAGACAGACAAAAATTTTACTGATTGCATTTTTGGCATCAGTATCGATCACTAATCACCCCCTGATAGTTATTTTGAAAATATATTTCATGTACAGAATTGACATCTCTACAGATTTATTATAAGTATAGATTACCTATAAGGTGTTTATAGTAATTATTAAAATAAAACAAATATTTAAGGGGGCTCCCATATAACAGACGTGTTTTTTTGCCGTTATTTATTTATTTATTTATTCTTGAAAAACAAACGGCATTTTAAAACAAAGGATATAACGAAATAATGTAGCATTGTTAAGCCAAACAGTTTTCACAAGTACAAATCAAACACAATATACTTTATCAAATACATGAAACACATATTACTTTAAAACAAAATAAAAATAAAAACACAGAAGTTTAAAACTAATTTCGCTCGATATTATAATAAGTGTCAATATTCATTCGTTTCGGTATGCCTTTATGGGGCACTCTAATTTTATGGGGCACTCTAATGTCCTACTAGCAATTTTTTCACTTAGAAATGTTTTTCGATTTTTAGCAAAACTGAAGAACTAGAAGCCGTGAAGAACGAGAAGGAAGAGCTGCTAAAGGAATGGCAGAAGAGAGTAGAAGACGTGGAGAGAAGATTAGAAGCGGAGAGCAGCGCCCTAGCCACCGAGAGGAACAGAAACGCTATATTGCAGGTAAACAATACAACACAACATGGTCGAGGAGCTCGATGGCGTGGGTGGTTAGCGCGTTCCGCTGCGATCGTTGAAGTTAAGCAACTTTCGCAGTGGTCGGTCATTGGATGGGTGACCAAAAATTTACTATCTCCCGTTCCTCCGTGCTTCGGAAGCCGTCGGTCTCGGCTGCATCTGCAGTCGTTAGCACCCGCCAATCCGCACTGGGCCCGCGTGGTGGGTCATGGCCCAAACTCCTATGCCATCCATAGGGAAGACCTTTGCCCCAGCAGTGGGGGCATCAATAGGTCGATGATGATGATGGTGAAGCATATAACTGCTAGATGATTAAATGTAAAGAAAATTTTGCTAGAAAAAATTCCGGACCAGGCAGCAGACAGGATTCACGAGACAGTTGTTATATGCTTAAAAAAATACAATTTAAAATGTTGTTTGGTCATTGTGTCCCAGGAGCAGGTGTCGAGTCGCGGACACGTGTCGCCACACTCCGTGGGCTCCGACTCCGCCTCCGTCTCCGTCTCCGTCTCCGACTCTGTATAATGTTGTTTGGTCATTGTGTCCCAGGAGCAGGTGTCGAGTCGCGGACACGTGTCGCCACACTCCGTGGGCTCCGACTCCGCC
The DNA here is from genome assembly GCA_902850365.2 of Chilo suppressalis. Lineage (NCBI taxonomy): Eukaryota > Metazoa > Arthropoda > Insecta > Lepidoptera > Crambidae > Chilo > Chilo suppressalis. The sequence continues at coordinate 25,359,243 of OU963905.1, read as the reverse complement.
TCCGTCTCCGTCTCCGTCTCCGACTCTGTATAATGTTGTTTGGTCATTGTGTCCCAGGAGCAGGTGTCGAGTCGCGGACACGTGTCGCCACACTCCGTGGGCTCCGACTCCGCCTCCGTCTCCGTCTCCGTCTCCGACTCTGTATAATGTTGTTTGGTCATTGTGTCCCAGGAGCAGGTGTCGAGTCGCGGACACGTGTCGCCACACTCCGTGGGCTCCGACTCCGCCTCCGTCTCCGTCTCCGTCTCCGTCTCCGACTCTGTATAATGTTGTTTGGTCATTGTGTCCCAGGAGCAGGTGTCGAGTCGCGGACACGTGTCGCCACACTCCGTGGGCTCCGACTCCGCCTCCGTCTCCGTCTCCGTCTCCGTCTCCGACTCTGTATAATGTTGTTTGGTCATTGTGTCCCAGGAGCAGGTGTCGAGTCGCGGACACGTGTCGCCACACTCCGTGGGCTCCGACTCCGCCTCCGTCTCCGTCTCCGTCTCCGACTCTGTATAATGTTGTTTGGTCATTGTGTCCCAGGAGCAGGTGTCGAGTCGCGGACACGTGTCGCCACACTCCGTGGGCTCCGACTCCGCCTCCGTCTCCGTCTCCGTCTCCGACTCTGTATAATGTTGTTTGGTCATTGTGTCCCAGGAGCAGGTGTCGAGTCGCGGACACGTGTCGCCACACTCCGTGGGCTCCGACTCCGCCTCCGTCTCCGTCTCCGTCTCCGACTCTGTATAATGTTGTTTGGTCATTGTGTCCCAGGAGCAGGTGTCGAGTCGCGGACACGTGTCGCCACACTCCGTGGGCTCCGACTCCGCCTCCGTCTCCGTCTCCGTCTCCGACTCTGTATAATGTTGTTTGGTCATTGTGTCCCAGGAGCAGGTGTCGAGTCGCGGACACGTGTCGCCACACTCCGTGGGCTCCGACTCCGCCTCCGTCTCCGTCTCCGTCTCCGACTCTGTATAATGTTGTTTGGTCATTGTGTCCCAGGAGCAGGTGTCGAGTCGCGGACACGTGTCGCCACACTCCGTGGGCTCCGACTCCGCCTCCGTCTCCGTCTCCGTCTCCGACTCTGTATAATGTTGTTTGGTCATTGTGTCCCAGGAGCAGGTGTCGAGTCGCGGACACGTGTCGCCACACTCCGTGGGCTCCGACTCCGCCTCCGTCTCCGTCTCCGTCTCCGACTCTGTATAATGTTGTTTGGTCATTGTGTCCCAGTAGCAGGTGTCGAGTCGCGGACACGTGTCGCCACACTCCGTGGGCTCCGACTCCGCCTCCGTCTCCGTCTCCGTCTCCGTCTCCGACTCTGTATAATGTTGTTTGGTCATTGTGTCCCAGTAGCAGGTGTCGAGTCGCGGACACGTGTCGCCACACTCCGTGGGCTCCGACTCCGCCTCCGTCTCCGTCTCCGTCTCCGTCTCCGACTCTGTATAATGTTGTTTGGTCATTGTGTCCCAGGAGCAGGTGTCGAGTCGCGGACACGTGTCGCCACACTCCGTGGGCTCCGACTCCGCCTCCGTCTCCGTCTCCGTCTCCGACTCTGGCTGGATGCAGGTGAGATTCGTTCATATTTACATGGTTTTTTATACTATATACATAATGTGATTTTATATATATATAAACTAAATAGATTTCATTACGAAATAAAACAATTGTGTTGCTCAGAAATGAGAAACAACATTTATAGCTATTATTTCGTACAATTTTTCGTGCACAAATATTATATTTTATTTATTAATTGACGGATGTCAAAACCATATCTTTTTCTATGGTCACTCACTATTTTACCGTCTGTATTGAATGAAGGGTAATGAACCTCGTTTACATATATATAGACAAATTACTTCTTTTTATTTCTTTCTAAATGGCTTCGCATGGCTAGTGCATTTAGCCAATGTCAAGTATTAAAATATTTACAAATACTATAGCCCTCGCGGTCAAAGTAATAAATCAAGTCAAAGTAAGTGGCAGTCAAGTCAATCCCCATTTCCCTATGTTTCAGTAAATGTGTGGGGATTTACTGGAAGCTCCCCGTGGACTTGAGGGAACGTCGAAAGACACTTTCCACTATTTTGTTTCACTTGCCAACACTTGTGCATGTTTCCGAACACTTGTGGTTAATAATCCACCATTATTAGACACTAACATCCGCCACAACACAATTTTTAACAAGAAAAACAAAACTGCTAAAGTGACGCTTCCCGATCCCGCCAAAAAGTCGAGAGACAAATTACTATAATATTAGGCCGTGTTGTTTCATCTATAGTTGAGGCTGTCAGCGCAAAAGTGGCCTAACCCTCAATTATTCATATTCTGATTGGTGGTGCCGAATGCGGTAAAGGATATCTGGTGGGGTCGAAACCCCGGAGAGTGGACTGTAGGTGTGGTTCGAAGTATTAAGGGGGTTTGGTTAATGGGATAGGATGAAAAACACTGTGCTTACTTGAGGGCCTCGATGGTGGCGCTGGCTCATACGCCGGCTTCTCCTGCAGCAGTCTTGTCCTGATGCCAGCGGTTAAAGATGGCGGTCAAGAAAGTCCCTTTTGATAGCTATCACCAATCACACACAAACCTCCTATTTGCGCGAAAACTGTTCACTTAAAGATTGTTTATTAATCTTCACACTTATTTATATGACTTTAATGCGGAAAAATATCTATATCACAATTGTTGCGGAGCGATGAAAAATACGACCATTTCGTTCTTACGCGGTGACAGAATTTTTTTTCGTCGGCCTGCCGACAGCCATTTCCTCCCGGCCATTTGTCGTTGCAGGCAAATATATTGCGTCTTCTTCCCTCATTAGCATAAGGCACAGTGTTTGAGGAGAAGGATCTATTGGGATGCGGTTTATTCGAAAATTGATCGAAACGGTATGAAATTAGAGATTAGAATGTTTTGGCGTTACCACTGATTAAGCGGCTATGGTCACATAATTATGAAGTTTACGTTGAGAGAAGAAATCAATGCAAAAAAAACTTTTGCAACGCCATCTATTGACGCCTGGTAAAACGATAGATAGGCCGATTTTGAATTAAATTTTAACACATTTTTATTTAATTGTAGAAGATGAACTTTAATATGAGGGTTAGGCCACTTTTGCGCTGACAGCCTCAGTTATGTACGAGTAATGGTAGGTAGGTAGGTTTAGGTAATAGATAGATATGTTCAGTCAGTGACCTATCGTACTTACGTATTTCGGTCACTTAGAAACAATTATGTATAAGTCATTTACGCGCGGTATTCGCAATATGCTGAAGACATTACTTTATAATATTGAATTTACATGAAAAAAAAAACAGTGTTAGAACATATAGGTATTTGACGTGACATCAACTATAGTCAAATTTGACTGTAGATGGAACAATGCACCAAAGTTTAAAACCATTCAATTTGCATTGAAAATATTGTGATTAAATTAAAGTTACTTCAAATTTATATATTCATGTTAACGATCAATTTGTTCGCAGACAATATTTTATATTACTATGATTCAAACTCATATTTTTACTATTTTTAAATTAAATTATGATTACACAGAAATTGTTAGTACAGTTGGTGTCTAGTTAGTCAAGTTCTCAAGTTATGCTAATTCAAAAACATAAGTAAAAACATGTTGTATTGACAAAAGATTTCATAAATATTCATTAATTCACCAAAATATGTATTTTCGTGCTGTTCATTGTTATTCATTTGCATATACATATATTGAAACAAGTGAAACAAGCGAAAGACGAGTGTTATCATATAAACTAAACACTAGCTAATAATGAGGGCTACCGTTTTCTGTCTCACCAGATGGCGCCACTGTTGAGTGAGGTCCTAAATTGTAACTTTTAAAGTTTATTAATACGCACATGAAATCAAAGGTTACATTTAGATCGTCTTTTAACACAAAAGAACCATATCCTAAACATAATAGGCCATGCCACAATGACGCCCAGTTCCGTTTTATTCGGAAAAAATGGGAACATAATCATTTTTCTAAGCTCAAATTTTTAATAACTGACATTCTTTGCCATAATTAAGCCGAATTGTTACCAATTATTCACAACATTATTTTAATAAGAAATAAATCCGCGTAGTCAACCAACAAGCAATAACATTTGACATTTCGGAGACCTCACGCTACACTAGCGCCTCTAGCGGCGGATTCATACGCGATAGCCCTCATTGACTAGGCGCAACTTCAATAAATAAGGTTTTATTGAAAAACGTAACATCGCCCTACTTTTAGAGAATGTTGTAATTTCTAATTATAAAAAAAAATAGTAAATATGAGGAGCTCGATGGCGCAAGTGGTTTGCGCGTGCTTCTGCGATCGTTGAAGTTAAGCAACTTTCGCATTGGTCAGTCTTTGGATGGGTGACCAAAAATGTTCTATCTCGTGTTCCTCCGTGCTTCGGAAGGCATGTTAAGCTGTTGGTCTCGGCTGCATCTGTAGGCCGCACTGGACCTGCGTGGTGGGTCATGGCCCGCACTCCCTATTTCATCCATAGGGAAGGCCTGTGCCCCAGCAGTGAGGATATTAATAGGCTGATGATGATGGACGACCTCCGTGGCCGAGTGGTTAGTACGCCGGTTTTCATGGTGTCGTCGACTCGAGAGGTCCCGGTTCGAATCCCGATGGGGGCAGATGTTTGTGTGATGAATACGAGCATTTGTGCTCCAGTCATGGATGTTTAATATGTATTTCTATATAAATATATTTATATATGTACAGTAATCTATCCGTTACCCTAGTATCCCATAACACAAGCCTTATAGTACTTTCTTTGGGGCTAGGCTAATCGGTGTGTGTGTTAGAAATATTTATTATTATTTATTAACATTATTTGTTTGTTCCAGGACGAGGGCTCAATGACGCCAGTAAACCTAGGCATGGGCGTGTACACTAGCGCCAGTTCCGCGATAGGCGTGGAACAAACACTGTCAGCCTTGAGGCGCCGCGAGGGGGAGCTGAGGTCACTGACCTCCGAGCTCAACAACATGAGGCGGGCCCACGCCGCCCTCAGGGACACTGTGGCCCGCCTCACTGCCAACGCGGATCATCACCAGGTACCTATACATATACAGTTCCGCGATAGGCGTGGAACAAACACTGTCAGCCTTGAGGCGCCGCGAGGGGGAGCTGAGGTCACTGACCTCCGAGCTCAACAACATGAGGCGGGCCCACGCCGCCCTCAGGGACACTGTGGCCCGCCTCACTGCCAACGCGGATCATCACCAGGTACCTATACATATACAGTTCCGCGATAGGCGTGGAACAAACACTGTCAGCCTTGAGGCGCCGCGAGGGGGAGCTGAGGTCACTGACCTCCGAGCTCAACAACATGAGGCGGGCCCACGCCGCCCTCAGGGACACTGTGGCCCGCCTCACTGCCAACGCGGATCATCACCAGGTACCTATACATATACAGTTCCGCGATAGGCGTGGAACAAACACTGTCAGCCTTGAGGCGCCGCGAGGGGGAGCTGAGGTCACTGACCTCCGAGCTCAACAACATGAGGCGGGCCCACGCCGCCCTCAGGGACACTGTGGCCCGCCTCACTGCCAACGCGGATCATCACCAGGTACCTATACATATACAGTTCCGCGATAGGCGTGGAACAAACACTGTCAGCCTTGAGGCGCCGCGAGGGGGAGCTGAGGTCACTGACCTCCGAGCTCAACAACATGAGGCGGGCCCACGCCGCCCTCAGGGACACTGTGGCCCGCCTCACTGCCAACGCGGATCATCACCAGGTACCTATACATATACAGTTCCGCGATAGGCGTGGAACAAACACTGTCAGCCTTGAGGCGCCGCGAGGGGGAGCTGAGGTCACTGACCTCCGAGCTCAACAACATGAGGCGGGCCCACGCCGCCCTCAGGGACACTGTGGCCCGCCTCACTGCCAACGCGGATCATCACCAGGTACCTATACATATATATATATATATATATATATATAGAAGGTCAGACAAGTTATTTATTGATGTGTAACATTTTGCCTCTCGCTTTCCTGCAATTTGTGGGAGTGATTCCGTGAAATGGGACGGAAGTGTGTAACAGGAAGTTTGGGAAGCGCGCGCTATTTGATTTGATTTTAGAACATAATGTTCAAATGGCTTATTCCTATTGGTTTTTATTTCTTTTTTTTAGTAATATAAGGTGAGGTTTCAAATGTTACACATCATACGCGACTACTGTAAGGCTCGCTCGTTTTATTTCATAGATAGGTCCGGCAAATAACTCCACCTCACCTGATGTTAAGTAATGGTTTTTCTCTTTTCCACTCACTCCACTAATTATGCTCAAAATGCGCCACTCACACGATTATCCAATAACTATAATAAACATTTTAGCACTGCTGATCCTTTTATAGGGACAAAACGTACTTTTAAGCAATTCATTGTAAAGCTCCTAACTAATGAATGATCGGGGAAAGTACATTGTATTGATTAAGCATATTTGGCTAAATAATGAGACACGTAAGGGGTTCGTACTTATGTATATTTTATTGCTTCGTTATATGATAATAAACATTGTATTCATGTTGTTTTATAAACATGTCGTGGGATATCTTAATTAATTAACATAAAGATAGAAATGAAACTATTGTTGCAAATATCTTTGAATGAACTTTAAAAATAGACTCAAAAATGTTACACAAATAAATATGTTACCAGGAATACTGTTATTGGCATTAGTTTAAGAAATATTACAAATGTAACTAGAAATTAAGACAATGCTGTTGTTTTCCTGAAATAAATAAATAAATGGTGAAGTCCAGACGTGAAGATAGCTGATACAGCAGTTCTACCTGCCACACCAGCTATCCTCACTTTGCCGGCCTGCAAGTTGCTTCTTTACGCTTTCTTTTAAAGGATCCCAAGTTGTAAGGAGCCCCATACGTGAGCGGGCAGAGCATTCCATTTACTGATAGTGCGATAAAGAAATGAGTCACCAAATTTCTTTGTACGTGTTGTAATTAGTATATATTACTTCTTTCTTCTTGAGCGCTGACCGTAGACAACGAATCCTGCGCAGAAGCAATTTTGCACACACAGAAGCGTCTGCTGCGCATTCTTTTTTGTCGTGTTACGACAACCTATACTATACTTCGCCCATTGATATATAAGCAATAGGGATGATAACTAAGTTTTTTTTCTTCGTTTATCAGGTAGATTACCAAAAAGTATTGGACACGTATTCTGTCTTTTTTCACATAATATAAACATTGCAGAGATATATTGATTTGAAAAGTCGCATGACGTCACGTTTGAGTACACTTATAAGTGAAAATTCACTCAAAAGTGACGTCACGAGCCCCTACTCCCAAACTTTGACGCGCTATAACTTTGTCATTTTTTGGTTGATTGCCCAAAGAAAGAATACGTGTCCATTATTTTTTAATCATCTGACTGACGGACTAAATAGAATTTCGTTTACTGTACCCCGTCATCACGCCTAAGAGCGGACGCGAGCTGAGAGACATTTGAGAAATAGGTATTTGAAAAAACTATTGCTGTCACGCATTAGCCAATACGAATAGGGACAACAGTTGCTGCAACGCTGAAAATTGCGTATAAAAATTGCAAAATTCGAGGTTTGGCTCTCGACGATTTCCACCTCGAAAATTGAATATATGTAAAATTAATTTTACGTAAAGAATAATAAGTATTTATACTATGACTCTTTGTTTTGATTTTTTTGTAAATGCTTACTTAATCTTCACACTAGACGTCTTTAGTGGTGATAAAAATTTGTTTATTTTTGATTTTTTTCGAGGACTTCTAGTTTCTTTGAAACACAAGTTACCGAAAAAAGGAAGACATAAGAGCATAAAATGAGTAAAATTATATTTTATGTATGAAAATTAATTTTTTAAGTGATGAAAATCAAAGAGGAATCAGCCGAGAACGTTTTTATGAAAAATCACTGCCCCTCTCCTCTCTTAAACACCTAATGGTCTCACAAAAAGTGCATAAAGAAAATGTCCGAACAGCGTTGGTGGTACTAATTTCCCATATAAAATTTCACTCCCCTTTTCACCCCCTTAAAGGATGATGTCAGGGATAAAAACTATACTATGTTCTTTCACGAAAATCAAACTGTCTCTATACCAAATTTCATCTTAATCGGTTCAGTGGTTTAAGCGTGAAGAGGTAACAGACGGACAGACACACTTTCGCATTTATATTATTAATAAGTATGAATTATACCCACTCTCAATAACCTCACTAAAGTGAATCAAAAATTTTTATTTGTGTAATCGTTATACTTTAACTTATACAGATAACAATAATAAATTTTTATAATAAAAAAATAATTTTATTAGATAAAACACCACCCGGATTTTGACGAATGACAGCTGATTTTATACAAGCACAAGTTCGAGCTTGTTGCATACTGCAATAAAATATTTCTAATAGTCATACTAATTAACCTAGCCCCAAAAGAAGCACTGTAAGGACGAACCCAGACCAACACCTTGAAACTCAAATATATATCTCAAAAACTGGTCGCATAAAAAGAAAAAAAAAACAACTAAGAGAAAAACCTCCGTATAAATTTATATACCCATATTTCTATAAGCATTTATGATCTTAGGAAACGCAGTTCCAAATTACACCAACAGATGACGCTGTCTGTACTTTAAATCGCGGTATGGTTTTGCTTTGAGGCATTAGTTATGTATCGACAACTATTGAGTGAGGACAGGCCTTCCCTAAAAAGCCGAAATGGCTATTCACTTTTTTGCAAGTACGCCGTTTGATATAAACGTGTCGTGCTTATATTATTATTTAAATTAATATATTATAAAGAGGAAAGATTTTATTGTTTGTTTGTACATATTATAGGCTCCGAAACTACTGGACCAATTTTAAAAATTCTTTCACATTTAGAATCCTGAATTATCCCCAATGAACATAGGCTATAAAGTATGTCCAAAAAATTTAGGGTTCCGTATGAAAACTTTGATGAGTCCCAATGTATGACACATTGGGACTCATCAAAGTTTTCAAAAGTGTGAAAAAGTATACCAAAAAATTACTTTATATCTCGTACGCTGCGAATTTATTTACAATAGAGCAAAGTGATGGTACAACAGTTTTATAGAGGACATCAATATATACAAAAAAGTCCGCGATACCAAATGTCTAACTATTACAGTTATGCCACAGCTAGAGGCTCGCTGCGGTCTCACCCACGTTAATTTGAGGATAAAGTATGTTTTTTTATATAAATATACTTATGAATAGAAGTATTAGTACAGGTATTCTATTTGTTTCTGTATTATACCAAAACACAAGCCTTACAGTGCTTAGTTTAGGGCTAAGCTAATTGGTGTTTTAGTTGTGTGTGTAAGAAATTTTAGTTTTTTAAGAATCCCTCGGAACATTTTTCCAGAATAAAAAGTAATCTATGTCTCAATCCAGGTCATATTTGCGTACCAAATTTCATCCCAATCCGTACAGTAGTTTTTGCGTGATTGAGTACCAACAAACTTACAAACTTTCACATTTATAATATAAGTTAGATTTATTTTAACCACACATCGTTTTGCCCACCAGAGTCTCCAAGAACAGTACGACGCTTTGCTTCAAATGTACGGTGAGAAGGAGGAACAGCTGTCGGAGGCTAAGCTGGACCTGCATGACGTCACACAGCTCTACAAGGCGCAGCTCGACGAGCTGGTGCTACTCAAGCGGCAGGTGCAGGCGATGCCCAGATAGGACACGTTACTATACTTACAGACGCCGAAAGGCAATCATTATTGTTTTTCCGTTAATCCAACACATTAATGGATATTCGCAATTTGTACCGATTATCAACTAATTTCAATTTACTGGATTTTTGGTACAACGACGATCTATTTCTATGTGTATGACGTCACCTCATTACACCACCATCGGAAAAGAACACGAACTTCGGCAGATCCGTATTCGCATCGCATCGTCAAAGTTTCTATGGAAGCTAAGCAGCGCCTCTACTGGACGTGAGAACAAACTAGCTTTTTCCATAAAAACTTTGATATTATTATAAAAATACTTTCTGTTTAGTTGTTCGTAATTGGGGTACCGAACACGGCATACTTCAATTCAAGGTGTTTACTTTAAAATCAATAAAAATATATGGTGAATTACAAAACCTAATCTTATTGTGTCGTTCTCGGCGGCAAAGCTGTGTAAGTTAGAATAGAATGGACAACGATGACTATAACGATATTAAATGTTGCACTTAATATTAATAAGAGACAATTAATTTCCAAGCACGTTTAAAGTTGATGAAGGTCGCCTTTAATATCGCCTGAACTGATAAAATTAGATAACAGTGCCAGTATTTTGTTAAAAAAAAATGTGTGCGTGTACTAGTGTACACACGTAAGAAGTGAAACTTCTTTATGGCCTTATTTTTTTCGAAAAATGATCTACATGCAACTTTCCAGAAATATATATATAGGCGTGCGCTAAGATTTTTCAAAAACTCACCCACTAAAGGGGTATAACTACACCTTACCTTACCTTACCTTGTGTGAAACACGAATATTTGCTGTCGATACTTTTTTTTTTTAAAGTTGACAGAAGAAGCAATTGTTCGGATGAGGTAAATAGTGCTCTTTTAAAAAAAAGATGGCGCGTAACCGAAAAACGTGACGCGTAACCGAATAAAAATGTGACGGTAAATTTTTTCCAACGCCGATAAAGAAGTTTCACTTCAAAAACAGCTCGCCTCTATTATAACTTTATCGAAGTTTTTCCTTTATCTAGGTATATTATGGCTGCATTAAATTGTATTTAGTTAGACATCGTTTTTTTTTGTAGATATTTTAGTGGAGAGAGGTAATGTATGTGTTGCAGTAGAATTTATTATTTGTTTTCGTGATTTTTGGCAACTTAATTATTTATAAATCTGTTATCGAGATGAAATGATCTTTGCCATATTATAAAAGAATATAATGGATGACCCAGTGGTATTACAATTTTAATCTCAATATTATATATGTAGAGGGTATACCTATTTCCATCATAATAGGGGTGATGTCGGGGTACAGTAAACGAAATTCTAATAGACGGACTAAATAGTCCGTCAGTTAGATGATCGAAAAATAATGGACACGTATTTTTTCTTTGGGCAATCAACCAAAAAATGACAAAGTTCTATAACTTCAAAAGCGCGTCAAAGTTTGGGAGTAGGGGCTCGTGACGTGACACTTTTTAGTGAATATTCGCTTAAAAGTGTACTCAAACGTGACGTCATGCGACTTTTCAAATCAATATATCTCTGCAATGTATATGAAAAATATATATTATATGAAAAAACAAAAAATACGTGTCCAATACTTTTTGATAATCTACCTGATAAACGAAGAAAAAAAAATTAGTCATCATCCCTATTACTGTACAATTTATTTTTTGCAAGGTTTTGCAACATTGTTATTTTGTTTGTTAAGTACTAAAATTGCTTGTATTGTTTTTTTGACGTGACAACGTCTTAAATTAGGTTGCGGCTGGGAGTCACTTATGAAAAAGTGTAACGCTCGGTAACGTTACGATGAGTCTCTCGTGTTAAGTTTAAGTTTACATGTACAATGTTTTAGTAAACAAAATATATTTCTATAGTTAAAATTTGTGCAATTCTTATTTTCATTCAATTCCTTGTTACTATTGTGCAATTTAATTATATTCATATCAATAAATATTCTACCGAGAAAAAGACGTTGTCACGTAAAATCTTCGCCCGTAAAACCGACTTTACAGGCAACCATTTTTTTGTATAAATCTTCATCTATGCATTACATATTTGTTACGCTATATTTGCTGAGGATATTGAAAATGTATTGATAAAAATGACAGCAAATTTCAGTACAACGCAGCAACGGTTTGAAAATTTTGACTGAAAACTGTAGTGAAGTGAAAATTTTTACCTTTTATTACCTCACTACCGCAATATAAAAAAAAAAAAAATATACTGGCAGTTTCCGAGAATCAATCATTGGTAAATGATAAGATCAACAGTTTATTGTTATAAAAATAAAAAAGGTCGTATCCATTCAGATATTTTGCATAACCTACAAAACAGTTAATGTTCTCCAATCGAATTTCAACTTTAATGATTGTATTCATAGACCGAAATCGATTGCATAATTTTATGCTGTCGTTTCCTGCCATGATGTCGTCCGCACATTTGCTTCACAGCTCGGATCGTGTTATGCTGACACTTGACATTGCTATTCGTATTTGCTATTTGTCCTTTTTACAGCAGATTGCCCTTATCATACGCTATAGGGAATGAAAAGGAGAGATTTGTCATGTTTACAAATAACAAATACGAACAGCAATGTTAAGTGCTGTACCCCTAGCACGAACCATTATAAAATTCGAATAGTTTGCGAGTCCGAAATGCCATTGTCAAATTTTGTATGGAATCTTGAACAGCAGCGTCATAACGGACGCAACGAGATCTAAAAATCAGTACACATTTGACAATGGCATTTTGTACTCAGAAACGTTACGAATTCGATATTGATTCGTGCTATGGGCACTGGTATTGTGTAAATAGCCTTTATTGTGATACGTCAGTGGCTGCGAGTCAGTCAGGACTTTAGAGTTAGAATATGTTTATGGACTTGAGCCGCGTATTATCAGGTGACATGGCGATGCAGCAGAAATATTACTTTATATTTAGTTCACGTTTCGTTGATTTGAGTTGTATTGCAAACGTCTTTATGACATTTTGGCCGCTTAACAGCAGGTGGGCCAATGCTTGTTCGCAACAATTTTTACTTAGAATAACTGTTAGAATGTACTTGATATTAGCTTCAAATGATTTATAGACCATCGCTAGCACGAAACTGGTCATCTGTCAATACGCGGCTTTATTGTAAGTTCCTGAAAGGTGTGACCTTAATGCTATGTATCATATTTTTAAATGCCTTTATTTATATTTTTAACTTAAAATCAAAATTGTTAGCAGCACATGTCTTGCTATCTGGATATATTGTTGATAATTGTACTCGACGCCGGATTTCGTGTTGTTCAAAGCACCCTTAAGAAAATGTTGCTTAATGCTGTGTTTTTGCTATAGAGAAGTCATTCACCGTAATTGGTTGAACCTACTTAACTGGAATTTCAACAAAAAATATTTAGCTGCAAGGAATCGCAATAAACGCAAATCTGCTATTATAAGTAAACTACTTCGTTATTATATCGAAATAACACTTTAATAAATCTTTGATGATATTTCAGGTTAGCAGTAACGATATTAGAGTCTGTGCGGAAATAGAATGGGCGTGGCGAAACACGGAACTAACATTAAGATTTTTATTTGGCAATCAAACCCAGCAATCTGTAAAACGTCAAAGTTTTGTATTGATACAGATTTGTTTGTTGTTGTGATTTCTTGCGGTTTTTTGTATTTAATCATGTCTAAAAGGGGTAAAACCTTACAAATATGCTACAGCGCCCTCCAATCTAAAGCCCATTCTCTTTCCGCACAGACTCTAGCTAAAAATCTACATTTATTGTTTTTTTATTGGGTTGGGATTTGTCATGCGAACCATTTTCATATTATCTGTCCCTTTTAGTAGTTGACACAGCGATAAACAAATAAGATATATTGTTATTTTATCTTTTAAATTTTATTCCGAAAATGATGTACTGCATAAAGTTTTATGTAAATAAATAATTGAGAATTGAATTGAATGCATTTTGATTTGGGTACTTGTAAATGAAACACACATTGACATACACCAATTATTATTATTAATAAAAAGAAGCGAAGAAATACACTACCAGTGATGTACAGTTTTTGACTTTCAGCATCTATAGATAACTATATGTATTAAACTCACGAGCAAATAAATAAACACAGATGTGAAATGTTGGACGTTAATTATAGACAGTGGATTGCTATTGTTAAGAGCGAAAACATAACTATTCCAAGAATATAAAAGATGATAAAATATGTGTTGTAAATTTTTTTATAAGGAACTCAAACGTACTCCATTTATTTGCTCGTACTTGTAAAATAATAAAAAATCTTGACGAATACATTCACTGCTGCAATCACACCAGGTTACAATAAAATAAAACGAAGACATTCACACACCACTCGCACTTGAAGTACAGACGACGGACTACGGCGGACGCGGTTAAAGCAAAATTCAAACTAATGTAGGTTATCTGAAACCCGCCAGGTGGCAGCACTTATGTGACAAATCCAAACATGTTTAATTCAAACATACTCAGAGCGCTGGCTGTCATTATGTTTCGGCAAGACGCGTAAGTTTTATACGAATGCGTTCATTCCCCTGCACATATTCATGCTTAAGGATCGTTGTGGGAAGGCATCTATTGCCCAACTGAATTCCAAAAACGTCATTTAGAAGACAATGAAGTCTTCTAAATACAGTGATAGACTGTTACTGTGAATTTAGTACAACTAGCGCCGTGTGTAATCTTTAATAAAGCCAGATGACACAAATATTCAGCTGTTCCATTTATCCATAACAAGTTGTCCATGCATTGGTATGAACGAAAGGATTTTTTCTACTTCTCTATACTTGTATGCTATGTGTTTATTCACCAGTATAAATAAAAACTGTTTATGGTTTGATTAACTATAAGAAATTAAACAAATATCAGCATAATTCGAAATAGGTATCTCCTCTGGAGGCTGTTGCCCTGGTACATCAGATTCATTAATTCAACTTGTATTTTCATAACAGTACGAATACTTGCAAGGCATATTTTTAAAGCGATTTCTATAGGACAAATCGTTCTTTTCATTTTCATGTTATGGACAGCTTAGTATGGGTAAGCGGAACAGGCTAAAAAAAACATATCTGTTTAAGCGCACATAGCCGGCCGTCTGCGTTACAACGAAAATAGCACAAAATCTAGAGAAATATGTGATACAATTTATAAACACGAACTCATTTTCTGTCAAAATGTTATAGGTTCAAATTTAATAGCATAAAGTTGTAACAGATGTCTATAGTAGATTAAAGAGACGCCTCTTTCGATACAATAAATCTTTGTGATTACAAACTATAGCAAATTAGTAAACAATTTAAAAAAAAACAATATTTTAGGCAAGAAAGATAAAATGAAATTTATGTAAAGCGACAATCGAGAGTCTTACTACTAAAACGGGAGTTAGAAAAATTGATGTAAATCTAATGGATTCTAGAAGTTAATCAGATGAAACTTGACACCTCCAATCGATGTGTACAATGAAAATTCAGGAAATGAGTTCAAACTAAAAATTAACGATTACACCAAAATATTTTATGCGAATACAATAACTAATAGCTACATCGCCCCGAGGTGTTACTAGACGGCGGTCGCGTCGACAGCGATACAGGGCCGGCGACGCGACTACAATTACATCTTAATGAGAAATATTGCCGCGTGGCATCTAAACTTTGAAGGAATTCACGTTGCTAATGCTCTTAAGTACAGTAAAATTTTCAGCCGAATCGAATTCTATTACTGATTGCGTAACTGCTAAATGTGCGTTTTGCTAAGTCGCGGACAATATTTTGCGGATCAAATCATGATCCAAGGTCAAAATTCGATGATAGAAATGAGACGTGACATTGACGATTAAAAATACGCGGATGGTAAGCGTGGACGTCACGGTGATGAATAACCGACGCATTGATGACGCTCGTCGTGCGGGGTTCCTTAACACCCAGTCTCGATATACCGTAAACGAATACTCTAATACTAGACTGCCCGGCTCGTCACGGGGGCGGGCTCGACACAAACGACGATGTTACACACTACAACATGAGACATAATTTATGACAACACATATTTTTCAATCCAAATATTAAAGATGTCGTTGTGTCGGATGGCGATTCGAATGGAGAGCATTCCGTTCTCCGAGCCCGGTATGGGTGGATGATATCACGTGACAGAGCGAGAGGAGCGGCCGTCGCTAGAGGGAGACAAATAGAGACGCTAAACTTATCGTAATGTAACTCCGCGCCGCCGGAACGGCTTCTGGCGGGAGGCGTCGTCGATATCCTCGCTGGTCCCAGGCCGGCTGGGCCCGGGCCGCGTGCGGCAGCGAGTGCCGTGCGGGTGCCGTGCGGGTGCCGCGCGGGTGCCGTGCCGGTGCCGTGCGGTGCCGCTGCGGCTTCAAACCCACGCCATCCAGCCCTCGTACATCAAGCACAGATTCTCCGCGCTAGTCGCTTCCGATATTATGTATTCCACCTGCGCATACATAAAGTAAATAAAATGGCCGTTCAAACAAGTTTTGAAAAAAAGGTCAGTTCGACTGAGACTATAATTTAATCGTACACACTCAAAATTACCTACAAAGAGGAAACAAAATTACAAAGCATAATAACTCAAGAAAGCTGTTTTATATCAAAACGTATGAGACCACAATTTTGTTGGGTTCCGTAGACGCCGTGGTTGTGAGAACGCGCGTCGATCTTAACAAGAAAAGAGCATCTGCAACCAGTCAGCCCCTCCAGCTTGAGCCTCACGCGGCGCCCCTCCCCCTCCCCCTCCCCCCCCTCCCCCTCACCTGGTCGTGGGGCGCGTGCCGCGCGTGCGTGTCGCGCCCCTCCAGCTTGAGCCTCACGCGGCGCCACACGCCGGCGCCCCGCCCCCTCCCCCTCCCCCCCCCTCCCCCTCACCTGGTCGTGGGGCGCGTGCCGCGCGTGCGTGTCGCGCCCCTCCAGCTTGAGCCTCACGCGGCGCCACACGCCGGCGCCCCTCCCCCTCCCCCTCCCCCTCCCCCT